>CM065809.1:96991643-98191643 GCA_033398695.1 Orobanche coerulescens
ACGAATTAATTCACAAATTAAGAAAATAGAAATCATACCCTTGAAGACCTTTGATTAAATGTTGATGATGAACACGTTTCAAATTGTTGAAGCTTTTGGAATTCCCGAGCATCAAAAATACCGCGCCTCTATGTATCACGTGTCGGAAAGATGAAAAAATGCAACCACCACCATGATACCTCCAAGGTCAATGGCTAATTTATTGGTAGTAACAGGATATATTGTTCTTGTTATTTCTTACTCTCCAAAAGAAGATTTGAAGATAAAACTATATCTCAAAAAATTATTTTGAAAAAGAACTTCTTGCTCTTCTTTTTCTTTTTTTTCTCGGTTTCTCTTTCTTTCTCTCCTTTTGTTTTTGCCGTGAGTATACACTTTGGTGTGACACACGAAATTTTACTATTTTAAAAATATTTAGTTATAAAATAAAATTTTATTATTACATAATATTTCATGATTATCATATATATCAAAAAATCAGAATTTTAAAAAATCATATATCATAATTTTGGAATATTTTGATTATAAAATTATTATTTTGATTGAATATTACAAAACTATATTATATGATTTTTCAAAATTCTGATTTTTTGATATATACGTTAATCATGATATATTATGTAATAATAAAATTTTATTTTAGAGCTGAATATTTTTAAAATAGTAAAATTTCGTATGGCACACGGTGTGGCACACGAAAGTGTTGCACAGGGAATCTCTTGCCACATTCAAAGTGGTGAATGAACTTTTGTTTTATAAACAAAAGACACCACACACATGACATCAAAAAAAATTCATGAAAAAATCATGATGTGTATTTTATACACCAAGTAATACCATCACATGACAATAAAATCAAGTCAAAGTCAAAAGACTTGAATCACATGTCCTGTGATCAAAAAAACATGTCATGTGATCAAAAAGGGGCCGGCCAAAAACAAGAAATGAGAATTGGTGCGTTTCGGTCCGTGAAACGGATCCTCGTGTATCTAATCTAATATATAACTTAGTAATATTAATACAATCAATTAATCCAATAAATTAATTATATTAAATATAGATTCTCTAAGATATAATATAAATTAATTAATTACTTAGTAATTTATTTTATTCACTAGACCAATTTAATTTATAGAAATTAGCATAACAATTATCCAATAATTTAAATTAGATATTTAATGTCTAATATTCATAAGAGAGAATATCCTTAATTTAATCCGTCATCTATCATATGTCGCGACTCGATAGGTTCATCTCAGTCTGCAGTGGGAGTAACCAAAGAGTGTGAGTAACACTTAGCCAGTTCCGTGGCTTATTGTAATATCCGTGTATGTAAGTTATTTTGGACGTATTCTGTTGAGAATTTGATTTGTAATTTCCATGTTGTATCGTTTAGCATTTAGAAACGTGTGTATATTTGTGATGGTATTGGAATGTTGATGTCGAGTTCTGTTATATTCGGCTTGTGATTGTTCTGACCGGACTTTGTGGTTTTAATGCTGGGAAGTAGCAGTTAGCGCACGCTAGACTGTACTACTAGCGCACAGTAACCATGTATCCGTAGCGCACGCTACTATTGTTCGTAGCACACGTTAGGCTGACTGGGCAGTAGGCTTTCTAGATTCTGGAATGGGTCATTAGCGCACGCTAACAGTAGACTAGTGTACGCTATTGAGGTGTATTAGCGCACATTAGATGTGTTGGTAACGCACGCTATTTCATCCTGGCAGTAAGGACATAATGTTTCTGGAGTCTGGACACAAGCAGTTAGCGCAGGCTATTATTGGAGCTAGCGCGTGCTAGTATCGGTATATAGTGCACGCTAACATATGTGGCGGAAGCTAGCGAAGTCAGACAGAAGGTTCTGGACTGCCGACATAGCGTTAGCGCGCGCTATACTTAGGCCGTAGCGCACGCTAATAGCGGTCAGTATAAATAGGCATGCATATTCTAGAATTCATCATTTTCTCCATTTCTCTCTTTTTCTCCGGCGGCTGGGCGATCTTGAGCATAGGATAGTGCGGATTTTGGTCGGATTTCATCATCCAACTACGTTTTTCAGTTCCTAGTATCAAGATAATAACATCTCATCAACTTTTATCGTCCGAATCAAAGTAAATTCATCTTAACCCTAGTTTTTGAAAATTTGGGGATTTGTCGGGTTTTCATCTTTTAAACCCATTTTTAGCTCTGATTTGTGCTAGCTGATGATATTGTAATCATTATCCTTTGTTTTTCCTCAAAGTTTATGGATTAAATTCTGAGTTTTCATCCGTTCTTGAGTCTGACCCTTGTTACTTCCGTAATGTTCGATCGGTTGTCCCTAAGGGTAGAACTTAGGGTGGTTCTTCTCAACTTCCGTAGTATTGTATTTGATATAGTATTATGTTGTGATAGGATCGAATTGTTGAGGAAAGTTCAGACCGTACGTCCTTCCGTTTGTTGTTTCTTGTGTCATTCCAATCGAGTCAAATACTTTGATTACGTTTAATGTACTTCGTGTGAATATGTGAAAATGTGATTTTGTGAAAAGTGATGATTCAGAAAAAGTGGTTTGTCCCATGTGGTTTCCGAGCGTGTGTGATCTGAGTTAAAACCAGTGAGGGTCCCATCCGCTAGGCCGCGTTGCCTACGGATCACTCGGTGGGGTTGTACAACCAGAGAGGGCCTGACGAGGACTCTCTAGGGTTTGTATCTCGTGTGAGGTACAGGGTCAGTACACCTCGGGAGGTTGTTTTATGATGATGATTGTGTTATTGTATTCTGGAGTGTATGTGATGGCACTATAATTTCTGTTGTTTATTCACTTGTAGTACATATTATGGAATCATTAAACTTGCACTGGTTCCTTGCTGACCCTTTCAGGGGTGAATATACTTGTTGTGTATTCAGGTACAGGTCCAGTAGATGAGCCAGCACAGTTCGGGCACGAGCATGGTGGACAACATTGATATCATGTGTTATGTTGAGTCTATGGTCGTCTTGTCATGGTCAGAGTGGTATTTTGCTTTTGTACTCGCGCGAGTACTGTCATGTACCATATATTGTGTTTTCGTTAGTTGTTGTTGATGTTGTGGATCAGTTGTGATGATTGGGTTAATGTATTGAATTGTTTCGTGATGTATGTCGTAATGAACTTGATTTTGATTTTAAGTGTGTGAATGTCTCGGTTTCGTTATTTGTTAACATATTTTACGTCGGTGAAAAGCCTGGTAGGTTCTCGAAAAAGAATTTACGGCGTTGTAATATCTCCATAAATCATGGGGGTGTTACATATTATGGTATCAGAGCTTAGGTTTATGGATACCTACACTATCGGTGTTTTTGGGTCTGTTAAAGTGGAGTTGGTCGTTGTTTAGGATATCATTGTCGTGTTACCACCCATGCTGCCTGTGCTGGAAGCCTCTTCGGATGTTGGTTATTTCTTTCCCTCGGGAGTAATTGTCTTTGTCATTATGTAATCTATTGTTGTAATCGTTTCCTTATTGAACCATTTCTTATTCTTCAATATGTCGAGAGGTAGAGCTGCCCGTCAACGCGGCCGAGGTCGTGGTAGAGAAGCGATATCTGAATCAGAGATGTCCATTTCAAATTGGGCATCTCATTCTGTGGTTAGATCAGATCCGATTCCCTCGGGAGGTGCGGATGCGAGTGCAGAGGCCGAAGTGCCTAGCGTTCTTCAGCAAGTTGTGACTCAAGTGCACCAATTGGCTCAAGTGGTGCAGAACATTAATACCGACAAGACTGTTGAGGATCGATGGCTTCAAGAAGTCATGAAAATGGATCCTCCTAGATTTGATGGTTCCGTAGATGCAAACAATTAGGATCATTGGTTGGTTGAGTTAGAAAAGATATTCGACGGTATTGGCTGCCCTGAGGCCAAGAAGGTTCCGATAACTTAGTACCTGACCGTTGTCGCTTCTGATTGGTGGCAGCTGTTAAGCCTAAGGATCATGATGTCACTTGGGAGGAATTTAAAGAGTTAATGGAGGCCCAGTATTGTCCAGCGCCGGTACGACTAACTAGAGCCAGTGAGTTCTTTAGAGATCAACCTCAAGATGTTCCTATCTACGAGGCAATCAAGACATACAATAAGCAGTTAGTGTATGTCCAAGATCGAGTTAGGGATAAAGTAGATAAGATACTTTATTTTGATGCTAGAATGAAACCTGAGGTCCGAAAGTATATGGCGGCCCCTAGGTGTACTGCTTTGAGAGAATACCAAGATAGAGCGCTCACTTATGAGATGGTGACAGTTCCGGTTCCGACGGTCTTGAGCTCGAAGAAACCGAAATTTTCTGGTAGTTTCCAAGTCAGCGGATCGCATAAGCCTCAGCCTTCCGTACAATCTTCTATTGGTTTTCCTCAGCTTAGTGGGGGAGTGCGGGATTCTACTCATGCACCCTCTACTACTTTGTCACCGAAGGCTTGTTTTAATTGTGGAGTGCAGGTCATATCAATTCTCGTTGTTCGTTACGTCCCGTTGACTATTTCAAGTGTGGGAAACAAGGACACCGGGCGTCTTTTTATGAGACCGCGAGTAGGGTCTTTGCCAATCAGACTCCTGCTCCAGCAATTACCGTTTCAGGTTCGCCAACTCTGAATGTCGGACGTGGCATCGGCAGAGGAAAGACAGAGTGTAAAGATACTCCCAGCACTGGATCAGTTCCACCTCAATTGTACGAAATGAGACGGACTGATGACGTAAGGGCTGGAACTACGTCAGGTATTGTTTATATTTGTATGCACTCGGTAGATGTATTGTTTGATTCTAGAGCTACTCATTCCTTTATATCATTGTATTGTGTGAGTCATTTGGGTCTTTATAGCCTCTTTGCGTGTGAACCTTTTATTGTTGGACTGCCGAGTGGGGAAAGGATAGTTGGGGATCGAGAGATTGTCAATTGTCCTGTAACCATCGGCGGTAGTGATTGGCCATCCGATTTGATTGTGATTGACATGAAGGGAGAATACTTGATTCTGGGTGACGATTGGTTAGATAGTCATGGGGGCAGTGGTGGATTATCGTCAGAAAATAATTTCGATGGTTGCTCAAGCCTTAGCGTGCGCTACCGCTATGGCTTAGCGTGCGTTATGCAACAGATTTAGCGTGCGCTAGCCGAAGCCTAGCGTACGTTACTTGATATTCCAGAAAACCTGACAACCCCACTGTCTCTGCCGACCAGCCCGTTAGCGTGCGCTACAGACGGATGTTAGCGTACGCTACTAACCACGAATAGCATGCGCTAGCGAACTCCTAGCGCGCGTTAACCGCCAGTCTAGAGAGCAGTATGAGTTACTGGTTCTGACCTGACTGGTCCCTTAGCGCGCGCTACGGCTCAAGGATAGCGTGCGCTACTCAAGCAAAATTAGCATGCATTAGTCTAGGCCTAGTGTGCGCTATTTCTCTGACCCAGGACACTTCCACAAGGTCTAAACAACACGATTGTGATCCAAACAAGATTTGAAGCTCTAAAACAATATTGACAACATCACCAAGAGTTTACAGAGCGACGAAATAAGAAAAACGACAAGGCTAAACATACGCGGAACTATAAATTTTTGACCGGGAAGGTCTACATACAATGGAATGAAGAACAATACACAGGGTATTCAAAACATATCCAATGTATCCCAAAGACATCACAACACAAATCAATACCTCGGCAAACACGGGACGGAACATCAAGGAGAATGGAAAACAATACTCGAGTATTCAGTAACCATTCCAGTACAACAACACTGAATGGAGAAAGACAAAACATAACCAGAGGAAAGACACAGTATCACACTTGCCCATCATCTTCATGCCGACCCGATACCTGCATGTCCGCGTGGAACCTGAAATACATAAAAAGTATTTCCCCATAAGGGGTTAGCCGTCGAATAGCTAGTGCAAGTATATCAAGTATGAAACATAATACTCCTCAACAATAAAGTAAAGGTAACCTTCAATTCATTAATTCAAGACTAGTATTCAAGAATAACTAAATCTCATAGCATCACATCAATACATATATGAATACTGTGGAACCGCACTAGAGGCTACGGAACCCTCAGAGGACTCGTCGGTCCATCCCAGAGTGGTTCATTCATATCATCCATGGAATCACACGAAGAGGCTACGAAACCCTCAGGGGACCCGTCGACCCGCTACAGAGTGGATATAAATAATCATGCCATCAATACACCTTACTTTCAAAGTCGAGAACGTACAATCATAAATATATACTTGCCTTTGAGACATCGAAAAATTGAACGGAAAAAGTGTATGAGTTTGGTAGGTCCGAGAACGCACTTATGGCACCTAAACGATTCGCAAGGAATATGACAATCAATAATCCATACTCAAATTACTCTAAGAAACTCCCGAAACCCATCTACGATTCACGAAAATATATGGATAAACAACTAGAGGTTGGAAAATTGCCAAAACTCCGAAAACGGATAAAGCATGTTAATGGAATAGATACATCATAATCTCAAGGTTCTCAAGCCTCAAAACGGATAAATCGGACGAATCTATGAAAAAGCCCAAAATTCCCAAAAAAATAGGGTTCTAAGGATTATTACCTTGATTTGGACATTAGGACGGATTAGATGATGTAGAATCCTTGTTCTCCAACCAAATATGTTGTTTTTTAATGAAGAATCGCTTCCAATTGCCCAAAATCGTCTCTCCCGAGCTGCTTCCATCGGAAATGAGTGAATAGGATGAAAAATGACGAAATGGAAGTCAACTGTCCAATATATATCCGCCCAGTCTAGCGCACGCTACGCTTCCTTCATTAGCGTGCGCTAGCAAGGTCACCGGGTAGTCCAGTAGCTTCTGCCGGCCCTGTTAGTGTGCGCTAATCACCTTTCTCTAGCGTGCGTTAGCCAAAAAGTGGCATCCAGTACTGGAGTCGAGAACCGACTGTCCACTGCCCTGCTCAAGCCTTAGCGTGCGCTACCGCTATGGCTTAGCAAGCGTTATGCAACAGATTTAGCGTGCGCTAGCCGAAGCCTAACATACGTTACCTGATAGTCCAGAAAACCTGTCAACCCCACTGCCTCTGCCGACCAGCCCGTTAGCATGCGCTATGGACGGATGTTAGCGTACGCTACAAACCACGAATAGCATGCGCTTGCGAACTCCTAGCGCACGTTAACCGCCAGTCCAGAGAGCAGTATGAGTTACTGGTTCTGACCTGACTCGTACCTTAGCGCACGCTATGGCTCAAGGCTAGCGTCCGCTACTCAAGCAGAATTAGCGTGCGTTAGTCTAGGCCTAGCGTGCACTATTTCTCTGACCCACGACACTTCCGCAAGGTCTAAACAACACGATTGTGATCCAAACAAGATATGAAGCTCTAAAACAATATCGACAACATCACCAAGAGTTTACAGAGCGACGAAATAAGAAAAAAAGCAAGGCCAAACAGTCAATAAAAGTACGGGTATTACATTCTCCCCCTCTAAAAAGAAGTTTCGTCCCAAAACTTAAGAAATAAAGAGTTTGGGGTACTCCGACCGTATATTCTCTTCCGTTTCACAAGTCGCCTCTTCGACTACATGTCTCGACCATTGCACTTTGACCAGTGGAATGGTCTTATGCCGAAGTTGTTTCTCGCGACGCTTAAGGATCTTCACGGGTCTCTCTGGAAATGTAATATCCTCGGCTACACCAGTCTCACTGTAGTCGATAACGTGGATCGGATCCGGCACGTATTTTCTCAACTGAGACACATGAAAAACACTATGGACATGACTCAAAGCTGGAGGCAATGCCAAACGATAAGCTAAATCTCCATCTCTGTCCAAAATCTCGACAGGTCCGATATACCTCGGACTAAGTTTCCCCTTTTTCCCGAAGCGGAAAAATCCTCTTGTTGGCGACACCTTGAGTAAGACATGATCCCCCACTTCGAACTCCAGGGGTCGACGACGAGTATCAGCATAAGATTTCTGACGACTATGGGCAGTCAACAATCAGTCCCGGATAATAGAAATATTTTCCTTAGTTTCCATCAACATATCCGGTTTCGTCCCAATTAGTTCTGAAGCCTCATCCCAACATAATGGCGACCTACATCGTCTACCATAAAGTGCCTAGAAGGGTGCCATTTTGATCGATGCATGCCAACTATTATTATAGGCAAACTCGATCAACGGTAAGTGAAGTTCCCAATCATTACTCCAGTCTAAGGCACAAGATCGCAACATATCTTCCAACGTCTGAATCGTTCTCTCTGTCTGACCATCCGATTGAGGATGAAAGGAAGTGCTCAACCTCAACTCAGTACCCAAAGCCTGATGAACGGCCTGCCAAAAATGCGATACGAAACGACCATCTCAGTCAGAAACAATGGTCTTGGGGGCATCGTGCAACCTTACGATCTCAGCTATAAAAGTTCGAGCCAATCTATCTAGTCCCCAAGTATCCTTAATACCCAAGAAGTGTGCAAACATGGTCAACCGATCGAGAATTACCCAAATCATATTCATTCCGGCCCGAGTTCTCGGCATGCCAGTGATGAAATCCATAGAGATGTCTTCCCACTTCCACTCGTGAATGGGAAGCGGCTTCAACAACCCCGCCGGTCATTGATGTTCGATATTGACTTGCCGACAAGTCAAGCACCACAGTACAAATTCCGTGACATCCTTCTTCATGTTGTTCCACCAAAAATTTTGTTTCAAGTCCTTATACATCTTACTCGTCCCGGGGTGGATTGAGTAAGGCGTAGCATGGGCTTCTCGGAGATTTCTCTGCCTCAACTCTAGATCATTCGGAACACAAAGCCTGCCCTAAAATCTCAGAATACTATCCTCGTGAACCATAAAGCCAGGAGCTTTTCCTTTAATTACATCTTCCTTCAGTTGAGAAATCATCGGGTCACTCCACTGCTTCCCTTTGATGTCGTCAACCAAGGACGAAGTAATTTCGAGAGTACACAACCGTCCCTGTACTTGTTGAAGCCAAACTTCTATCCCTTGCTCAATTAAATCCTGATGAATTTTCATCTGAGATGTAAGAACCTTGAGCATTTGAAGAGATTCCGATTTGCGGCTCAAAGCATCCGCGACGACATTGGCTTTTCCGAGGTGGTAAAGAATTTTGAAATCGTAATCCTTTATCAACTCTAACCAACGTATCTTTCTCATATTCAGCTTCTTCTGACTGAAAATATACTTCAAGCTCTTGTGATCGGTATAAATCCGATATGGAGAACCATACAAATAATGCCGCCAAATCTTGTGTGCGAAGACAATTGCGGCCAACTCCAAATCATGAGTAGGATAATTCATCTCATAAGGCTTTAATTGTCATGTCGCAAAAGCTATCGTCTTATCATGCTGCATAAGTACACAGCCCAGACCTTGACCCGAAGCGTCACTATAAACTGCATAGCCCTCACTACCATATGGTAAAGTTAAAATCGGCGCTGAAGTCAAACGTCTCTTCAGCTCATCGAAGCTCTGTTGTCTCTCATCCGACCAAACAAACTTTTCGGTCTTACGGAAAAATTTCATAAGCGGTCGAGCGAGTTTCGAGAACCCTCGACAAATCGACGGTAATACCTAAGCAAGGCCCAAAAAGCTACGAATTTCCTTAACATTTTTAGGCGGTGCCCAATCTAGCACTGCCTCAATCTTCTGCGGGTCTACACGAACCCCTTCGGCTGAAATCACATGGCCGAGAAACATAACTTCTCCCAACCAGAACTCACATTTTGAGAATTTTGCATAGAGGTGCTCGGTTCTCAAAATATCTAGTACCAAAAGCAAGTGTCGGGCGTGTTCCTCCTTATCTCGAGAATAGATCAAAATGTCGTCAATAAAGACGACTACACACATGTGAAGGTACTCGATGAATATCTTGTTCATTAACTGCATGCATACTGCCGGTGCATTAGTCAACCCAAAAGGCATAACTACAAATTCATAATGCCCATATCTCGTCCGAAATGCCGTCTTCGGAACGTCGGGCTCTCTCACCCTGACTTGATAATACCCTGATCTTAAATCAATTTTCGAGAAAATTGCAACCCCCTACAACTGATCTAATAAATTGTCTATACGAGGCAAAGGGTACTTGTTCTTGATGGTCACTTTGTTCAGATCACGGTAGTCAATGCACAAACGTAGTGAACCATCCTTTTTTCTCACAAAAAGAACAGGCGCGCCACAAGGCGAAGCGCTCGGTCTGATGTACCCTCTTTCCAGAAGTTCTCCCAACTGATTCTTTAATTCTTGCATCTCAAAATGTGCCATTCGATAAGGTGCCTTAGAAATCGGAGCCGCATCTGGCTCTAAGTCCACAAAAAATTCTATCTCACGATCTGGCGGTAATCCCGGGAGATCGTCCGGAAAAACATCGGGATACTCATTAACAACCTGAATCGAAGAGAAATCGACTTCGTTCCCTTCCGTTTTCAAGGCATAACACCAATAGGCCGTACAACCTTTATTCAAAAGTTTTACGGCCTTTATGGCGCTGATAAGTAACTTGGATTGGCCCGACTTACGTCCCAAAAATGAGTACTCGGATCCGTCTTTAGTCATCATGGTGATAACCTTAGTACGGTAATTCATAATCGCTTGGTGACTATCAAGCCAATCCTCGCTGAGGATCACGTCCTCGCCTACCATATCAACTATAATTAGATTCGATAACCATTCCATACCGGATATAATCACCGAAAAATCTTTAATCTCCCAGTTTCCCACAATTCTATCTCCGCTAGGTAGTTTCACAATGAAGGGATCACAAGCAGTCATACAAGTTATATTCAAACAGCGTACACACTCCAAGGAAATAAAAGAATGTGTAGCACCCGTATCAAAAAGCACACGGACTGGATGAGATAAAATATTAATGGTACTTGAAGCCACCACTGCATCGGGTTCGTCTGATCGACGCATCTCATAGATCCGTGGTTGTACCGAACCGACGCTAGAATTTCCCCTCCAACGTTCTGACCCCTTCCCCGGCCCCTGCCGAAATTCTGCTGAGATTGACCAAAAGATTGCCACTGATTAACGCCTTGGTCAAGTGGTGCTGGGGCAGAAGCCCGAGTGTCCAAGGTCTGATTTGGTTCGGAACAATAAGTCGATCTATGTCCCATCTGTCCGCAAGTGTGACACTTTAAAGGTGGGAAATTGCATTCCAAATTAACGTGGCCTGGACGACCACAATTATAGCAAGTTACCGTGTGATTTGTGGTGCCCGGAGCAGATCGGAAACCCCTCTCTCCTTTAGCAGAATGTGACGACTGTCTGGTAGAACGGTTAGTCGTCTGTGACCTTTGGAAATTGCCACTCTTAGAGCCGGAAAAATTCCCCGCAACTTTCTGCTTCTTCGATTCTTCAACAGGATCATTTTTGGGGCTTCACATATCATGGGCTAAAGCTCTGTCCTGATATTCCTTCAGTGTCGTGCAAGCAAATCCGGCCATGTACTGCCGTAAGTCCATATTCATCCGCGTATCAAAATAACGGATCTTATCACGCTCGTTTCTCACTTGATCCTTCACTTGGATCAATTGTTGGTTGTACTCTACAATTGCTTGCGAGGCAGAAATATTCTGCCGTTTAGCCTCGAAAAAGGCTCGGATTCGGCCCTCTCGCACCGGCCAAGGACAAAACTCGGCCTCCCAAAGCTCCTTAAATTTATCCCACGTGGCAATACGATCCTGCGCCTTTATGACTTTCCACCATGTAGCGGCCTCCTTAGTGAGGAAATACTGGGCAATCGGTACTTTCCTCACTTCGGGGCAATCAACCGCTTCAAAAATTTTCTCCAACTCCGCTAGCCAATCTTCCCAACCTAACGGGTCTGTGGCACCACCAAACTGTGGAGGGTGCATGCGGATTATATTTTGAAGCAAGGCATCCGTTGTAGGGTTTGGATTGTTCAACTGAACGGCTTGGGCCAAAATGGTCATCTGGTTAGCCAATTGTTGAAGTACGTTCGCAACTCCAACATCCGCGCTGTTCCCTTGGCCAGTCGACTGGTCGTGCTCACTTTCAGTGTCAAGATGCACCGAGTTAGATAGGCTGGGGTTGGTCGATACCGCAACGGAACTGAGGGAAATGGCCGCGCCATGTCCTTGTCCACGACCACGACCACGACCACGGCCTCGTCCCCTACCAGCTGACATACTGAAAAACATATAAGGCACGTAAGTACAATTCAATCGCACGTCATCGAAGTGACCGATTCTCAAAAATACCAAAATAGAAGCAAAACGATTAAGGAAACACCAGAAGAGTACGAGGTCTTACAAGTACTGGTCGCACTGTGATGATGGCAAATTAGTGATACTGTTGACAAACGATGACTCAATCGACCCAAAAGACCGACATCCTAGGTATCCATAGACCTAAGCTCTGATACCATATTCTATAACACCCCCAAGTTATTCAGGGAATATTACAGCACTGTGCGCCCCACTATGGGACCCACAAGGCTAAACATACGCGGAACTATCAATTTTTGACCGAGAAGTCCACATATAATGGAATGAAGAACAATACAAAGGGTATTCAAAACATATCCAATGTATCCCAAAGACATCAAGGAGAATGGAAAACAATACTCGAGTATTCAGTAACCATTCCAGTACAACAACACTAAATGGAGAAACACAAAACATAACCAGAGTAAAGACATAGTATCACACTTGCCCATCATCTTCATGCCGACCCGATACCTGCCTGTCCGCTCTCCTGGAACCTGAAATACGTAAAAAGTATTTCCCCCATAAGGGGTTACCCGTCGAATAGCTAGTGCAAGTATATCAAGTATGAAACACAATACTCCTCAACAATAAAGTAAAGGTAATTGTCAATTCATTAATTCAAGACTAGTATTCCGGAATAACTAAATATCATAGCATCACATCAATACATATATGAATACTGTGGAACCGCACCAGAGGCTACGGAACCCTCAGAAGACTCGTCAGTCCATCCCAGAGTGGTTCGTTCATATCATCCGTGGAATCGCACCAAGAGGATACGAAACCCTCAGGGGACCCGTCGGCCCGCTGTGGATATAAATAATCATGCCATTAATACACCTTACTTTCAAAGTCGAGAACGTACAATCATAAATATATACTTGCCTCTGAGACATCGAGAAATTGAACAGAAAAAGGGTATGAGTTTGGTAGGTCCGAGAACGCGCTTCCGGCACCTAAACAATTCGCAAGGAATATGATAATCAATAATCCATACTCAAATTACTTGAAGAAACTCCCGAAACCCATCTACGATTCACAAAAATATACAGATAAACAACTAGAGGTTGGAAAATCGCCCAAACTCTCACAAGTCCGAAAACGGCACAATCCAATCCGTAAAATCGTAGGAAAAGATGTATATGAAATAGATACATCATAATCTCAAGGTTCTCAAGCCTCAAAATGGATAAATCTGACGAATCTAGGAAAACCCCCAAAATTCCCAAAAAATAAGGTTCTAAGGATTTTTACCTTGATTTGGACGTTAGGACGGATTAGATGCTGTAGAATCATTGTTCTCCAACCAAATATGTTGTTGTTTGATGAAGAATCGCTTCCAATTGCCCAAAATCATCTATCCCGAGCTGCTTCCGTCGGAAATGAGTGAAGAGGATGAAAAATGATGAAATGGAAGTCAACTGTCCAATATATATCCGCCCAGTCTAGCGTACGCTACGCTTCCTTCATTAGCGTGCAGTAGCGAGGTCACCGGGTAGTCCAGTAGCTTCTGCCGTCCCCGTTAGCGTGCGCTAATCGCCTTTCTCTAGCGTGCTCTAGCTAAAAAGTGGCATCCAGTACTGGAGTCCAGAACCGACTGTCCACTGCCCTGCTCAAGCCTTAGCGTGCGCTACCGCTATGGCTTAGCGTGCGTTATGCAACAGATTTAGCGTGCGCTAGCCGAAGCCCAGCGTACGTTACTTGATATTCCAGAAAACCTGACAACCCCACTGTCTCTGCCGACCAGCCCGTTAGCGTGCGCTACAGACGGATGTTAACATACGCTACTAACCACGAATAGCATGTGCTAGCGAACTCCTAGCGCGCGTTAACCGCCAGTCCAGAGAGCAGTATGAGTTATTGGTTCTGACCTGACTGGTCCCTTAGCGCGCGCTACGGCTCAAGGCTAGCGTGCGCTACTCAAGCAAAATTAGCGTGCGTTAGTCTAGGCCTAGTGTGCGCTATTTCTCTGACCCAGGACACTTCCGCAAGGTCTAAACAACACGATTGTGATCCAAACAAGATATGAAGCTCTAAAACAATATCGACAACATCAACAAGAGTTTACAGAGCGACGAAATAAGAAAAACGACAAGGCTAAACATACGCGGAACTATAAATTTTTGACCGGGAAGGTCTACATACAATGGAATGAAGAACAATACAAAGGGTATTCAAAACATATCCAATGTATCCCAAAGACATCACAACACAAATCAATACCTCGGCAAACACGAGCCGGAACATCAAGGAGAATGGAAAACAATACTCGAGTATTCAGTAACCATTCCAGTACAACAACACTGAATGGAGAAACACAAAACATAACCAGAGGAAAGACACAGTATCACACTTGCCCATCATCTTCATGCCGACCCGATACCTGTCTGTCCGCGTGGAACCTGAAATACATAAAAAGTATTTCCCCATAAGGGGTTAGCCGTCGAATAGCTAGTGCAAGTATATCAAGTATGAAACATAATACTCCTCAACAATAAAGTAAAGGTAACCTTCAATTCATTAATTCAAGACTAGTATTCTAGAATAACTAAATCTCATAGCATCACATCAATACATATATGAATACTGTGGAACCGCACCAGAGGCTAGGAACCCTCAGAGACTCGTCGGTCCATCCCAGAGTGGTTCATTCATATCATTCATGGAATCGCACGAAGAGGCTATGAAACCCTCAGGGGACCCGTCGGCCCGCTACAGAGTGGATATAAATAATCATGCCATTAATACACCTTACTTTCAAAGTCGAGAACGTACAATCATAAATATATACTTGCCTTTGAGACATCGAAAAATTGAACGAAAAAAGTGTATGAGTTTGGTAGGTCCGAGAACGCGCTTATGGCACCTAAACGATTCGCAAGGAATATGATAATCAATAATCCATACTCAAATTACTCGAAGAAACTCCCGAAACCCATCTACGATTCACGAAAATATACGGATAAACAACTAGAGGTTGGAAAATTGCCAAAACTCTCACAAGTCCGAAAACGGCACAATCCAATCCGTAAAATCGTAGGAAAAGCATGTAAATGGAATAGATACATCATAATCTCAAGGTTCTCAAGCCTCAAAACGGATAAATCGGACGAATCTAGGAAAAAGCCCAAAATTCCCAAAAAAATAGGGTTTTAAGGATTATTACCTTGATTTGGACGTTAGGATGGATTAGATGCTGTTGAATCCTTGTTCTCCAACCAAATATGTTGTTGTTTGGCGAAGAATCGCTTCCAATTGCCCAAAATCGTCTCTCCCGAGCTGCTTCCATCGGAAATGAGTGAAGAGGATGAAAAATGACGAAATGGAAGTCAACTGTCCAATATATATCCGCCCAGTCTAGCGCACGCTATGCTTCCTTCATTAGTGTGCGCTAGCGAGGTCACCGGGTAGTCCAGTAGCTTCTGCCGGCCCTGTTAGTGTGCGCTAATCACCTTTCTCTAGTGTGCGCTAGCCAAAAAGTGGCATCCAGTACTGGAGTCCAGAACCGACTGTCCACTGCCCTGCTCAAGCCTTAGCGTGCGCTACCGCTATGGCTTAGCATGCGTTATGCAACAGATTTAGCGTGCGCTAGCTGAAGCCTAACATACGTTACCTGATAGTCCAGAAAACCTGTCAACCCCACTGCCTCTGCCGACCATCCCGTTAGCATGCGCTATGGACGGATGTTAGCGTACGCTACTAACCACGAATAGCATGCGCTTGCGAACTCCTAGCGCGCGTTAACCGCCAGTCCAGAGAGCAGTATGAGTTACTGGTTCTGACCTGACTGGTCCCTTAGCGCATGCTATGGCTCAAGGCTAGCGTGCGCTACTCAAGCAGAATTAGCATGCGTTAGTCTAGGCCTAGCGTGCACTATTTCTCTGACCCAGGACACTTCCGCAAGGTCTAAACAACACGATTGTGATCCAAACAAGATATGAAGCTCTAAAACAATATCGACAACATCACCAAGAGTTTACAGAGCGACGAAATAAGAAAAACAGCAAGGCCAAACATTCAATAAAAGTACGGGTATTACCTTCTCCCCCTATAAAAAGAAGTTTCGTCCCGAAACTTAAGAAATAAAGAGTTTGGGGTACTCCGACCGTATCTTCTCTTCCGTTTCACAAGTCGCCTCTTCGACTCCATGTCTCGACCATTGCACTTTGACCAGTGGAATGGTCTTATGCCGAAGTTGTTTCTCGCAACGCTCAAGGATCTTCACGGTTCTCTCTGGAAATGTAATATCCTCGACTACATCAGTCTCACTGTAGTCGATAACGTGGCTCGGATCCGGCACGTATTTTCTCAACTGAGACACATGAAAAACACTATGGACATGACTCAAAGCTGGAGGCAATGCCAAGCGATAAGGTAAATCTCCATCTCTGTCCAAAATCTCGAAAGGTCTGATATAACTCGGACTAAGTTTCCCCTTTTTCCCGAAGCGGAAAAATCCTCTGGTTGGCGACACCTTGAGTAAGACATGATCCCCCACTTCGAACTCCAGGGGTCGACGACGAGTATCAGCATAAGATTTCTGACGACTATGGGCAGTCAACAATCAGTCCCGGATAATAGAAATCTTTTCCTTAGTTTCCATCAACATATCCAGTTCCGTCCCAATTAGTTCTGAAGCCTCATCCCAACATAATGGCGACCTACATCGTCTACCATAAAGTGCCTCGAAGGGTGCCATTTTGATCGATGCATGCCAACTATTATTATAGGCAAACTCGATCAACGGTAAGTGAAGTTCCCAATCATTACTCCACTCTAAGGCACAAGCTAGAAACATATCTTCCAACGTCTGAATCGTTCTCTCTGTCTGACCATCCGATTGAGGATGAATGGAAGTGCTCAACCTCAACTCAGTACCCAAAGCCTGATGAACGGCCTGCCAAAAATGCGATACGAAACGACCATCTCAGTCAGAAACAATGGTCTTGGGGGCACCGTGCAACCTTACGATCTCAGCTATAAAAGTTCGAGCCAATCTATCCAGTCCCCATGTATCCTTAATACCCAAGAAGTGTGCAGACATGGTCAACCGATCGAAAATTACCCAAATCATATTCATTCCGTCCCGAGTTCTCAGCATGCCAGTGATGAAATCCATAGAGATGTCTTCCCACTTCCACTCGTGAATGGGAAGCGGCTTCAACAACCCCGCCGGTCGTTGATGTTCGATCTTGACTTGCCGACAAGTCAAGCACCACAGTACAAATTCCGTGACATCCTTCTTCATGTTGTTCCACCAAAAATTTCGTTTCAAGTCCTTATACATCTTACTCGTCCTGGGGTGGATTGAGTAAGGCGTAGCATGGCCTTCTCGGAGATTTCTCTGCCTCAACTCTAGATCATTCGGAACACAAAGCCTGCCGTGAAATCTCAGAATACTATCGTCGTGAACCATAAAGCCAGGAGCTTTTCCTTTAATTACATCTTCCTTCAGTTGAGAAATCATCGGGTCACTCTACTGCTTCCCTTTGATGTCGTCAACCAAGGACGAAGTAATTTCGAGAGTACACAACTGTCCCTGTACTTGTTGAAGCCAAACTTCTATCCCTTGCTCAATTAAATCCTGATGAATTTTCATCTGAGATGTAAGAACCTTGAGCATTTGAAGAGATTCCGATTTGCGGCTCAAAGCATCCGCGACGACATTGGCTTTTCCGAGGTGGTAAAGAATTTTGAAATCGTAATCCTTTATCAACTCTAACCAACGTATCTTTCTCATATTCAGCTTCTTCTGACTGAAAATATACTTCAAGCTCTTGTGATCGGTATAAATCCGACATGGAGAACCATACAAATAATGCCGCCAAATCTTGTGTGCGAAGACAATTGCGGCCAACTCCAAATCATGAGTAGGATAATTCATCTCATAAGGCTTTAATTGTCATGTCGCAAAAGCTATCGTCTTATCATGCTGCATAAGTACACAGCCCAGACCTTGACCCGAAGCGTCACTATAAACTGCATAGCCCTCACTACCATATGGTAAAGTTAAAATCGGCGCTGAAGTCAAACGTCTCTTCAGCTCATCGAAGCTCTGTTGTCTCTCATCCGACCAAACAAACTTTTCGGTCTTCTGGAAAAATTTCATAAGCGGTCGAGCGAGTTTCGAGAACCCCTCGACAAATCGACGGTAATACCCAGCAAGGCCCAAAAAGCTACGAATTTCCTTAACATTTTTAGGCGGTGCCCAATCTAGCACTGCCTCAATCTTCTGCGGGTCTACACGAACCCCTTCGGCTGAAATCACATGGCCGAGAAACATAACTTCTCCCAACCAGAACTCACATTTTGAGAATTTTGCATAGAGGTGCTCGGTTCTCAAAATATCTAGTACCAAAAGCAAGTGTCGGGCGTGTTCCTCCTTATCTCGAGAATAGATCAAAATGTCGTCAATAAAGACGACTACACACATGTGAAGGTACTCGATGAATATCTTGTTCATTAACTGCATGCATACTGCCGGTGCATTAGTCAACCCAAAAGGCATAACTACAAATTCATAATGCCCATATCTCGTCCGAAATGCCGTCTTCGGAACGTCGGGCTCTCTCACCCTGACTTGATAATACCCTGATCTTAAATCAATTTTCGAGAAAATTGCATCCCCCTACAACTGATCAAATAAATTGTCTATACGAGGCAAAGGGTACTTGTTCTTGATGGTCACTTTGTTCAGATCACGGTAGTCAATGCACAAACGTAGTGAACCATCCTTTTTTCTCACAAAAAGAACAGGCGCGCCACAAGGCGAAGCGCTCGGTCTGATGTACCCTCTTTCCAGAAGTTCTCCCAACTGATTCTTTAATTCTTGCATCTCAAAATGTGCCATTCGATAAGGTGCCTTAGAAATCGGGGCCGCATCTGGCTCTAAGTCCACAAAAAATTCTATCTCACGATCTGGCGGTAATCCCGGGAGATCGTCCGGAAAAACATCGGGATACTCATTAACAACCTGAATCGAAGAGAAATCGACTTCGTTCCCTTCCGTTTTCAAGGCATAACACCAATAGGCCGTACAACCTTTATTCAAAAGTTTTACGGCCTTTATGGCGCTGATAAGTAACTTGGATTGGCCCGACTTACGTCCCAAAAATGAGTACTCGGATCCGTCTTTAGTCATCATGGTGATAACCTTAGTACGGTAATTCATAATCGCTTGGTGACTATCAAGCCAATCCTCGCTGAGGATCACGTCCTCGCCTACCATATCAACTATAATTAGATTCAATAACCATTCCATACTGGATATAATCACCGGAAAATCTTTAATCTCCCAGTTTCCCACAATTCTGTATCCGCTAGGTAGTTTCACAATGAAGGGATCACAAGCAGTCATACAAGTTATATTCAAACAGCGTACACACTCGAAGGAAATAAAAGAATGTGTAGCACCCGTATCAAAAAGCACACGGACTGGATGAGATAAAATATTAATGGTACTTGAAGCCACCACTGCATCGGGTTCGTCTGATCGACGCATCTCATAGACCCGTGGTTGTACCGAACCGACGCTAGAATTTCCCCTCCAACGTTCTGACCCCTTCCCCGGCCCCTGCCGAAATTCTGCTGAGATTGACCAAAAGATTGCCACTGATTAACGCCTTGGTCAAGTGGTGCTGGGGCAGAAGCCCGAGTGTCCAAGGTCTGATTTGGTTCGGAACAATAAGTCGATCTATGTCCCATCTGTCCGCAAGTGTGACACTTTAAAGGTGGGAAATTGCATTCCAAATTAACGTGGCCTGGACGACCACAATTATAGCAAGTTACCGTGTGATTTGTGGTGCCCGGAGCAGATCGGAAACCCCTCTCTCCTTTAGCAGAATGTGACGACTGTCTGGTAGAACGGTTAGTCGTCTGTGACCTTTGGAAATTGCCACTCTTAGAGCCGGAAAAATTCCCCGCAACTTTCTGCTTCTTCGATTCTTCAACAGGATCATTTTCGGGGCTTCACATATCATGGGCTAAAGCTCTGTCCTGATATTCCTTCAGTGTCGTGCAAGCAAATCCGGCCATGTACTGCCGTAAGTCCATATTCATCCGCGTATCAAAATAACGGATCTTATTACGCTCGTTTCTCACTTGATCCTTCACTTGGATCAATTGTTGGTTGTACTCTACAATTGCTTGCGAGGCAGAAATATTCTGCCGTTTAGCCTCGAAAAAGGCTCGGATTCGGCCCTCTCGCACCGGCCAAGGACAAAACTCGGCCTCCAAAAGCTCCTTAAATTTATCCCACGTGGCAATACGATCCTGCGCCTTTATGACTTTCCACCATGTAGCGGCCTCTTTAGTGAGGAAATACTGGGCAATCGGTACTTTCCTCACTTCGGGGCAATCAACCGCTTCAAAAATTTTCTCCAACTCCGCTAGCCAATCTTCCCAACCTAACGGGTCTGTGGCACCACCAAACTGTGGAGGGTGCATACGGATTACATTTTGAAGCAAGGCATCCGTTGTTGGGTTTAGATTGTTCAACTGAACGGCTTGGGCCAAAATGGTCATCTGGTTAGCCAATTGTTGAAGTACGTTCGCAACTCCAACATCCGCTGTTCCTCCGCCGATCGGTCAGTCGTCCGACTTTCGGTGTCAAGATGCACCGAGTTAGATAGGCTGGGGTTGGTCGATACCGCAACGAAACTGAGAGAAATGGCTGCGCCATGTCCTCGTCCACGACCACGACCACGACCACGGCCTCGTCCCCTACCAGCTGACATACTGAAAAACATATAAGGCACGTAAGTACAATTCAATCGCACGTCATCGAAGTGACCGATTCTCAAAAATACCAAAATAGAAGCAAAACGATTAAGGAAACACCAGAAGAGTACGAGGTCTTACAAGTACTGGTCGCACTGTGATGATGGCAAAGTAGTGATATTGTAGACAAACGATGACTCAATCGACCCAAAAGACCGACAGCCTAGGCATCCATAGACCTAAGCTCTGATACCATATTCTGTAACACCCCCAAGTTATTCAGGGAATATTACAGCACTGTGCTCCCCACTATGGGACCCACAAGGCTAAACATACGCGGAAGTATAAATTTTTGACCGAGAAGTCCACATATAATGGAATGAAGAACAATACAAAGGGTATTCAAAACATATCCAATGTATCCCAAAGACATCAAGGAGAATGGAAAACAATACTCGAGTATTCAGTAACCATTCCAGTACAACAACACTGAATGGAGAAACACAAAACATAACCTGAGTAAAGACACAGTATCACACTTGCCCATCATCTTCATGCCGACCCGATACCTGCCTGTCCGCTCTCCTGGATCCTGAAATACGTAAAAAGTATTTCCCCCATAAGGGGTTACCCGTCGAATAGCTAGTGCAAGTATATAAAGTATGAAACACAATACTCCTCAACAATAAAGTAAAGGTAATTGTCAATTCATTAATTCAAGACTAGTATTCTGGAATAACTAAATCTCATAGCATCACATCAATACATATATGAATACTGTGGAACCGCACCAGAGGCTACGGAACCCTCAGAGGACTCGTCGGTCCATCCCAGAGTGGTTCGTTCATATCATCCGTGGAATCACACCAAGAGGGTACGAAACCCTCAGAGGACCCGTCGGCCCGCTGTGGATATAAATAATCATGCCATTAATACACCTTACTTTCAAAGTCGAGAACGTACAATCATAAATATATACTTGCCTCTGAGACATCGAGAAATTGAACGGAAACAGGGTATGAGTTTGGTAGGTCCGAGAACGCGCTTCTGGCACCTAAATAATTCTCAAGGAATATGATAATCAATAATCCATACTCAAATTACTTGAAGAAACTCCCGAAACCCATCTACGATTCACGAAAATATACAGATAAACAACTAGAGGTTGGAAAATCGCCCAAACTCTCACAAGTCCGAAAACAGCACAATCCAATCCGTAAAATCGTAGGAAAAGATGTATATGGAATAGATACATCATAATATCATGGTTCTCAAGCCTCAAAATGGATAAATCGGACGAATATAGGAAAAACCCCAAAATTCCCAAAAATAGGGTTCTAAGGATTTTTACCTTGATTTGGACGTTAGAACGGATTAGATGCTGTAGAATCCTTGTTCTCCAACCAAATATGTTGTTGTTTGATGAAGAATCGCTTCCAATTGCCCAAAATCATCTCTCCCGAGCTGCTTCCGTCGGAAATGAGTGAAGAGGATGAAAAATGATGAAATGGAAGTCAACTGTCCAATATATATCCGCCCAGTCTAGCGTACGCTACGCTTCCTTCATTAGCGTGCGGTAGCGAGGTCACCGGGTAGTCCAGTACCTTCTGCCGTCCCCGTTAGCGTGCGCTAATCGCCTTTCTCTAGCGTGCGCTAGCTAAAAAGTGGCATCCAGTACTGGAGTCCAGAACCGACTGTCCACTGCCCTGCTCAAGCCTTAGCGTGCGCTACCGCTATGGCTTAGCGTGCGTTATGCAACATATTTAGCGTGCGCTAGCCGAAGCCTAGCGTACGTTACTTGATATTCCAGAAAACCTGACAACCCCACTGTCTCTACCGACCAGCCCGTTAGCGTGCGCTATAGACGGATGTTAGCGTACGCTACTAACCACGAATAGCATGCGCTAGCGAACTCCTAGCGCGCGTTAACCGCCAGTCCAGAGAGCAGTATCAGTTACTGGTTCTGACCTGACTGGTCCCTTAGCGCGCGCTACGGCTCAAGGCTAGCGTGCGCTACTAAAGCAAAATTAGCGTGCGTTAGTCTAGGCCTAGTGTGCGCTATTTCTCTGACCCAGGACACTTCCGCAAGGTCTAAACAACACGATTGTGATCCAAACAAGATATGAAGCTCTAAAACAATATCGACAACATCACCAAGAGTTTACAGAGCGACGAAATAAGAAAAACGGCAAGGCCAAATAGTCAATAAAAGTACGGGTATTACACTGCGATATGGAGTTTACTATCGAACTAGAGCTTAGTGCGGCACCAATATCTAAGGAACCATACCGAATGGCCCCATCAGTAATACAAGAGTTGAAGAAGCAACTGAGTGAATTATTGGACAAGGGTTATATTCGACCAAGTGCTTCCCTTTGGGGAGTGCCGGTGTTATTCATTCGGAAGAAAGAATGATCTTTACGGTTAAGTATTGATTATCGTTAGTTGAATAAACCCACTATCATGAACAAGTATCCGTTGCCAAGAATTGATGACCTATTTGATCAATTGCAAGGTGCCACTATTTTCTCAAATATTGACTTGAGATCGGGATATTATCAATTACAAATTCGGGATTCGGATATTCCAAAGACAACATTTTGAACGAGATATGGGCATTATGAATTCGTGGTTATGCCATTTGGATTAACTAATACCCCGGTGGTGTTTATGCAGCTTATGAACAAGACCTTTATAGAATATCTAGATAAATTTGTGGTGGTATTTATTGATGATATCTTAATCTATTCCAAGAGCGAATCTGAGTATGCCGAACACTTGAGAATAGTGCTGAATATTCTGAGGACTGATAAACTCTATGCTAAGTTTTCTAAATATGAGTTATGGCTGAAACAAGTTTTTTTTCTTGGTCATATTATATCGGCCGAGGGTGTTCGGGTAGATCCTCAAAAGAGTGAAGCGGTTTTAGCTTAGGAACCCCCGCGAAATGTCAAGGAAGTTTGGAGTTTTCTGGGATTAGCCAGTTATTATTGTCGATTTGTCGAAGGATTCTCGAAAATAGCTCGACCACTCACTCAGATGTTACAGAAAACTCAGAAGTTTGAGTGGAGTGACGAGTGTCAGAAGAGTTTTGATGAGCTGAAGAAGCGGTTGACTACGTCACCGATTCTAGCCTTACCACAGGAACAGAGGGCTTTGTTATTTGTAGTGATGCTTCAAAACAAGGATTAGGATGTGTATTGATGCAACATGAGAAGGTAATTACACATGCGTCTCGACAGTTAAAGCCATGTGAGATGAATTATCCTACCCATGATCTTGAATTAGTCGTTGTGGTGTTTGCGTTGAAGATATGGAGACATTATTTATATGGTTCTTTTTGTCGGGTGTATACGGATTATAAAAGTCTAAAATATATTTATACACAGAAAGATCTTAGTATGCGTCAACGGCGATGGTTGGAACTGATTAAATTGATTATGAAGAGATTGAGGTAACTGATGATGTTACGTATAAAGAGCAACTGGTAGCCATATTGGAGCGACGAGTGAAACAATTGCAACGAAAAGGCCATTCCGTTAGTAAAGGTTCAATGGTCTAAACATGGAATTGAGGAAGCTACGTGAGAAACTGAAGATAGTATGCATGCCCGATACCCTGGAATGTTCGAATCTTAAGTTTCGGGAAGAAATTTCTTGTTAGGGGGTAAGGATGTAATATCCATGTATTTTATTAATTATGTAAGTTATTTTGGACGTATTCTGTTGAGAATTTAATTTGTAATTTCCATGTTGGATCGTTTGGCATTTCGAAATGTGTGTATATTGGTGATGGTATTAGAATGTTGATGTCGAGTTCTGTTATATTCGGGTTGTGATTGTTCTGACCGGACTTCGTGGTTTTAATGCTGAGAAGTAGCAGTTAGCACATGCTAGATGGTACTACTAGCGCACGCTAACCATGTATCCGTAGCGCATGCTACTATTGTTCGTAGCGCACGTTAGACCGACTGGGAAGTAGGCTTTCTGGATTATGGAATGGGACATTAGAGCACGCTAATATTAGACTAGCGTACGCTATTAAGGTGGATTAGCGCACGTTAGATGTGTTGGTAACGCATGCTATTTCGGCCTGGCAGTAAGGACAGAATGTTTCTGGAGTCTGGACACAAGCAGTTAGCACACGCTATTATTGGAGCTAGCGCACGCTAGTGCCGGTATATAGTGCACGCTAACATATGTGTAGCGCACTCTAGCGAAGTCAGACAGAAGGTTCTGGACTGCCGACATAGAGATAGTGCGCGCTATACTTAGGTCGTATCGCATTCTAATATCGGCCAGTATAGATAGGACTGCATGTTCTAGAATTCATCATTTTCTCCATTCCTCTCTTCTTCTCCGGTGGCTGGGCGATCTTGAGCATAGGATAGTGCGGATTTTGGTCGGATTTCATCATCCAACTACGTTTTTGAGTTCCAAGTATCAAGCTAACAACATCTCATCAACTTTTATCGTCCGAATCAAAGTAAATTCATCTTAACCCTAGTTTTTAGGAATTTGGGGATTTGTCGGGTTTTGATTTTTTAAACCTGTTTTTAGCTCTGATCTGTGCTAGATGATGATATTGTAATCATAATCCTTTGTTTTTCCTCAAAGTTTACGGATTAAATTCTGAGTTTTCATCTGTTCTTTAGTATGACCCTTGTTACCTCCGTAATGTTCGATCGGTTGTCCCTAAGGGTAGAACTTAGGGTGGTTCTTCTAAACTTCCATAGTATTGTTTTTGATATAGTATTATATTGTGATAGGATCAAATTGCTGAGAAAAGTTCGGACCGTACGTCCTTCCGTTTGTTGTTTCTTGTGTCGTTCCAATCGAGGCGAGTACTTTGATAACATTTAATGTACTTCGTGTGAATATGTGAAAATGTGATTTTGTGAGAAGTAGTGATTTCAGAAAAAGTGGTTTGTGCCATGTGGTTGCTGAGCATGTGTAAATCGAGTTAAAACTAGTGTGGGTCCCTCGGGATCCGCTAGGCCACGTTCCATACGGATCAGTCGGTGGGGTTGTACAACCAGAGAGGGCCTGACGAGGACTCTCTGGGGTGTGTATCTCGTGTGAGGACAGGGCCAGTACATATCGAGAGGTTGTTTTGTGATGATGATTGTGGTATTATATTCCAGAATATATATTCTGGAATCATTGTACTTGCACCGGATCCTTGCTGACCCCTTCAGGGATGAATATACTTGTTGTGTATTCAGGTACAGGTACAGTAGACGAACCAACACAGGGCGGGCAAGAGCATGGTGGACATCATTGATATCATGTGTTATGTTGAGTCTATCGCCGTCTTGTCATGGTCAGAGTGGTAGTTTGGTTTTGTACTCGCACATGTACTGTCATGTATTGTATATTATGTTGTCGTTTGTTGTTGTTGTTTATGTTGTGGATAAGTTGTGATGATTGTATCAGTTATGATCCTACGGGTTAATGTATTGAATTTCTTCATGATGTATGTCGTAATGAAGTTGATTTTAGTTTTAAGTGTGTGAATGTCTCGGTTTCGTTGTTTGTTAACATAGTTTTACGTCAGTCAAAGCCTGGCAGGTTCTCCAAAAGGAATCTACGGCACTGTAATATCTCCATAAATCACGGGGGTCTTACACATATAGTATAACCCAACAGAGAACGAATGATGGGGATCATACCAAAACCTTTATTTATGAATATCGTATACGTATAAACTCTTCAATCATATGTCCCGATCAAGTACGAAGACCACGGTAATCTCAAACCCTATAACTTGATTCTATACATTTGTTAATCCAAACCGAGATCACCGAGCTCTCATGTACCAAATACAACTAGCTCTAAATGCTTTGTTCAAATACTTATGATCTCATTTACCATTAACCGCATGGGACATTTACCTGATAACTTACAGGAGAAAGAATCCTATGATCCGTAGAGACTACTACTTAGGCCTATAAATGATTCGAGCTTTTTTTGAGCACTTCAAACTCGGCTCGAAAAAAGCTCAACTTAATACTCGATAATTCGAGATCGAATTACGAGCATATATTAGAGATTGATATATTATTCGAGCCGAGTTCGAATATATATATACTCGACTCGAAAGCTCGACGAGCTGCTCGATATTTATTAGTTTATATATAACCCTAATTCGAGCTTAGTAGTTTTTGAGCTCACGAGCTGAGCTGGAATAGGAAAAATTTAAAAAATTTGAAGCTCGCGAGCCGAGATCGAATTGGAAAAATTTATCTCGAGCTCGAGTGGTGAAACTCAGTCGAGCTTGAGCTCGAGTTTGAGCCTGTGTTTTTTAATGCTTAACGAGCCGAGCTTTGTGAGAGCTCGACTCGGCTCGACTCGTTTACAGGGCTAGTGCTACTTGCCCACTTAGTTGTACTTGGAGGTTGACCCCACCAACCGGGAATTGGATCGAACTACACTAATGACTAACTTAATTTTACAAGCATATCTCCTATTGAATCTTAAAGTAAAAGGTTCACGTATACCTATTATAGAATTTCAATTCAGTCATTGACTATCCTAGAGCGAAATCCATGTGACCGAATCGAGGTGAGTCGTGTCCGAGTATACTAATCCTATTAATATACTTATAATGTGTGCTCCCACTAACCCTTGGTGAAGACAAGCATTCTACATATCAAAGTACAAATTATACAAGTCTTGTCTAAACTTAATATCCAGTTAAGTTTTACCGACTTAAGAATCGATTAAGCATTTGAGCCCAAAACATTTCCAATGCCTATCTCCTTGTCTTCATAAGGGCTAGAATATTTGCTCTCAAATGTAGGGACTACTATTCTATATACCAAATCACGATTATTATTGATTTTATTGATAGAGATGCCTCTATTTAATCGTTACAATGCGTTCCATACATAAAAATTCTTATAAGAAAAGTAAAACAGATTATCCACCTACATCTAGAAGGATCCATAATTCTCCATCATTTATGATACCCAATCTAATCATTATTAGGTAGAACACATCACGGGAAGAATAAAGTCATAATTCTAGAACATTCCACAGTGTGCCGAGCACTAATACAACAATGATGCAAAAGATGTTGCCTTGGTAAAATTTAATACAAGCCAAAAGAAAATTCAATGGAGAAAATAAAGGCTTGGTGAGTAAAAAGATCGTAAATGAACCAAGAACACATGTCATATATACTTCACTTGATGTATACACCACCACTCCAATTGATGAGTAACTCGTATTGAGATTCGGTAATAATAATCGAATTATGCAGCGAAAAAAGAAACGGATCAAACCGAATAAATTTGGACCCCAAAGAGGACCGGGCACGCATCATGTATACAAACATAATTCACAAAGTATGAATATAAATATCATACCCTTGAAGACCTTTGATTAAATATTGATGATGCACACACATTTCAAATTGTCGAAACAATTGGAGTTCCCGAGCATAAAAAATGCCATGCCTCTACGTATTACGCATCAGAAAGATGACCGGAAATAATACAACCACCACCACAATACCTCCAAGGTCAACGGATAAATTCGTGGTAGTGATAGATATATTTTTCTTGTTAATTCCTACTCTCCAAAAGAAAATTTGAAGATAAAACTATATCTCAAAGAATTATTTGGAGAAAAAATTTCTTCCTCTTCTCTCTCTTTTCTTTTTCTCTCTTTCTCTTCCTTTCTCTCCTTTTGTTTTTGCCGTGAGTATACACCTTCTTTTTTTTTTTTTTGGAAGAATGTAAAATTATATTCCCACAAAAAACTATATTACATCAAGTGCATCTGTTTTAGCTGATAGTTTTGAAAAAGAAAATTACATAAGAGCTTGATTAAGGATGAGTAAAAAACCAAAATTGGAGACCACCCTCATAACCTTTGTGGAACCGCAGAAGGTAGAGCTTGTTCCTCACAGTTTTGTCAATGAATTTGGTGAGTTGGAGACTTGGTGTAGATGGTTTTCCATGCCTTCGAGTGTTCCGCTCTCGCCACAGACTATGTAAAGAGACTTGGAAGGTGTATCGAAGAACAAATGTGTGGAGTTTGCAGGAAGATGTATCCATTAGGATGGAGAATAAGTCTTCCCAGTTGGAAGTGAAAGCATCTTGAAGAATCCCACGTGTGAGAGTTGTCCAGACCTGAGTTGAGTAGGGTCATAAGAAGAACAGATGGTTTCTAGTTTCTAATGCAGCCCCGCAGAACACACATCCGGTTTAGGCCCTGACATTCCAACATTGCATCCTGTCACCTGTGCCTAATCTGTTACGCTGCGCCAACCAAGAGAGAAAAGCGTATTTGGGAGTAGAGTTAGAGAACCACACCCCTTTATACCATTCACAAATCGGAGCAGAAGATCTCATCTGTATCCAAGTATGGTAAGATGAGAAAGTTGCTGTGAATATATCTGCTCGACGTTTCCATATGCTTCTATCTGGTGCGATGGGGTTTAGGGTCAGGCGAATCCGATCAATTGAGTCCTCAATACGATTTAGTATCTCCACTCGATGACGGCGTCTGCGATGAGTGGAGATTGCCGATGCTACCGTCGCATGTAGCCCAATTCCCAGGTCAATACATCCTATCAGCCCTGTGATTTCAAGTAATCGACCTAGAGGTGACCAGCAGTCATACCAAAAAGATGTCTCTGCACCTGAATTAATCTCCATTTGGTGGAATTCCTTAGCAAGATGTCGATATTTCAGAATTTCACGCCACATCCAAGATCCAAGACTCGTTTTCTCACTAACCGACCATAGGGAACCATTTTGAATCAAATGCTTTTTTATCCAATTGACCCACAACGATGATTTGGAGCTGAACAATCGCCATATAAGTTTGAGGATACTCACTGTATTTGTTTCGTTGAGAGGTCTTATGCCTAAGCCACCTTCACGCTTTGGTTTGCATACATCCTTCCATGCCACTTTCGCTTTCTTTGTGTTGAGCTCGGGTCCTGACCATAAAAAGCTAGACAGTAGTTTCTCTATCTCTCGGATGCAGTATTTTGGAAGGCGAAATACCGTCAGCCAGAAGTTGATTAAACTAGATATGACCGTTTTTATCAGTTGTAATCGCCCTGCGAATGATAAGAAGCAGCCTGTCCAGGAGCTAATTCTGTTGCGAATCTTCTCAATAAGTGGTAAGTAATCTGAGGATGTCATACTCTTTGTGAGCAGGGGAAGGCCAAGATAACGAATAGGGAGAGTGCCAGGAGTGAACTGGTACTGAGCAAGGATTTCCTCCCTGATTGGCCGGGTTTGACCTGCGAGAAAAATTGTTGATTTTTCAACACTGATTTTTAAACCTGAAGCACCAGCAAACCGATCAAATGTCTCAACTATTCCTGCAATAGAGTGAGAGCTTCCATCAGAAAAGACCATTATGTCATCAGCAAAACAGAGGTGAGTGAGTTGTAGAGGTTTGCATCGCGGATGGTATCCAATCTTATTTTCTGAGGCCGCCTTATCTAGCATACGGGAGAGGATGTTCATGCAGATTACAAAGAGGTATGGAGACAAGGAGCAGCCTTGCCGGAGCCCGCGTTTGCTTCTAAAGAAACCAGCCAATTCCCCATTGATTTGGACAAAAAAAGAAGCAGATCCAATGCATAGCTCTATCATCCAAATAAAAGGTTATGGGAGCTCCATAGCATGAAGAATATTGATCAAAAAAGGCCACTGTACCGTGTCGAAAGCTTTGGAGATGTCAATTTGAAGAGCACATCTGCGAGATACTGATTCTTTATGGTAGTCCTTGACCAATTCTGAGGCCAACAACTAATTTTCCATCATGAGGCGGTCTTTTATGAAGGCAGATTGATTTGGAGCAATGGCGGGGGGGAGAATGAGTTGTAGCCTGTTTGCCAAGATCTTGGAAATTACTTTGTAGAACACATTACAGCAGGAAATTGGTCTGTAATCCTTCATAAGGTTTGAGTCTTCTTTTTTTGGTATGAGTGCCAGTATCGTTGTATTCATACCTTTAGGCAGAAAACCTTTTGTGAAGAATGATTGAATAGCAATCACAAAATCTTTGCCGATGACTGACCAAGCTGCCTTGAAGAACTCAACTGTGAACCCGTCGGGGCCTGGCGATTTGTTACAGGGCATCGAAAACAATACTTTTTGTATTTCTATTGCGGACACTTCAGCTAGAAGCAAAGAGCTATCTGATGTGCTACACCTGTAATCTAGGAAGTCTTGAATTTGATCTACTCTCATTCCTTTGAAATCAGCTGGTTCATGTGTGAGAAAGTCATGGAAGTACTGTACAGCCTCTCTCTTGATATCTTCCTGGTTTTTGAAAATCGACCCATCAGACCCCTGAATCTCATGAATTGAATTTATTGCCGACCTTGCCTTCACCGCATTGTGGAAGTACTTGTTATTGTTATCTCCCACCTCTAACCAGTGCAACTTAGATTTCTGTTTCAAGATGTTCTCCTCAATTTCTGCAAGAGTTTTCTAATTTCTATAAGCTAGATTTTCCTCTTCAAGAACAGCAGAGCTAGGATTAGTGAGAGTAGCTTTTTGCAGGTCACAGAGAGTTTGATGCGTTGCAGTTACCCTTTCATGGAGAGCATTCAACTTTGAACGACCTAAATCTTTGAGGATTGGCTTTAGAGATTTTAATTTCTTACCAAAGCGATAAGCTGCCGAAGTGGATAGAAACAGAGGTGTTGTGGTGTCCCAAAAAGCTTTAATTGCAGGCAAAAATTCCGGCATTCTTGTTAAAACATTGCAAAATTTGAACGGGCCTCTAGGTTTTTGTGTTGTATTTCCGAATTTGAACCGGAAACGGAGATGATCAGAGCAGCCGCCTGACTCGAAGACGCTATAAGATTGTGGAAATAGCAGGTTCCATGTCTGGTTTACTAAGGCCCGGTCTAGTTTTTTGCAGATTAGACCCTCATTACATTTGTTAGACCAGGTAAAAAGCGGTCCATGGAAGCTCATCTCTTGTAGGAGGCAATGACTTACTACTGATTGAAAGTCACGCATTCCCGGTGGGAGAGACGGCTCAAGCTCAAAAAGCGAATGTTCTTCTCCTTCTAGAATTTCATTGAAGTCTCCTATAATGATCCACGCTTTGTTGTGAAACATTGGTGTATCGTGATGGTGTTTAAGATCATCCCATAATTCTTTTCTCTCTTCCACAAAATTTGATGCATACACACAAGAAACCAAAATCTCCTTTGTGCAGCCTTTAACCAAAACTGAACAGGTAAGTAACTGGCCACTCTTGAAAACCGGTGTTACTCGCACATCACCGTTCCAAACCAACCAAATTCTTCCCAGCCGATTGTATTCATAGTTTGTGATTGAAGACCAACCCTTAAAAACTGATGAGATAATCTGGTTTGCTCTATCTTCGTGAACTCTCGTCTCCAATAGGCAACCAAACTGTAAAGATTCACTTCGTATCCATTCCCGTACTATCGAGTGCTTATTTGATTTATTAAATCCACGCATATTCCAAAAAAACCCCGACATTAATGAGTTCTTTTGGTGTTACGTTTGTTTGAAGGGTTTGGATTTTGGTCTTTAACCTTTGAAGTAGCAGACTCCGAAAGCATCCTATGAGAGCTTTTTGAAGCGCGAGGAGGCATTTCCCTGAGTATATAAAATACTCATCACATGACAATCAAATCAAATCAAGTCAAAATACAAATACTTGAATCACATATCAAGTGATAAAAAGGGGGGACGACCAAAAACAAGAAATGAGAGTTGGATCATTTTGATCCGTGAAACGGATGTATCTAATTCGATATATAAACCTTGGTATGTTTCAATATTAATACAATTAATTAATCCAAAAAATTACTTATATTAAATCTAGATTTTCTAAGAAATAATATGAATTAATTAATTACCTAGTAATTTATTTAATTCACTAGACTGACTTAATTTATATAAATTAACATAACAATTATCCAATAATTTAAATTGGACATTTAATGTATAATATTCATAACGAGAGAATATCCTGAATTTAATTCGTTATCTATCTCGTGTCGCTACTCCATAGGTTCTTCTCAGTTAGCAGTGGGAGGAACCAAAGAGTGTGAGTAACACTTAGCCAGTCCTGTGGCTCACAGTGTAATCCAACCGAGAACGAATGATGGGTACCATTCCAAAAATATTAGTTATGAATACCGTATACATATAAACCCTTCAATCATATGTCCCGATCAAGTACTAGGATCACGGTAGTGTCAAACTCGAGTACCGTATAGACTGTGATTCTATACATTTGTTAATGCAAACCGAGATCACCGAGCTCTCGTGTATTGTTGCTACCCAAAATATTATCCGGAGATAGATATTTCTGGAATGGATGGATAGCAAACAAATGCAAGAGCACTTCCGTGAGAAAGATAAATAACACAAGATTTGTCGGGGTTGTTAGTCCCAGGCTTGAATGCTCTCGCGAGATATTATTAATACTAATATTCGGGGATACAAGTACTAATGTAAGAATACAATTACAATGAGTGTAAAGATTCTTGTTATCTTAGCTAGTGAGCGTGTAGATTTCCGGAAGAACCAGATTTGATGCTCTATGAGTTCTTGTAACAAAAGAGATGAACAGTCGCGGCGGTGAGAGATCGACAGTCTCTCACGGCGAGTATTTAGTTGGATGCTTGGGCTCCTGGGCTTATGAATCTCTTGGAATCTGTCTAGTGGAGACTTGCTGCCTCTGCCGATCGTCTTCTGGACGGGAGATTCGGAGAGAGAAGTCCTGAGATGGATTTCGGCGAGAAAGTAGGGAGCTTGATGGTATGTGTGTTCTACTATATTTCCGTGAATGAATTCGGAATTTAAGTGAATGAGTTCTGAACCTTTTTCCAGTAGGAGGAGGTTCTCTATTTATAGGGCTTTTGATATGCTGGGCGATCGCCTTTATTGTATTATAATAATCGGGCGATCGTCTTTTAGCACATGGGCTTGTTCCCTTAAAGTCCGCTGGCTGCTGCTGGCAGCCAGCTGTACGATCCAATGGGGACCCTGCACGCGTCCTGAGTTGCTGTCACGGGCGGTCCCACTGACAACTTTCGGCGCGCCTGCCGGTAGGTGAGGTAGGTGACATGATGTGGTCAAAAGTCTTGTCTGTCAGCAAAGATCTTGTCTGTCAGCGCCTTTTGTGGATCTGCACGTGGGTGCTGTTCTGAGATCCAGTCTCCGATGACTTTGACGGGCGATCATCTCTGTTCGGGGCGTAGGCCGATTGTCCTTAGCCGGACACTAGAGTCGATCGCCAGATACCAAAGGGCGATCGTCTTGGTAGTCGATCGCTAGGTACCTGACGGTGGTCTGGTTTCTTCGTTTAGGCGAGCTAGCCATAGTTTGACTGGTGTTGACTTGGTCGCTCGGCCTTATAGTCGATCGCCTGTCGGGATGGATAAATCTTGACACAACAATTGCCCCCCAGCTCGCTCCTATGTTGGAAACGTGGGGTGAGGTGGTTTTCTGGCGATCGCTGAACTTTTGACGAGCGACTCTGAGTTTAACTGATCTGGCGATCGTCTTTGAGCTGATATACTCTGAGTTTGGACGACGTGGTTGGCCGCTAAACTGCGCGGGAAAAGGCAATGGGCGTGGAAAAGTCTCCGCGCACGTGTCGGGCTTCTATTGGAGGATACCAACGGTTATTAATGACTCCTCGGCTGACGTGTCCTTGAAAAGACGCGTACGCGGGTCTCGAGGGAGTCAATAAATGCGACGTTTGAGATGCGACCCCCAAGATTTTCCCTTATTGAAAACGAGTCCCTGCCATCTCCGATAAATGGGCGCAGTGCTGCAGTCTTCGTCCTCACGCGCACTTACTGGAGAAAGAAGGACTTGCTGAAGATTTTTCTGAAGATCTTAGTGCCGATCGTCGTTCGATTTCACCTTCGGGTAAGAAAAATCCTTTTCTCCTTTCTTTCTTTGAGAATGGCCGGAACGTCATCATCACATGGAGTGGGTACTACCCGCCACGGACATCGATCGTCTCAGGAGGACCTTCTTCCGACTTCCACCTGGAGACGGCCGCTGAGGCTATTCGGTCCGGAATCGACCCCGCTGAAATCGAGGCTTTATTTAATGAAGCCGATGTCGCTAAGGGGGCGGCTGCTGGAGAAAGACGATCGCAGATAGAGAGAGATCTGGCGATTAGCGCCTACTGGGAGCAGCATAGCGCTTTTGGCTGGGCCTATAAGGCTTTTGCTGAGATAATGGAGAAGTTGGCCGGTCCGACTCCGAGATTCGATTTCTGGGGATACTCGGTCGCCTACCCTTATCAGCTTCCCAAACGGTCGCAGTACCGGGTTGCGCAGCGATCTTTGTGGTCGCTTGGCCAAATCCGGAGTTCGACGACCAGGAAAGATCTGGCCGTCTGGAGGACGAGGTTCCATGTTCCTTCAGATGTGGACATGTTCGCGCCGGCGGAGAATAAGCGAGCCGATCAGCCTCCGATGGGTATGGTCGCCGTGAATGAGGCGATTATGGAGGCCGGGCTGCGCTTCCCTCTATCTTTTGCTGTCTCCCACCTGCTGGCCACTTGGAACATGGCGCCACTTCAGCTGACGCCGAACGTCTGGCTCCAAATTATCTGCACTCTCACTCTTTTCGGCGGTCACCGCCTGTACCGCCTCCCATCGCCGTTGGAGATGAACCATTTGTTCAAACTGACGGCTCATAAAGGGTCGGTCGGCGGTTACCATATTCAGGGCCAATCTGGTCGGGTAATTCACGGAGTCCCGAATAAGATGCGGGGCGATCAGGCGAAGTGGTTCTGGGTCGCCAGCAAGTGGAGGGCTTCTGCGAGCGACAATCCTTCGGGCGAGCTGGAGATCCCCACTGAGTTTCGGGAGAGGAATCCCAGTAAGGGTTTAGACTCTCCCTTCGTTCGGAAGTGATTTGGACTGATCTAATTTGATTTCGGTTTTGCAGGTTTTCACATTCCGGTGGTCGAGGAGCTGCCTTTTGACTTCCTGGTTGTCTGGGAGCGGATAAGGAGCTTGTCGGACGACGACTTTGACGCCAACCGGATCAATAAGGAGAGTCGCTGGTTGTCGGCTCGGCTATTCCGTTTCCCGAGACATCTCTCGGTACTAGGTATGAGTTTCTGCGACCTTCACTTTCTAGGCGATCGCCTTACTTGAGGAAAGTATCTGACTGTTGGTCGATCTTCTTAACTGTAGAGGTTCGCTTTCCTCGCTTTTTGGAGCCCCCGCCGGAGATCGCCATGTCGAATCCTGGAGTTCTAGGCCGTCTCCGCCACAAGAAGTCGTCTCGGGCCCCACCTGTTGCGTTGCCAATTGTTCCGGAGGCGGAACCTCGCGTGGAGCCGATCGTGGCTGAGGAGGGAGTTCCGGAGGAGGGGCTTCGAATGAATCGCAAGAGGCCGCGGCCGGAAGAAACTCTGGTTCCTGCCCCTGCCAATGAGGTGCCGATCGCCGCGCCTCCGATCACCGTTCTCGCTCCGGAGAATGAGCCGCCCTATGCGGCTTTCATGCGGGAGATGGCGATCGCTGACGCTGAGACTCCTCGAGGGAAACCGTATTTCGGTCGCGACCCCGAGAGGGCTGAGAGGTATATTGCATTTTTGTGTTGAAATTTGCAATTGCGTAGGAGTTGTGTTAACTTTGTTGTATTGATGTAGGATCCATCGCACAGATCCGTCTTGCCCGCCGATGGTCGTGGATTTCCTAGCGAGCCGATCTCCTCGCCAGTCTTGCGACATTCCTCAATACGTCAGCAAGGCCGCTTCTGCTCTGCCGAAGGCCTGGACGACCGATCTGGATGCGATCGCTTGTCAGCGATCGGGGAGTTCGATGCAGGCTGTTCTCGCCCTTTCTCTCCAGACGGCGACCATGGCTGTCCAGACTGCTCAGGAGTTTGAGGGGCGGCCTTCCACTATTCGCTTGCAGGCGGATCTCGAGGCGGCTCGGAAAGAAAACGCCGAGTTTGCCGATAAGATCGTGGCGATGGAGAAGGACTCGTTGGAGGCAGCCAAGCGGGCGAGCCACGAGCTTGAGCTGGCGAAGAAGGAAACCAAGTGGTCTCGTCTGGCGGTTGACCGATTTTGGGACCAGATGCTGAATGCCGTCTGGGCGCAGAAGGTTGCTGAGGAGGAGGCCGATCGCCAGAAGGTGACGATCGCTCGGTTGACTAGCGAGCTGGCGGAGTCGAAGGAGAAGGTTGCTGCGAGGGAGGCCGAGCTCCAGGGGTCGCAACAGGCGATGGCGGAGCTGAAAAGAGAGGTAGAGGCGACCAAGGGTGACCCCTTTCAAAACTTGGAGTTTGTCAGCGAGTTCGCCTATTATTTGGCATTCGCCGACTCGATCCGAGCAGCTAAGAAGGGAGGTTTGGAGGTCGGGCCTCTTGCTGAGAACTTCAAGGCGTATGCTTTGGAGCATCCTCTCCATTCAGCTTTCTCCTTGCCGATCTTGGATCTTGTGGATATCGGCGTGGATTTGAGCTGGTATCCGACTCTGGCCAATCTTGCTCATCCCGACGCTCCGGAAGATGAGGGGACCGCACCGGATGCTGATGGCGAAGGCCAGGCAGGGGCCTGAGGCACTTCATTTTTGATGTTTTAGCTTATTTCCTTGTAATTCGTAGCTTTCTTTTGTAGCATTTAGGCCTTCGGGCGACCATGTATTTTGATCTTTTCAAGTAATGAAATGAACGTTTGAATTTCTGACTTATCACTTGAATGATTTTTATTTTTGAGTCTTTGTTTGACTTCGTACAAATATGTGAGGAGAGATCGTTGTGAGGGTAGTTCCAAATGAATTGATAAACTCAGAAAGATAACTTTTACAAAAAATTCGATCGCTGCACAACATCTGAAAAATGGCGATCTCCGTATGTGGTTGAATAGGGATGATCGTCGTTCTGGTAGTCCGCACTCTTCCCCCTTGTTTTTATTCACTTAGTGGAAGTAAGGGGATGACAATAATTCGTTGAGTGAGCGGTTGTCAACTTTGTCGAATCCTCGGGGACGGTCGTCCGTCTTGAGGAACCGTGCACGATCACGGAGTTCGATGGACCGACTCCTTGATCATGTCTTGATGCGCGAAGACATTGAGTGTCTCGTGACTCATTTTATTATGAGGGTCCTCTGTTAGGCTGCGCCTCGATTCATATTTAAACGAAGGGTGTGCGGTCTCGGTCTAGAGGAGTCCTTGCGCGGGGCAGCGTCGGATGATTCAACTCCACGCCCGCGGCTTGTTTAGCTCTGCTTCCACCTCGGCCCACCATGAAGATGGCGAACCTCGACGGTGTACGTTGAGACGGGGGTTGTGGCACATCGCATTGTCCGGGTTCACCATGTTAGATGATGAACCTTTGAGGGCGAGCGATCGTGTCCACTGATTAACTTTGGAGGGCCCTCAGACTACGCCGGCCTCGTATTTAAACGAAGGGCGGGCGACCTTGGCCCAAAGGGACCTTGCATGGCCTAAGCAGTCGGTTCCATCGACCACCAGGACCATGGCTGCACTCTTCCACCTCGGATCGTTATGTAAATGCCAACCTTCGACGGTGTACGTTGTGCGGGGGAGGCGATCTCATGCCTTAGTCCATCGTGTTAGATGGTGAACTGTAGATGGCGAGCGAGTCCTCCAGTTTCTTAAATAAGGAGGGAGATCGGGGAGACTTCCGAGGTCCCCTTCTCTTGATTGAAGCATGTAGAGACGGTCGCCGAGGTTGGTCCAGGAGTCGGCTCGTATGAGCTTCCCAACCTGTTTGGTGTTCGACTCGGACGATTGTGTATAGAGATTGGTAAGGGCTTCGGCTAAGCCAATAAGCTGTCCAACTTGCTCTCCTCGAACAATCTCCAGAGCTATTTGAGGAGGTCGCGGCATTGGTTGGTGCTGTGGCCGGGACTCTTATGGTAGGCACAATATTAATTGTTGTCCAGGTGACCGTGGTCCCTTATCGCCTTTGGCTTTTTGAGCTTTTCGTGCCCCTTGATGGCATAGAAAATATGTGCTGGAGTTCGGTTGAACGTATGGAGGAGATGGGCTTCCATGTCCTCGAAGGCCTTGAGATCTCCGGGTGGCTTGGCGATCGCCTTCTTTACTTTGGCGATCGTCGTCTTCTGGACAGGAGGTGGCGTTTCCTCGCCTAGGTGGAGGGTGAGTAGCCTTTGTCTGGCCAGAAAATTGGCAGCCTTAGCGCGGAAGATCGCGTAGGTTGGGGGAATATCCTTGGAGAGATGTCTAAACATGGGAGAGTGACCGTAGAATCCCCCCATGACCGAAAAGAGAGTGAGCTCGTCACTGACGGGTTCGCCGGTGAGGATGATTTCGTCTACTCGGTCAATGTAATCTGCGTCGGTTTCGTCTTTCCTCTGCCTGATTTTCATCACGCGGTGGGGGCCTTCTGGTCTGGCGATTTTGTTGGTGAAGTATGACGTGAAGTCATTCGCCAGTTTCTTAAAGGAGGTGATTGATCGTGATGGTAGTGAGGCGTACCACATATGGGCCAGCTCGCCCAATGTTAACAGGAAGATCCGGCACTTGGTTGCATCAGATGCCCCACACCCAGTCATGTAGATTCGGAATTTACTCAGGTGGGTTTCGGGGTCCGATCTCCCCTCATACAGAGGTGTTTTGGGAGGAGCGATCGTTGGTTGTATGGGTGCAAGCTCGATGTGGACCGCGAGTGGCTCGGTCGGCCCGGTGATCTTTTTGCTGGCGCTTGCCCCAGTGTCCAAAAGTGCCTTCATCTCTGCCGAGCCGTGGCCAGATAGCGGCCATCGCCGTAGCCTGGCTGCTCGCGGCTCGGCGCTCGGAGCGGGTGCCGAGGCAATTGAGTACTGATCCCCTGGCGATCGGGACGGGAGTCAGATAGCTGACCTGCGTTCGGCTGTGAGGTGGGTAGGCCGAACTCGTGGTGACGGATTCGGATTCCGTCTTTTCGTGGTTGGGAACTGAATGCCCCGGTCGCCAGGATGGGCCGCGCCCCAAGCGATTGAATATGGATCCGTCTGGTCGTGCGAGAGCCTTTCCTCGCGAATTGGGGCTTTCTGACGATCGCTCGCTCAGTAGCCCGTTGAATTTCCGTTTTCCCATGCGGCGGACGATCAAGGGAGTTATCGCGGGGGACGCGCATGCTCTCCGTCGCTCCTCTAGGATGGCCATGGCCTCCTCGATCTGTTCCTCGGTTTGGAACTGATCGAGTGAGAGGTTGGGGCCATCTCTCGGGTGCGGGATCGAGAGTCTCGCGTTGCTGCGGCTTCCCCCTATCGTCGGCTGGGGTTCGGATTGAGCCGGGATATGGTGTCCGGCGGTTCGGAGAGCGGCTCTCTTCGATGTACCGGCGAATGTCATGATTCTGAAGGTTTTCTTTGAAGCGCAGTGAGTGTCACTTAAAGTATATGCCCCGAGAACAGTGAGTGTTCTTTGGGACGGTAGGAATAAAAATTTGAGGGTTAGATGCCCTTCTTCTAGCGCCAATTGTTGCTACCCAAAATATTATTCGGAGATAGATATTGCTGGAATGGATTGATAGCAAACAAATGCAAGAGCACTTCCGTGAGAAAGATAAATAACACAAGATTTGCCGGGGTTGTTAGTCCCGGGCTTGAATGCTCTCGCGAGATATTATTAATACTAATATTCGGGGATACAAGTACTAATGTAAGAATACAGTTACAATGAGTGTAAAGATTCTTGTTATCTTAGCTAGTGAGCGTGTAGATTGCCAGAAGAACCAGATTTGATGCTCTGTGAGTTCTTGTAACAAAAGAGATGAACAGTCGCGGCGGTGAGAGATCGATAGTCTCTCACGGCGAGTATTTAGTTGGATGCTTGGGCTCCTGGGCTTATGAATCTCTTGGAATCTGTCTAGTGGAGACTTGCTTCCTCTGCCGATCGTCTTCTGGACGGGAGATTCGGAGAGAGAAGTCCTGAGATGGATTCCGGCGAGAAAGTAGGGAGCTTGATGGTATATGTGTTCTACTGTATTTCCGTGAATGAATTCGGAATGTAAGTGAATGAGTTCTGAACCTTTTTCCAGTAGGAGGAGGTTCTCTATTTATAGGGCTTTTGATATGCTGGGCGATCGCCTTTATTGTATTATAATAATCGGGCGATCGTCTTTTAGCACATGGGCTTGTTCCCTTAAAGTGCGCAGGCTGCTGCTGGCAGCCAGCTGTACGGTCCAATGAGGAGCCTGCACGCATCCTGAGTTGCTGTCACGGGCGGTCCCACTGACAACTTTCGGCGCGCCTACCGGTAGGTGAGGTAGGTGACAGGCTGTGGTCAAAGGTCTTGTCTGTCAGCAAAGATCTTGTCTGTCAGCGCCTTTTGTGGATCTGCACGTGGGTGCTGTTCTGAGATCCAGTCTCCGATGACTTTGACGGGCGATCATCTCTGTTCAATTACAATGAGTGTAAAGATTCTTGTTATCTTAGCTAGTGAGCGTGTAGATTGCCGGAAGAAGCAGATTTGATGCCCTGTGAGTTCTTGTAACAAAAGAGATGAACAGTCGCGGCGGTGAGAGATCGACAGTCTCTCACGGCGAGTATTTAGTTGGAAGCTTGGGCTCCTGGGCTTATGAATCTCTTGGAATCTGTCTAGTGGAGACTTGCTGGCGGCGCCTGTCTCGGATCTGCACATGGGCGCTGTTTGGGATCCAGTCTTCGTAGACTTTGAGGAACGATCGTCTGTGTTCGAGGCGTAGGACGGTTGTCCTTGGCCGGAAACCGGGGTCGACCGCTAAGTACTGAAAGGCGATCGTCTTGGGAGTCGATCTCTAGGTACCTGATGGTGGTCTGGTTTCTTCGTTTAGGCAAGCTAGCCATAGTTTGACTGGTGTTGACTTGGTCGCTCGGCCTTATAGTCGATCGCCTGTCGGGATGGATAAATCTGGACACAACATGTACCAAATACAACTACCTCTAAATGCTTTGGCAAAAGACTTAAGATCTTATTTTCCATTAACCGCATAGGACATTTACATGCTCACTTACAGGAGAAAGAATCCTATCTTTGTATTCGGTAGAGACTGCTACTTGCTTACTAAGTTGCACTTTGAGATCTACCCCACCAACCGGTGATTAGATTGAACTACTCTAGTGACTAACTTAATATCACAAGCACGTCTTATTGAATACTAAACTCAATGGTTCATGTATACCTATCACAACATTTGTAACGGCCCCAGAATGCCGGGACGCTACAGTGCCGTGAATCCTGTGTGCAACCCACAAGGAAAGTTTTGTTTTAAAGAGTTGTAAAATAATTTGCTGAAAATAGCTACAAGACAGCATAAATACGAAACGAAAAACTTTAAATAAAATCAAGTCTGCGTACGCGGTTATTACATAACATGGAATATTTTCAGAATTCAATTTGAGAAAGAGAATAGCAAGGCTTCTACCCAACACTACTCAAGCCTGACCAGAACCTTCGGGAACATCCTGCACATATTCAATAAATTTGCCTGACACAACGGATCGTGCCAGCCAACCAAGGTCAGACAATTTGAATAAAATTTCATTGATAGAATCAGATAAATCCACAGTACAGTGTTATTACTTGGTAAGGCAACATCTCACAGAGTACTCAACATTATCTCATCTATCAGCACATAAACTCCCAAGGTCGCAACCAAGGGTCACAGAAGTATCTACTCAAGAATACTCTGGACGTGGGTACCATTCAGGTCTTATCCCGCAACACAGTTCCGTACAATATAGCAACATATAAACTCCCAAGGTTTCAACCAAGGGTCACATAAGTATCTACTCAGGAATACTCTGGACGTGGGTACCATTCAGGTTTTATCCCGCAACACAGTTCCGTACGGTATAGCAACACATAAACTCCCAAGGTTGCAACCAAGGGTCACATAAGTATCTACTCAGGAATACTCCGGACGAGATAAGTAAAACGAGCATAATTTCACAGATGATGGCACACATTAAATTTAGGAATTAAATGCAACATAGTCCAAGCAGGGGTTCACTTGCCTCATGTCGGACGAGGGTTACTCCTTGATACACAACGGCTCGAACGACCACACCCGAGAGCTCAACCTATTACATATTCGTCGATTAATACCTTGATGGTGATAATGACGAATAGCGGCAATTTGCCCCCTCCCGATAGGATTTTAATCTAGTAAGTTTCATAATGTTGAACCGAATGTTCCATGTTAACGACAATGTAAATTATTAAATTCCTTGTTGCACCAATTCTTGATTTATCATCTCATTTAGCCATATTGTTCTTGTACAAAACTTCTAAGTTACGGCTATGACTATAGCCATTCGTAATTTGTTACTTACTCAATTTCGAAATTCTCTAATCTCTATTAAAGAACGAACAAGCATAATTCTCGTGTATTCCTAATGTATTTGATTACCTATCCAATTCGATAATTGACAACTAATTTGTTAAGGAAATCCCAATGAGGTTACAATACGATAATCGGGTTACAATCAAAATCCATAATATGACGATCCCATGGTTTTGGTGATTTACAAGTTCTATTATGAGTTTACAATCTAACCATGATTACTACTACAAATCATACAAAATACTAGCTTGATAGGTTTCGATTAACGATTATAACTAGCCCCACCGGTTCGATCATTTTCAAGAGTTTTATAAACTACCCAAGGCATCCGAATCTAGTACAATACAACTAACGACACCGAGATAAATTTGAAGGTTGATGGACTTACATTACTCGATGAGATATAAGGAAGAACAACAAAGGACGGGAGGACAACACCTTCAAAACCTTCTATGAAGCTTGCTCAAAATCCACTCTACTATGATAATACACGGCTAGGGAGGCTCAAAATTTGATTTGGAGGGTTGGAGGATGATTTTTGGATAAGAAGAAGTGTTTAAAGGTCGGAGGAAATGAAAGAGGAAATGCCATTTTATAACACCAGGCTAGCATTACGTCCGTAATGCCTAAGGTTTTACATATGTAACCTTTGTTACATCCGTTACCGCCTATGGGCTAACATACGTAAGTGTTTCTTAAAAGTTTCTGCCTGAAATGTCATGGTCCATTACGTACGTAATGTATGGCTGAGTTACGTACGTAATGATCAGTTGACTATTTGTCGTTCTCGTGCCGAAAGTTGCCTTGACCACGCGGGATCGAGGATCTCGTCCGTAGACTACATTACATATGTAAAGTCTAACCTTTAACGTACGTAATGTTATGAGGATAGCGCACGTAACGCTATCCGAGTAACGTACGTAATGTTCGTTACACTAAGTTATAATATTACATCTAATCTTTATAAAACGATTTCCCTTTAGACTCATCCAGCAATTTCTCGGGGAACATGATGTTGGCCACCATTATATTCGCACCGATAATTGCTCAACGACATCAAGGTAAGTCATCGACATATCATCAACATCAGAAAATCACATCACAACACAAATAAGTACTTTCAAGAATTTATATGCCACAACATGGTCTAAACATAGTACGTATAAAAGTAAAATCATCGTGTTGGAGCACATTGTTTAATCATTAATATGAGGTACAAGGTTTTAAACAACATGGAATACTCGTGGTATTACATACCATCCCCCTTAAAATAGTTTCATCCCGAAACTAAAAAAATAACTCAGGGAAACTCTCTCTCATGCTAGACTCAGTCTCCCAAGTTGCTTCTACAATGCTGGGATGTGACCAACGAACCTTCACAAGGGGTATAACTTTATTTCTCAAGGTCTTTACGTGCCGATCTAAAATCGCGATTGCACTTCTGTGAAGGTAGCATCATTAGAAATCTCTAACTCTTCGAAATTTATTTTGTGACTCGGATCGTAAATGTACTTCCTCAGCTGGGAGATGTGGAAGACATCATGCACTCGGTATAATGATGGTAGCAGTGCTAATCGATAAGCGAGCCTACCCATAAGGTCTAAAATCTCAAACAGGCGAATATACCTCGGGATCAACTTGCCCTTCTGGCCGAAACGTTGAATGCCCCGTATAGGTGAAACTTTGACCCAAACGTGATCCCCAACCTGAAATTCTAGCAGTCGTTGGCGATCTATAGCGTATGACTTCTGGTGGTTGTGTGCTGCTAACATGTATTTCCAGATAATGAAAATCTGCTTAATAGATTCCTGGATCAGATCTAACTCGGTGGCGACGACATTAGAAACATCATCCCAACATAAAGGAGACTTGCATCTCTTTCCATACAAGGCTTCGAAGGGAGCCATGCCTATGCTCGCATGCCAACTGTTGTTGTATGAAAATTCCACCAAGCAGAGGTGTTTAGCCCAATCCTTACCCCACATGCTCTTAACATATCCTCCAGGGTCTGTATCGTACGTTCTGCCTGTCCATCTGTTTGAGGGTGATAGGCTATGCTGAAATGTAGCTGGGTACCCATAGCCTTGTGGACAGCCATATAAAAGCGGGACACATACCTAGTGTCTCTATATGATATAATTGCTAAGGGAACGCCATGTAGTCTCATGATTTCCCGGATAAAGATGGTGGCCAACTGCTCTGTCCCGGTAGTCTTCGGAATTGGAATGAAATGTGCTGACTTCGTCAGTCGGTCTACAATGACCCATATCGTGTCCTTTCCTCCCATCTTCATTGGTAACTTGGTGATAAAATCCATTGATATACCCTCCCATTTCAATTCTGGAATGGGTAAGGGCTGTATTATTCCGGCCCGTCTGCGGTGTTCAATCTTCACTTGTTGACATGTTATACATCGAGCAAAATCTCTTCTGCAGATCTTTTTACATTGTGATAAAATCCATTGATATACCCTCCCATTTCCATCGCTACTTCAACTTGGTGATAAAATCCATTGATATACCCTCCCATTTCCATCGCTACTTCATGCTTTATGTTCTTCCACCAAAATCTCTTCTGCAGATCTTTATACATTTTGCTCGCCCCGAGATGTACCGAATAGGGAGTAGAATGAGCTTCCTTAAGTATAGTTTACTTAAGCTCGTCATTTGGTGGAATACAGATCCTGTTCTTAAATCTTACCAAATCCCCTTGAATCCTGTAGTTTGAGATAATCCCCCTCTCGGCTCTTGCACCGATCGCACGAAGTTCCGGGTTTTCTATTTGTGCTAGGCATATCTCAACCAGCAAGGATGAATGAATTTTAATTGAGCATAACTGTCCCTGGCGGTGTTGTATCCATACTTCAATACCATTTCTCTTTAGGTACTGCTATAATTCCGGCTATACTGTTAAACCGGATAGTGCCATCTCCTGCGCAGTCTTCCAACTAAGTGCATCTGCTACGACGTTGGCCTTCCCAGGGTGATATAAGATCTCCACGTCGTAATCCTTGATTAGTTCCAGCCAACGCCTCTGCCTCATATTTAACTCTCTTTGGGTGAAGATATATTTTAAACTCTTGAGGTCCATAAAAATCTTATAGGTAACCTCCACTACACCATAAGTGCTCATATGCAACGCTTCTTATTATTGCATTATGCCTCATTTTCTGTTGCCTTAGGCCAGAAATTGATATATCCAACACTTTGTGAGTGTTGCATCTGATCGCGTGACATTTGACCTCTAATCCAACACTTTTCCTTTCTAATGCAACAAAGGGAAAGTGTTGCATTATGTACATAGTGCAACAAAAAATAAAATATATACAACAGAAAATAGTGTTGGCTTGGAGGAGAATACAATTTAGAAAAATGGGGCCCATAACCAATGACACGTAGAGCAATGGGCCCTTTTGCCACGTCATTAGTGGGTCCCACTTCATCCACGTCAATAGTGGGTCCCACTTCATCCACATCAGTGGTGGGTCCCACCAGACATAATGCAACACTATTATTATATCCAACAGTAACATGGTTGTTATATGCAATACTAATTTGAGAATATGCAACAATAACTGAAAGATAAATGCAACACTTTAAATAAAAATTTCGAAATAACCATTTCATACATACATCATTCTATACAAATAAAATACCATCCAATATTCACACCCTGCCATTCAGTACCAAATACCAACATCCCAACAAACAGTCGATGCAAAATACCAACTTATACTAACAATTCAACACGCAACACCATAACTAGAGTCTAATTTAAGACCAAATTACCAAGTCTAATTCAAGAGTACCATGTGACGGAAGTTCTAAATACTAGACATAATTAAATATCTCGATTTCTACGCAGCAGGAGCAGGATCTTGTTCTCCGGACCTTTTACCTCTCCTTCCCACTAGCTTGTTGTTGCCATGTTCCTTGTCTTTAGTGATCATCGCATCTTCCTCGGCTTGATGTCCATAATTAAGCATCTTCTGAATATTGGTTTATAGGAAAATTAAATATATCAATATTTGAAATGAAATATAGGTCGGGTTTATTTTTAATTACTAAATAATACTTACTAAATATCGTATGTCTTATCCATACCATATATAACCAAGTGTGGGACTACATCATCACTAGTCTGGTAATCCAAATTTATGCATCGAGTACAAGGACATCAAGCTTTAGAAGGATTTCCTAGACTTTCCAAACTTACTGCTACAAAATTTCCTACTCCTTCCTTGAAAGCAGCAGTTGGCTTTCAAACAAAATTATACATATTAGAAAGCTGGCATTAGACAACATATAATTATGTAACTACTATTTAAGCTAAGAGTGAAAACCTTGGCAGATTCACCCAAGATTTATCCATCGAATATGAATTATGAGTACACCGAGAACACTACAAGAGTTAATAATATTAGCACAATTTGAAGAGTTAATAATTCAGTACATCTAATTATACCTTAACTGCTAGCCCAGAGCATTGAAGTAGAAGGTCCTTTCCAGACGACCTCTAAAAAAAATGTCCTGAAAAAACTACATTGAAATAATTAGATAAAAATATACAATATTAAGATAAATACCTTTGATGTGTAGAAAGGGTACAATTCTGAGTCCATCTGAGAAAAGGTGGGAAAAAAGGCTTGGAAGTAGTCATGAGGAAGACTTAAAAAGCAAAATAATTTATCAAGACCTATACTTAAGCATATTACTGCATCATAAATTTTTTGGTAAATTAAAAAAAATGAAGCAGTAGTTGGTCCACTACCATTATTCACATGAGAACAACCAAAGTTACTTCTGCATAATGTTACCATACCTCTGTTGATACTAGTAATTTGTTGTCCTATATATAATGAACAACATTATCGTACAGATAAGTCCCACAAACGGCGGTTGTTTCATCTTTGCTCCACATAGTATCTGCAGTTCAATGTACATGTTAACCGTCTTACATTTGCAAATAATACTGCTCCTATTTAACAAATCCATGTATATCTATTGTTATAATTGACTTATATGCGAATATGAGACTGCAAAACTAAAAAAATGACTAAAATGTAGCTAACGAAGTGTATATAATGAAGAGAGTGTAATAGATACTCTCCTAAGCTGCACCTGTGCACAACGGCATTGGTTATAATTGAAAAATAGCACAAGGGGATCTTTTTATACTGCAATTTTCGACATCACTATCAGAAACTATCTCTAGTCTCAAACATGAAGCAGAAAGTGAAATCTACACAAACAGAGGCCACTATAAATTTCAGCACCTTATTCGATACTAATACGACATGACTTTTACATATGGGGGAAGGTAGAGGTCGTCTGCATATGCCAAAAGCTGATGTTGAAGCAGAATAGGTTCAACAACAATTTCCCTGGGGACATAATCGGACGAGGCAGAAATAGGTGGAAAAAACAATACAGTTAGCTTTACCCTTCGCCAAATATTACGATTACTAGGAACCTGACATAAGTACTCCAGGAGTTCGGCAATATTGTGACGGATGTTGAACTTGTCATAGAACTAGACAAAGGCGCCACAGAACTCAAATCAGTAGAACATACATCATAAGAAATTATAGAAATTATAAATACATATACAAAATTAAAGATGTATTGGCGAAAGGCATATTTTTCAGACTGCAGAGTAGCTTCGTAAAACTTGAGAATATATCTAGTTTAATCAGATACACAAAGTCGTTATCCAATACCATTTTATCGGAAGAATGTGTTGAATCAAGGTTTGATCTTTTCGGTCCAGATTGATTTCTTGACTCAGAGGGATCTTTGACATCCTGGAGATTAATCCATTCATTTAAAATAAAGAATTTTAAAGTCCACTTTCCCATACCAATTCATCGGAAGAGGTTATTGGTTCAGGCTTCATTCTCTTCTGCCCGAATTGAACCTGAAGATTAAGAATTGCATGATCGGAATAATAATAATAATAATATTTACAAAAACTAATAAAAGTTTGTTGAATAATATTTACAAAAACTAACAAAACAAAATAAATTGGAACAAACAAAATAAAAATATAAAGAACACAACTGAAACAAACAAAATACACAATTATAAAGAAGAACATGTATCCATACCTTCCAGTCATCCATTGGCGATATCAGAGATTAGGGCTTCCGATTGAATGTAAATCCGGTGACAGACAATCGATTTACAGGCGCGATCTGGATTTTTTTCAAGAGGAAGGTCAAATATATTAATATATACGTATATAGTTTAATCAGACACACAAAGTTGCTCGGTGTCATCGAACCCAGGTGGACAGATTCGGACCTCGACCTTCCAAACACTACCAGATCGGAAGTCGAACATTTACACATCTCAGGAATGAGCGAATCGGGAACAGCGGACTCAGGGACAAGCAAATCGAACTCGAATTTCAGTGAATCAGTATCCACTTCAGTCTCAAACATGGTGGACTCCATCGGGATATAATCATATACCTACACCGACCGGAAATCACCATCGTGTGTTTCTTCGACGAAGGAATAAAGGAAAGAAAACCGATTCCATTCATGTGAAGTAGCGTGAGATCGGGTATAGCTTTTTTGAGAGAGAGAGAGAGAGAGAGGCGTTTTGTATTCCAAGACTCAAGAACAGGAAATAGGGTTTGAGAATGAGATGTGAATCGGGTGTTTTATTGGATCAGATTAGGTGTGAGGGTTAATTATGGACCCAATTAAGTTAATGGTTTTATGGGCTAATTAATCTGATTCAGAGATATTAAGTGTATTAGTTGAGTGGTAATTATTGTAAATATTAAAGTCTTATGAACTTTTAATATTTTAGTGGCCCCATAAACTTACCAAAAATGGAACGAGAAACTTAGAGTGGGATACCTAAAATGAAAAGATGAGCGACTTAGACTAGGAGTTGGAATGGAGGGAGTATTTCTTATTATATTTTGAAGAGTTGAATGCATAAATTTAATTTTTTTTATTTTAATTTTAGATTATAATTTTCAAAAGACCAAAGATCAGAGGGCTATTGCAATACTTTCCTTGCAACACTAGAGATATGTGTTGCATATGAGCACTTGTGGCGTAGTGCTCGTAAAGGTAGTGTCTCCAGATCTTAAGAGTGTCGACCACTGCAGCCAGTTCCAAGTCGTGCGTCGGATAGTTCACCTTGTACAGTCTAAGTTGTCGAGAGGCATATGCAATAACTCTGTCATTTTGCATGAATACAAATCCTAGTCCATGATTAGATGCATCAGTGTATATTACGCATCCTTCCGTACCCTGTGGTAGTACCAACACTGGAGCGGTAGTCAGTCTCCTCTTTAGATCATCGAAGCTCTCCTGACAATATGTTGTCCAGACAAACTTGGTACTTTACCTTAGTATATTGGTCAACATCCGGGCGATACAAGAAAAAGTCTCGACGAACCAGTGATAATATCCTGCCAATCCCAGAAAATTCCTCACTTCCTTGATGTTTCTTGGTGGTTCCCAACTCATCAATGTCTCGATCTTTTGAGGATCTACCTTGACGCCTTCTGCTGAAATAACATGTCCCAGAAAGGTTACCTCCGGAATCCAGAACTCGCACTTAGAAAGTTTTGCATAAAGTTGGTGTTGCCTCAATACACTTAATACGTGCCTCAAGTGTTTCTCATGCTCCTGTCGGTTCTGGGAATAGATTAAAATGTCGTCAATAAAAACCACCACACACTTATCGAGAAAATCTGTCAGAACCTTGTTCATTAACTCCATAAAAATGGCTGGGGCATTAGTCAAGCCGAATGACACAACCATGTACTCATAGTGTCTATATCTTGATCGAAATGCTGTCTTGGGAATATCTTCCTCTCGAATCTTCAATTGGTGATATCTGGACCATAAATTGATTTTTGAGGACACAGTCGCCCCCTGTAGTTGATCAATTAAATCATCAATTTTCGGAAGTGGGTAACGGTTCTTGATAGTGACTTTATTTAGCTCTCTGTAATGGATACACAGGCGTAGTGAGTTGTCCTTTTTCTTCACAAAAAGGACCGGCGCACCCCATGGCGAAGTACTCGGACGGATCAGTCCCTTCTTTAGCAATTCCTCGAGTTGTAAATTTAATTCCTTCATTTCAGCTGGTGCCATCCTGTATGGTGCCTTGGAGATAGGCGTCATTCCCGGCTCAAGTTCGATCGAGAGATTGACCTCCCGTCGTGGCGGCAACCCTGGTAACTCATCGGGAAAAACGTCTGAAAATTCTCTCACTATGGGAATGTTATAAACCAATGATTGTGATGCGTCCTCCTGAAGAACATAACACCAGTAATACGTTACTCTAGCGTCAAACGATACTCCCGTTGTAAGGAGGCTGAGGGACCCCTTAGTACTAAAGTGTTCTCGGCCACTGATTATGTGAGTGGCACCATCACGAGTCGTAATAGTAACGGTCAGGTGATAAGTATATAATATCGTCCTTTGCAACGTCATCCGATCCATACCGAAAATAACATCTTCGTTCTGAAGTGGAAAACCCATGAGGTTCGCTGTCCAGCCCTGTATATCGATACGGATCGGACAATTTCGAACTTCCAAATTACCCCGAACCCTGCTACCCTCGGGTAGCTTAACAGTAAAAGATTCACAAGGAAGGTTCAAAAGATTAACACAGTCCACAGATATAAATGAGTGCGTCGCTCAAGTATCAAACAATACATGAACAGGCTGGGAATTAATAAGAAGTGTACCTCAGACAGCATGTGCAGTCTGATCATCAGTAGCCCTTAATTTGAACATGCGGGGCGGTAGTGTCCTTGAGGAGGGTTTGGTGCCTCCCCCATGCCCACGTCCTCTTCCGGCACCGTTTGGAGGGGTATGGTAAGGAGGATATCGATAATCGGACACGGTGGGTGCCCTGGATGTCTGTACTGAACCTTGTTGACTCTGAGGAGCTGAATTTGGTGTGGAATTGACCCGCGAACAGTAGCGAGACATGTGCCCACTTCTTCCGTACATAAAACACTTGCTAGCCACCTTACGACACTGACTCATGGTGTGTCCATCTATGCCACAATTGAAATAGTTCCGGCAGAGGGACCGGTCAGATGTGCCCTTCTGTTGGTACGAAACTGCTGATTTGGAGGAGAACTCAGCTCCCGAGTTCATTCTACTAGTACTCCCTGACTGGTTAAATGTCTTCTGCTTTTTCTGGTTATGTCCGGTGTTAGAACTAATGACAGTACCGGCATACGCCGTGACCACGTCCTCATATGCCCTCAGGGTTGTATAGTGAAATCCAGCTGCGTAGCGTTGAACATCTCCCGGCAACCATTGCGCAAGGTGACAGATTCGCTGATCTTCAGATGGAACCATTTGCGATACAGAGCTTAGTTCGGTCCTATAGTCTCGAATGATTTCTGTAACCGGTAGGTTCTGTGGTCCAACACTGAAGAAACTCCTTGCACGAGCAGTTTGAGCTGACTTGGGGCAGTACTCATCTCTCAACAGTTTGAAAAACTCGGTCCACCCGACTACCCTGCCCTCCGACTTATAGGTCCTCCACCATCGGGCTGCAGTGTAGTAGATGTAACACCCCAATTTACACGAGGGTCATTACATACCGTAGGACCTTCACCAAGGCCCAACCAGGCGAAACCATTCACAAAACAAACACAATACCATGTCACAACACGCAAAATACATTAACTGGCCAGGGCCCTCGACCAAAACATTTATCCGACAATCACAGAATTTAAAACACAATATCGTTTTGTTGCCCACGCAGGGGACTTAACAATAATAACATAAAGCAACACAAGTCTCTTTACTTAAACAACCAGGAAAAACCAAAATAGCTTTTAAGACTCGAGCCTCATCATGCCTGCTCATCCTCTCCATGCGCTTCCCGTGCCTGCTCCTCGAAACGACCAGAACCTGAAATGTAAAAACATTTTGCCCCAATGAGGGGTTAACAAACGAAATGCTAGTAGAAGTACATATTTACATAGTGTTACATATAAACATAGTCCAACACTTCTGTCACAATCTAATACATTTTTAAGAAGACTATATTCCGGAATACCTCATTTTAACAAAACACTCACCATTTTCAAAATCATCACATCACATCACAATGACGACATTACTAGTAACCCGTGGTCGTTAGTACTGACCCCCTAGAGGCCCCGTCGATCCTTCCCCAGGTGAGAAACCACTTCCGCGACCGTACCCTTTAGTATCGGTCCCTAGAGACCTCGTCAGACCCTCCCCAGGTGGAAGAACAACAATGCATGCATGCATTCCACGACCGTACCCCTTAGAATATGTTCCCATAGTCCTTACATGCCATCCCTGGGTGGAGGAACAACACATCATTCAAAAGCATAGTTCACAAGCAACATACATGCGGAATATATAACATACGCAACCAAATGTAACCCGTGTACTTGCCTCGGATAATTTGGTGCGATGAAATCAACGAAAGGAAGGGTTTCGATTCAACTCCCTTCAAAGGTCCGTTTCTAAGTTTACAACAAGATACAATCAATTTCAATACTACGAAAATGCTTAGAACTCCATAGTTCTACCCGTTGGGGAAATTCTTTAAACATCTTTGGGAGTATAATTCACTATAATTGATTAACGAAGGTATCCTCTAAATCAATCTGTAAAACTTCAATAATACCAAAGGATATCGAGTATGGAACCAAAATCCAACAACGATCTAAGCTTATTTGGGTTTGATTCGGCTAGATCTTCACAAACCCCCAAAATCCCCCAAAACTCATAAAACTAAGGTTCTTCAGAATCATAGCTTCATTTGGATGATAAGAGATGTCAAAATAAGGATAACTTTGCATCAAAGGTTGGAAGATGATGGTATCAATTGTTGTTCGGCCGAAGTCCCCTCTTCCTATGTCTTAAGATCGCCTACAGCCTGAGGAAGAGGAAAGAAATGAGAAAATGCCGAAATGTGATGTTGCCCATATATTTATATTGGCCGGCCCTAGCATGCGCGACGCTTTCGGGTTAGCATGCGCTAACGGGCGTCCTGGTCCAGAACCTTCGATCGGGGCCCGCCACTCTTAGCCGGTATTCGCCACTTATCCGCGCTACGTCCAAAAGCTTTCGCTTATTCTGGTCCTGATAGCGAGCGCTGGATGAGTGTTAGCGTGCGCTAGCCGACTCGTACAGAACCTGCTGGACTGATCTGTCCGGCCCGGTAGCTTGCGCTGGCGGTCGCATGACGTGCGCTACCTGTGCTGACTAGCACACGCAATAGCCGGCAGTAGCATGCGCTACCATTCCTTCCGGAGTCCAGAATCCCCAGTGACTTCTCTGGACGGCCAGGTTGTAACACCCGCAGACCACTCGAGAATATTACAGCGCCGTAGACCCTCTCCATGAGGATCTACCAGGCTAAATACAGAAACACCACAATACAATACGATACATTACATACCGACATGGGTAATTAACGGACCATTAGACCGATTTGGTCTTTACCACAACATACACATCAACCCTACATTACTCTTTCTTGTAACTCATACCCACACAGGGGTTAACATAAATCAACATTCCCGTAAAACGGAAATAATAGACACAACGGAAGGACAAAACAACAAGACATCGCAAAAAGACTCAACACCGGTTTTCATGTGATTAGTATCGTCGTCTTCCATCATCCTTCGTAACGATCCTGTGAATTGCTCCCCGGTAACCTGCAAGTACCTGGACGCAAAACAGACATCCACCCCCCGAAGACTCGGGGGTTAGCAAAACTCCATTGTTTTGCTAGTGCAAGTATAAATACAAAGACAAGCCATATATATCATACTCCAAGAACATAGAAATCAGGAATATACTTCCCGAGATAATTCGCTTGATCAAACAGTTTGAATTATGAAAGATAGGAAATAAAACCATTTTACATCTTACAAAACATTGTACGATCTCGGGAGTTTTGAAAGCATTTGGGGTTTAAGAATTTTCAAGCCTTTAAAAACACTTAGGGACATAGCCCAACAATCGTTTATTTCAAAATACAATTCCGATAGCAGATAACAGGGTCCACGACACAATCATAACATTCCAATCACAACACAGGGGTCCACGACCCAAATCATCCACATCACATACTCGCAAGAATAACCCGGTGGAAATTACACCGTATCAAACATTATCATGACAACAGTCTCACTCAACATACCACAGAGCTACAATGCACAGAGCAACCACATGACTCACGTACCCATACCAAATTATCACAACCAAGAGACGAATCATACACAACACATTTATTGGTGCCATTCCAGCCAAGTACGATACCATTTGAACTGCCATTCTAATCAGACGAAATATGCGCCAAAGATCACAGTTCTCCAACAAAACATTTCAAAGTTAACCTTGGTACGAGACTCACGGCCACCGTACCCCGCAGAGCCCCGTCGGACATCCCTGGGTGGTTAACCATAGTTCGCGATATGAAACTCACGGCAACATATCCCTAGAGGCCCCGTCGGACCAATCCCTAGGTGAACATACACATATCATCCACAACGCCACAAGAAGCCATAATTCCAATACTAGAATATGCATACAAATGTTAGGTACTTCGCTAGAATGGCCACTATAGTCGACGTACACTCACAACTAATGTCACACAACCACAAGCAAATACCAATACCAAACAACACCAAGTGTCACAACCTCCTCACGAAGGAATAACAACTAATATCACACACATTACGTTCTTACCGAACAAGTACACATAACATTACGTAATCCCCGGCAAAGGATTACGGTCTATTAAACTCACTCAAAGTGATCGTAGCATCTTTCAACATACCAAACCAACACATATATTCCGAGAACACATATATTCACGAAGTACAAGAATTATTGTTGAAAGACAACATTTATCGAGAACATACCGATCCCTTTTTACGTTAACTAAACATTGGATTTCGCATAAAATCATTTATCAATAATTATGCCTACGAAACATGAAACGTATGGACAAGATACTTGCCTCGGTACCGCGAGCAACGAAACAACGAACGAACACGGTCGGATAGCCCTTGAACTTCCGAAAACGACCAAGAATTCGACAACCTCATGATCGCTACGAAAATAACATCACCACGGATAAATAACGTTAAACGGAATCCGAATCAACCGGAGAAACAACAAGGATCCGAGGGTTCCTTCGAAGAAATCGGAAATCAAGTCCCGGGTGATAAAATCGATATATGAGTTACAAAATCCGAAGATCATGGCCAAGACAGCAAGAATACCATAATAAATTCATCCACCACGGATTAAATCGAAGAATCACGAAGAAACCCCCAAAATTACATAACTAGGGTTCTACGGAAGAATTACCTCGATCCGACGAAGAACAAGGATTGGATGATGATATAATTGACAAGGATCTTCCAAAACGTCTTGGAATTGAGTAGAATCAACCAAGAACCCTATTTCCCGTCGCACTCGTCCGATAGCCGCAAGAAAAGTGAAGAAATGAGTAAAAACGGGCTGTGCCTTATATAGCCGGACATCGCCAGACGCTTACGGCCAGAATAGAAGGTTGCCTTACGGCCGTAATATGGCCCTTACGGCCGTACTCTGCAGGCCTTACGGTTGTAACTGGCATTCGTCAAAAAATATGCCCAGCAACTGTCGGACACTTACGGCCGTAACTGGCACACATTACGGCCGTGAATCGCCTTCGTCCTAAGATGCCCAGCCTGCATTTACCGTACCCAATCACGCTTTACGGCCGTAATCGCACACATTACGGCCGTAATCGCACCTTACGGCCGTAACTCGCCAAAGCCAGCTCGCCCACTCGTGACTCGCCGTGGCCATTCCGACGGCTGACGACCAAACCCGAACTCGAGTAAAACCGAGATACGGTTACGAAGTACTCGCAAAGACGAATCCAAGCGCTAAGAGAACACATGATTCCAACCACCCGAAGTGTCGGAATTCGACAACGGAAGTAATTACCCCAAACTTTGGGAAATTACAAAAATGGCCCAAAACGTCCGAAAATTACGATACACGATCGAAACACCAAACCAAAGCTCGCAACATGAATAGTAACATTAAATGAACTTACGAGAAACTCGAAACAACAGTTTCGGATGAGATTTGCAAGAATCGAGCTCAAGTGCGGAAAAGTCGCCAAAAAGCACGGAACTCAACAAAACGACACCGAAACAAACTCGGATGACAAAAAGTGCAGAATTAATCATTCTCGGAATGACGAAATGGTCAAGAGCTAGTCGTCAAAACGGACTTTCTCCAAAGAAAAGAAATTATCGGAAATCAAAATTACGGGTATTACATACTACCCTCCTTAAAAGAAGTTTCGTCCCGAAACTTAAAACAAGTAGGGAGAAGAAATATCCCCACCAGGAAAACTCGACGAGATACACAAAAACCGAGAACTCGCGCCCAACGGCGAAATGCTGCAAGAAACGCAGAGACACATACGGCGTGAAAACACGCTCCACGAGACCAACACAACGCCACCGATAGAGACATAATAAAACCAACAAGTGACAAGCGTCATCAAACTGATAATATGGTCAAGTCAATTATCCGAACAATCATAAAACACAACGAACGGAAATCGATATGATTGACTAACCCAACGGTACATCAATCAAAACCCGAGACAGTCGCTGAACAAATACGGAATTCCACCGCCCAAGGGTTGGAAGATTGAAAACGAGACTAATTTCCCTAACTTAAGGGAATTATGAAGGAGTCTGAACATTCAATAATCACGGAACGAGATCAACAAAAACCGAACAATCAAACAATTGAATTACAACGATCGAGACAATGACAATCGATCAATCATGTACGAATCATAACGAATAACAAAAATTGAATAGCATCCCCATAGTTCATAGCTCGACTCAAGACAATATATACGATCCGGTGAAAACGACAAGATATGCATTTACATAAGATTCACAGGAGCGGAACCAATTCGAAAAAAAAAAGTCACAACGACAATTGGATTAACCCAAAACAACACCGCAACTTGTTCAAACAACAAAAAGTGAAGAGTAGAAAAAGTACAGAAAATATCGACGAACGCAAACGAGTCGATAGAGTCGAATAAAACGAAAGCAAAAAATATGGGTATTACACCATATCACCTTTAAAAGAGGTTTCGTCCCCGAAACCTGAACAACGAGAGCGAAGTGCTAGAATAGCAACCTTCCCGAAAATCTACTCTTGGTCCCGCATCTAATCTCCATGACTGCCTGTACCGTGGTCACGACCGCGCCCTTTGCCCCTCGGCATATTAAGCGGATACTCTCTCAATACAATGGTACAACATCGCAAAATAATGTACCAAATTGCCATCTTGGCTTGATATATCACATAAGACAACTAATAGCAACTCGATAAGAAGATCCACGAGGTATCCTTTTAAATGGTGTCATTTGGAAATCTTTGGATTTGCATGATTATTCAAAATAAAATTTTGAGAGTGTTTTTGGTACCTCGGTTTGAAATTAACTTTGTCAAAACTTTATGAATTTTAATTTTCCACAACTCGTTCAAGTTTATAAAATTTTCAGAAAAGCGTTTTCGAACACACACACAACAGATATAATTTACCACTATATCAAAATACGATCCATTACCATCAAATCCAATCACACTTCAACATCATCTGTCCACGTAATTACAGTATCACACAAGCGACCGTCATAAGATAATTAACATCTAAAACTGAAATCCTACCTCTCAGTAATGAGGACTCTCACAACAAGTGCATTTAGGACGACTTAACGTTCACACCACCAACTTAATCACAATTTTGAGCATTATTGACCAAATAATAATGCCGACATCACTACATACCCCCGAACCGACGATCATGAAATCAAAAAGTCGAAAGCAAGAGCCACGTTTCGAGTAAATTTTTGGTAGTCCTCATTTGAGTTTTTTTTTTAAAATCAAATTTTGAAAACTTGCAAGGCAAGGTGAAAATAAAATATAAGTAGTTAAGTTCTAAAAAAAATTCCGGTCTCGAGGTCATCATACGAAATCAAAAATTTTCCTTTCTTGAAGGATGTTTAAAAATAAAATTTACGTGACTCTTCAAAATAATTAAACTTTGAAATATCACATTGACAAACTTTCCTTGCGGGATCACATCAAGCCATTACTTCAATAAAATGATTCACACAATATATACACACATTTATACATCGGTATCACGTTTCATTCTAGCACAATACGAGAATCAAACAAGTATGGAGTACGTATTCACCAGGCACATTTAAACTCCACATAATAACATATAATCACACAAGCTCGTATAACACGAGACGCAACAAAGTAGGGAGACTTTCATCCATAGATCGCACGAAGATGATGGCTGCACCTCGATACTAATCACGACCGACACCTCAGACGACGCGTCGCGACACGACTCAGTCAGACAAAATCTGACAAGACAAGACAAGACAAGACCCGAAAACACACAACTCGACCTGACAACCTAGGTTTCCGCAACCTAAGCTCCAATACCATATTCTATGACACCCCCAGACCACTCGGGAATATTACAACGCCGTAGACCCTCTACATGAGGATCTACCAGGCTAAATACAGAAACACCACAATACAATACGATACATTACATACCGACATGGGTAATTAACGGACCATTAGACAGATTTGGTCTTTACCACAACATACACATCAACTCTACATTACTTTTTCTCGTAACTCATACCCACACAGGGGTTAACATAAATCAACATTCCCGTAAAACGGAAATAATAGACACAACGGAAGGACAAAACAACAAGACATCGCCAAAAGACTCAACACCGGTCTTCATGTGATTAGTATCGTTGTCTTCCATCATCCTTCGTAACGATCCTGTGAATTGCTCCCCGGCAACCTGCAAGTACCTGGACGCAAAACAGACATCCACCCCTCGAAGACTCGGGGGTTAGCAAAACTCCACTGTTTTGCTAGTGCAAGTATAAATACAAAGACAAGCCATACATATCATACTCCAAGAACATAGAAATCATGAATATACTTCCCGAGATAATTCGCTTGATCAAACAGTTTGAATTATGAAAGATAGGAAATAAAACCATTTTACATCTTACAAAACATTGTACGATCTCGGGAGTTTTGAAAGCATTTGGGGTTTAAGAATTTTCAAGCCTTTCGAAACACTTAGGGACATAGCCCAACAATCGTTTATTTCAAAATACAATTCCGATAGCAGATAACAGGGTCCACGACCCAATCATAACATTCCAATCACAACACAGGGGTCCACGACCCAAATCATCCACTTCACATACTCGCAAGAATAACTCGGTGGAAATTACACCGTATCAAACATTACCATGACAACAGTCTCACTCAACATACCATAGAGCTACAATGCACAGAGCAACCACATGACTCACGTACCCATACCAAATTATCACAACCAAGAGACGAATCATACACAACACATTTATTGGTGCCATTCCAGCCAAGTACAATACCATTTGAACTGCCATTCTAATCAGACAAAATATGCGCCAAAGATCACAGTTCTCCAATAAAACATTTCAAAGTTAACCTTCGTACGAGACTCACGGCCACCGTACCCCGCAGAGCCCCATCGGACATCCCTGGGTGGTTAACCATAGTTCGCGATACGAAACTCACGGCAACGTATCCCTAGGGGCCTCTTCTGACCAATCCCTAGGTGAACATACACATATCATCCACAACGCCACGGGAAGCCATAATTCGAATACTAGAATATGCATACAAATGTTAGGTACTTCTCTAGAATGGCCACTATAGTCGACGTACACTCACAACTAATGTCACACAACCACAAGCAAATACCAATACCAAACAACACCAAGTGTCACAACCTCCTCACGAAGGAATAACAACTAATATAACACACATTATGTTCTTACCGAACAAGTACACATAACATTACGTAATCCCCGACAAAGGATTACGGTCTATTAAACTCACTCAAAGTGATCGTAGCATCTTTCAACATACAAAACCAACACATATATTCCGAGAACACATATATTCACGAAGTACAAGAATTATTGTTGAAAGACAACATTTATCGAGAACATACCGATCCCTTTTTACGTTCATTAAACATTGGATTTCGCATAAAATCATTTATCAATAATTATGCCTACGAAACATGAAACGTATGGACAAGATACTTACCTCGGTACCACGAGCAACGAAACAACGAACGAACATGGTCGGATAGCCCTCGAACTTCCGAAAACGACCAAGAATTCGACAACCTCACGATCGCTACGAAAATAACATCACCACGGATAAATAACGTTAAACGGAATCCGAATCAACCGGAGAAACAACAAGGATCCGAGGGTTCCTTCGAAGAAATCGGAAATCAAGTCCCGGGTGATAAAATCGATATATGAGTTACAAAATCCGAAGATCATGGCCAAGACAACAAGAATATCATAATAAATTCATCCACCACGGATTAAATCGAAGAATCACGAAGAAACCCCCAAAATTACATAACTAGGGTTCTACTAAGAATTACCTCGATCCGACGAAGAACAAGGATCGATGATGATATAATTGACAAGGATCTTCCAAAACGTCTTGGAATTGAGTAGAATCGACCAAGAACCCTATTTCCGTCGCACCCGTCCGATAGCCGCAAGAAAAGTGAAGAAATGAGTAAAACGGCCGCTGTGCCTTATATAGCCGAACAACGCCGGACTTACGGCCAGAATCGCAAAGTGCCTTACGGCCGTAACTCGCCCTTACGGCCAGATTTCGCAGCCTTACGGCCGCATTCGGCAGCCTTACGGCCGTGAACCGCATTCGTCAAAAATCGCCAAAGAATCGTTGGACACTTACGGCCGTGAATCGCACACATTACGGCCAGAATCGCCTTCGTCCTAAGATGCCTGGCTTCTACGGCCGTATTCCTATCACGCCTTACGGCCGTAATCGCACACATTATGGCCATAACCTGCACCATACGGCCAGAACTCGCCAAAGTGCCAGCCCTCGCCCGCCGTGACTGGCTGTGTGGCCATTCCGACACTGACGACCCCAAACCCGAACTCCGAGTAAAACCGGAGAGACGGTTATGAAGTACTCGCGAAGACGAATCCAAGCGCTAAGAGAACACACAATTCCGACCACACGATGTGTCGGAATTCGACAACAGAAGTAATTACCTCAAACTTTGGGAAATTACAAAAATGGCCCAAAACGTCCGAAAATCATGATACACGATCGAAACACCAAACCAAAGCTCGCAACATGAATAGTAACATTAATTGAACTTACGAGAAACTCGAAACAATAGTTTCGGACGAGATTTGCAAGAATCGAGCTCAAGTGCGAAAAAGTCGCCAAAAAGCACGGAACTCAACAAAACGACACCGAAACAAACTCAGATGACAAAAAGTGCAGAATTAATCATTCTCGGAATGACGAAATGGTCATGAACGAGTCGTCAAAACGAACTTTCGCCAAAGAAAAGAAATTGCCGGAAATCGAAATTACGGGTATTACATACTACCCTCCTTAAAAGAAGTTTCGTCGAAACTTAAAACAAGTAGGAGAAGCAATATCCCCACCAGAAAACTCGACGAGATACACAAAACCGAGAACTCGCGCCAACGACAAAATGCCGCAAGAAACGCAAAGACACATACTTGCAGAAACACGCTCCACGACGACCAACACAACGCCACCGATAGAGACATAATAAAACCAACAAGTGACAAGCGTCATCAAACTGATAATATGGTCAAGTCAATTATCCTAATAATCATAAAACACAACTAACGAAAATCGATATGATTGATTAACCCAACGGTACATCAATCAAAACGCGAGCTTGATCGCCGAACAAATACGAATTCCACCGCCCAAGGGTTGGAAGATTGAAAACGAGACTAATTTCCCTAACTTAAGGGAATTATGAAGGAGTCTGGACATTCAACAATCACGGAACGAGATCAACAAAAACCGAACAATCAAACAATTGAATTACAATGATCGAGACAATCACAGTCGATCAATCATGTACGAATCATAACGAATAACGAAAATTGAATCGCATCCCCATAGTTCACAAATCGACTCAAGACAATATATACGATCCGGTGAAAACGACAAGATATGCATTTACATAAGATTCACAGAGCGGAACCGAATTCGGAAAAAAAGTCACAACGACAATCGATTAACCCAAAAACACCACAACTTGTTCAAACAACAAAAAGTGAAGAGTACAAAAGTCCGTAAAATATCGATTAACGCAAACGAGTCGATAGAGTCGAATAAAACGAAAGCGAAAAATATGGGTATTACACCATATCACCTTTAAAAGAGGTTTCGTCCCCAAAACCTAAACAAAAAGAGCGAAGTGCTAGAATAGCAACCTTCCCGAGAATCTTCTCTTGGTCCCGCATCTAATCTCCATGACTGCTTGTACCGTGGTCACGACCGCGCCCTTTGCCCCTCGGCATATTAAGCGGATACTCTCTCAATACAATGGTACAACATCGCAAAATAATGTACCAAATTGCCAACTTGGCTTGATATATCACATAAGACAACTAATAGCAACTCGATAAGAAGATCCACGAGGTATCCTTTTAAATGGTGTCATTTGGAAATCTTTGGATTTGCATGATTATTCAAAATAAAATTTTGAGAGTGTTTTTGGTACCTCAGTTTGAAATTAACTTTGTCAAAACTTTATGAATTTTAATTTTCCACAACTCGTTCAAGTATATAAAATTTTCAGAAAAGCATTTTCGAACACACACACAACAGATATAATTTACCACTATATCAAAATACGATCCATTACCATCAAATCCAATCACACTTCAACATCATCTGTCCACGTAATTATAGTATCACACCAGCGACCGTCATAAGATAATTGACATCTAAAACTGAAATCCTAGCTCTCAGTAATGAGGACTCTCACAACAAGTGCATTTAGGACGACTTAACGTTCACACCACCAACTTAATCAAAATTTTGAGCATTATTGACCAAATAATAATGCCGACATCACTACATACCCCCGAACCTACGATCATGAAATCAAAAAGTCGAAAGCAAGAGCCACGTTTCGAGTAAATTTTTGGTAGACCTTATTTGAGTTTTTTTTTTTTTTTTAAAAAAATCAAATTTTGAAAACTTGCAAGGCAAGGTGAAAATAAAATATAAGTAGTTAAGTTCTAAAAAAAAAAATTCCGGTCTCGAGGTCATCATACGAAATCAAAAATTTTCCTTCCTTGAAGGATGTTTAAAAATAAAATTTACGTGACTCTTCAAAATAATTAAACTTTGAAATATCACATTGACAAACTTTCCTTGCGGGATCACATCAAGCCATTACTTCAATAAAACGATTCACACAATATATACACACATTTATACACCGGTATCACTTTTCATTCTAGCACAATACGAGAAACAAACAAGTATGGAGTACGTATTCACTAGGCACAATAAAACTCCACAAAATAACATAAAATCACACACGCTCGTATAACACGGACGCAACAAAGTAGGAGACTTACATCCATAGATCGCACGAAGATGATGGCCGCAACTCGATACTAATCACGACCGACACCTCGGACGACACGTCGCGACACGGCTCGATCGGACAAAATCGACAAGACAAGACAAGACAAGACCCGAAAACACACAACTCGACCCGACAGCCTAGGTTTCCACAACCTAAGCTACGATACCATATTCGTGACACCCTGCACCACTCGGGAATATTACAGCGCCGTAGACCCTCTCCATGAGGATCTACCAAAGCTAAATACATAAACACCACAATACAATACGATACATTACATACCGACATGGGTAATTAACGGACCATTAGACCGATTTGGTCTTTACCACAACATACACATCAACCCTACATTACTCTTTCTCGTAACTCATACCCACACAGGGGTTAACATAAATCAACATTCCCGTAAAACGGAAATAATAGACACAACGGAAGGACAAAACAACAAGACATCGCCAAAAGACTCAACACCGGTTTTCATGTGATTAGTATCGCTGCCTTCCATCATCCTTCGTAACGATCTCGTGAATTGCTCCCGTAACTCGCAAGTACCGGACGCAAAATGACATCCACCCCCCGAAGACTCGGGTATAAATACAAAGACAAGCCATATATATCATACTCCAAGAACATAGAAATCATGAATATACTTCCCGAGATAATTCGCTTGATCAAACAGTTTGAATTATGAAAGATAGGAAATAAAACCATTTTACATCTTACAAAACATTGTACGATCTCGGGAGTTTTGAAAGCATTTGGGGTTTAAGAATTTTCAAGCCTTTCAAAACACTTAGGACATAGCCCAACAATCGTTTATTTCAAAATACAATTCCGATAGCAGATAACAGGGTCCACGACCCAATCATAACATTCCAATCACAACACAGGGGTCCACGACCCAAATCATCCACATCACATACTGCAAGAATAACCGGTGGAAATTACACCGTATCAAACATTATCATGACAACGCCTCACTCAACATACCACAGAGCTACAATGCACAGAGCAACCACAGGACTCACGTACTCCATACCAAATTATCACAACCAAGAGACGAATCATACACAACACATTTATTGGTGCCATTCCACCAAGTACGATACCATTTGAACCGCCATTCTAATCAGACGAAATATGCGCCAAAGATCACAGTTCTCCAACAAAACATTTCAAAGTTAACCTTGGTACGAGACTCACGGCCACCGTACCCCGCAGAGCCCCGTCGGACATCCCTGGGTGGTTAACCATAGTTCGCGATATGAAACTCACGGCAACATATCCCTAGAGGCCCCGTCGGACCAATCCCTAGGTGAACATACACATATCATCCACAACGCCACAGGAAGCCATAATTCCAATACTAGAATATGCATACAAATGTTAGGTACTTCTCTAGAATGGCCACTATAGTCGACGTACACTCACAACTAATGTCACACAACCACAAGCAAATACCAATACCAAACAACACCAAGTGTCACAACCTCCTCACGAAGGAATAACAACTAATATAACACACATTATGTTCTTACCGAACAAGTACACATAACATTACGTAATCCCCGACAAAGGATTACGGTCTATTAAACTCACTCAAAGTGATCGTAGCATCTTTCAACATACAAAACCAACACATATATTCCGAGAACACATATATTCACGAAGTACAAGAATTATTGTTGAAAGACAACATTTATCGAGAACATACCGATCCCTTTTTACGTTCATTAAACATTGGATTTCGCATAAAATCATTTATCAATAATTATGCCTACGAAACATGAAACGTATGGACAAGATACTTACCTCGGTACCACGAGCAACGAAACAACGAACGAACATGGTCGGATAGCCCTCGAACTTCCGAAAACGACCAAGAATTCGACAACCTCACGATCGCTACGAAAATAACATCACCACGGATAAATAACGTTAAACGGAATCCGAATCAACCGGAGAAACAACAAGGATCCGAGGGTTCCTTCGAAGAAATCGGAAATCAAGTCCCGGGTGATAAAATCGATATATGAGTTACAAAATCCGAAGATCATGGCCAAGACAACAAGAATATCATAATAAATTCATCCACCACGGATTAAATCGAAGAATCACGAAGAAACCCCCAAAATTACATAACTAGGGTTCTACGGAAGAATTACCTCGATCCGACGAAGAACAAGGATTGGATGATGATATAATTGACAAGGATCTTCCAAAACGTCTTGGAATTGAGTAGAATCGACCAAGAACCCTATTTCCCGTCGCACCCGTCCGATAGCCGCAAGAAAAGTGAAGAAATGAGTAAAAACGGGCTGCCAGGCCTTATATAGCCGAACACTGCCGGACCCTTACGGCCGTAACCGGCAGTGCCTTACGGCCGTAACTCGGCCCTTACGGCCGTACTCGGCAGGCCTTACGGCCGTACTCGGCAGGCCTTACGGCCGTAACCGGCATTCGTCAAAAAATCTGCCCAGCAACTGTTGGACACTTACGGCCGTAACTGGCACACATTACGGCCGTAACCGGCCTTCGTCCGGAAGATGCCCAGCGCCCCTACGGCCGTACCCGATCACGCCTTACGGCCGTAACTGGCACACATTATGGCCATAACCGGCACCTTACGGCCGTAACTCGGCCAGGCCAGGCCCTGCTCCGGCCGTGACTCGGCCGTGGCCATTCCGACAGCCCGGACGACCCCGAAACCCGAACCTGAGTAAAAACCGGAGAGACGGTTATGAAGTACTCGCGAAGACGAATCCAAGCGCTAAGAGAACACACAATTCCGACCACACGATGTGTCGGAATTCGACAACAGAAGTAATTACCTCAAACTTTGGGAAATTACAAAAATGGCCCAAAACGTCCGAAAATCATGATACACGATCGAAACACCAAACCAAAGCTCGCAACATGAATAGTAACATTAATTGAACTTACGAGAAACTCGAAACAATAGTTTCGGACGAGATTTGCAAGAATCGAGCTCAAGTGCGAAAAAGTCGCCAAAAAGCACGGAACTCAACAAAACGACACCGAAACAAACTCAGATGACAAAAAGTGCAGAATTAATCATTCTCGGAATGACGAAATGGTCATGAACGAGTCGTCAAAACGAACTTTCGCCAAAGAAAAGAAATTGCCGGAAATCGAAATTACGGGTATTACATACTACCCTCCTTAAAAGAAGTTTCGTCCCGAAACTTAAAACAAGTAGGGAGAAGCAATATCCCCACCAGGAAAACTCGACGAGATACACAAAAACCGAGAACTCGCGCCCAACGACAAAATGCTGCAAGAAACGCAAAGACACATACGGTGTGAAAACACGCTCCACGACGACCAACACAACGCCACCGATAGAGACATAATAAAACCAACAAGTGACAAGCGTCATCAAACTGATAATATGGTCAAGTCAATTATCCTAATAATCATAAAACACAACTAACGAAAATCGATATGATTGATTAACCCAACGGTACATCAATCAAAACGCGAGCCAGTCGCTGAACAAATACGGAATTCCACCGCCCAAGGGTTGGAAGATTGAAAACGAGACTAATTTCCCTAACTTAAGGGAATTATGAAGGAGTCTGGACATTCAACAATCACGGAACGAGATCAACAAAAACCGAACAATCAAACAATTGAATTACAATGATCGAGACAATCACAGTCGATCAATCATGTACGAATCATAACGAATAACGAAAATTGAATAGCATCCCCATAGTTCACAGCTCGACTCAAGACAATATATACGATCCGGTGAAAACGACAAGATATGCATTTACATAAGATTCACAGGAGCGGAACCGAATTCGGAAAAAAAAAGTCACAACGACAATTGGATTAACCCAAAAAAACACCACAACTTGTTCAAACAACAAAAAGTGAAGAGTAGAAAAAGTCCAGAAAATATCGACGAACGCAAACGAGTCGATAGAGTCGAATAAAACGAAAGCGAAAAATATGGGTATTACACCATATCACCTTTAAAAGAGGTTTCGTCCCCAAAACCTAAACAAAAAGAGCGAAGTGCTAGAATAGCAACCTTCCCGAGAATCTTCTCTTGGTCCCGCATCTAATCTCCATGACTGCTTGTACCGTGGTCACGACCGCGCCCTTTGCCCCTCGGCATATTAAGCGGATACTCTCTCAATACAATGGTACAACATCGCAAAATAATGTACCAAATTGCCAACTTGGCTTGATATATCACATAAGACAACTAATAGCAACTCGATAAGAAGATCCACGAGGTATCCTTTTAAATGGTGTCATTTGGAAATCTTTGGATTTGCATGATTATTCAAAATAAAATTTTGAGAGTGTTTTTGGTACCTCAGTTTGAAATTAACTTTGTCAAAACTTTATGAATTTTAATTTTCCACAACTCGTTCAAGTATATAAAATTTTCAGAAAAGCATTTTCGAACACACACACAACAGATATAATTTACCACTATATCAAAATACGATCCATTACCATCAAATCCAATCACACTTCAACATCATCTGTCCACGTAATTATAGTATCACACCAGCGACCGTCATAAGATAATTGACATCTAAAACTGAAATCCTACCTCTCAGTAATGAGGACTCTCACAACAAGTGCATTTAGGACGACTTAACGTTCACACCACCAACTTAATCAAAATTTTGAGCATTATTGACCAAATAATAATGCCGACATCACTACATACCCCCGAACCTACGATCATGAAATCAAAAAGTCGAAAGCAAGAGCCACGTTTCGAGTAAATTTTTGGTAGACCTTATTTGAGTTTTTTTTTTTTTTTAAAAAAATCAAATTTTGAAAACTTGCAAGGCAAGGTGAAAATAAAATATAAGTAGTTAAGTTCTAAAAAAAAAAATTCCGGTCTCGAGGTCATCATACGAAATCAAAAATTTTCCTTCCTTGAAGGATGTTTAAAAATAAAATTTACGTGACTCTTCAAAATAATTAAACTTTGAAATATCACATTGACAAACTTTCCTTGCGGGATCACATCAAGCCATTACTTCAATAAAACGATTCACACAATATATACACACATTTATACACCGGTATCACTTTTCATTCTAGCACAATACGAGAATCAAACAAGTATGGAGTACGTATTCACCAGGCACATTTAAACTCCACATAATAACATATAATCACACAAGCTCGTATAACACGGGACGCAACAAAGTAGGGAGACTTACATCCATAGATCGCACGAAGATGATGGCTGCAACTCGATACTAATCACGACCGACACCTCAGACGACACGTCGCGACACGGCTCAGTCAGACAAAATCTGACAAGACAAGACAAGACAAGACCCGAAAACACACAACTCGACCCGACAGCCTAGGTTTCCGCAACCTAAGCTCCGATACCATATTCTGTGACACCCCCAGACCACTCGGGAATATTACAGCGCCGTAGACCCTCTCCATGAGGATCTACCAGGCTAAATACAGAAACACCACAATACAATACGATACATTACATACCGACATGGGTAATTAACGGACCATTAGACCGATTTGGTCTTTACCACAACATACACATCAACCCTACATTACTCTTTCTCGTAACTCATACCCACACAGGGGTTAACATAAATCAACATTCCCGTAAAACGGAAATAATAGACACAACGGAAGGACAAAACAACAAGACATCGCCAAAAGACTCAACACCGGTTTTCATGTGATTAGTATCGTCGTCTTCCATCATCCTTCGTAACGATCCTGTGAATTGCTCCCCGGTAACCTGCAAGTACCTGGACGCAAAACAGACATCCACCCCCCGAAGACTCGGGTATAAATACAAAGACAAGCCATATATATCATACTCCAAGAACATAGAAATCATGAATATACTTCCCGAGATAATTCGCTTGATCAAACAGTTTGAATTATGAAAGATAGGAAATAAAACCATTTTACATCTTACAAAACATTGTACGATCTCGGGAGTTTTGAAAGCATTTGGGGTTTAAGAATTTTCAAGCCTTTCAAAACACTTAGGGACATAGCCCAACAATCGTTTATTTCAAAATACAATTCCGATAGCAGATAACAGGGTCCACGACCCAATCATAACATTCCAATCACAACACAGGGGTCCACGACCCAAATCATCCACATCACATACTCGCAAGAATAACCCGGTGGAAATTACACCGTATCAAACATTATCATGACAACAGTCTCACTCAACATACCACAGAGCTACAATGCACAGAGCAACCACAGGACTCACGTACCCATACCAAATTATCACAACCAAGAGACGAATCATACACAACACATTTATTGGTGCCATTCCAGCCAAGTACGATACCATTTGAACTGCCATTCTAATCAGACGAAATATGCGCCAAAGATCACAGTTCTCCAACAAAACATTTCAAAGTTAACCTTGGTACGAGACTCACGGCCACCGTACCCCGCAGAGCCCCGTCGGACATCCCTGGGTGGTTAACCATAGTTCGCGATATGAAACTCACGGCAACATATCCCTAGAGGCCCCGTCGGACCAATCCCTAGGTGAACATACACATATCATCCACAACGCCACAGGAAGCCATAATTCCAATACTAGAATATGCATACAAATGTTAGGTACTTCGCTAGAATGGCCACTATAGTCGACGTACACTCACAACTAATGTCACACAACCACAAGCAAATACCAATACCAAACAACACCAAGTGTCACAACCTCCTCACGAAGGAATAACAACTAATATCACACACATTACGTTCTTACCGAACAAGTACACATAACATTACGTAATCCCCGGCAAAGGATTACGGTCTATTAAACTCACTCAAAGTGATCGTAGCATCTTTCAACATACCAAACCAACACATAGATTCCGAGAACACATATATTCACGAAGTACAAGAATTATTGTTGAAAGACAACATTTATCGAGAACATACCGATCCCTTTTTACGTTAACTAAACATTGGATTTCGCATAAAATCATTTATCAATAATTATGCCTACGAAACATGAAACGTATGGACAAGATACTTGCCTCGGTACCGCGAGCAACGAAACAACGAACGAACACGGTCGGATAGCCCTTGAACTTCCGAAAACGACCAAGAATTCGACAACCTCACGATCGCTACGAAAATAACATCACCACGGATAAATAACGTTAAACGGAATCCGAATCAACCGGAGAAACAACAAGGATCTGAGGGTTCCTTCGAAGAAATCGGAAATCAAGTCCCGGGTGATAAAATCGATATATGAGTTACAAAATCCGAAGATCATGGCCAAGACAACAAGAATACCATAATAAATTCATCCACCACGGATTAAATCGAAGAATCACGAAGAAACCCCCAAAATTACATAACTAGGGTTCTACGGAAGAATTACCTCGATCCGACGAAGAACAAGGATTGGATGATGATATAATTGACAAGGATCTTCCAAAACGTCTTGGAATTGAGTAGACTCAACCAAGAACCCTATTTCCCGTCGCACTCGTCCGATAGCCGCAAGAAAAGTGAAGAAATGAGTAAAAACGGCCGCCAGCCTTATATAGCCGACAACGCCAGACGCTTACGGCCAGAATCGCAAAGGCCTTACGGCCGTAACATGGCCCTTACGGCCAGACTCGCAGCCTTACGGCCAGAATCGCATTCGCCAAAAATATGCCCATCAACTGTCGGACACTTACGACCGTAACTGGCACACATTACGGCCGTAACCGGCCTTCGTCCGGAAGATGCCCAGCGCCCGTACGACCGTACCCGATCACGCTTTACGGCCGTAACTGGCACACATTACGGCCGTTACCGGCACCTTACGGCCGTAACTCGGCCAGGCCAGGCCCTGCTCCAGCCGTGACTCGGCCGTGGCCATTCCGACGGCCCGGACGACCCCGAAACCCGAACCTGAGTAAAAACCGGAGATACGGTTACGAAGTACTCGCGAAGACGAATCCAAGCACTAAGAGAACACATGATTCCAACCACCCGAAGTGTCGGAATTCGACAACGGAAGTAATTATCCCAAACTTTGGGAAATTACAAAAATGGCCCAAAACGTCCGAAAATCACGATACACGATCGAAACACCAAACCAAAGCTCGCAACATGAATAGTAACATTAAATGAACTTACGAGAAACTCGAAACAACAGTTTCGGATGAGATTTGCAAGAATCGAGCTCAAGTGCGGAAAAGTCGCCAAAAAGCACGGAACTCAACAAAACGACACCGAAACAAACTCGGATGACAAAAAGTGCGGAATTAATCATTCTCGGAATGACGAAATGGTCATGAGCTAGTCGTCAAAACGGACTGTCTCCAAAGAAAAGAAATTATCGGAAATCAAAATTACGGGTATTACATACTACCCTCCTTAAAAGAAGTTTTGTCCCGAAACTTAAAACAAGTAGGGAGAAGAAATATCCCCACCAGGAAAACTCGACGAGATACACAAAAACCGAGAACTCGCGCCCAACGGCGAAATGCTGCAAGAAACGCAGAGACACATACGGCGTGAAAACACGCTCCACGACGACCAACACAACGCCACCGATAGAGACATAATAAAACCAACAAGTGACAAGCGTCATCAAACTGATAATATGGTCAAGTCAATTATCCGAACAATCATAAAACACAACGAACGGAAATCGATATGATTGACTAACCCAACGGTACATCAATCAAAACGCGAGCCAGTCGCTGAACAAATACGGAATTCCACCGCCCAAGGGTTGGAAGATTGAAAACGAGACTAATTTCCCTAACTTAAGGGAATTACGAAGGAGTCTTAACATTCAATAATCACGAAACGAGATCAACAAAAACCGAACAATCAAACAATTGAATTACAACGATCGAGACAATGACAGTCGATCAATCATGTACGAATCATAACAAATAACAAAAATTGAATAGCATCCCCATAGTTCATAGCTCGACTCAAGACAATATATACGATCCGGTGAAAACGACAAGATATGCATTTACATAAGATTCACAGGAGCGGAACCAATTCGAAAAAAAAAGTCACAACGACAATTGGATTAACCCAAAACAACACCGCAACTTGTTCAAACAACAAAAAGTGAAGAGTAGAAAAAGTACAGAAAATATCGACGAACGCAAACGAGTCGATAGAGTCGAATAAAACGAAAGCAAAAAATATGGGTATTACACCATATCACCTTTAAAAGAGGTTTCGTCCCCGAAACCTAAACAACGAGAGCGAAGTGCTAGAATAGCAACCTTCCCGAAAATCTTCTCTTGGTCCCGCATCTAATCTCCATGACTACCTGTACCGTGGTCACGACCGCGCCCTTTGCCCCTCGGCATATTAAGCGGATACTCTCTCAATACAATGGTACAACATCGCAAAATAATGTACCAAATTGCCATCTTGGCTTGATATATCACATAAGACAACTAATAGCAACTCGATAAGAAGATCCACGAGGTATCCTTTTAAATGGTGTCATTTGGAAATCTTTGGATTTGCATGATTATTCAAAATAAAATTTTGAGAGTGTTTTTGGTACCTCGGTTTGAAATTAACTTTGTCAAAACTTTATGAATTTTAATTTTCCACAACTCGTTCAAGTTTATAAAATTTTCAGAAAAGCGTTTTCGAACACACACACAACAGATATAATTTACCACTATATCAAAATACGATCCATTACCATCAAATCCAATCACACTTCAACATCATCTGTCCACGTAATTACAGTATCACACAAGCGACCGTCATAAGATAATTAACATCTAAAACTGAAATCCTACCTCTTAATAATGAGGACTCTCACAATAAGTGCATTTAGGACGACTTAACGTTCACACCACCAACTTAATCACAATTTTGAGCATTATTGACCAAATAATAATGCCGACATCACTACATACCCCCGAACCGACGAACATGAAATCAAAAAGTCGAAAGCAAGAGCCACGTTTCGAGTAAATTTTTGATAGTCCTCATTTGAGTTTTTTTCTTAAAATCAAATTTTGAAAACTTGCAAGGCAAGGTGAAAATAAAATATAAGTAGTTAAGTTCTAAAAAAAAATTCCGGTCTCGAGGTCATCATACGAAATCAAAAATTTTCCTTTCTTGAAGGATGTTTAAAAATAAAATTTACGTGACTCTTCAAAATAATTAAACTTTGAAATATCACATTGACAAACTTTCCTTGCGGGATCACATCAAGCCATTACTTCAATAAAATGATTCACACAATATATACACACATTTATACACCGGTATCATGTTTCATTCTAGCACAATACGAGAATCAAACAAGTATGGAGTACGTATTCACCAGGCACATTTAAACTCCACATAATAACATATAATCACACAAGCTCGTATAACACGGGACGCAACAAAGTAGGGAGCTTTCATCCATAGATCGCACGAAGATGATGGCTGCACCTCGATACTAATCACGACCGACACCTCAAACGACGCGTCGCGACACGACTCAGTCAGACAAAATCTGACAATACAAGACAAGACAAGACCCGAAAACACACAACTCGACCCGACAACCTAGGTTTCCGCAACCTAAGCTCCGATACCATATTCTATGACACCCCCAGACCACTCGGGAATATTACAACGCCGTAGACCCTCTCCATGAGGATCTACCAGGCTAAATACAGAAACACCACAATACAATACGATACATTACATACCGACATGGGTAATTAACGGACCATTAGACCGATTTGGTCTTTACCACAACATACACATCAACTCTACATTACTCTTTCTCGTAACTCATACCCACAAAGGGGTTAACATAAATCAACATTCCCGTAAAATGGAAATAATAGACACAACGGAAGGACAAAACAACAAGACATCGCCAAAAGACTCAACACCGGTCTTCATGTGATTAGTATCGTCGTCTTCCATCATCCTTCGTAACGATCCTGTGAATTGCTCCCCGGCAACCTGCAAGTACCTGGACGCAAAACAGACATCCACCCCCCGAAGACTCGGGGGTTAGCAAAACTCTACTGTTTTGCTAGTGCAAGTATAAATACAAAGACAAGCCATACATATCATACTCCAAGAACATAGAAATCATGAATATACTTCCCGAGATAATTCGCTTGATCAAACAGTTTGAATTATGAAAGATAGGAAATAAAACCATTTTACATCTTACAAAACATTGTACGATCTCGGGAGTTTTGAAAGCATTTGGGGTTTAAGAATTTTCAAGCCTTTCGAAACACTAGGGACATAGCCCAACAATCGTTTATTTCAAAATACAATTCCGATAGCAGATAACAGGGTCCACGACCCAATCATAACATTCTAATCACAACACAGGGGTCCACAACCCAAATCATCCACTTCACATACTCGCAAGAATAACTCGGTGGAAATTACACCGTATCAAACATTACCATGACAACAGTCTCACTCAACATACCATAGAGCTACAATGCACAGAGCAACCACAGGACTCACGTACCCATACCAAATTATCACAACCAAGAGACGAATCATACACAACACATTTATTGGTGCCATTCCAGCCAAGTACAATACCATTTGAACTGCCATTCTAATCAGACGAAATATGCGCCAAAGATCACAGTTCTCCAATAAAACATTTCAAAGTTAACCTTCGTACGAGACTCACGGCCACCGTACCCCGCAGAGCCCCATCGGACATCCCTGGGTGGTTAACCATAGTTCGCGATACGAAACTCACGGCAACGTATCCCTAGGGGCCCCGTCGGACCAATCCCTAGGTGAACATACACATATCATCCACAACGCCACGGGAAGCCATAATTCGAATACTAGAATATGCATACAAATGTTAGGTACTTCGCTAGAATGGCCACTATAGTCGACGTACACTCACAACTAATGTCACACAACCACAAGCAAATACCAATACCAAACAACACCAAGTGTCACAACCTCCTCACGAAGGAATAACAACTAATATCACACACATTATGTTCTTACCGAACAAGTACACATAACATTACGTAATCCCCGACAAAGGATTACGGTCTATTAAACTCACTCAAAGTGATCGTAGCATCTTTCAACATACAAAACCAACACATATATTCCGAGAACACATATATTCACGAAGTACAAGAATTATTGTTGAAAGACAACATTTATCGAGAACATACCGATCCCTTTTTACGTTCATTAAACATTGGATTTTGCATAAAATCATTTATCATTAATTATGCCTACGAAACATGAAACATATGGACAAGATACTTACCTCGGTACCACGAGCAATGAAACAACGAACGAACATGGTCGGATAGCCCTCGAACTTCCGAAAACGACCAAAAATTCGACAACCTCACGATCGCTACGAAAATAACATCACCACGGATAAATAACGTTAAACGGAATCCGAATCAACCGGAGAAACAACAAGGATCCGAGGGTTCCTTCGAAGAAATCGGAAATCAAGTCCCGGGTGATAAAATCGATATATGAGTTACAAAATCCGAAGATCATGGCCAAGACAACAAGAATACCATAATAAATTCATCCACCACGGATTAATTCGAAGAATCACGAAGAAACCCCCAAAATTACATAACTAGGGTTCTACGGAAGAATTACCTCGATCCGACGAAGAACAAGGATTGGATGATGATATAATTGACAAGGATCTTCCAAAGCGTCTTGGAATTGAGTAGAATTGACCAAGAACCCTATTTCCCGTCGCACCCGTCCGATAGCCGCAAGAAAAGTGAAGAAATGAGTAAAACGGCCGCTGTGCCTTATATAGCCGAACACCGCGACTTTACGGCCAGAATGCATCGCCTTACGGCCGTAACTCGGCCCTTACGGCCAGTACTCGGCAGCCTTACGGCCGAATCGCATTCGTCAAAAAATCGCCAAAGAATCGTTGGACACTTACGGCCGTAATCGCACACATTACGGCCGTAACCGGCCTTCGTCCGAAGATGCCTGGGCTTCTATGGCGGCCGCACCCGATCACGCCTTACGGCCGTAATCGCACACATTATGGCCATAATCGCACCTTACGGCCGTAACTCGGCAGTCGTGTCGCCTCGCCCGGCCGTGACTCGGCCGTGGCCATTCCGACAGCCCGAACGACCCCGAAACCCGAACCTGAGTAAAAACCGGAGAGACGGTTATGAAGTACTCGCGAAGACGAATCCAAGCGCTAAGAGAACACACAATTCCGACCACACGATGTGTCGGAATTCGACAACAGAAGTAATTACCTCAAACTTTGGGAAATTACAAAAATGGCCCAAAACGTCCGAAAATCATGATACACGATCGAAACACCAAACCAAAGCTCGCAACATGAATAGTAACATTAAATGAACTTACGAGAAACTCGAAACAATAGTTTCGGACGAGATTTGCAAGAATCGAGCTCAAGTGCGAAAAAGTCGCCAAAAAGCACGGAACTCAACAAAACGACACCGAAACAAACTCAGATGACAAAAAGTGCAGAATTAATCATTCTCGGAATGACGAAATGGTCATGAACGAGTCGTCAAAACGAACTTTCGCCAAAGAAAAGAAATTGCCGGAAATCGAAATTACGGGTATTACATACTACCCTCCTTAAAAGAAGTTTCGTCCCGAAACTTAAAACAAGCAGGGAGAAGCAATATCCCCACCAGGAAAACTCGACGAGATACACAAAAACCGAGAACTCGCGCCCAACGGCAAAATGCTGCAAGAAACGCAAAGACACATACGGTGTGAAAACACGCTCCACGACGACCAACACAACGCCACCGATAGAGACATAATAAAACCAACAAGTGACAAGCGTCATCAAACTGATAATATGGTCAAGTCAATTATCCGAATAATCATAAAACACAACTAACGAAAATCGATATGATTGACTAACCCAACGGTACATCAATCAAAACGCGAGCCAGTCGCTGAACAAATACGGAATTCCACCGCCCAAGGGTTGGAAGATTGAAAACGAGACTAATTTCCCTAACTTAAGGGAATTATGAAGGAGTCTGGACATTCAACAATCACGGAACGAGATCAACAAAAACCGAACAATCAAACAATTGAATTACAATGATCGAGACAATCACAGTCGATCAATCATGTACGAATCATAACGAATAACGAAAATTGAATAGCATCCCCATAGTTCACAGCTCGACTCAAGACAATATATACGATCCAGTGAAAACGACAAGATATGCATTTACATAAGATTCACAGGAGCGGAACCGAATTCGGAAAAAAAAAGTCACAACGACAATTGGATTAACCCAAAACAACACCACAACTTGTTCAAACAACAAAAAGTGAAGAGTAGAAAAAGTCCAGAAAATATCGACGAACGCAAACGAGTCGATAGAGTCGAATAAAACGAAAGCGAAAAATATGGGTATTACACCATATCACCTTTCAAAGAGGTTTCGTCCCCAAAACCTAAACAACAAGAGCGAAGTGCTAGAATAGCAACCTTCCCGAAAATCTTCTCTTGGTCCCGCATCTAATCTCCATGACTGCTTGTACCGTGGTCACGACCGCGCCCTTTGCCCCTCGGCATATTAAGCGGATACTCTCTCAATACAATGGTACAACATCGCAAAATAATGTACCAAATTGCCAACTTGGCTTGATATATCACATAAGACAACTAATAGCAACTCGATAAGAAGATCCACGAGGTATCCTTTTAAATGCTGTTATTTGGAAATCTTTGGATTTGCATGATTATTCAAAATAAAATTTTGAGAGTGTTTTTGGTACCTCGGTTTGAAATTAACTTTGTCAAAACTTTATGAATTTTAATTTTCCACAACTCGTTCAAGTATATAAAATTTTCAGAAAAGCATTTTCGAACACACACAACAGATATAATTTACCACTATATCAAAATACGATCCATTACCATCAAATCCAATCACACTTCAACATCATCTGTCCACGTAATTATAGTATCACACCAGCGACCGTCATAAGATAATTGACATCTAAAACTGAAATCCTACCTCTCAGTAATGAGGACTCTCACAACAAGTGCATTTAGGACGACTTAACGTTCACACCACCAACTTAATCAAAATTTTGAGCATTATTGACCAAATAATAATGCCAACATCACTACATACCCCCGAACCTACAATCATGATATCAAAAAGTCGAAAGCAAGAGCCACGTTTCGAGTAAATTTTTGGTAGACCTTATTTGAGTTTTTTTTTTTAAAAAAATCAAATTTTGAAAACTTGCAAGGCAAGGTGAAAATAAAATATAAGTAGTTAAGTTCTAAAAAAAAAATTCCGGTCTCGAGGTCATCATACGAAATCAAAAATTTTCCTTCCTTGAAGGATGTTTAAAAATAAAATTTACGTGATTCTTCAAAATAATTAAACTTTGAAATATCACATTGACAAACTTTCCTTGTGGGATCACATCAAGCCATTACTTCAATAAAACGATTCACACAATATATACACACATTTATACACCGGTATCACTTTTCATTCTAGCACAATACGAGAATCAAACAAGTATGGAGTACGTATTCACCAGGCACATTTAAACTCCACATAATAACATATAATCACACAAGCTCGTATAACACGAGACGCAACAAAGTAGGGAGACTTACATCCATAGATCGCACGAAGATGATGGCTGCAACTCGATACTAATCACGACCGACACCTCAGACGACGCGTCGCGACACGGCTCAGTCAGACAAAATCTGACAAGACAAGACAAGACAAGACCCGAAAACACACAACTCGACCCGACAGCCTAGGTTTCCGCAACCTAAGCTCCGATACCATATTCTGTGACACCCCCAGACCACTCGGGAATATTACAGCGCCGTAGACCCTCTCCATGAGGATCTACCAGGCTAAATACAGAAACACCACAATACAATACGATACGTTACATACCGACATGGGTAATTAACGGACCATTAGACCGATTTGGTCTTTACCACAACATACACATCAACCCTACATTACTCTTTCTCGTAACTCATACCCACACAGGGGTTAACATAAATCAACATTCCCGTAAAACGGAAATAATAGACACAACGGAAGGACAAAACAATAAGACATCGCCAAAAGACTCAACACCGGTCTTCATGTGATTAGTATCGTCGTCTTCCATCATCCTTCGTAACGATCCTGTGAATTGCTCCCCGGAAACCTGCAAGTACCTGGACGCAAAACAGACATCCACCCCTCGAAGACTCGGGGGTTAGCAAAACTCCACTGTTTTGCTAGTGCAAGTATAAATACAAAGACAAGCCATACATATCATACTCCAAGAACATAGAAATCGTGAATATACTTCCCGAGATAATTCGCTTGATCAAACAGTTTGAATTATGAAAGATAGGAAATAAAACCATTTTACATCTTACAAAACATTGTACGATCTCGGGAGTTTTGAAAGCATTTGGGGTTTAAGAATTTTCAAGCCTTTCGAAACACTTAGGGACATAGCCCAACAATCGTTTATTTCAAAATACAATTCCGATAGCAGATAACAGGGTCCACGACCCAATCATAACATTCCAATCACAACACAGGGGTCCACGACCCAAATCATCCACATCACATACTCGCAAGAATAACCCGGTGGAAATTACACCGTATCAAACATTATCATGACAACAGTCTCACTCAACATACCACAGAGCTACAATGCACAGAGCAACCACAGGACTCATGTACCCATACCAAATTACCACAACCAAGAGACGAATCATACACAACACATTTATTGGTGCCATTCCAGCCAAGTACGATACCATTTGAACTACCATTCTAATCAGACGAAATATGCGCCAAAGATCACAGTTCTCCAACAAAACATTTCAAAGTTAACCTTCGTACGAGACTCACGGCCATCGTACCCCGCAGAGCCCCGTCAGACATCCCTGGGTGATTAACCAAAGTTCGCGATACGAAACTCACGGCAACGTATCCCTAGAGGCCCCGTCGGACCAATCCCTAGGTGAATATACACATATCATCCACAACGCCACGGGAAGCCATAATTCGAATACTAGAATATACATACAAATGTTAGGCACTTCGCTAGAATGGCCACTATAGTCGACGTACACTCACAACTAATGTCACACAACCCCAAGCAAATACCAATACCAAACAACACCAAGTGTCACGACCTCCTCACGAAGGAATAACAACTAATATCACACACATTACGTTCTTACCGAACAAGTACACATAACATTACGTAATCCCCGGCAAAGGATTACGGTCTATTAACTCACTCAAAGTGATCGTAGCATCTTTCAACATACAAAACCAACACATATATTCCGAGAATATGTTAGGGCCCAACTCTATCTCTCCATAATCGATAATATGACTAGGGTCCGGCAAATATTTTCTTAATTGGGAGATATAAAACACGTTATGCACATGATCTACTGATTGTAGTAAACCTAATCGGTAGGCAAGTTCTCCAATTCGTTCGAGAATTTCAAACGGCCCAATGTATCGAGGACTAAGTTTACCCTTCCGACCGAAGCGATAAACTCCTTGAGTTGGCGACACTTTTGGTAACACACGGTCACCAACCTCAAATTCTAATGGACGACGACAAACATCTGCGTACGACTTCTGTCGACTTTGCGCAGTCAACAGTCTATCCAGAATCAGTGCTATTTTACTTCTTGTCTCGACTAATAAATCGGGTTCAACACCAATCAATTCAGACGCATTGTTCTAACAGAGTGGCGATCTACAGCGTCTCCCATACAAGGCCTCAAATGGTGCCATCTTAATCGAGGTATGCCAACTATTATTGTACGTAAACTCAACCAATGGTAAATGTGTCTCCCAATCATCCTTCCAGTCCAAGGCTCATGCCCTCAACATGTACTCTAATGTCTGTATGGTGCACTCTGATTGCCCATCGGTCTGAGGGTGATATGACGTACTAAGTTTCAACTCGGTTCCCAAGGCTCTATGTATAGCTTGCCAAAAATGTGATACGAACCAACCATCTCGATAAAAAATTATACACTTGGGGGTTCCATGCAGTCTTACAATTTCCTTAATGAATATTCTCGCTAACTTCTCCGGTCCCCGTGCATCTTTAATACCTAAAAAGTGAGCTGATTTGGTTAATCGATATACAATAACCCAAATCATATTCACTCCAGTACGAGTCTTTGGCATGCTGACGATAAATTCCATAGTAATATCCCCCCACTTCCACTCGGGTATAGGGAGTGGTATCAACAATCCTGCGGGTCACTGATGCTCAATTTTAACTTGTTGACAAGTTAAGCATTTCGATACGAATTCGCTAACATCTTTCTTTAAGTTACTCCACCAAAAGTTATTCTTCACATCTTTGTACATTTTACTTGCACCTGGATGGATAGAATAAGGGGTAGCGTGAGCTTCTCTCAATATTCTTTGTCTTAGCTCGATATCATGCGGTACACAAAGCCTTCCTCGGAATTTCAACATCCCATCCTCTTGGATTACAAATCCAGGCGCTCTTCCTTGTTCTACATCCTTTCTCAATTGGATCAACCTCGGGTTTTCAAATTGTTTAGGTTTGATATCGTCATTCAAAGACGAAGCAATTTCTAATACAGATAATTGACCTTGAATTTTCTGAAGCCGAACTTCAATACCACTACGCCATAGACGGCCTACGACAACGGATTTTGTTAGTGTTGCGCTCAAAAATGTTGTAGTAGCTCTAAAAATTTTACCTGCCGCAACATTGTTTTTTTGATGTTGCTGTATGTTTATAAAGCGTTGCCTTAGCTATAACTTTATATTTTTAATAAAGAATTTAAAATAAATATTTAATTTACTGTAAAATTATTTAAAATTGGAAAAATATATTATTTAAAATTTCAAAACTGACAGTTTATGATTACAGTCAATAATGTCAATTTTGTACAAAATATAATAAAAAAAATTTAAAATTTTTATTTTACATGAAATGAATAATGTTTGAAAAAAATAATTTTCATATTAAAACATTCAAAAATAATTATTGGCGTGAAGTATAATATTTTTATAAAAATAACATATTTTTAATAAATTTTAAATTGATGAAATTTGTGAATAAAAAAAATTTTAATGAAATTTTTTTCGGAATATAAATAATAACATATTTTATGGATAACTACTTTTAATCTTTATTCCCTTAAAAAAATGAAAAAATTAAATTGCAATAAATTTTTTGTCAGAAATTGTGAGGGAGGGGGTTGTACGAAATATTTGGGAAAAAAGAGGCAATTTTGCCGCTTTGAAATTATTGGGAAAAGGGAGACATTATTGTCCCAAACTCGGGTCAAACACAAAAAATACACAAAACAGTTCAATTAGGGCGTTTCTGGTCAGATAAAACTGACCTAACGTTAGGTCATGATTTAAATACAATTAATTTACTAATAGATTAATCTACACCATCAATTTATTTATAATAATCAAGATTTATATATATATTAAAATAATAATTTACTAATATAACCTTTAATTAGTTTAATATTAACCGTAATTTTAGAATATATTAATTTCTTATCAGCACTGATTGCTTCCACCGCACCAATTAAATCCCATCAGCATTGATTACTTCCACTGCACTAATTAAATAATTAAGCAATTCCACAAAATCAAAATGATTAAAATACTTGGCTAACTACTGGGCTGGAATTCCCATTCTCCTCTCTTCCTTATGCGATAAAAAAAACCTGCCAAAAGAACTTCGGTTCTTCACAACAGATATTGTATGATTGTATAGGGATTCCCTTTGATAATGTACTGGCTGTTTCATTTTGTTTTCTTTATATACTATTGGAAGTCTAAACATTGTCTTATTAAGTAATATTCTCATATTTTCCGCTAGTGTATCTAATTCTTTTCTCTGCTTATCAAACCATGTTACTCTAGTTCTATGCATTTTTGATCATTTCCATCTATGTGAGATTAATACTCCTTCTTTAGCAAGACACAAGTCTGCTCCATCATCTATAAAAATCTTTTATTTAATCATTCGGTCTTGTATTCTACGTATGCCTCTATATAGACAGCTACCATTAATCTGTATTATCGTCGTTACTCGAATATTTATTAGTCATATCTGATTCACTATCTTGAAATGTTTCGCTTACATAAAAGTCTTCGTATTTGTACCACTTGTCATTATTATCTTTTATATGTTCAAGACTCATTATGAATTCTGATGTGTTTACATATCTTACTCCTTCTCTTGGTATAAGGAGGAATTACGAAATTTTTTATAGTATATCCTGTCTTGTTATGTCTTTGCTATCATTTTTAGTTCTATATGCCTTAATTTTGACATGGAACTTGAGTACAGGACATTCATTGAGTTTCCAAGCTTAGAGTTTTCTCTATCTCTTCGAGTTCCCATAAAAGTCACACTAGTTGTAATATCCGGAATTTCTATTACTGTTGTTTAATATTATTTTATCCGAGTTATATTGTACAGCGTGGAATCTGTACAGTAGGGATAAAATAAATAAAGGACTGAGATATCAGTATCGGTATAATTGTCGTATTTGGTCGACATTTACATTTGAGTATATTGTGTATCAGGTTGTCGTACTTTTGATATTGGGTATATCGTATGATGATGTTATTGGATTCAGTACATGTATTCAGTATGCCGTATGTCCGTAATTGGTATGTCGAGACAGACGAGGAGAATTGGAAAATGGCTAAGTATAGCCTGATTAGCACGCGCTAATGTTCAAGTATAGCGCACGCTATCGTTCATGGTTAGCGCACGCTAGAGTCAGAATGTAGCGCACGCTAAATGCGCATGATCGGAAGGAATCTCCGTGTGGACCCGGCTGCTTTCGGCGCACGTTCTAGTGAGTCAACGGTTGTTGTCCGGAAGTATTAGCGCACGCTAAAGATTAGGCTTAGCGCACGCTAACTATATATCAGTCAACAAGGGATCTTATCCTTGTCGAATCTTTGTCGGAATGTGGGGGCGAGTGGTAGGTGAACGCTGTAGTAAGTCAACCTCGGATAGCGCACGCTAAGAGTAAGGACTAGCGTACGCTAGACATGATGATTTACGTACGTTAATGCATGGGCATTACGTACGTAAGGTAGTTTACGAAGCAAGACAGTAGCCTCTGGGCTTCGATAGCGCACGCTAACAAAGTCAGTTAGCGCACGCTAAGGCTAGCACACGCTAAACATAATGGTTTAGCGCACGCTAGTGATGTATATTTTAAAAAGGGACAGAAGGGTGTTATGAAGCATTTCGTCCATTCCTTCCTTGTAACCGAGAGAGAGAGTTTTTAGAGAGAGGTGTGAGGTCCCAAACACTGAGAGATGATGATCTTTAACAAGATTAAGATGGAGAGCATGGATTCAAGCCTCGTTCTTCAAGTTATTCATGATTCTTGGAATGGAGTCTAGTGTTCTTATTCTTGGTTCATCCAATCCAGGTAATTTTCGTATCCTCTTGATGATGGTTCGTTTTTCTTGGATGATTTCATGTAAGGAGCATGTTGGATAATCATATGATGATGTTATATGAGATTCAATGGAATTTTGATAAGAGTTTCGGATGTTAGTTAAGATTCTTCACACTATAAGGATGGTGATTCGTTTAACCCGATCTAAGATGGATTTCTGAATCTTGTTAACTATATTGATCGATTTAGAGGAGTTAAATCATGATACGAGGTTGAATTCCGGATTGAATATGATATGATCCTTGTTATCGAGTCGGTTTGATTGTTGATGTTATTATTGATATATGGACATTGATATGATCCTTGTGATAGTTATGGTGTCGTTTATCTTGAAGAGATATGGAGATTTATGTCTCCCTTCATTCGGATTCGTAGTTGCAAGATGATAGTCGATGCTTGGAATGCATGCCACTGTACAGCATTAGCGCACGCTAAGCTTACTGGCTAGCGCACGCTAACGGGACAACTTAGCGCACGCTACATTATGCGTTTAACGTGCGCTAAGTAGGCAGACAGTGCAGTATTTTTGTGTTTTGATTATGAATTCGTGATGGTTTGACTTGGTTGGTTCTGACTGTGTTTATTAGAGGTTGTGTTGAACCGTTGAGTTCGATTGGTTAGTATTGTCAGTTGTTGATTGTTATCGGATATGTGTTATTTGATTTCTTCGATAAGTTGAGATTGTTGATCGGTGATTATAACCGGATATTGCGGTCGTGTTCGAGTATGTCCATTGTATTGCTTTTGATTGGGGCTGAGGAGCTCGTAGACAAAGGCAATGTGTTCGGCAGCAGCTTCGTGGTATCGGTATCGAGGCAAGTTATTACTTGCTCAGTTATAATATTTAATGTGTAATACCCGCAATTTCGATCCCCAGTAATTTTCATTTTTCTCCGGAGGTCCGTTTCGACAACTCGCTTAAGACCGTTTCGTCATTCTGGGAATGTTTTATTCTGCACTTTTTGATGTCCGAGTTTGTTTCGGTGTCGTTTTGTTGAGTTCCGTGTTCTTTAGCGACTTTTCCGCGTACGAGTTCGACTTTGTTAGATCACCATTAATTTTTGGTAACTCCAAAAATTCCAAATCCTTGCAATATTATAGAGCATCGAATTAGCTTTCCAATGGTTCAAACGGTGAGTCAATCGGAGTCCGGACGAGAGAGTTATGGTCGTTTTAGCTCACCCGCTCATTTGGCCGATCACCGGCCGGACTCGGCCGTGTCGTCCGACACGGCCCGTGCCGTACTCGTCCGGATAAGCCGGAAGCGATCGCCTCAGGACCCGACCGTGTCGCAGCACGGCCGTGCCGTACTCGTCCGGATAAGCCGTAGCCACGCCTGCAGGCTCGACCGTGTTCAGACACGGCCGAGTCGATGCCGAGCGCCTTCGCGACACGACCGTGTCATGCGGGACACGGTCGAGTCCTTGCCGCCGATTGCGCGCCCACGACCGTGTCATGTCGGACACGGTCGAGTCTGTCCGCCCTATAAATTCGTTTTCTCGGCATTTCACTCATTTTTCCCCGTTTCTTCACCCGCAACCGAGAGAGAGAGCCGAGGGAGGGTTTTTACTTCACAAATCATTTGAGTGTTTTATTTTCTTCATCCTCCTTCAATCGCTTAGCTCGGATTGTGGATTTAGCACGTGTTCTTCGGATTATAGGGATTGAATCTTCAAGAGGTAAGAACTCCTTCAATCCTAGTATGATTTTGGGGAGGGTTTGGTGGTGATCTTGTGTTTTAATTGAATTTACCGATGTTGTTGTTAGATTTTGATAATATACTCGTAACCCTTGGTTTTCTTGTTATCGGTTGGGATGAAATCCCGTTATTCCACCGTTGACCGATTTCTTTTCCTTATGCACGCGTGGTGTCCGATGAATTGTCCCAACGGGTAGAACTAGGATGAATTTCTTCGTATTCATGGTGTTGAAATTGGTTTTATATCACTATTGTGTTAGGGTCGGATTTGAGGGGATTGTTCGGACCGGAACCTATTCCTTCGTCGTCTCCTTCGCGTCGTATTACCAAGGCAAGTACCTCGATATACGAATTGTAACTGCGTGAAATCATTGTTGTCGAAGTGTATGAGTTTATATGGAGGTATAAACATGTATGTGTATATATATATGTGTGTTTATATATATAGTTACATGTTGAATATATGTATGTATATACGTATATTAAAATATATGTTTATGTCGGTGATCGACGAGTGTTGAATTCTAACATTAGTTGACGTACTCAACTTGGATTGATGGGCGAACCATAGTTATTCATATAATATAGTGAGGTTATATATTTATATATATATATATGTATAAATGTGTGTATATTCGGTTGAGTCGCAACATAGAGATATATGTGCGGTGTTGATTGAGTTTGATTGATAATGTGCGTGTTATTGTTTATTTGTGTGGATATGGACTGGCGGAGAAATTGTGTGACTTGATGTACCGAGTTGAAAATTGTTGTGACAATTGTCCGTGTGCTTGATGCTTGAACAATGTGGATACTTGTTGTGAGAAACGTCATATCCGGGAACCTCTGAGGGCGGGGCGGTGTACTCCGGCCTGGTGTACGCTGCAATGTGCGGCTCCATATGGGTGGTGAACGCCGGTGTCACCTAATGCGTGTGTCAAGGGGCGGCTCTTGCGGGAGTGACGCCGGTGCGGTGACATGTTCAAGGAGCGGCCGACATAGTGGAGTGAATGCGGTGCACAGGTGTGCAGTGGAGGCGCCTGGCAGGCTTATTGGTTACGGGTATTTGAGTGATAGCTAAGACCCCGTTACCGAACGATGTTCGTATCTCAATTCTTTCAACTCACTTTTTAATATTTGTCTTGATACAGACCGCAATTCATGTTTTTGAAAGCTTGTTTCAAATTGTTTTTAAAGCGTTGGTATCAGGGTTAGTTAACCACGGAGGTTTGACGAAATCTCCGAGGGTTAATTAATCGGGGGTCTTGAGCAGGATATGTCGAATGAGAGTTTTGTGCCTTTGATTGTATTGTGGTGCTATTCTGTGTATTGGGTCGAGGACCCTGTGGAATGTTGAGATGATTGATTTCACGATGATGTTATTTGGAATGGGTTGAGGACCCCGTGAGATGTTGTAATGATTTCGTTTGTGACGGTGTTCTATAAACTGGGTCGAGAACCCCAAATAAGTTGACTTGGTTTTGTGTAATCGTTTTCCATACGTTGGGTCAAGGACCCGAGTGTTTTTGAAATTATTTCCAAAAGTATTCCCATTCGATTTTAAAAACCCCGGAACGACCCGAGTCAACAATAATGATTGCAAACTATCTTATTAAAATATTTTTCCTTTTACAAGAGGGATCTTCCTGACTCCTTGGGCTCGTTTAAAGTTTCATGAATGTTATTTTCCGTAAGGAGAATATGACTATGTGATTACCCTTCACCTCGTGTATACGAGTGTTATTCTGTGCTGACTGTGGGAATGTATGATTTGTGTTAAGGCTTCACGGCGGTTGAATTTTGTGTTGTTACTGTTCGTATATCTTGAATATTATGTACTTGCACTAGCAAAATTCCAGTTTGCTAACCCCCGAGTTTTCGGGGGGTGGGTGCCTGTTATGCGCTCAGGCTTTGGCAGCTCGGGAGCAGTCACGGGATTGGCTTGGAAGGAGATGGAAGACGACGATGCTAATCACACCAGAGTCAGAGTCTCTTCTTTTGTATCATTTTGGTCGGTATTTCTCTGTCGTTCGAGGATTCACCCTTGCATGGGTGTAGTTATCATTTATTAAATTCATTGTTGTCATTGTAATATGAATGTCGTTAGTTTCTGAATTGGTTTATGACCTTATCGTCATTTTCTATTTAATTTTGACCCCGGTCGGTCAATCATCGAGTAGTCTTTTGGAGTTTAGCCTGGTAGATCCTTGTGATAAGGGACTACGGCGTGTAACATTCCCGGTCGTATTCTGGGGGTGTTACATTTATGGTATCAGAGCTTAGGTTTGCGAAAAACCTAGGCCGTTGGGTAAAGTCCATGTCTTGTGTAAGTCGCGCGCATCAGAGTTGTGATTAGTATCGTGGTTCCGACATCATCTTCCGGCAATCCTTGATGGTAAGCCTCCCGATCGTAAGTCCCCTTATACACGTATTTGATTACATTGTGCTAATATGCTTAATGTGAACTAGGAATTGGAACTTGTTGGTGATATTATCGTTTTAGGATATTACGTGGAAGTCGAACATGTTTATCTGTTTCGGTACTTTATTAGAATGAATTTACGAATGATAATTTTCTCCACCGCATGAGTATTTTAAGATGGTTTTTGTTATCTTGCAAACTGAGTTTTGATATTTTGGTCTTGCATGTTTTGATAGTATTCTTATGACGGTATTTGATATTTTTTAAATGACTTTTGTGAGTATTTGAGAATATTACCGACTTCGGCCTTTTTGGCATTTTGATCATTTTTTTTAAAATGATTTTTAGCCTGGTGGGTTCCGGCACGGCCACGGCGTATATTAGTATCACGAATATTTTAAAGTAATGCTTTGAAATTTTCTAACATTGTGTAAAGCCATGATTTAATATCGTCATGTTAAATGGTCACGTATCTCGGTGGAGAATCCTTTCGAATAAACATTTTTGAAGAAGAGGAAAGACTTTCAAAATTTTGATATTTGGGACTCAACATTTTCAAAATATTTCAAATTAGTTACAAATTAATTTTCGATTTCTTTTTTTTTTCTTTTATTCATCACTCGAAAATAATTTTTAGAGTCATTATGTAAACTTCCTCTTCCGAAATAAAAGACAGTGTTTACAAGTCTTGGGCGCAACGTGACTAGCCCCTTTTTCAAAAATTTGATTTCATTAAGTGCATACATATAATGATCGTCCTCGTCGTGGAACTCGAACTTGACTTCATAAAACTTTATGCTTTATGATATTACCGTTATTCTTTAGATGTTAACTAAACCTTGTGTTGATAAGGGTGGTATACTGTACGACTGATTATTTGATAATGCTGAATGGTACTATCTGTATTAGTATGTCGAGCCACGACGGACGTGGACGTGATGATGGAAATGGAAGCGGCAAGGTGGTTCGTACGACCACGATCCATGCTACGGTGAAGGAGTATCTAAATCAAACGATATCCTATGAAATCTCCTCAGTGGTCGAGCCTCGAGCGGCCAAGAGACGGAGGACATCTGGGAAGTTTTTGAGCGGTGAAGAGTCTAAGGCTCCCAAACCCCCACGTCGTTCGAACGCGTCGTCTTCGCGATCGGGAGTGAGCTCTTGGAATCCCAAGCCAGCATCAGTGACTCTCGGTAAGAAGGGAGGGTGCTTCAACTGCAATCGTCAGGGACATGTTCGTGTGAATTGTCCCTTTCCACTCTTGACTTGTTACCGGTGCGGGTGTGAAGGTCATCGGGAGAAGCATTGTGAGATAGTTTCTGAATTGGCAAAGAATGCCGCCCTGAGAGAGAGCAAAGCTAGTGACTGGAGAATGTCCCGAAACCCTATGTTTCCTTGAAGAGCCTAACATGGGAGGATGAATATTTTGCAATATGTCCTAATTGTTGCTGTTTTGAACAATCGTGACTTTGATCGTTCTTCATTTCATTGCTCTATACTTCCAACTCTTGTTGTTCCAAGTTTGGGATCGAAATACCTTTTAGTATGCGGATGCGTATTACCCGTACTTTCCTTGGTATTTTCGGCATTGTATGATTTTTCATTGTTGGTAACTCAATTATAATCCTCTCGATTTTAAACTATCTTGTTCTACTTAGCCCGTCCTCCGAACGAATTTTGGAGTGTTTTGTTATTCCCGTGAATTATTGTGGTCTTTCCATATCGAACCTAATTCTTGCAAATTTTGTTGAACTATTATTCCCACGCGTGTAATTAGCACTTAGAATATGTTTTGAACTTGGATGCGGTTGTTCGAGCTCGAAACATGATTTTCGTGACGTCCGAACTATTTTGTGATTTTCTTAACTCGGGAGCTTTGGTATCCAAATTCATACTCCTCCACCTCGACTTATCGTGTTCACTTACATTTTAGAACCCGCATTCGCGCATTGCTCGTGATGATTTGGGGCTGGGCAAGTAGTTATTTCCTTGATTGTTCGCCGCTCTCTATTTTAAGTTTCGGACGAAACTTCTTTTAAGGAGGGTAGAATGTAATACCTGCAATTTCGATCCCGGTAATTTTCATTTTTAGCGAGGTCCGTTTCGACAACTCGCTTAAGACCGTTTCGTCATTCAGGAATGTTTTATTACGCACTTTTTGATGTCCGAGTTTGTTTCGGTGTCGTTTTGTTGAGTTCCGTGTTCTTTAGCGACTTTTCCGCGTACGAGTTCGACTTTGTTAGATCACCATTAATTTTTGGTAACTCCAAAATTCCAAATCCTGCAATATTATAGAGCATCGAATTAGCTTTCCAATGGTTCAAACGGTGAGTCAATCGAGTCCGGACGAGAGAGTTATGGTCGTTTTAGCTCACCCGCTCATTTGGCGATCATCGCCGACCGGACTCGGCCGTGTCGTCCGACACGGCCCGTGCCGTACTCGTCCGGATAAGCCGGAAGCGATCGCCTCAGACCCGACCGTGTCGCCTGGCACGGCCGTGCCGTACTCGTCCGGATAAGCGGTAGCCACGCGCCCATAGGCTCGGCCGTGTTCGGGACACGGCCGAGTCGATGCCGAGCGCCTTCGCGACACGACCGTGTCATGCGAGGACACGGTCGAGTCCCTGCCCGGCCGATTGCGCGCCACGGCCGTGTCATGTCGGACACGGTCGAGTCTGTCCGCCCTATAAATTCGTTTTCTCGGCATTTCAGCTCATTTTTCCCCGTTTCTTCACCTGCAATCGAGAGAGAGAGCCGGAGGGAGGGTTTTTACTTCACAAATCATTTGAGTGTTTTATTTTCTTCATCCTCCTTCAATCGTTTAGCTCGGATTGTGGATTTAGCACGTGTTCTTCGGATTATAGGGATTGAATCTTCAAGAGGTAAGAACTCCTTCAATCCTAGTATGATTTTGGGGAGGGTTTGGTGGTGATCTTGTGTTTTAATTCGAATTTACCGATGTTGTTGTTAGATTTTGATAATATACTCGTAACCCTTGGTTTTCTTGTTATCGGTTGGGATGAAATCCCGTTATTCCACCGTTGACCGATTTCTTTTCCTTATGCACGCGTGGTGTCCGATGAATTGTCCCAACGGGTAGAACTAGGATGAATTTCTTCGTATTCATGGTGTTGAAATTGGTTTTATATCACTATTGTGTTAGGGTCGGATGTGAGGGGATTGTTCGGACCGGAACCTATTCCTTCGTCGTCTCCTTCGCGTCGTATTACCAAGGCAAGTACCTCGATATACGAATTGTAACTGCGTGAAATCATTGTTGTCGAAGTGTATGAGTTTATATGGAGGTATAAACATGTATGTGTATATATATATATGTGTGTTTATATATATAGTTACATGTTGAATATATGTATGTATATACGTATATTAAAATATATGTTTATGTCGGTGATCGACGAGTGTTGAATTCTAACATTAGTTGACGTACTCAACTTGGATTGATGGGCGAACCATAGTTATTCATATAATATAGTGAGGTTATATATTTATATATATATATATATATATATATATATATATATATATGTATAAATGTGTGTATATTCGGTTGAGTCGCAACATAGAGATATATGTGCGGTGTTGATTGAGTTTGATTGATAATGTGCGTGTTATTGTTTATTTGTGTGGATATGGACTGGCGGAGAAATTGTGTGACTTGATGTACCGAGTTGAAAATTGTTGTGACAATTGTCCGTGTGCTTGATGCTTGAACAATGTGGATACTTGTTGTGAGAAACGTCATATCCGGAACCTCGAGGCGGGCGGTGTACTCGGCACGGTGTGCTGCAATGTGCGGCTCAATATGGGTGGTGAACGCCGGTGTCACCTAATGCGTGTGTCAAGGGGCGGCTCTTGCGGGAGTGATGCCGGTGCGGTGACATGTTCACGGATCGGCCGACATAGTGGAGTGAACGCCGGTGCACAGGTGTGCGGTGGAGGCGCTGGCAGCTTATTGGTTACGGGTATTTGAGTGATAGCTAAGACCCGTTATCGAACGATGTTCGTATCTCAATTCTTTCAACTCACTTTTTAATATTTGTCTTGATACAGACCGCAATTCATGTTTTTGAAAGCTTGTTTCAAATTGTTTTTAAAGCGTTGGTATCGGGGTTAGTTAACCACGGAGGTTTGTGAAATCTCAGGGTTAATTAATCGGGGTCTTGAGCGGGATATGTCGAATGAGAGTTTTGTGCCTTTGATTGTATTGTGGTGCTATTCGTGTATTGGGTCCAGGACCTGTGGAATGTTGAGATGATTGATTTCACGATGATGTTATTTGGAATGGGTTGAGGACCCCGTGAGATGTTGTAATGATTTCGTTTGTGACGGTGTTCTATAAACTGGGTCGAGAACCCCAAATAAGTTGACTTGGTTTTTGTGTAATCGTTTTCCATACGTTGGGTCAAGGACGAGTGTTTTTGAAATTATTTCCAAAAGTATTCCCATTCGATTTTAAAAACCGGAACGACCGAGTCAACAATAATGATTGCAAACTATCTTATTAAAATATTTTTCCTTTTACAAGAGGGATCTTCCTGACTCCTTGGGCTCGTTTAAAGTTTCATGAATGTTATTTTCCGTAAGGAGAATATGACTATGTGATTACCTTTCACCTCGTGTATACGAGTGTTATTCTGTGCTGACTGTGGGAATGTATGATTTGTGTTAAGGCTTCACGGCGCTTGAATTTTGTGTTATTCTTGTTCGTATATCTTGAATATTATGTACTTGCACTAGCAAAATTCCGGTTGCTAACCCCCGAGTTTTCGGGGGGTGGGTGCCTGTTATGCGCTCAGGTTTTGGCAGCTCGGGAGCAGTCACGGGATTGGCTTGGAAGGAGATGGAAGACGACGATGCTAATCACACCAGAGTCAGAGTCTCTTCTTTTGTATCATTTTGGTCGGTATTTCTCTGTCGTTCGAGGATTCACCCTTGCATGGGTATAGTTATCATTTATTAAATTCATTGTTGTCATTGTAATATGAATGTCCTTAGTTTCTGAATTGGTTTATGACCTTATCGGTCTGTTTTCTATTTAATTTTGACCCCGGTCGGTCAATCATCGAGTAGTCTTTTGGAGTTTAGCCTGGTAGATCCTTGTGATAAGGGACTACGGCGTGTAACATTCCCGGTCGTATTCTGGGGGTGTTACATAATGAATGGTTTCAGTTTCATTTCGTTTATAATGCATATAGCGATGATTATTATTGTGAACTCTGGGTATTCGGATCGCATATCGTTCTTTCGATTCTGGGAGATAAATCATAATGTATATGCTTATCTCAGTTATTGGTATGTTCGAGTATCAAGGTTACATTATGGTAAAGACGAGGATATGAGTATCTATAGTTTATTGTTCGTTTGGATCGCCGAGCATTGAGGATAATCATCGGTGATGATTGGACATCGAGATTTCTCCCGAAGGACTCGGGGCAAGTATCTTATATCGATTCAATTAGAGTTAGTGATTTGATCATGCGTATTATCATTCATGTTGTCGAACATGAGGTCGTCTTAATTGTTTTGTCATATTGTCGTTCATGTTGCGTTGTTCATGATGATGAACATATTATTTTGCATATGTGTATGCGTATTGTGTTGTTTATGTTGTGTTGATCCGATGGGATCGCGCGATCTATGCTGAGGGCGCTGGATCGGATGTCCACCTCGTGTTGGTCCGACGGGATCATCTTGGGATCTATGCTGAGGGCGCTGGATCATTGGACGGGTTTTTCCACCTCGTGTTGGTCCGACGGGATCATCTTGGGATCTATGCTGAGGGCGCTGGATCATTGGATTCCCCAGTATTGTGTTATTGTTGTGCATATGTATATTGTTGGTTATCCACCTCGTGTTGATCATGTAGGATCATCTTGGGATCTAAGCTGAGGGCGCTGGATCATGGGATTTCCATTGAGTATACATAGTTGTTATTGTTTTTGAGCATATTGACGTTGTCATATGAGTATGCATTGTAGGTCTTGTGTTAGGACCTTGTCCGTATTACATTGATCTGATCTCGGATTAGACTGATATGATTATCGTGGCACATCATATCTCGAGGTATGTTCCGTATTTTCTTTGGTCTTTGTATTTGATGGACGATCGGTTATCGTCTTGGGATTTGATGATATTATTCGATGGATCGTATTGGTCAGAAATGGTAGATTTCCGTATCGTGAGTTGGTTACGATAGTTTGAGGATCTTGAGTATTGTTCGAGGTACAATCTGATTTTATGTTTGAGTTTATTGGTTAATCGAGTACAAGATGTGAAATGTGAAAATGGTTATTCTGATGAGAATTACTTGAGTAAGTAAAGTTATGGCGGTAAGATTTCATTGGTCGTATTCTTATTCTGTATTCTCGTTGGTATGTATTATTGATGTGATGTGATTGATATCATTGTTGGATATTATGGTGACCAGTCGTGGGATTTCTTTTTAGGTTCTCGGAGTATCGAGCTTGTAGCGGTCGTGAAGAGATGAGCTTCCCGGAGGATACTGGCTAGGACATGTTGTGTGCTTTGAGTTTCTTGATTGGTTCTTGTATTCCGCTGCTAGAGTATCTTTATGGTTGGTCTTTTCCCGCCGCGTGAGTATTTTGAATTGACCTTTTGGTATCTGGTAACTGAGGTTGCTTTGGAAGTCGTTTTCTAAACTTTTGAGTGTCGGCTGTTTGGCCTCGCGATTTCAAATGAGTTTTTACGACGGTTTTTGATAAATGGATTTTATAAGTCTTTGTGAATTTTTAAAGATAGTACCGTCGTTGGCCTCTTGGGCATTTGTAAATGTTTGCGAAAATTTCTTTTAGCCTTGTGGGTTCCATCTCGGGGCCCACGGTGCTGTAATATTTCCGGTTAAATCTGGGGGTGTTACAGAATATGGTATCGGAGCTTAGGTTGAGAAAACCTAGGCATTCGGGTCGAGTTGAGTCGTGTTTTTGTTGCGTCATTCGAGTTGTCGATTGACAAATACTAGAGCCGTGAGTCTTTGTTGTTCACTCAGGCTTTCGCGTTATCGGATTTGCCAGTATCGTACTGGGCTTGTTATAACTTTTCCAAATGGTGTTAACGAGATTCTCTGGAATGAGATGTATTGTGTTCTTGAGTCGAACTGAGTTTGCAAAACGTGTGTTTTGAAAATACCTGTGTCGAGTATTTTCTTGAGTCTAGACATGTGCCAGTATCACGGGGAATCGTCGGCTTCACGATCTGTAAGTATTTGGATTTTGAATTGCATTGAGATTTATTCTGTTCTATAGTTGATGTGTCTTGAGATTCAGCAGATATCATGCGTTACAGTATGAGATGTCAGAGTGGGACAGGATTGATGATCTTGAGAAACCACGATTTTTGTAAATCAGTATGTTGGTTAGATTTTGGAACGGAATTGTGCATCTGGGAGAAAATATTGTGCATGGTTGAGAAGAACATGTGACATGTTAGTTCATGAATCGCTTTTGATCATTTGGAAATGATACCTTTCAAAATGAATGTTTTATGGATGTTTTACGGAAAATGATTTTGGGCCGAGACCCAATCGATTTTGAAATGGTTTTATAACTCGGGACTTGGGGTCCGAAAAGAGTTTCCTACTTTTTAAACTTCTTGTAATGCGGAACAAGATACGGGTGAGACCCTAATGTTTCAAAAGACTTTCCTGTTTTCAAAAACTCCCGAGAGTTGTAAAATACTTTATCCGCCTTTCGAGGCTTTGGTTTACTTGTTCAAATGGAACTTCTCGGGAAGTCTTTCATTGTATTGATTCGTTTCAATATTTTGTCATATCATATTTAAGGTGATCCAAGATGGGTTAATGGTGACGTTGCGAGTCATATGTGGAAAGGAGTTTTTAGTCGGAGTTTATATTTGAGATTTGGAACTCTATCGTGTGGTTTTCCGATGGAATATCGGTGGATATTGGTGACGAGCCGAAGTGGTATACAGGGGTATGGATATGGACAAGCATTTGCATAAAATTCATTTTATTTAATCGTGTATATTCGAAAAGAATTTTTATCGAGAACTTGGCACCAGCGAGCCGATTTAATTTTTAAAATTGATTTTGTGGTCTTACCAAAATTTATGTTTTGAGTTTTCAAACTCTTGAAAGAACTTTCGAAAATTGTCTTCGTGACAAGAATATATGATTTCAAACTGGTTTTGAAAATGTGATGGATATACATGCGCATTTAGTGCATAATGCATATCGTGGTGGAGTTCGAGTGAGACTCACGAACTGGATAGTACATCGATGGTACTATGAAAGAGATTCGAACGTTAGTATGGTAGTTTGGTTATCCACGGATGATCGGTTGATTTATCGGATAAGAGAAATATGTTGCGTGTTGTAGATTCATGCGCATAATATTATTTTGGAAACTTGGGAGTTTGTGAAACCGGAACATAGGTGCTATGTGATTCCATTGGTATGATAGTAGCGATTTTACCTTAGTGATTCGGAATGATTTCCTTGTAAGCGTAGATTTGGGGATGGTGACCCCACATCTTGGTTGTTTTGGATATTGAGGGTCGTTTCCACTCCGCGTATGAATTGGTATGTTCGTCGATTTGCGATTCGTTGTTCGTATGCCGAGGAAAATGTTCGCGATTGGGTATGTTTATTGAGATCTACGGTGCGTGATTGATTTGTCGTTTTGAGAATGTTATTCTTTCGTATATCCATTTCGTGGGTGTGTTGATCGTGTTGGAGTTTACCGTGTGAAGGTATTCTCGATTTTCGTTGATCGTTCATTGGTAATATTGGAGTTTATCACGATGATGATATTCCCGATTGTGTTTTGACCTCTGGTTGGTCAGATTGGAATTTATCATGTCGATGATAAATTCGATTGATTGTTGATCAATGCTGGTGATCATTTGAGCGTTCGGATTTTGTGTTGATGTTTCGGAAGTCGTGTCGTTGTTTTTGGGCAATTGTTTTGCAGATGTATTGTGTATTATTCGTCTTATCGGGCGAGACTTGATTATGTAATCAGTAGACAGGATTTGATTCGGGCAGATTGTTTCATCCGAAGATGATATATTTTATTGAGACTCAGGGAATTGTGATCGTAAGCGTATTGAGACTGTACAGTGAGATTGCTGGCTAGTATCTCCGGAGATCGTAGACCTGCGTATTTGTAAGTATGCGGTTTTGGCTATTCAGAATAATGATGATTGATCAGTGTCGTGATGGTTTTGGGATATTTTGGGTTGAACAGTATGTTTGTTTGTTTCCTATGACGGGTTGCAAGTTTCGAGACGAAACTTATTTTAAGGAGTGTAGAATGTAATATCGAATTTCTATTATTGTTGTTTAATATTATTTTATCAAGGTTATATTGTACAGCGTGGAATGCATGCAGTAGGGATAAAATAAATAAAGGACTGAGATATCAGTATCGGTATAATTGTCGTATTTGGTCGACATTTACATTTGAGGATATTGTGTATCAGGTTGTCGTACTTTTGATATTGGGTATATCGTATGATGATGTTATTGGATTCAGTACATGTATTCAGTATGCCGTATGTCCGTAATTGGTATGTCGAGACGGACGAGGAGAATTGGAAAATGGCTAAGTATAGCACGATTAGCGCGCTAATGTTCAAGTATAGCGCACGCTATCGTTCATGGTTAGCGCACGCTAGAGTCGAATGTAGCGCACGCTAAATGCGCAGATCGGAAGGAATCTGCGTGTGGACCCGGCTGCTTTCGGCGCACGTTCTAGTGAGTCAACGGTTGTTGTCCGGAAGTATTAGCGCACGCTAAAGATTAGGCTTAGCGCACGCTAACTATATATCAGTCAACAAGGGATCTTATCCTTGTCAGATGCTGTCGGAATGTGGGGGCGAGTGGTAGGTGAACGCTGTAGTAAGTCAACCTCGGATAGCTCACGCTAAGAGTAAGTACTATCGTACGCTAGACAAGAAGATTTACGACGTTAATGCATGGGCATTACGTACGTAAGGTAGTTCTGAAGCAAGACGGTAGCCTGCAGGCCCGATAGCGCACGCTAACAAAGTCGATTAAGCGCACGCTAAGGCTAGCGCACGCTAAACATAATGGTTTAGCGCACGCTAGTGATGTATATTATAAAAAGGGACAGAAGGGTGTTATGAAGCATTTCGTCCATTCCTTCCTTGTAACCAAGAGAGAGAGTTTTTAGAGAGAGGTGTGAGGTCCCAAACACTGAGAGATGATGATCTTTAACAAGATTAAGATGGAGAGCATGGATTCAATCCTCGTTCTTCAAGTTATTCATGATTCTTGGAATGGAGTCTAGTGTTCTTATTCTTGGTTCATCCAATCCAGGTAATTTTCGTATCCTCTTGATGATGGTTCGTTTTTCTTGGATGATTTCATGTAAGGAGCATGTTGGATAATCATATGATGATGTTATATGAGATTCAATGGAATTTTGATAAGAGTTTCGGATGTTAGTTAAGATTCTTCACACTATAAGGATGGTGATTCGTTTAACCCGATCTAAGATGGATTTCCGAATCTTGTTAACTATATTGATCGATTTAGAGGAGTTAAATCATGATACGAGGTTGAATTCCGGATTGAATATGATATGATCCTTGTTATCGAGTCGGTTTGATTGTTGATGTTATTATTGATATATGGACATTGATATGATCCTTGTGATAGTTATGGTGTCGTTTATCTTAAAGAGATATGGAGATTTATGTCTCCCTTCATTCGGATTCGTAGTTGCAAGATGATAGTCGATGCTTGGAATGCATGCCACTGTACAGCATTAGCGCACGCTAAGCTTACTGGCTAGCGCACGCTAACGGGACAACTTAGCGCACGCTACGTTATGCGTTTAACGTGCGCTAAGTAGGCAGACAGTGCAGTATTTTTGTGTTTTGATTATGAATTCGTGATGGTTTGACTTGGTTGGTTACATTGTGTTTATTAGAGGTTGTGTTGAACCGCTTGAGTTCGATTAGTTAGTATTGTCAGTTGTTGATTGTTATCGGATATGTGTTATTTGATTTCTTCGATAGGTTGAGATTGTTGATCGGCGATTATAACCGGATATTGCGGTCGTGTTCGAGTATGTCCATTGTATTGCTTTTGATCGGGGCTGAGGAGCTCGTAGACAAAGGCAATGTGTTCGGCAATGACTTCGTGGTATCGGTATCGAGGCAAGTTATTACTTGCTCGGTTATAATATTTAATGAATGGTTTGATTTCATTTCGTTTATAATGCATATAGCGATGATTATTATTGTGAACTCTGGGTATTCGGATCGCATATCGTTCTTTCGATTCTGGGAGATAAATCATAATGTATATGCTTATCTCAATTATTGGTATGTTCGAGTATCAAGGTTACATTATGGTAAAGACGAGGATATGAGTATATATAGTTTATTGTTCGTTTGGATCGCCGAGCATTGAGGATAATCATCGGTGATGATTGGACATCGAGATTTCTCCCGAAGGACTCGGGGCAAGTATCTTATATCGATTCAATTAGAGTTAGTGATTTGATCATGCGTATTATCATTCATGTTGTCGAACATGAGGTCGTCTTAATTGTTTTGTCATATTGTCGTTCATGTTGCGTTGTTCATGATGATGAACATATTGTTTTGCATATGTGTATGCGTATTGTGTTGTTTATGTTGTGTTGATCCGATGGGATCGCGCGATCTATGCTGAGGGCGCTGGATCGGATGTCCACCTCGTGTTGGTCCGACGGGATCATCTTGGGATCTATCTTGAGGCGCTGGATCATTGGACGGGTTTTCCACCTCGTGTTGGTCCGACAGGATCATCTTGGGATCTATCTTGAGAAGCTGGATCGTTGGATTACCAGATTGTGTTATTGTTGTGCATATGTATATTGTTGGTTATCCACCTCGTGTTGATCTTGTAGGATCATCTTGGGATCTATCTTGAGAAGTATTTGGATCATGGGATTTCCATTGAGTATACATAGTTGTTATTGTTTTTGAGCATATTGACGTTGTCATATGAGTATGCATTGTAGGTCTTGTGTTAGGACCTTGTCCGTATTACATTGATCTGATCTCGGATTAGACTGATATGATTATCGTGGCACATCATATCTCGAGGTATGTTCCGTATTTTCTTTGGTCTTTGTCTTTGATGGACGATCGGTTATCGTCTTGGGATTTGATGATATTATTCGATGGATCGTATTGGTCAGAAATGGTAGATTTCCGTATCGTGAGTTGGTTACGATAGTTTGAGGATCTTGAGTATTTTTCGAGGTACAATACAGATTTTATGTTTGAGTTTATTGGTTAATCGAGTACAAGATGTGAAATGTGAAAATGGTTATTCTGATGAGAATTACTTGAGTAAGTAAAGTTATGGCGGTAAGATTTCATTGGTCGTATTCTTATTCTGTATTCTCGTTGGTATGTATTATTGATGTGATGTGATTGATATCATTGTTGGATATTATGGCTGACCCCGTCGTGGGATTTCTTTTTAGGTTCTCGGAGTATCGAGCTTGTAGCGGTCGTGAAGAGATGAGCTTCCCGGAGGATACTGGCTAGGACATGTTGTGTGCTTTGAGTTTCTTGATTGGTTCTTGTATTCCGCTGCTAGAGTATCTTTATGGTTGGTCTTTTCCCGCCGCGTGAGTATTTTGAATTGACCTTTTGGTATCTGGTAACTGAGGTTGCTTTGGAAGTCGTTTTCTAAACTTTTGAGTGTCAATTTGTTTGGCCTCGCGATTTCAAATGAGTTTTTACGACGGTTTTTGATAAATGGATTTTATAAGTCTTTGTGAATTTTTAAAGATAGTACCGTCGTTGGCCTCTTGGGCATTTGTAAATGTTTGCGAAAATTTCTTTTAGCCTTGTGGGTTCCATCTCGGGGCCCACGGCGCTGTAATATTTCCGGTTAAATCTGGGGGTGTTACACTAGTGCCCAGTTTAGTTTTCTCTATATCTTTGTGTGGGGATATGTTGACAACTGATCGGTGCCAATAAGTGGATTGTTGGATGGTTATTCAATTACAAGATGATCGACTCCAAGATAGTAGTGAGTCGGGTACAAGAGATACAAGTGATCATTCACGAAATCCATGTTGAAGGAATGATCATTAGCGAATCCTTCCAAGTGGCTGCTGTGATCGAAAAACTGCCCTCGACTTGGAAAGATTTCAAGAATTATCTCAAGCACAAGCGCAAGGAGATGAGCATGGAAGATCTGATCGTTAGACTTCGCATAGAGGAAGACAACCGAGGATCAAAGAAGAAGGTAAATGCTGTTGTGGCAAAGGCCAATGTTGTGGAAATTGGACAGACATCCAAGAAAGGCAACAATGGAAAGGGAACCAAGCTGGGACCTAAAGGATGAATTGGGAAAAAGAAGGAAAAATTCCTTGGTAAATGCTACAACTGCGAAAAGATGGGTCATAGGGCGGCTGACTGCAGGCTGCCAAAGAAACCAAAGAAAAAGGAAGGTAATTCAGCACATCTGATTACCGACAAAGTGGAAATCTTGACTTATGTGCTATGATTTCCGAAGTGAACTTAGTTGGCTCAAATACCAAAGAGTGGTGGATTAACACTGGAGCAACTAGGCATATATGTGCCAACAAATCAATGTTCTCCTCATTGATAGAAATTGATTCCTGTGATATACTGTATATGGGAAACTCTACAACCTCAACTATCTTAGGAGAAGGCATAGTGATCTTAAATATGACATCTGGAAAGTAAGTGACTCTTAAACGTGTGTTATATGTGCATGATATTCGATGGAACCTTATTTCTGGTACCTTGTTGATGAAGCATGGCTTTAGAACAGTTTTTGAGTCCGATAAAGTTATTTTCTCGAAAAATTGTGTGTTTATAGGCAAGGGATATGAATGTGATGGGCTAGTTAAGCTCAATGTAATGACTATAAAAAATAATGAAATGAAGAATTCTTCTGCTTACTTGCTTGAGTCTCCTAATTTATGGCATGCTAGATTAAGACATGTTAATTTTAATGCAATGCGTAGACTAATTGCATTAGAACACATACCAAAGTTTAAAATTGATTTAAACCACAAGTGTGACACTTGTGTAGAGGCAAAATTAACTCGATCTCCATTCCTACAAGTGGAAAGAAACACTAAACCTTTAGAATTAATACATAGCGACCTATGTGATTTGAAGTTTATTCAAACTAGAGGTGGAAATAAATATTTTATTACTTTCGTGGATGATTGTACTAAATATTGCTATGTATATTTGCTTAAAAGCAAAGATGAAGCCACAGAGAAATTCGTTCTCTATAAAATGGAAGTTGAGAATCAATTGAATACTAAGATAAAAGTTTTGAGGAGTGACCGTGGAGGTGAATATGTGGAACCATTTGGCGAATTTTGCTCGCAACATGGGATTATTCATGAAGTCACTGCCCCATATACACCACATTCAAATGGCGTGGCGGAACGTAAGAATCGCACTCTGAAAGAGATGATGAACGCGATATTATTAAATTCAGATCTACCGCAAAATATGGGGGGAAAGCCATCTTAACGACAAGTTATCTCTTAAATAAGATATGCCGTAAGAACGGAGACAAAACTCCTTATGAATTGTGGAAAGGAGTCAAGTCTTCCTACAATTACATGAAAGTGTGGGGGTGTCTAGCAAAGGTGCTGATACCTACTTCTAAGAAAGTTAAAATAGGCCCAAAAACAGTTGACTGCATTTTCATTGGATATGCACACAACAGCAATGCTTACCGATTTCTTGTGCATGAATCCAAAGTGCCCGAGATTCACAAGAATACGATTATGGAATCAAGGAATGCATCATTCTTTGCGAATATCTTTCCTTGCAAGACTGCAAGTGAACCCCTTATCTCATCCGAACAGACTTCTGAACTAATGGATGAAGATAATGAAGACCAAATAATGGATAATGAGGACGAACCTAGAAGGAGCAAGCGACAAAGGACGGAGAAATCTTACGGACCAGATTTCATCACCTACTTGCTCGAAAAGGCTCCTCAGACTTACAAAGAAGCTGTAAGCTCGACGGATGGACCTCTATGGAAGGAGGATATCAAAGAAGAGATTGATACTATATTACAGAATCGTACTTGGGAACTAGTGGAATTACCTCCTAAGTGTAAACCATTAGGAAATAAGTGGATTTTCAAGAAGAAATTGAAAGATGGAGCAGTTGATAAATATAAGGCTGGGCTGGTAGCAAAGGGATATAACCAACGTGAAGGCCTAGACTATTTTGATACCTACTCTCCTATGATGAGAATAACTTCCATCAGGATGATACTTGCCATTGCAGCATTACGAGGCTTAGAAGTTCATCAAATGGATGTTAATACTGCCTTTCTTAATGGAGACTTAGAAGAGGAAATCTACATGGAACAACCCGAGGGGTTCTCTGCTCCTGGAAAAGAACGGAATGTCTGCAAGCTGGTAAAATCTTTGTACGGATTGTTGCAGGCACCAAAACAGTGGCATGAAAAATGTGATCATGTCATGATAAGCGGTGGCTTCAAAATTAATGAATCCGACAAATGTGTATATGTGAAAGACTCAAAAGATGGCTATGTCATTTTGTGTCTATATGTAGATGACTTGCTCATTACTGGCAGTAATGAAAGAATAATCAAATCAACTAAAGACATGCTGAGGTCGAGATTTGATATGAAGGATATGGGACTCGCAGATGTAATTTTAAGGATTAAAATCACACGAACGTCGGAAGGTCTCATGCTGAGTCAAGCCCACTATGTGGACAAAATCCTTGAAAGATTTAATAAAGATGACTCTGGCACAGCCAAAACCCCGGTGGATATGACGTTGAGACTATCCAAGAATAAGGGTGAAGGAGTATCTCAACTCGAATACTCACGCATAATAGGAAGTCTAATGTACTTGATGAGCTGTAAAAGACCAGACATAGCCTACTCAGTTAGTAAACTAAGTAGATACACGAGCAACCCCGGACAGGATCACTGGAAGGCGATCATAATGGCACTAAGATAATTAAGGGGTACTCGAGAGTATGGGCTGCACTATACCAAATATCCAGCAGTACTTGAAGGATATAGTGATGCAAATTGGATATCTGATATAAAAGACTCCAAGTCTACAAGCGGATATGTATTCACACTAGCCGGTGCAGCAGTGGCATGGAAATCTTCGAAACAGACACTTATATCACGGTCAATGATGGAATCCGAGTTTATAGCCTTAGATAACTGTGTAGAAGAGGGAGAATGGCTACACCATTTTCTAGAAGATATTCCAAGATGGGCAAAGCCTGTAACCGCAATATGTATTCATTACGATAGTCAATCTGCGATTGGCAGGGCACAGAGCGTAATGTACAATGGTAAGTCTCGTCACATAAGGAGGAGACATAATACCATTAGACAATTGATATCAATAGGAGTTATCACTATTGATTATGTGTCATCAAAGGATAACATTGCGGATCCGCTAACCAAAGGGTTATCAAGAGACCTTGTTGATAAATCATCAAGAGGAATGGGTCTATTGCCTTGAGCTAATGGTTTTATGGAGGATACCCAACCTAAGCTGACTGGAGATCCCAAGATCTAGGTTCAATGGGACAACCAATCCATAATACTGGGCACGATCACTCTGGGGTTACCCCGAACCGACCATTCCTAGGATGAAAATAGTGATACTCGTAGGGAGAGGTTAAGCTTATGCTTTTAATGATTCTTAAGTTGACAACGTATAGTCAGGTGGAGTAAAATATGGGTTTACTCAAAACACTTAAAGAGAATCACCTATGTTAGAGAGAATAGGGGCCGCTTCAAAGAAGAATTGCAAAGGCACAATTCTTTAGAAACTCTCGCAGAACCAGGACGGTGTCCATGTAATACCCAGTTGTAATTCATTCCTTTTCATTCAGTAATTATCAGTCTGTAATTGTCACTCAGTGTATTTTCACTCAATTATAATCATTCATCAATCATGTTCATTCACCGGGTTCACCGTTCGGAAAAACTTCGAGTTGTGTATCATTATTGTTCATTGTTTCAACTTTCCTCTTATGAGTTCGACTTTGTTAAATCACCATTAATTTTTGGTAACTCCAAAAATTCTAAATCTTTGCAATATTATAGAGCATCGAATTAGCTTTCCAATGGTTCAAGCGGTGAGTCAATCGAGTCGGACGAGAGAGTTATGGTCGTTTGATTTTTGGCGATCGGTGCCGACCGAATTCGGCCGTGTCGTCCGACACGCGGCCCGTGCCGCACTCGTCCGGAAATGCGAAGTTTCGCCGACTGGACTCGGCCGTGTCGTCCGACACGGCCGTGCATACTCTTCCGGTTAAGCACGAACGATCGCTGACACGCCCGTGTCCCGGGACACGGTCGAGTCATGCCGAAGTCATTGTCAGGCGGAGTCGCTATCGGAAGGCCCTCGGCCGCCGCGACCGTGTCAATCGGGACACGGTCGAGTCCTGTCGGCCGGTGTCGGCCAAGCTGCGCGACACGGCCGTGCCGATCGGCACGGCCGTGTCCGGCAGATCAACTCCTTTAAATTCGTTTTTTCAAGATTTCTTCCATTCCTTTCCCATTTTTTCACTTGAAACCGAGAGAGGAAGCTTGAGGGAGGGTTTTTCCTTCACAAATCATTTGGGTGTTTGATTTTCTTCATCTCCTTTCGATCGTGAAGCCCGAATACTCGATTAAACGCGTGTTCTTCGGATTAAAGCACTTGGATCATCAAGAGGTAATTCCTTCAACACTTTGGACTTTGATTTTGTGTTGAGATAGGATGTTTTGGACGTTATAATCATGTTATATGAAGGGATATGTATATGATTATGAGTTTGTATAAGGATTCATTGGATTATTGAGGGATTATTCAAGAACACCTTGAATATCGAGTTGGAATTGGGGATTTTCGACTAATTGTTGTTATAATCACATTTTGGATATTCATAACGGATTATTGATCGTATTGGAGATGTTTTGTTGGTTTAAAACACTTCTTGGAGATTCTGATATTGGTATATTGAGGTTTGATTGTAAACCATCGGAGTTTGGATACAACGTGTTTGATTTAATGCCTCTATGGACTTGGTTTATTCGTATCGACGTTTTGAGTTAGTTATATTCGTGTTTGATTCGTATTTTGAACGGGTTGTTGAATATTGTATAATTCAAGGTTGTTCGAGCGATCGATATCTCAATTAGGACGTCGTTCGTGGAAGGATTGTTGTCACCGGTATTGAGTAAGTTAATTCTTACTCGGTTAAAAGGATATTCATACCTTTTGTTGTTGATCATTCATAATCATAACTCATTCATCATTGTATTAATCATATTAAAACTTGTTATTGTCAATTAATCACTTGATCATAAGGAGCAGCGGTTCCAATCTTTTCGTTGAGCTATCATTCATTTCATTATTACCCTCATTACGGTGAGTCATTCTTGACTTTGTCGATTATTATTTATTCATTGATATTCATTACGGTCATTCTCCTTCATATGACCTTCAGGTTCATATTGCGTGGCGGGTGTGGCTGTGTGGAATTTTTAGTCGGGCACACGATGGTTATGTATTGGGTTCACCGATACATTAGACCGTGCACACGGGAAAGCGTTACACCGTGAGACTAATTAGGTACACGGACGGGTGTTGTACACTCGCACAGAACATTACGGGCGTACTATGATACTCCTCTTCAGCGTAATTCATAACTAAGAATATTTCATAACTTCAGTTAATCATGATTGTGTATTTTCAACCCTTGAGGATTGTTGTTCTGTATAACTGACCCCGTTGGGGGATTTTGTTTTCAGGTCACGGCAAGGCAAAGGCACGGGAAGAGCATGTTGACGGCGACGAGTCCTGATGATACTAGTAGGGGGCCCCAGTCATTCCGTTTGTTCATCATTTTCATCATTCCGCTTATTCCGTCATTTGTAATTTTCCGCCAAATTCCGTTTGAGATGCTTATTTGTTCAGGTGGTGTATTTTATCTCCATATAAAATATACTAGTATTCCGTTTTGTCTGGTGTAATGTACTTAAACTCCTCATCGGAGTACTTGGTAATATAATGTGGTTCGGTACTACGATTATATTATTTAATTCATCATTTTCAATTGCACGGTGGGTCCCAGTCGGGGATTCACGGCACTGTAATATCCGCCTAGTTTGGGGTGTTACAGAGTTGGTATCGGAGCGTGGTTTTGAATACTACCCTCCAAGTTATGTCTCATTTGAAATCATTGTCATCGGACTAGTATCATTGGACTTTCGCGTCACGTGTGACTGTGCGGATGCCGAGCCAATCGACCAAGAAAGAAGCGTAAGACTTCTAACGCCATGGTATAATTTACGGCAATTATCACTCATTCATAATTTATCGATTAACAATCCTCCATCATCATTTTCATTTTGACCAGGGCCGGTCATTTTAACTCATTAATCACACAATACATTACACTACACCATTGTTGATCAGGAAGATCATATCATTAATCTTCTTAACTTGTACAACATAATCATTTCAATAGTTTCATCAGATAATCATGTCACCTCGCTTAATCATTCATATAATCATTGTGTTAGAACGTGTATGCTCATTTTCATCATTTAATTACGTAATCATAACGTGATATTCATGTGGGAGATTTAATCATCATGTAACTTTCCACTTCGGTATGGAAAGAGGCGGCAGAGGACGAGGAGGACGAGGCCGTGGTGCGGGCCGAATCCGAGAGCTCGTGTGAATACACGTGCGAATGCGAGGATAATGCTAATTCATCTAGCGGCGACGCCGCTACTCATTCACCTGGACGCGATCATTCACTATCGGGAGTCGTACCGGGACACGGCCCGATCAGAGGGTGTCCGGGTTGACCACTCGCATTTATGCGGGGCATGATGGCCCAAATGACCAGATGGCTCGATTGATGGAGACGATGCATAACTCCGTCAATCGAATCGCAGCTCCTCGCCGCCACCTCGGAGGCAAGAGAGGAATGTGAGTAATATCATCGGCGATATCTCTCGTCGGAGGCCACCTACTTTTGAGGGCTCGTCGAGCCGGCGAGATATCATTCATTGGCTCGAGCATTTCGAAGTTGTTTGCTATGGTAGAGTGTCCCAGGGACACAAAGTTTCTGTTGCGGCTTACTACCTTGGTAAGAGCGCACATTCTTGGTGGTTGTCGTTGAAGCCCATGAAGGATCTTGTACTTGGGATCGATTCAAGACTCTCATGATGGAGAGGTATTATCCGGCCCCACTCAGAGAGGCCAAGCTGTCAGAATTGCTCACCCCCGACCCCTCATCGACGAGGATGTTCTCGCCATTGCCGAGAAATTTCAGAACTTCTTCCTTTCGCTTCATCCATCATTCATTCGAGGCGGATAAAATCAAGTATTTCGGCAAGAGGTGAAACCCCGTATGAGACTTGATTACTTAACCATAGTTGCACCACGTTGGCGAATTCATTGAGAAAGCTCTCACCTACGAGCTTCGCTAAGGAAATTGCTAAGCGGCAACCTTCGTCTGCTAGCAAGAAATCGAAGAATCGTAATCGATCGAAGGCGGTCAGACAACTTTCAAGAAACCCCGTGCGGGCTCTGCTTTTTCTGAGCGACCTCCTGTGTCGTCTAAACCCGCGGAATCTCAGTCTCGAGCGGCCAGTTCGGCCATCACCTGTTTTAACTGTGGGGAGCTTGGTCACCTCAGTACCAAGTGTCCTCGACAGACTATCACGTGTCATAATTGTGGGATTGTTGGGCATAAGGCCCGTTTTTGCCGTAGGGACTCCAAACCTACTCAGACGTCATCTCAGGCACCTAAGCAGTCAGCCGTTCAGAATCAGGCCACTCAATCAGCGTCGTTTAAAACGACAGGAGCGACTAAAGGTGGAGCTTTTAGCCATCAGACAGGAGCGTCCGGTCTGGGACTAGCAAACCCGGATTTATGAGATGAAGAAGACCGATGATCCCGAGGCCGAATGATCTCGTGTACACTCGATATTCTATCTCAACCTTGTGTGTACCCTTTTTGATCTTGGTGCATCGCATTCATTCATTTCCGAGTCATGTTTGAGTAGACTACTTAAGGTAATGCTACTAGTTGTGAGCCTTATGTCATTGGTCTACCCGATGGTAGACGAATTATCGTGTCGGGAGATTCGTGATTGTCCGATTCGGTTTCATGGTCGTGTATGGCCGTGGACCTTATCGTGGTAGATTTGCCGAGAGACGACGTCATCTTGGGTATTATTTGGATGGATCGTCATGATGCCATCATTAGTGTCCGTAAGCGTATGGTCACTATCATTTCGACGATGGGGTTGAATGTGTTTTTCGGGGAGGTAATCCATTGCAGTAAAGTCATTAATTTGATGAAAGCGATGCGGTTGCTCGATCGAGGATGTGTTGGTTATTGGTGCTATATGACCAAAACCGAAAAATCATCGATATTGTTGTCGGATATTCGGTTGTGAGAGAATATGCGATGTATTTCCAGACGAGTTACAGGTTTACCTCCACAGAGAGATGTGGAATTCACGATCGAGTTGGAGCACAGCACGTCTCCGATATCGAAGGCACCGCATCGGATGGCCCCGACCGAAATGCAGGAGTTGAAGAACCAACTTGAAGAGTTGTTCGAGAAGGGTTATATTCGACCGAGTTCATCCCCATGGGGAGCACCAGTGATATTTGTCAAGAAGAAGGATGGTTAATTCCACTTAATTATTGATTATCGGGAGTTGAGCAGGTGACGATCAAGAATAAGTACCCTTACCCCGTATTGATGATCTCTTAGATCAACTTCAGGAGCTTCGGTATTTTCCAAGATCGACTTAAGATCTGGATATCATCGATACGGATTCGAGTCGGATATCGCGAGGACGGCGTTTGAACACGCTATGGTCATTATGAGTTTGTGGTTATGCCGTTCGGACTAACTAATGCACCTGCAGTATTCATGGAACTAATGAATCGGGTCTTCATCGACTTTTTGGATCGATTTGTTGTTGTCTTCATCGATGACATTTTGATTTATTCTCGTAACCGAGAGGAACACGAGATTCATCTTCATCAGGTTCTCGGCGTGTTGAGACGAGAGCAACTCTATGGAAAGTTTTCCAAATGCGAGTTCTGGATGTCCGAGGTGACTTTTCTCGGACATGTAATTTCATCAGACGGAGTTCGTGTCGACCCTCAGAAGACGGAGGCTATCCGAGACTGGGTTACCTCCGAAGAATGTTAAGGAAATCGAAGTTTTCTCGGATTAGCGGGCTACTATCGGCGATTTGTGGAGGGATTTTCTAAAATCGCTCAACCCTTGACGAACCTTTGCGGAAGGATAAGAAATACACGTGGTCCGACGCGTGTCAACGGAGTTTTGAGGAATCGAAGAGCCGATTAATGTCAAGACTTTGTACTTTCCTTGCCACGGGGACGGAGGGATTTGTGGTTTATAGTGATGCGTCAGACGGGGTCTCGGATGTGTACTCATGCGAGAATGGGAAGGTTATTGCTTATGCTTCACGGCAATTGAGACCTTACGAGATTAATTATCCGACCCACGACCTTGAGCTAGCGGCCGTGGTGTTCGCTTTGAAAATTTGGCGTCATTATCTTTATGGCGTTACTTGTCGATATTCACCGATCATAAAAGTTTAAAGTATATATTTACTCGAAGGAGTTAAATATGTGACAGAGGCGGTGGTTAGAACTAATCAAGGATTATGATATTGAGATCCTTTACCACCGGGCAAGGCGAACGTTGTCGCCGACGCCTTGAGTCGTAAGTCCGTTCGGGAGCGAGATGCTTGCTCGTTTAACGATTCGGAAGGAGCTTGGCGGGAATTCCTTAGACCCGAGATCGAGGTCCGGCCAGTATTCGGGGACAACTTTGTATGTTAGAGATTTCATCGTCACTTGAGGAGGTAATCGAGAGAGAACCGAGTTCGGACCCTTCATTGTTGCGCATCCGTGAAGTTGTGGCTCAGGGGACAGCCGCTGGATGTGTGGTCCACGAGGATGGACGTGTGCGGTTTAAGAACCGGTTGTGCGTACCAGCGCATGACGAGTTGAAAAACTCTCTTGTGAGAGAAGCTCATGCTACCCCTTCTTCTGGTCATCCGGTCCAGCAAGATGTACAAGGACTTGAAACAAAATTCTTGGTGGAGTAATATGAAGCGAGAAGTCGCAGAATTTGTTTCGAGATGCTTAACTGTCAACAAGTTAAGATTGAACATCGGCGGCCGTGGGTATGTCTGAAACCTCTTCCTATTCCCGAATGGAAGTGGGAAGACATTTCTATGGATTTCATCACGAGTTTGCCGACAGTCGTCCGTGGCATGAATACGATGGGTGATTGTGGACCGCTTAACTAAATCAGCTCATTTTCTTGAGATTAAGGATACTTGGGGTCCCGAGAGACTTGCCCGACTATTCATCAAAGAGATAGTGAGACTACGGTACTCTAAAAGTATCGTTTCCGATCGTGACAGACGGTTTGTGTCACATTTTGGAAATCGATTCATCGTGCTATGGGAACTCGGCTTAATCTCGATCACGCCTTTCATCCTCGGTCAAGCGGACAATCGGAGAGGACTATTCAGACATTAGAGGACATGTTGAGAGCTTGCGTCCTCGATTGGAAGGACGATTGGGAAGCCCAACTACCGTTGATCGAGTTCACGTATAATAATAGTTGGCACGCTTCGATTAAGATGGCACCTTACGAGGCCTTGTACGGTCGTCGTTGTCGATCTCCGTTGTGTTGGGATGACTTATCAGAATCAATCGGCACCGAGCCCGATATGCTTATAGCCGCCCGTGAGAAGGTAGCTTTGATCAGGAGTCGTTTGTTGACAGCTCAGAGTCGACAGAAATCATATGCAGATAACCGTCGTCGACCATTAGAGTTCGAGGCTGGTGACCATGTGTTGGTCAAGGTATCCCCGAGTCGTGGTATCTTCCGTTTTGGGAAGAGGGGAAAGTTGAGTCCGAGATTCATTGGACCGTTCGAGATTTTCGATCGAGTAGGCGAGTTAGCTTATCGATTGACTTTACCTCCGGCGTTGAGCCGAATTCATAATGTGTTTCATGTCTCTCAGTTGCGGAAGTATGTTGCCGACCCGAGTCACATACTCCAGTTCGACGAAATCGAGATCGCAGATGATCATTCGTACGAGGAGCGTCCTGTACGAGTGTTAGAGCGGCGAATCAAACAGTTGAGGAACAAGACGATCCATTTGGTCAAGATTCAGTGGTCTAGACATGGAGTCGAAGAGGCCACTTGGGAAACCGAGGAGAATATGCGGGAGAGTTATCCCGAGTTGTTTGACCCTTAGTTTCGGGGACGAAACTCCTTTTAAGGGGGGGAGTATGTAATACCCAGTTGTAATTCATTCCTTTTCATTCAGTAATTATCGATCTGTAATTGTCACTCCGTGTATTTTCACTCAATTATAATCATTCATCAATCATGTTCATTCACCGGGTTCACCGTTCGGAAAAACTTCGAGTTGTGTATCATTATTGTTCATTGTTTCAACTTTCCTCTTATGAGTTCGACTTTGTTAAATCACCATTAATTTTTGGTAACTCCAAAAATTCTAAATCTTTGCAATATTATAGAGCATCGAATTAGCTTTCCAATGGTTCAAACGGTGAGTCAATCGGAGTCGGACGAGAGAGTTATGGTCGTTTGATTTTGGCGATCACCGCCGACCGAATTCGGCCGTGTCGTCCGACACGGCCCGTGCCGTACTCGTCCGAAATGCGAAGTTTCGCCGACCGGACTCGGCCGTGTCGTCCGACACGGCCCGTGCCGTACTCTTCGGTTAAGCACGAACGATCGCCGACACGCCCGACCGTGTCCCGGGACACGGTCGAGTCATGCCGAAGTCATTGTCGGGCGGGTCGCTATCGGAAGGCCCTCGGCCGCGCGACCGTGTCAATCGGGACACGGTCGAGTCCTGTCGGCCACTGTCGGCCAATCACTGCGACACGACCGTGCCCGATCGGCACGGCCGTGTCCGGCAGCGATCAACTCCTTTAAATTCGTTTTTTCAAAGATTTCTTCCATTCCTTTCCCATTTTTTCACTTGAAACCGAGAGAGGAAGCTTGAGGGAGGGTTTTTCCTTCACAAATCATTTGGGTGTTTGATTTTCTTCATCTCCTTTCGATCGTGAAGCCCGAATACTCGATTAAACGCGTGTTCTTCGGATTAAAGCACTTGGATCATCAAGAGGTAATTCCTTCAACACTTTGGACTTTGATTTTGTGTTGAGATAGGATGTTTTGGACGTTATAATCATGTTATATGAAGGGATATGTATATGATTATGAGTTTGTATAAGGATTCATTGGATTATTGAGGGATTATTCAAGAACACCTTGAATATCGAGTTGGAATTGGGGATTTTCGACTAATTGTTGTTATAATCACATTTTTGGATATTCATAACGGATTATTGATCGTATTGGAGATGTTTTGTTGGTTTAAAACACTTCTTGGAGATTCTGATATTGGTATATTGAGGTTTGATTGTAAACCATCGGAGTTTGGATACAACGTGTTTGATTTAATGCCTCTATGGACTTGGTTTATTCGTATCGACGTTTTGAGTTAGTTATATTCGTGTTTGATTCGTATTTTGAACGGGTTGTTGAATATTGTATAATTCAAGGTTGTTCGAGCGATCGATATCTCAATTAGACGTCGTTCGTGGAAGGATTGTTGTCACCGGTATTGAGTAAGTTAATTCTTACTCGGTTAAAAGGATATTCATACCTTTTGTTGTTGATCATTCATAATCATAACTCATTCATCATTGTATTAATCATATTAAAACTTGTTATTATCAATTAATCACTTGATCATAAGGAGCAGCGGTTCCAATCTTTTCGTTGAGCTATCATTCATTTCATTATTACCCTCATTTCGGTGAGTCATTCTTGACTTTGTCAGATTATTATTTATTCATTGATATTCATTACGGTCATTCTCGTTCATATGACCTTCTGGGTTCATATTGCGTGGCCGGGTGTGGTGTGTGGAATTTTTAGTCGGGCACACGATGGTTATGTATTGGGTTCACCGATACATTAGGCCGTGCACACGGAAAGCGTTACACCGTGAGACTAATTAGGTACACGGACGGGTGTTGTACACTCGCACGAGAACATTACGGGCGTACTATGATACTCCTCTTCGGCGTAATTCATAACTAAGAATATTTCATAACTTGATTAATCATGATTGTGTATTTTCAACCCTTGAGGATTGTTGTTACGTATAAGCCGACCGTTGGGATTTTGTTTAGTCACGGCAAGGCAAAGGCACGGGAAGAGCATGTTGACGGCGACGAGTCCCAGTGATACTAGTAGGGGGCCCCAGTCATTCCGTTTGTTCAGTCATTTTCAGTCATTCCAGTTATTCCGTCATTTGTAATTTTCCGCTGCAAATTCCGTTTGAGATGCTTATTTGTTCAGGGTGGTGTATTTTATCTCCATATAAAATATACTAGTATTCCGTTTTGTCCTGGTGTAATGTACTTAAACTCCTCATCGGAGTACTTGGTAATATAATGTGGTTCGGTACTACGATTATATTATTTAATTCATCATTTTCAATTGCCTGGTGGGTCCCAGTCGGGGATTCACGGCACTGTAATATCCGCCTAGTTTGGGGTGTTACAGTCCACGGCCAAAATGGGCACAATAATGAGAACAGAACAAATCAGGAAGGGCACTTGTGAAGGATATACGATCACTTACACAAGAGGTCGGACAGTTCAAAGGCATCTAGTCACACTGTCTAACCAGTAAGGAGAATATATCTTTTCGAGGGAAGGTTCAAGGAGCATACTCTACCTATCCTATGAAATTCCTAACCATAGTAACTATCACCAAGTCAACTCCATGTCTGACGTGTGCTGCTGGACCATCAATCTCATTCATGTGGGGGATTGTTGGAAATATTAGATAAAATGGAGGAAATGGGATGCTTTGAGCAGGCCATTTGAGAGAAAATTTTTAGTTGGCTCGACTACGAGTTAAAGTTGGGACTTAGTTGGAATACGTAGTACTCCGTACGAGGTTTCCATAACATGTAAGAATACTCAAAATGATTGAGGTATGAATGAGATATAATGTTCCAAAGTGAACCATTTATAAATGGGTTTGGGATGCTATCCCACATTGGAAACAGAAGGGAGAAATTGTGAGTATATAAGGAGATGTGGACAAAGGCATGTTCAAAAAGTGAGACATGTGTGGATGTGTTACTAGGCGCCCCTCGCGCACACACACACACACGTGCGCGCTGCCGCCGCCGTCCGTCCGTCCGGCCGGCCGGCCGGCTCGGCTCAGCTCGGTTCGGTTTGGTTAGGGTCGGTCTCGGTCGAAGGGCGATTTGGGCGAAATGTCTCAGCGTCTCGAAGTTATCTTTTTACTGCAATTTTATTCGGTAAAATTTTATTTTACCGAAAATACCTCAATTAATAAATTCCGAATTTTCAGATCCGGATAAAACCGAATTAAACAGATCTGGATAAGTATTGAGATACTAATCCTGATCGGTTTAGAGTTCCTCCAGATACCAATTTCGGTTCGGTATAGAGTTCCTCCAGCACACAACCTCCTCCAGCCTTCACCTATAAATACCCGGCTTGAGGGGCTCGTTTTTACACACCAAAAAAAAACCTACGAAATTTCCAAATCCTCATAGTCAGATAATTTTCTTCTTCGTTTCTCATTTTCGTTCGGTCGGTGGTAGTAGACAGATTTGTTCTAGTTCGTTGAGAGTGCAGGGGATCACAGATTCGTTACATCGAGCTGTTGTTTTATCCTGGGAGGCAGACGTCATACACCGTGGTTAGGACGAATTTGCTTTAAGGAGACAGATTAAATGGACTCAACAACGAATCTTCCGTTTTATATACATGATCGGCGGTTTTCGTTTTGCTAACAAATTTTCTGCAGGGCTTATATATTATATATATACTCGATACATACATATATATATATATATATATATATATATATATTTCAAGTAATCGTTTTTCAAAATTATTCAACAACGAGTAATCATGAACGTTTTAAATGATATTTTCTTTTTGGTCACAGGGGGAGCAAAGGAGAGCAATCTACTGCTTTGGCTACTGCTGATGACTCTACATTACAGGTATATGTATATCTACAATTTCCACAAAACCGTCATGTTTTCTATAGTATATATGATCGTTGATTCAGGTTTTCAGAAGCTAATTTTGAAGAAATGTTCCTTCAAGCTTATGCCTAATCTGATATAGCACTAGATAATAGTTCTAAAGTGGATCCTGGAAAAATACCCCGTCTTCTGAGCTAAAGCAATTTAGATTAACGACTGGGATCGTTTCTTAAGATGTGGTTTTAGCAAAATTTATTAGCATTTTGATGTGAAATAAGTTCCTTCAATATTGTTTTGGGAAAAGAAATAGAAACTACCCTGCGAGGTTTAGCCTCTTATTTACAAAAAAGTCCAGTTATGTTTTATATTGCAAGTACCCATTGAGGTGTCTGTTTGTTATAGATTATATTCTCAATAGGTGAGATTTCGTAAACTAATAACATGAGTCTAGAAGTATAGATAATTTTAAAAGATGACTTTTTTTTTTAAAATTTTTTGTTCTTTTTCGAGTGCTCAAGCATCATCCCTGTAGAATTCATGTTGTATGATTCTTATTGTAATGTGACGTTCGATTTCCTGTAGGAGCTATATGAGTGGAATGGAAAAGTAACTAAGTTCATAATTGTAAGTGTTCTATTATTTAGTTGATTACATGCTAGGTGTATTCTTCCATTCAAGTCTGTTTAATTTGATATGGTCGTAGCTTTATATTGTAGGACAAAATTGAAAAGGTTATTGGTCCTGATTTATCAGGACCAACTGAAGGTGTGATGCAGCAAGCGGAAGCAAATACATATTAATCCATTGATTCTTAGAATATCCGGATGAATACACAAACGTGATTAACGTCTAATTCCATTGATTCGATATGAATACCGGAAGAACAACGATAAAAACACGAACAAAGGGATAAAACCCAATATATTTCTATTTCATCAAAAGCACCTTTACAAATGATCCTAAGATGCCTATTTATAACATTAAACTAGAGTTTAAGGCATATAGGCCCTAAAAGCCCAACCCATTAACAACTAATTAAAACATAATTAAAACCCTAAATAATAGAATATAAATAATAATATAAATGTAATCTAATCTCCATCATTCTCTCCCTCTTTGAAAAGATTCGTCCTCGAATATGAATGAATCTAATCTCCAACAGTGTAACTGAGTTAACAGCGTACTCATCTTCCGGGAAAACAAAATTAATTAACACTTCACGATATTTGACTTCAAACAAATCAGCGGTACGTATTTGACCCAAAATCTTGAGATGATAAGAACATGGAAATCTCAAAGAAGTACCAAAATAACTATCATTTTTTATGAAAAAACAATAGTTATTAATCTTAGGCCCCTTTTCCTCAAAATATGCATGAAGCCCAATTTCACTTGAGTACTCAACTTCATCATGTCCGTCAAATACTTTAAACCAACTCAGCCCATTATCTCCATCACGGTAAATTGGCCCATTGGATAATAGGGCATCAGGCACCACGAACAGAGTCAAGAGGCCACGATGTGTGAATAAGGTAGCACTAGCAGCGTAAAAATCGCCGTTTTCGTCATCAATGGCCGGTGATGCAAAATAAAGCAGGTGCTCGCAATCGGAATTTACGCTAGCAGGTGATCGTCGGATCGTGGTTAGTACGACGGCTGGATGGTATGTGGCAGTTGTGCCCGCGATATGAAGGCGTCGACCAACATTCATACCAGATGCGGCAGACGACTGTTTTTGGTGGGGGACATCGATGGCGAGAGAGTGGGTGTTGGTCGCGATCTGGGCGGCGGTGGTTTGCGCTAGTGTGGCTTCAAGTGGCTGATTGGAAAGGCAGGGCGACATGGTGGATGTGAGTGATGCTGGCGAGGCAGTAGGATGGCGAGATCGACGAGGTGGGAATGGTGGAAAGATGATGGAAGCAGACGACTGGGGTGGAAGATCGTGGGGAGGATCTGGTGGCGGCACTGTTGCAGCAGCAGTCAAAATTGGAGATGGGGGCGGCAACAACACCGGTAAATCCAATTTTGGTTCGTCACATCGGCAGTAACAATCGAAAATTTCATCGATTGCAACATCCAATTGCGACCAGAGGAAATCCACTTCCTCCTCCATCATCATTGATACTCCCAAAGAATCATTATGACTCTCCGATACCAACTGATGCAGCAAGCGGAAGCAAATACATATTAATCCGTTGATTCTTACAATTTCCGGATGAATACACAAACATGATTAACATTTAATTCCGTTGATTCCATATGAATACCGGAAGAACAACGATAAAAACACGAACAAAGGGATAAAACCCAATATATTTCTATTTCATCAAAAGCACCTTTACAAATGATCCTAAGACGCCTATTTATAACATTAAACTAGGGTTTAAGGCGTATAGGCCCTAAAAGCCCAACCCATTAACAACTAATTAAAACATAATTAAAACCCTAAACAATAGAATATAAATAATAATATAAATACAATCTAATCTCCATCATTCTCTCCCTCTTTGAAAAGATTCATCCTCGAATCTAAATGAATCTAATCTCCAACAAGGTGTCAATGAACTTCTATTGGATGGAAAAGCACATGGTCCTTCATGGCTTATAGGAAGATGTGTAAAGTCTGACAAATGCTCTAGTTCTGGCACGACAAATTCGCAGATCAGTAACTTGACGACTAAAATCAGGCAAGAAGTTGTTGACGAAATGGAAGAAAAGCTGGAGAAGAAGGTCCAAGAAGAAGTAGATGCACAGGTGAATAACAAGGTGCAGGAGAACCTAACTTGGGTGCTTAAGAAATTAGACGAAGTAAACCCAAGCTTGAACATCTTATTACCGGAGGAGATGCTACATCTTAGATTTTCTGTTTTTTAAGTACCGTATTTCATGGCTTTTGGTCGTTGTGTTAAACATTAAGTACTGTTTTTTAAGTAAACATTAAGTACTGTTTTTTAGATATTTTAGATGGACGGATGTATGGGTTGTATTTTGAAGAGTCTTTTTTGTAAAAAGGGGTTGATTTCGGAAATCCTTTGCAAAAATGGGTTGGTTTTAAATGTATTTGTAAAAGTGGGTTGTTTTTAGGTGGTCCCACAGAAATTCAATGCATGAATTTTAATATTTCATATTTGGCCCCTCTATTTTTCACATTTGACCCCTGTACAAATATGTTATTTACACCTTTTTACTTTTTAAAGTCTAATTTTTGAACTTTATTACATATGATATATAATTTGTTTATTAAAAACATATAATCGGAATTTATGTAACATATTAAACAAATTATATCATTATAAAATTTTAGTCAACACCTTCATATCTATAAATATGGTACTCACCTTTATATTTATAAATTTTAGTCAACACATTTATATCTATAAATTTTAGTCAACACATTTTGTATAAAATTTTAGTCAACACCTTCATATCTAAAATTTTAGTCAACACCTTCATATCTATAAATATGGTACTCACCTTTATATTTATAAATTTTAGTCAACACCTTTATATCTATAAATTTTAGTCAACACCTTCTGTATAAAATTTTAGTCAATACCTTCATATCTATAAACATATATCTATATCATTATAATTTTGTTTAAATTTCAAATTCATTCTTAGCAGTATAAATTGAGTTTACCATTTCAGTTTTCATCATCCTTTTAACAAACTATAGTTCTCACAAATTTTCAATCCCAATTTCTTTTAGTTCTTCATTTTGTAACGCCATATACGAAGCTTCCATCGCGACTAAATCATAAGGTACATAATCTTGTCTAAATTTCAGATATCTAATGTGAAACATTATATGGAGCATAAGAATTTACATATTTTATCTTATTATTTATTTTGCAGTTACTCAAGAACAAACAATGTGGCCTACAAATACTAGTTTTGTAGATCTTCTTCGTAATTATGAAGTATCAGAGCCGGTTCAGTCTCATGGTTTTGTAACCAACCCCTTAGAGGTACAATTTCCTTTACCTAATGATGATAGTCGTGAGATAGATAATGACTTTGGATTTGATGACCCAAACTCCCAATTTAGTGAAGATAATGTTAGTGAATCATTAAGTGATGCTGGGGATGATTCTGACAATGTGAGTGAAACTCCGATTGTGACCTTTATGAATGATATTGGAGACGCAGGAGATGATGACTTAATAGATTTTCAATACAACATTCATTTAGATGTTTGGAATGAATCTGAAAACAAAATAAGGTTAGGAATGTTGTTTGAAAGCAAGGCACAAGAAAAAAAGGCAGTAACACTTTGGTCGATCAACCAAAATAGAGAGTTTAAGGTTTGCGAAAGTAAAGCTTTTGGGTAGCAAAGTGTAAGACTTTAGGGGGTGAAGGAGAAAGTTCAAATACTGTCTCATATACACCACAATGTGCCTGGTACGTTCGTGCAATGAAAAAGAAAAATCATCATTTGTGGAAGATTACACGTTAGGTGGATGCACACAATTGTTTCGGATCTTGTATAGGCAATAATAACAGAAATTTAAACTCTATAACTATTGCCTCCTACATCATCCACTCAATTGAAAAAGATATTGCTTATCCAGTGAAACATATACAAGCAGATATTAAAAATACTCTGAATGTTGATGTTTCTTATTGGAAGGCATGGCATGGTAGGAGAAAAGCCATAGAGAAAATTTATGGAACTTGGGAGAGTAACTTTGCAGAGTTACCCAAGTATATTGCAACTTTGCAAACTTCAAATCCTAATACAGTCGTGAAATGGTTTCATAATCCAAATGGCTCATCACATGTGGCAACTTTTAAGTATATTTTTTTGGGCTTTTGGACCTGCAATTAATGCATTTCATCTATGTCGACCTGTTATTTCCATTGATGCGTGTCATTTGAGGGGTTCGTACAAGGGTAAAATGCTTGTTGCTGTTACAAAAGATGCCAACAATAATATATTACCAGTTTCTTTTGCCATTGTTGATGAGGAAACTACACACAGTTGGGGTTGGTTTTTGTATTAGTTAAGACATTTTGTTGCTCGAGACAGACAATTGTGTGTTATTCCAGACAGACATAAGGGAATAATTCATGCAATGGCAAATATGGAGGAATGGGAAGAGCCATTATGATACCATAGTTTTTGTCTTCGACACATGAGAAGTAATCTCATGAAAAAGTACAAGAACGTGAGCCTTAAACATTTTGTTGGGCTATCGGCAGCACCACGCAAAAACAAAAGTTCGTGAGGTACAGGAAACAAATCAAAGCAATCAATCTCGAAGCCTGGCGGTATTTAAACCAAATTGATAAAAGTCAGTGGTGTCTTTTATATGACGAAAATCGTCGATGGGGGTTGTTAACGACAAATATCTCCGAGAGTATGAATAATGTGTTGCGAGGAGCAAGACAATTACCTATTAGGGCATGTATTGACCTTACATTCAATAGAACTGTGCAACTTTTTAGAAAACACAGTGATGCTGCAATGAATTGCAATACACCTCTACCATCACGTATGTGGCGTCTCTTTTGTAAACGTGACACTTCTGCACAAAGCCATACTTTATCTGAGTTCAACTATAATGAAGGTGTCGATATAATTGTCACTAAGTTACGAATAAATGAAACTGGAGGAAATACCCATACTGTCCGTTATTTTCAACATACGTGTACATGTGGTAAGTGGCAAATTGAAAGGTTCCCCTGTTCACATGCTCTTGAAGTTTGTCGGGTTAGAGGGGATGACCCTTTTTCCATCATGAATGTTTACACAACTATGACGTACAAGCAACAATATAGTGATGGGTTTTCACCACTTCCTCACGTTGATTATTGGTTAGAGGTTGATTGGAGTATTGAAGCAGATAACTCGAAATGTGCTGTTGGTCGAGGTCGGAGGCGTACAAATCGATTTCATAATGAGATGGATGTTCGTCATCCTCATGAACGTGGTAAATGTGGACTCTGCCATCAACCTGGTCATAACAGGAAAAATTGTTCATATTCTCAACCAAGATTCAATGCGATGTGAACCATGTAATTTTTATTGGTCTTGTAGTTTTCTGTTTAATTTATTTCGTAATTTCGTGTTTAATTTATCTTGTAATTGTGTGTTTAATTTATCTTGTAATTGTGTGTTTAATTAATCTTGTAATTTCGTAACATTGTAATATATTGGTATTAGTTTGAATGTGTTGCTTAAAATTTTTTAATGGTGTGATTTGCTAAAAGTAATAGATAAATTTCAATTATATATTTTTAATAAACAATTGTGATGTATAAAAACCAAAGAATAACTTTTCTAAAATAAAAGTTATAAAAAGAAACTAACATATAGGTTGTGGGGGTTAAAGTGAAAAATAAAGAGGCCTAATATGTAATATTAAAATTCATGTGTTGGATTTTATGTGGAGCCACCTAAAAACAACCCACTTTTCCAAACACATTTAAAATCAACCCATTTTTGCAAAGGGTTTTCAAAATCAACCCCTTTTTACAAAAAACTCTATTTTGAATGGATGGATTCCGAATTGTAATGGATTGATAATTAATATAAACAAATATTTCCTATCAATTTTTTTTTTGTGAAAGTGTTGCAGTAGGTGGTACATAGTATTGCAGTTACTTACTAAAAGGTGTTGCAGAAACTCAAAAAGTGTTGCAACAGGGTTCCCTACAGGTATGGGCTCCACATGTGGGGCCCAGTATGTGGGTCCCCTCATGTGGGCCCCATCTGTGGCCCCCTACTTTTACAGATAATTGACCTCTGCCGCAACACTTGTGTAATGTTGCTGTAGACTATAGTTAACGATGTCTTCCAGTCTTATGGTAACAAAAGGAGTTGGTATTGTAGTAGGTGACATAAGTGTTGCTATAGGGACCTACGGCAGCAGTGAAAAGTGCAACACAAAAAAAAGTGTTGCCGTTTTGCTTTTCTTGTCTACAGCAATGTTTTTTTTGCTTCTTGCAACATTTTGTAGGAGTTGCCGTAGGCCATCTATGGCGTAGTGTACCCTGCTCGATCAAGTCTTGTTGAATTCTTTATTGAGGCGTAAGGGCCTCCAACATTTGAAGTGATATCGGTTTACGACCCAAAGCATCCGCCACAACATTCGCCTTACCCGGATGATATAGATGTAACACCCCCAGAATACGTCCGGAAATGTTACACGCCGTAGGCCCTTCTCACAAGGATCTACCAGGCTAAACTCCACTAGACTACTCAATGATCGACTGACCGGGGTCAATCTAAATACAACGCAGACCGACAAGGTCATTAAACAATTCAGAAACTAATAAATTTAATATCTCCATGACAAAGAATAAACTTTCACACAAAAAGGGATGACAACTCCATTTAATAAAGGAAAACCTACACCCGTGCAAGGGTGAGTACTCAACCAAATGGAAAATACCGACCCCGATGGAGTAAATGCAAAAGACTCTGACTCTTGTGTGATTAGCATCGTCGTCTTCCATCTCCTTCCAAGCTAATCCCGTGACTGCTCCCAAGCTGCCAAAACCTGAGCGCATAAAAGGCACCCACCCCCCGAAAACTCGGGGGTTAGCAAACTGGAATTTTGCTAGTGCAAGTACATAATATACAAGATATACGAACAATAACAACACAAAATTCAACCATCGTGAAGCCTTAACACAAACCATACATTCCCAAAGTCAACACAGTATAGCACTCGTATACACAAGGTAAAAAATAATCACATAGTCATATTCTCTATATGGAACATAACGCCAAAAGATTAAGTTCGAAAATCCATTTTTATAAAAGGAAAAGTATTTTGATAAGATAGTTTAAAAATATTATTAATGACTCGGGCCGTCTTGGGATTTTGGAAATTGAATGGGAATACCTTTAGAAAATAATTTCAAAAGCTCTCGGGTCCTCGACCCAATTTATAGAACACTGTCACAGACGAAATCATTATAACATCTCACGAGATCAATCATCTCAACATTTCACAGGGTCCTCGACCCAAATCACAGAATAGCACCACAATACAATCGAAGGCACAAGCTCTCATTCGACATATCCTGCTCAAGACCCCCGATTAATTAACCCTCGGAGATTTCGTCAAACCTCCTTGGTTAATTAACCCTGATACCAACGCTTCGAAAACAAGTTGAAACAAACTTTTCAAAAATGCGAATCACGGTCTATATCAAGACAAACGTTTAAGAGAGAGTTTGAAAGATTTTAGATACGAACATCGTTCGGTAACGGGGTCTTAGCTATCACTCAAATACCCGTAACCAATAAGCCTGCCAGGCGCCTCCCTTGCGCACCTGTGTACCGGCGTTCACTTCCATCATGTTGGCCGCTCATTGAACATGTCACCGCACCGGCGTCACTCCCGCAAGAGCCGCCCCTTGCGCGCGCATTAGGTGACATCGGCGTTCACCACCCATATGGAGCCGCACATTGCGGCATACACCAGGCCGGAGTGCACGCCCGCCCTCAGAGGTTCCGGATACGACGTTTCTCACAACAAGTATCCACATTATCACAAACATCAAGCACATGGACAAACGTCACAACAATTTTCAACTCGGTACATCAAGTTACAAAATTTTCTCCATGATCCATAACCACACAAATAAACAATAACACGCACGTTATCAATCAAACTCAATCACAATAAGCCTTCAAGCATAACCAATCAACACCGCACATATATCCCTATATTGCGACTCAACCGAATATATATATATATATATATATATAACCTTACTATATTATAAGAGTAAATATAGTTTACCCATCAATCCAAGTCGAGTACGTCATCTAGTGTTAGTATTCATCACTCGTCATTCACCAATAGAGGCGCTTATATCAATATATGTATATACATACATATATTTAACATATAAATATATATACATATATAAAACTAGATATATATATATATACATACACACATATATATATATACACACATTTATACATCCGTATAAATTCATACACTTCGACAACAATGATTTCACGCGATTACAATTCGTATATCAAGGTACTTGCCTTGGAAATCTCTCACGAATACTTCAGAAAATGCGGTTGATTGGAGAAATCCGGAACTCCAATGAAAACGGCGATCGGAAAGGCTCAACACTAGATTTTTGTGGGGAATTCGTCCCTAGTATCCTATCATCAAATAAACAACAAATCACACGAGGAAAACATCGCAAAACGACCAATTTTCTCTCTGCGGCATTTTCCCGGACACCTTGAAGGCGTCAAACGAAAGTTCATATAAACGACGAATCGGAAATGGTAAAACCATGGAAAGATGATGAAAATGATAGAATACTACTTAATCTACAATTATCCATCAGAAATATGAGTTAAAACGATCAAATCGGACAAAATCAACTAAAACCCCCAAAACTAGATTTCTAAGAAATCTGACCTGAATCGGTAGATCGAAGGATGTTATAGAACGGATGATTGATGATATGAACCTCCAAACTTCATGGATTTATTGTCCAACAACATCTATACATGATTAGCACAACGTAAGCCTCGGAAGAGAAGAAGAGAAGTGAGAAATGGCTGAAGAAAAATCTTTGCCGGGCCTTAAATAATTGCCGGTAGGGTTACGTCACGTATCGGCCATGGCTTACGTCACGAACCGGCCATGGCGAACTCCTGCTGGAAAATGCCGGGCGTTACGTGCGTTACCGGCCAGGGCCTTACGTGCGTGGCGGCCTTACGTCACGTGCTGCCGGTCACTACCGCGCGTTACTCGGCAGGGCGCTGGCCCGAGCATGCCCGGCCATGACTCGGCCGGGACCAACTCCGACGGCCCGAACGACCCCGAAACCCGAACCTGAGTGCGAATCGAAGATACGGTTACGAAGTACTCGCAAAGACGAATCCGAGCACAAGGAGAACACACGATTCCGACCACCCGAAGGCTCGAAATTCGACAACGGAAAGTAATTACCCCAAACTTTGGGAAATTACGAAAATGGCCCAAAACGCCCGAAAATCACGATACGTGATCGAATAAACAAACCGAAGCTTGCAACATGAATAATAACATTAAATGAACTTACAAGAAAGTCGAAACAATAGTTTCGTACGAGATTCGCAAGAATCGAACTCAAGTGCGGAAAAACCGCTAAAAAGCACGGAACTCAACAAAACGACACCGAAACGAACTCGGATGACAAAAAGTGCAAAATTAATCATTCTCAGAATGACGAAACGGTCATGAGCGAGTCGTCAAAATGGACTTCCGCCGAAAAAAAGAAATTACCAGAAATCAAAATCACGGGTATTACATTCTACCCTCCTTAAAAGAAGTTTCGTCCCGAAACTTAAAATAGAGAGCGATGGAACAACCGTTTCAAACAAAATTTGCAAGAATCAAATTCGGATGTGAAAAGGCCACAGTAATCCACGAGATTTAGCAAAACAGCCCCGAAATTCGTTCGGAGGACGGTAGGCTAAGTAAAACAAGGTGGTTTAAAATCGTCGAGGGGATCACAATTGAATTACCAACAATGAAAGGTCACACAATACTGAAAATATCAAGAAAAGTACGGGTAATACATTCCCACATACGAAAAAAAAAATATTACGACCCCGAAACTTAGAACAACAAGAGTTGGAAACGTAAAGCAATGAAACGAAGTACGATCGAAGTCACGATTATTTGAAACAACAACGATTAAGACATAGTACAAAATCTTCATTCTCCCATGCTAGGATCTTCAGAAAGAAACATAAGGTTTTGGGACACTTCCCGATCACTAGCTCTGCTCTCTCTCAGGGCGGCATTCTTTGCCAATTCGGAAACTGTCTCACAGTGTTTCTCCCGATGACCTTCACACCCACACCGGTAACAAGTCAAGAGTGGAGAGGGACAATTTGCACGAACATGTCCCAGCGATTCTGATTGAAACATCTTCTCTTCTTCTGCGAGTCACCGTCTTTGGTTTGGGATTTCCAGCGTTCACTCCCGACCGCGAAGATGACGCTTTCGAACAACGTGAGGGCTTGGGAGCCTTAGTCTCCTCACCGCCCAGAAATTTTCCCGATACCCTCAGTCTCTTTGCTTCGCTCGTGGGCTCGATTACTGAGGAGATTTCATAGGATATCGTTTGATCTCGATACTCCTTCACTGTAGCATGGATAGTTGTCGTACGAACCACCAAGTCGTTTACACTTCCCACATCACACTTACGTCCGCCAAGGCTCGACATACTAATACAGATAGTACCATTGACATTATCAAATAATCGTCAAATGAGTATACCACCCTTATCAACACAAGGTTTAGTTAACATCTATAGAATAACGGTAATATCGTAAAGCATAGAGTTTTATGAAGTTAACTCCGGTCCTTCGACTAGGATGATCATTATATATATATATGTGCTTAATGAAAACAAATTTTTGAAAAAGAGAGCGAGTCACGTTACGCCCAAAGCTAGTAAATACATCCTTTATTTCAGAAGAGGAAGTTTATACAACGACTCTAAAATTTATTTTCGAGTGATGTATAAAAGAAAATTGGAAATGAATTGTAACTAATTTGAAGTATATCAAAAGTGTTGAGTCCCAAATACCACAACTTTGAAAATCTACCCTCTCCTACCAAAACGTTTATTTTGAAAGAATTTTCCACCGAGATACGTGACGAATTGACATGACGACATTAAATCATGGCTTTCCACAACGTTAGAAAATTTCAAAGCACCACTTTAAAATATTCGTGATACTACAGCGCCGTGGGCCCCGTACCGGAACCCACCAGGCTAAAAATCATTTAAAAAAATGTTCAAAATGCCAAAAAGGCCGATGTCGGTAATATTCTCAAATACTCACAAAAGTCATTTATAAAATATCAAATACCATCATGAGAATACAATCAAAACGTGCAAAATCAAAATATCAAAACTCGGTTTGCAAGACACCAAGAGCCATCTCAAAATATTCACGCAGCGGATAAATTTAACATTCATAAATTTATTCTAATAAAGTGCAAGAACAAATAAATATGCTCGACTTCCGAAGCATATTACCTAACCATTTTTACTCGGACCGCATACGCATGTTATATCTTAAAACAATAATATCACCGACAAGTTCCAATTCCTAGTTCACATTAAACATATTAGCACAATATCATCAAATACGTATATAAGGGGACTTACGATCGGGAGGCTTACCATCACGGATTGCCGGAAGATGATGTCGGAACCACGATACTAATCACAACTCTGATGCGCGCGACTTACACCGGACATGGACTTGACCCAACGGCCTAGGTTTTTCGCAAACCTAAGCTCCGATACCATAATTGTAACACCCCCAGAATACGTCCGGAAATGTTACACGCCGTAGGCCCTTCTCACAATGATCTACCGGGCTAAACTCCACTAGACTACTCAATGATCGACTGACCGGGGTCAATCTAAATACAACGCAGACCGACAAGGTCATTAAACAATTCAGAAACTAATAAATTTAATATCTCCATGACAAAGAATAAACTTTCACACAAAAAGGGATGACAACTCCATTTAATAAAGGAAAACCTACACCCGTGCAAGGGTGAGTACTCAACCAAATGGAAAATACCGACCCCGATGGAGTAAATGCAAAAGACTCTGACTCTTGTGTGATTAGCATCGTCGTCTTCCATCTCCTTCCAAGCTAATCCCGTGACTGCTCCCGAGCTGCCAAAACCTGAGCGCATAACAGGCACCCACCCCCCGAAAACTCGGGGGTTAGCAAACTGGAATTTTGCTAGTGCAAGTACATAATATACAAGATATACGAACAATAACAACACAAAATTCAACCATCGTGAAGCCTTAACACAAACCATACATTCCCAAAGTCAACACAGTATAGCACTCGTATACACAAGGTGAAAAATAATCACATAGTCATATTCTCTATATGGAACATAACGCCAATCAAACTTTGGACGAGCCCAAGGAGTCAAAAGATTAAGTTCGAAAATCCATTTTTATAAAAGGAAAAGTATTTTGATAAGATAGTTTAAAAATATTATTAATGACTCGGGCCGTCTTGGGATTTTGGAAATTGAATGGGAATACCTTTAGAAAATAATTTCAAAAGCTCTCGGGTCCTCGACCCAATTTATAGAACACTGTCACAGACGAAATCATTATAACATCTCACGAGATCAATCATATCAACATTTCACAGGGTCCTCGACCCAAATCACAGAATAGCACCACAATACAATCGAAGGCACAAGCTCTCATTCGACATATCCTGCTCAAGACCCCCGATTAATTAACCCTCAGAGATTTCGTCAAACCTCCTTGGTTAATTAACCCTGATACCAACGCTTCAAAAACAAGTTGAAACAAACTTTTCAAAAACGCGAATCGCGGTCTATATCAAGACAAACGTTTAAGAGAGAGTTTGAAAGATTTTAGATACGAACATCGTTCGAACGGGTCTTAGCTATCACTCAAATACCCGTAACCAATAAGCACGCCAGCGCCTCCCTTGCGCACTGTACCGCGTTCACTTCCATCATGTTGGCCGCTCATTGAACATGTCACCGCACCGGCGTCACTCCCGCAAGAGCCGCCCTTGCGCGCGCATTAGGTGACATCGGCGTTCACCACCCATATGGAGCCGCACATTGCGGCATACACCGTGCCGGAGTGCACGCCCGCCCTCGAGGTTCCGGATACGACGTTTCTCACAACAAGTATCCACATTATCACAAACATCAAGCACATGGACAAACGTCACAACAATTTTCAACTCGGTACATCAAGTTACACAATTTTCTCCGCCAGTCCATAACCACACAAATAAACAATAACACGCACGTTATCAATCAAACTCAATCACAATAAGCCTTCAAGCATAACCAATCAACACCGCACATATATCCCTATATTGCGACTCAACCGAATATATATATATATATATATATATATATATAAACTTACTATATTATAAGAGTAAATATAGTTTACCCATCAATCCAAGTCGAGTACGTCATCTAGTGTTAGTATTCATCACTCGTCATTCACCAATATAGGCGCTTATATCAATATATGTATATACATACATATATTTAACATATAAATATATATACATATATAAAACTAGATATATATATACATACACACATATATATATATATACACACATTTATACATCCGTATAAATTCATACACTTCGACAACAATGATTTCACGCAGTTACAATTCGTATATCAAGGTACTTGCCTTGGAAATCTCTCACGAATACTTCAGAAAATGCGGTTGATTGGAGAAATCCGGAACTCCAATGAAAACGGCGATCGGAAAGGCTCAACACTAGATTTTTGTGGGGAATTCGTCCCTAGTATCCTATCATCAAATAAACAACAAATCACACGAGGAAAACATCGCAAAACGACCAATTTTCTCTCTGCGGCATTTTCCCGGACACCTTGAAGGCGTCAAACGAAAGTTCATATAAACGACGAATCGGAAATGGTAAAACCATGGAAAGATGATGAAAATGATAGAATACTACTTAATCTACAATTATCCATCAGAAATATGAGTTAAAACGATCAAATCGGACAAAATCAACTAAAACCCCCAAAACTAGATTTCTAGGAAATCTGACCTGATTCGGTAGATCGAAGGATGTTATAGAACGGATGATTGATGATATGAACCTCCAAACTTCATGGATTTATTGTCCAACAACATCTATACATGATTAGCACAACGTAAGCCTCGGAAGAGAAGAAGAGAAGTGAGAAATGGCTGAAGAAAACGCCGCTGTGCCTTAAATAAGCCGATCACGCACGTTACGTACGAATCGCCATGGCTTACGACGTAATCGCCATGGCCGAACTCCTGCTGGAAAATGCCGGAACGTTACGTACGCACGGACAGGGCCTTACGTATGTAATCGCCTTACGTACGTAATCGCCGGTCACTACCGCACGTTACTCGGCCAGGGGCCCGCCCGAGCATGCCCGACCATGACTCGGCCGACCAACTCCGACGGCCCGAACGACCCAAACCCGAACACGAGTGCGAATCGAAGATACGGTTACGAAGTACTCGCAAAGACGAATCCGAGCACTAAGAGAACACACGATTCCGACCACCCGAAGGCTCGAAATTCGACAACGGAAAGTAATTACCCCAAACTTTGGGAAATTACGAAAATGGCCCAAAACGCCCGAAAATCACGATACGTGATCGAATAAACAAACCGAAGCTTGCAACATGAATAATAACATTAAATGAACTTACAAGAAAGTCGAAACAACAGTTTCGGACGAGATTCGCAAGAATCGAACTCAAGTGCGGAAAAACCGCTAAAAAGCACGGAACTCAACAAAACGACACCGAAACGAACTCGGATGACAAAAAGTGCAAAATTAATCATTCTCAGAATGACGAAACGGTCATGAGCGAGTCGTCAAAATGGACTTCCGCCGAAAAAAAAGAAATTACCGGAAATCGAAATCACGGGTATTACAATAGAATTCCAAGGTCATAATCTTTAATTAATTCTAGCCACCTTCGCTGCCTCATATTTAATTTCTTTTGGCTAAAGAGGTACTTTAAACTTTTATGGTCCGTATAAATTACAGGACGAACCATAGAGATAATGCCTCCAGATCTTTAAGGCAAACACAACCGCAGCTAATTTCAAATCATGGGTAAGATGATTCTCTTCATACGGTTTCAACTACCGAGACGCATAAGTAATCACTTTATCCCTCTGCATCAAAACGCATCTTAGTCCAAGCCTCGAAGCATCACTGTATACTATAAAATCATCGGTTCCCTGTGGTAAGGTTAAGACCGGTGCAGTAGTTAGCCATTTCTTCAACTCCTCGAAACTGTCTTGCGTATCTTGGTCCCACTCAAATTCTCGAGTTTTATGGAGTAATTTAGTGATTGGTCTAGCAATCTTGGAGAACCCTTCGACGAACCTACGATAATAACTCGCAAGTCCTAGGAAACTCCTTAATTCTTTCACGTTCTTAGGCAGCTCCCATGCCAGTGCCGCCTCTACCTTTTGAGGGTCAACTCGAATTCCTTCCGTGGATATCACGTGCCCGAGAAACGTTACTTCTTTAAGCCCAAATTCGCACTTGGAAAGTTTCGCATACAACTGTTCTGTTCTTTAAAGTGTCTAGTACAATGCAAAGGTGCTTCGCGTGCTCTTCCCGATTCTTGGAATAGACGAGAATATCATCAATGAATACGACCATGAACTTGTCTAAGTATATAATAAATACTTTATTCATCAGTTGCATGAACACAGCTGGGGCGATGGTTAGCCCGAAAGGCATAACCACAAACTCATAATGACCATATCTCGTTCGAAAAACTATCTTCGGAGTATCAGTATCCCGAATCCTCAACTGATAATATCCCGATCGAAGATCGATTTTTGAGAAAACAGTCGCACCCTGAAGTTGATCGAATAAATCATCTATTCGAGGTAAAGGGTATTTATTCTTGATGGTCAACTTATTTAATTCCCGATAATCGATACATAAACGAAGCGACCCATCTTTCTTCTTAACAAATAAAACCGGTGCGCCCCAAGGTGACGTACTCGGTCGGATGTACCCTTTATCTAATAACTCACCCAACTGCTTTTTCAGTTCCAACATTTCTGACAAAGCCATACGATACGGTGCTCGAGAAATAGGAGTAGCACTCGGCTCCAGCTCAATAGGAAACTCAATCTCTCATTGGGGTGGCAAACCCGGTAAGTCATTAGGAAACACATCAGGATATTCATTAACAATGGGTATTGAGGTGATCTCAATCACGGTATCTTCCATCATTATATCATAACACCAATAGCCCAGACAACCTTGGTTAAGAAGCTTCACCACCTGTAAAGCACTAATCACACTTCCCGATCTACCTAGCTTATATCCTTCCAAAAGATGCTCCGTACCGTCTTCGGCCACTATTGCAATAGTATGAGTTCCGTAATTCATAATAGCGCTGTGACGGTCTAACCAATCCTCTCCTAGGATCAAATCCTCATTCTTTAAGTCGACAACAATAAGATTTGAAGGCCAATCTCGATTTCTAATTTTTACTAGATAATCGCAGACCTCTCGGTTGCCAACCATACGATCCCCATTTGGTTTACCTACTATAAAGGGCTCACACTCGAACAAGATTTCTAACCCAAAACGACATACACAATAGAGAGAAATAAACGAATGCGTGGCACCCGAATCAAACAATACTGAGACTGGATGTGAACGAATTTGAGTAATACCTGATGTTGCTAGAGCGTCTGCATCCTCTGCATGTTTCATCTGATAGACATGGGGATAAACTGACCCTGCACTCGACGCTGCCTGCTGACCTACTTGACCTCATCCCCTACCACGAACTGAATTCCAAGGATTATGTGAAACTGAGGTCTTCCACTTAGCATTAAATTCCTTCTAGGATGTAATGGCCGCTGGACTGTTAACTGCTCGGGTTGCTTCCTCATAATGGATGGCTCTATGTCCACTCTGCCCACAAGTATAACAACTAACCAACGGATATGGGCACACTCTTGCCAAATGATCCTTCTGGTTGCAATTAAAATAAGCTCTGCCTCCAGAAGTAACAGTCTGAGCCGAACGGCCGCTGCGAGAACTACCAACAGAATAAAATGACCTCTTCCTTTGCGTAGAAATAGAATGTGACTTTGAAAATTTTCCACCCTTACTAGTCGATAAGTTTCCAATATTCTTATGTTTCTTGGTCTCGGAACCATCTTCTGATACTTCTCAATAGCTAGGGCACGGTCCTGTATTCCTTCAGTGTAGAGCATGTAAGTGGTGCCATACTCTGTCGGATATGTGGTTTCATTCGCATATTAAAATAACGAATCTTATCCTCTCCAGTTTTCACCTGATTTCGCACATGACTTAATTGCTGATTTTAGGTAACGATAGCTTGAGATATCGGTACATCTTGTGGGGCTGCTGTATAGAACTCAATGATTCTATGTTCTTGGACTGGCGGTGGACAATACTCCGCCTACATAGCTACTTTAAAATCTTCCCAAGTAGCGGCATGATCTCTAGGAGCCACTGCGTCCCACCATTCGGCGGCTTCTTTGTCCAGAAGGTATTGGGAAATAGGTACCCTTCTACTCTTGGGGCAAGCCACAACATCGAAGATTCTATCCATCTGAAAGAGCCAGTTTTCCCACCCCAAAGAATCTGTAGCACCCGTGAAACGAGGGGTTTGCATCTTCGTAACTTTCCGAAGCCATCTACTAGCTTCCTCTTCCATAGTTACTGGTGGATCTCGGTAGCTACCCTGGGTAATTTGTGTTAATCGATTTACCAACTGTTGAAATATAGTTGTAGCCCCGGGTTCCGCACCGGCACCCGATGGTTTATCTTGACCATTCGAAGGGTCTTGATGCCCTTCTGTACTCAACGGTGGATCTTCTGGCACCGTATGTGATGCCATTTCAGTGGTTGGTGGGGAAGGTGACTCATCCTTGTCAGCAGCACCACGACCATGGCCTCGGCTGCGTCCCCGGATTGATTTTCCTCTCAACATACTGAGGAATAAGAAATAGTATAAAATAATATCAACACAGTTCATACATCAACATTATCGCAAATTTCAATTTATTATGTCGGAGTAACGGGCGAAAGAAATGCAACAGCTTGAGGAGACTTATAGCCACAGATCGCACAGAGAGATGACAGCATGATGATGTTAGGCTCAAAAACTGACTCACATGACTCGACTGACAGATCCAACTTAACCATATCCTAGGTATTCAGAACCTCTTCGATACCATAACTGTAGCACCCCAATTCACACGAGGGTCGTTACATGCTGTAGGACCTTCACCATGGCCCTACCAGGTGAAACCATTCACAAAACAAACATAATACCATGTCACAACACACAAAATACATTAACTGTCTAGGGCCCTCGATGAAAACATTTATCCGACATTCACAGAATTTAAAACAAAATATCGTTTTGTTACCCACGCAGGGGACTTAACCATAATAACATAAAGCAACACAAGTCTCTTGACTTAAACAACCAGGAAATACCAAAATAGCTTTTAAGACTCGAGCCTCATCATGCCTGCTCATCCTCTCCATGCGCTTCCCGTGCCTACTCCTCGAAACGACCAGAACCTGAAATGTAAAAACATTTCACCCCAACAAGGGGTTATCATATGAAATGCTAGTACAAGTACATAGTTACATAGTGTTACATATAAACAAAGTCCAACACTTCTGTCACAATCTAAAACATTTTTAAGAAGACTATATTCCGGAATACCTCATTTTAACAAAACATTCACCATTTTCAAAATCATCACATCACATCACAATGATGACATCACTGGCAACCTGTGGTCGTACCCCTTAGTACCGACCCCCTAGAGGCCCCGTCGAGCCTTCCCCAGGTGGGAAACCACTTCCGCGACCATACCCTTTAGTATCGGTCCCTAGAGGCCTCGTCAAACCCTCCCAAGGTGGAAGAACAATAATGCACGCATGCATTCTGTAACACCCCGAGATATTCGGAATGATTACAGCGCCGTAAACCCCTTTAAGTAAGGATTTACAAGGCTAATTAAAAGAAAAGTAAATATAAGACATCAGTACTGCGAAAATTCAAGTTTATGAAAACGTACAACTGGTTCAACGGGTAATTAATACAACCATATCGAATTAATATCAAAAGGACACGCGTACTCGAGTACAGAAACCAAACCAAGACAACAAATCTCCAATAACAATAAACATCACTGAACCCCTTCGTCGTCACGTCGGTCCTGTGGCTGTTTCCCTGCTCCTCAGCTACCTGAACATCAAAACAAATGTCCACCCCCGAAGGGGTTAGCAAAACGATGCTAGTACAAGTATCATATTAAACAATTCGAATATGCATCAACAATACATAACGAGATACATCACACGGACTTCCGCTACCGGAATCCGACAATGCGAATCTACAAGATTCCATTACACAGCATGGGTATTCCAATGATCCAGCGCCCTCAGCATAGATCCCAAGATGATCCCGTCGGACCAACACGAGGTGGAAATAACCCGTCCAATGATCCAGCGCCCTCAGCCTAGATCCCAAGATGATCCCGTCGGACCAACACGAGGTGGAAATAACCCGTCCAATGATCCATCGCCCTCAGCCTAGATCCCAAGATGATCCCGTCGGACCAACACGAGGTGGAGATCCGATCCAGCGCCCTCAGCATAGATCGTACATGTATACAAACACAACTCATGCATACACATATGCCAAATCATTATGTTCATCAACATGAACATATAAACACCATATAACGAATATCATGACAAATCAACGAAGTAAATATCATGTTCAACAACATGTATAATCATACGCATACTCCAAAAATACCGATATTAACATATCACGATACTTGCCTCGAAGATGGCAAGAACGATACACTTCAAAGCTCTCGACGCACTCGAAGGCCGCCTCCTCCGATCAACGTAACAAGCTCGAACCTTAACAAAAGGAACGATATACAAATCATCTCAAGTCGAACAATGGCCTAACAATTCGGCCTACGGCCGAAAAGCTCAAACTAAACAAGCTGCCTGGATTGCTTAGCGCGCGCTACGTACACTGCGTAACGTGCGCTAAGCCGGACTGTTAGCGTACGCTATCGTATAAGACTAGCGTGCGCTAGCCACGGTCTGGCAGTCTGACTCGGCTGGCCTCATAACGTACGCTACGTACGTTTCGGGCGTTAACTGACCCCGATAGCGCACGTTAACTCACACGTGTTAGCGTGCGCTAATATTGCATGGCAGAAATACTGCAAGCCGAAACTGGGTTGAATGGTGAAGAACTCATGAGTCCTACCGTGATAATACAAGTTATCCTCGGGCAAATCATGCTAATAAGGTTTCTGGAAGATTTATGATTATGAAATACCAATATACGGGTAGTCATCATAATATCATAATCCATCTACGATCTTCAAGAAATAATCTAAGTTCCATCGTCTTACGTTCCAAAACACATGATTCCAACGTATACAACGTATCAATTGGGTAATATCCGATTACTTGATCATAAATCGATTTAAACATGCTTAGGAGTCCTTATAATAAGATGGTTCAAAGGTTCATTCGACATCTAGTACCGATACGTCAAAAGTATCCTTCTAACATGTGATGACCAATTATAAACGAAGTACTTGCTATCCAAACATGATTCAAATCTTCCTTATGAACATTACTAATCATTGGTGAAGAACCACCTACCTCAAAGTAGTGAAGAACACGGATCAAATGAAGCAATCCAACACCGAGGGTTTGAACACCAATCTCCAATGATGTATGATCTTCAATCTCGAACTAGGAGGTTGATACTGAGTGTTTAGGACGAAAGTAGTTATGTTCTATGTGTCAAAGTTCGGGTTGAGGGAGGAGAGGGAACTGAAATCACGAATAGGATGCTGTCCTTTTTATAATAAATGGCTATTAGCGCGCGCTATACACTGTACGTAGCGTGCGCTAACGGCTCACAGTCTAAACTGTACTCGGCACTTAGCGTGCGCTACGCATCGACCTGTAGCGTGCGCTAAGGCGTTGACTCGGCTTTTCCCGAAAGCCATCCAGATACATTCGACAAGATCCGACAAGGGTCCCCCGGCCAGATCTCACCTACCGCGCGTCTCAATCAATCTGACCACGCGTAGCGTGCGCTAATTACACTCGGTAGCGTGCGTTATGAAACCATGTTAGCGTACGCTACCCTTAGCCTGTAGCGTGCGCTACATGCACAGAATTTTCAATCTTCAAATCACATACACGAAATTATATGCTCGACAACATCGGATTATGAAATACGGAGAATAGTACTCAGACAAAAGTACAATCATTACAATATCACAAGTTCCAATTACATAACAGAAATCTCGGGTATTACATCCTTCCTCCTAAAAGAAGTTTCGTCCCGAAACTTAGGATGAAAACAACTCCGGATATTTAGCCTTCATACCGTTCTCCGTTTCCCAAGTGGCCTCTTCGACTCCATGTCGTGACCATTGTACTTTAACCAAATGTATTGGTTTATTCCTCAATTGTTTGATCCGGCTCTCAAGTATCTTGATAGGTCTCTCTTCGAAGGTGCCATCATTAGCTATCTCGATCTAGTCGAAATCAATGACGTGACTGGGGTCCGGTACATACTTTCGCAGTTGGGATACGTGAAACACATTGTGAACATGACTCAGCGATGGCGGTAAGGCCAACCTGTACGCTAAATCCCCAACTCTCTCTAAGATCTCAAATGGTCCGATATATCTCGGACTAAGCTTTCCTCTTCTCCTAAAACGGAAAATCCCTCGTGTAGGAGACACCTTCAATAGCACATGATCCCCAACGTCGAACTCTAGAGGACGACGACGTACATCGGCATAAGACTTCTGTCGACTCTGGGCAGTCAATAGTCTATCTTGAATCAAAGCTATCTTCTCTTGAGTCTGAATAATCAATTCCGGTTCCGTCCCGATCAGATCCGAAGAATCATCCCAACACAGAGGCGATCAGCATCTCCTCCCGTACAAAGCTTCAAATGGTGCCATCTTGATAGAAGCGTGCCAACTGTTATTGTAAGTGAATTCGATCAAGGGCAAGTGAACTTCCCAATCAGTTGACCAATCCAACGCACAAGCTCTAAGCATGTCTTCTACAGTTTGAATAGTCCTTTGGATGGACCGTCTGTTTGGGGATGATAAGTCATGCTAAAGTTGAGCTCGATCCCAAAGCCTTGTGGATGCCTTCGAAAGTGCGACACGAAACGACCATCTCGATCCGAAATAATGGTCTTCGGCGTCCCATGCAATCTGACTATCTCCGCAATAAATACTCGCGCCAATCTCTTGGGTCCCCATGTATCTTTGATTCCTAGGAAATGAGCCGACTTGGTTAGTCGATCAACTACGACCCAAATCATGTTCATTCCTGCTCTAGTCCTTGGCATACTAGTGATGAAATCCATCGAAATGTCCTCCCACTTCCATTCAGGGATCGGAAGCGGCTTTAACATCCCGGCAGGTCGCTGATGCTCAATCTTGACCTGCTGACAAGTCAAACACTTCGAAACGTACTCTGCTACGTCCTTCTTCATATTCCCCCACCAGAAATTTTTCTTTAGATCCTTATACATCTTACTACTGCCCGGGTGAATAGAATAGGGCGCGCTATGAGCTTCTTTCAGAATAGTCCGTCTCAAATCATCATCATCGGGAATGCAAAGTCGACTTTGAAATCTCAGAACTCCATCATCTTGTATCACGAATCCTGGGGCTTTTCCTTTTTTTACTTCATCACATAATCGAAGGATCAGAGAATCGTCCAACTGCTTGGACTTGATCTTCTCGACTAGTGATGAAGTCAGTTCCATCACATAAAGTCGCCCTTGGATTCCTGGTGCCCATACTTCAATTCCTTCGCGGATCAGTTCTCGTTGAATGCTGGTCTGGGGCGTAAGAGCTTCCAACACTCGAAGAGAAACAGGTTTACGGCTCAATGCATCGGCTACTACATTTGCTTTCCCTGGATGATAGAGGATCTCCAAGTCGTAGTCCTTGATCAATTCCAACCACCTTCTCTGCCTCATGTTTAATTCCTTCTGACTGAAAATGTATTTGAGGCTCTTATGATCCGTAAAGATCTGACAATGAGTGCCGTACAAATAATGTCGCCAAATTTTCAAAGCAAAGACCACAGCTGCTAACTCCAGATCATGAGTCGGGTAATTTACTTAAATGCGGTTTCAACTGCCAAGAAGCATAGGCAATCACCTTATCCTTCTGCATCAACACACAACCCAAACCCTGATTTGAAGCGTCGCTGTATACCATGAATCCATCAGTTCCCTCTGGCAGTGCTAAGATAGGTGCTGTCGTCAGTCTCTTCTTAAGTTCATCAAAACCAGCCTGACACTGCCCATCCTACGTGAACTTTCGAGTTTTCTGTAATAGCTGAGTGAGCGGACGAGCAATTTTGGAAAATCCCTCTACAAAGCGGCGATAATATCCAGCAAGTCCTAAGAAGCTTCGGACTCCTTTCACGTTCTTAGGAGCTTCCCATTCCAAGATTACTTCGACTTTCTTCGAGTCCACCTGAACTCCGTCGGATGATATCACATGCCCAAGGAAGGTTACTTCCTTAAGCCAGAATTCGCATTTAGAAAATTTTGCATATAACTGTTCCTTTCTCAAGATGCTCAAAACCACACGTAAATGATCAGCATGCTCCTCTGCGTCCCTCGAATATATCAAAATGTCGTCAATGAAAACGACCACAAATTTATCCAAGTACTCCAAGAATACCCGATTCATCAATTGCATGAATACCGCAGGAGCATTGGTGAGTCCAAATGGCATCACTACAAATTCATAATGCCTGCATCGGGATACGAAAGCGATTTCGGTACATCCGATTCCTTAATTCTCAACTGGTGGTATCCTGATCGCAAGTCAATCTTCGAGAATACCCTTGCCCCTTGCAGTTGGTCGAACAAGTCGTCGATCCGAGGTATAGGATACTTATTCTTGATCGTCATCTTATTGAGTTCCCTGTAATCAATACGATCGGAGGGATCCGTCTTTCTTAGGACAAAGAGAACGGGCGCTCCCCAAGGAGAAACGCTCGGTTGAATATAGCCCTTCTGTAACAATTCCTCCAGTTGCTTCTTGAGTTCATACATCTCGGTTGGCGCCATACGGTATGGTGCCCTGGAAATAGGGTTTGCTCCAGGCTCTAACTCGATGGTGAATTCCACTTCTCTTTGCGGGGGTAACCCGGGTAGCTCGTCAGGAAATACATCTGAGAACTCATTCACAACTGAAATAGACGAGAGCTCTATTCCTTCCTCTTTCCTCATGGCATAGCACCAAAGTCCGTAACATCCTGCTTGATAATTTCACGGCTTTCATTGCCTTGATCAATTTCCCGAGCTTCGGTCTCCATCCTCGGAATAAGTGTTCGATCCGTCATCGGCAATGATGGAAATGACTCTCTCTCGGTAATTGACTGACTCCATGCGGTTGAGCCAATCATCTCCGAGAATTAAATCGTCACCGCATATGTCAACTACAATAAGATTCGATGGCCAATCTCTCCCTTCTATAGATCTGGGAAATCCCTAGCTTCAAGTGTTCCCACAATTTTCTCTCCTCGGTAATCCCACAACATAAGGTTCACAATTATACAAGCACGAGATGTTCAAACGATTAACACGGTTCAAAGATATAAAAGAATGAATAGCTCCCGAATCGAACAAGACACTAGCTGGTTGCAAAAGGATCTGAATCGTGCACGATGCAACGGCGGTGTTCGTCGTCGAGATCTCCTCATTTAAATGCAGGACGTGGAGGAACGGACCCGGCCTTGGATGTTTCTCTCTTCCCGGCGTTCTCTGCTGAAATCCACTCTGCGTGTCTGGTTCACACTTATCTCCTTGAGGCTGGTCGGAGTGCGGGTACCAAAGATCTAGCGGCTCCACGAAGGCCGCACGGTGCCCTTCTTGCCCACAATCGTAACAAGTCACAGAAGATGCGGGCAATCACGTCGAACATGCCTGCTCGACCACAATTGTAGCATTTCTTTGATGCGTCAAAGCTGCGTCTTGTCAGGAACTTCTTTCCGCCTCTAGAAGGATGTGGAGGTTTCTAGCCGAGTAAAAGGAAGGCGGCCATTGCGGGCCCCACCACTCTTGTTTTACGCAAGTGCCGGTCACCTTGCTTCTTTGCCTCTCCGATTTCTCCACCGCCGCCTCTTTCATGTCGTAGGCCGGCGCTTTGTCTTGGTACTGCCGCAACGTAGTACACTCGAATCCGGACATGTCTGCTTGAATCTCGGCTTCATCCGCATATCAAAATGAAAAATCTTTTACGCCTCCGTTCGACCAAGTGTCGCACACAAGTCGGTGATGATTGAAAGTTTTAATTACATCATCACGAGATGCCTCCGAACTCTGTGGTGAGAAAAACTCTCGGATCTTCGCCTCTCTAGCTGGACGAGGACGATCGTGCTTCCATCATTTGTTTGAATTCCGTCCAATCCGCATTATGGTTCTCGGGTGAATAGCCTCCCACCGGTCAAAGGCCTCCCGGTCGGAAAATATTGGGCAATGGGAACCTTCCGGTCCTCGGGACAGTTAAGACCCGCGAATATCTTCTCCAACTCCTTGAGCCAGTGATCCCAAGTAAGTGCCTCAGCAGATCCGTCAAATTTTGGCGGGTGCAATTTAACCACCTCAGCAAGCCATCTGTCTCCCCGGTTATCCTCATGGTGCTGCTGTCCCATCGCCGTCTGCATGCGATCAACGACTTGAGCGAACTGGTTTATCTGCGCCACCACCTGTTGAAGCACTCCCGGCATGTTCGGATTTGCGTCATCATTCGCTGATCCTTGCTGCCCTCCAGAATGGGAATCGGTTCGACTAGCCGATATTTCAGGAGTAGTTGCGGAATCCTCGTGTCTCAAGTTACCACGTCCGCGTCCACGACCGCGTCCGCGTCCACGTCCTCCTCTCAACATACTGTAAACGCAATTTCTCAATATCCAGAACAAAATTTTTCGAAATAAAATCCGTCAATACTCACAAGGCAGTAATTAAACAAAACGGTAGTATAAGAGATTAAGAGACTTACAACCACGGTCCACATGACGACTCTGGCTGAACAGTGATGTTACAAACGACCCGTAAATCAAATAACGTAAACAGACCCAATTAAAACCCGACTGCCAAGATATCCATGAATCTTAGCTCCGATACCATATTCTGTAACACCCCGAGATATTCGGAATAATTACAGCGCCGTAAACCCCTTTAAGTAAGGATTTACAAGGCTAATTAAAAGAAAAGTAAATATAAGACATCAATACTGCGAAAATTCAAGTTTATGAAAACGTACAACTGGTTCAACGGGTAATTAATACAACCATATCGAATTAATATCAAAAGGACACGCGTACTCGAGTACAGAAACCAAACCAAGACAACAAATCTCCAATAACAATAAACATCACTGAACCCCTTCGTCGTCACGTCGGTCCTGTGGCTGTTTCCTGCTCCTCGGCTACCTGAACATCAAAACAAATGTCCACCCCCGAAGGGGTTAGCAAAACGATGCTAGTACAAGTATCATATTAAACAATTCAAATATGCATCAACAATACATAACGAGATACATCACACGGACTTCCGCTACCGGAATCCGACAATGCGAATCTACAAGATTCTATTACACAGCATGGGTATTCCAATGATCCAGCGCCCTCAGCATAGATCCCAAGATGATCCCGTCGGACCAACACGAGGTGGAAATAACTCGTCCAATGATCCAGCGCCCTCAGCCTAGATCCCAAGATGATCCCGTCGGACCAACACGAGGTGGAAATAACCCGTCCAATGATCCAGCGCCCTCAGCCTAGATCCCAAGATGATCCCGTCGGACCAACACGAGGTGGACATCCGATCCAGCGCCCTCAGCATAGATCGTACACGTATACAAACACAACTCATGCATACACATATGCCAAATCATTATGTTCATCAACATGAACATATAAACACCATATAACGAATATCATGACAAATCAACGAAGTAAATATCATGTTCAACAACATGTATAATCATACGCATACTCCAAAAATACCGATATTAACATATCACGATACTTGCCTCGAAGATGGCAAGAACGATACACTTCAAAGCTCTCGACGCACTCGAAGGCCGCCTCCTCCGATCAACGTAACAAGCTCGAACCTTAACAAAAGGAACGATATACAAATCATCTCAAGTCGAACAATGGCCTAACAATTCGGCCTACGGCCGAAAAGCTCAAACTAAACAAGCTGCCTGGATTGCTTAGCGCGCGCTACGTACACTGCGTAACGTGCGCTAAGACGGACTGTTAGCGTACGCTATCGTATAAGACTAGCGTGGGCTAGCCACGGTCTGGCAGTCTGACTCGGCTGGCCTCATAACGTACGCTACGTACGTTTCGGGCGTTAACTGACCCCGATAGCGCACGTTAACTCACACGTGTTAGCGTGCGCTAATATTGCATGGCAGAAATACTGCAAGCCGAAACTGGGTTGAATGGTGAAGAACTCATGAATCCTACCGTGATAATACAAGTTATCCTCGGGCAAATCATGCTAATAAGGTTTCTGGAAGATTTATGATTATGAAATACCAATATACGGGTAGTCATCTTAATATCATAATCCATCTACGATCTTCAAGAAATAATCTAAGTTCCATCGTCTTACGTTCCAAAACACATGATTCCAACGTATACAACGTATCAACTGGGTAATATCCGATTACTTGATCATAAATCGATTTAAACATGCTTAGGAGTCCTTATAATAAGATGGTTCAAAGGTTCATTCGACATCTAGTACCGATACGTCAAAAGTATCCTTCTAACATGTGATGACCAATTATAAACGAAGTACTTGCTATCCAAACATGATTCAAATCTTCCTTATGAACATTACTAATCATTGGTGAAGAACCACCTACCTCAAAGTAGTGAAGAACACGGATGAAATGAAGCAATCCAACACCGAGGGTTTGAACACCAATCTCCAATGATGTATGATCTTCAATCTCGAACTAGGAGGTTGATACTGAGTGTTTAGGACGAAAGTAGTTATGTTCTATGTGTCAAAGTTCGGGTTGAGGGAGGAGAGGGAACTGAAATCACGAATAGGATGCTGTCCTTTTTATAATAAATGGCTATTAGCGCGCGCTATACACTGTCCGTAGCGTGCGCTAACGGCTCACAGTCTAAACTGTACTCGGCACTTAGCGTGCGCTACGCATCGACCTGTAGCGTGCGCTAAGGCGTTGACTCGGCTTTTCCCGAAAGCCGTCCAGATACATTCGACAAGATCCGACAAGGGTCCCCCGGCCAGATCTCACCTACCGCGCGTCTCAATCAATCTGACCACGCGTAGCGTGCGCTAATTACACTCGGTAGCGTGCGTTATGAAACCATGTTAGCGTACGCTACCCTTAGCCTGTAGCGTGCGCTACATGCACAGAATTTTCAATCTTCAAATCACATACACGAAATTATATGCTCGACAACATCGGATTATGAAATACGGAGAATAGTACTCAGACAAAAGTACAATCATTACAATATCACAAGTTCCAATTACATAACAGAAATCTCGGGTATTACATCCTTCCTCCCTAAAAAGAAGTTTCGTCCCGAAACTTAGGATGAAAACAACTCCGGATATTTAGCCTTCATACCGTCCTCCGTTTCCCAAGTGGCCTCTTCGACTCCATGTCGTGACCATTGTACTTTAACCAAATGTATTGGTTTATTCCTCAATTGTTTGATCCGGCTCTCAAGTATCTTGATAGGTCTCTCTTCGAAGGTGCCATCATTAGCTATCTCGATCTAGTCGAAATCAATGACGTGACTGGGGTCCGGTACATACTTTCGCAGTTGGGATACGTGAAACACATTGTGAACATGACTCAGCGATGGCGGTAAGGCCAACCTGTACGCTAAATCCCCAACTCTCTCTATGATCTCAAATGGTCCGATATATCTCGGACTAAGCTTTCCTCTTCTCCTAAAACGGAAAATCCCTCGTGTAGGAGACACCTTCAATAGCACATGATCCCCAACGTCGAACTCTAGAGGACGACGACGTACATCGGCATAAGACTTCTGTCGACTCTGGGCAGTCAATAGTCTCTCTTGAATCAAAGCTATCTTCTCTTGAGTCTGAATAATCAATTCCGGTTCCGTCCCGATCAGATCCGAAGAATCATCCCAACACAGAGGCGATCGGCATCTCCTCCCGTACAAAGCTTCAAATGGTGCCATCTTGATAGAAGCGTGCCAACTGTTATTGTAAGTGAATTCGATCAAGGGCAAGTGAACTTCCCAATCAGTTGACCAATCCAACGCACAAGCTCTAAGCATGTCTTCTACAGTTTGAATAGTCCTTTCGGACTGACCGTCTGTTTGGGGATGATAAGCTGTGCTAAAGTTGAGCTCAGTCCCCAAAGCCTTATGGACTGCCTTCCAGAAGTGCGATACGAAGCGACCATCTCGATCCGAAATAATGGTCTTCGGCGTCCCATGCAATCTGACTATCTCCGCAATAAATACTCGCGCCAATCTCTCGGGTCCCCATGTATCTTTTATTCCTAGGAAATGAGCCGACTTGGTTAGTCGATCAACTACGACCCAAATCATGTTCATTCCTGCTCTAGTCCTTGGCATACCTGTGATGAAATCCATCGAAATGTCCTCCCACTTCCATTCAGGGATCGGAAGCGGCTTTAACATCCCGGCAGGTCGCTGATGCTCAATCTTGACCTGCTGACAAGTCAAACACTTCGAAACGTACTCTGCTACGTCCTTCTTCATATTCCCCCACCAGAAATTTTTCTTTAGATCCTTATACATCTTACTGCTGCCCGGGTGAATAGAATAGGGCGCGCTATGAGCTTCTTTCAGAATAGTCCGTCTCAAATCATCATCATCGGGAATGCAAAGTCGACTTTGAAATCTCAGAACTCCATCATCTTGTATCACGAATCCTGGGGCTTTTCCTTTTTTTACTTCATCACATAATCGAAGGATCAGAGAATCGTCCAACTGCTTGGACTTGATCTTCTCGACTAGTGATGAAGTCGGTTCCATCACATAAAGTCGCCTGGATTCTGGTGCCCATACTTCAATTCCTTCGCGGATCGGTTCTCGTTGAATCTTTGATGCAGGCGTAAGAGCTTCCAACACTCGAAGAGAAACAGGTTTACGGCTCAATGCATCGGCTACTACATTTGCTTTCCCTGGATGATAGAGGATCTCCAAGTCGTAGTCCTTGATCAATTCCAACCACCTTCTCTGCCTCATGTTTAATTCCTTCTGACTGAAAATGTATTTGAGGCTCTTATGATCCGTAAAGATCTGACAATGAGTGCCGTACAAATAATGTCGCCAAATTTTCAAAGCAAAGACCACAGCTGCTAACTCCAGATCATGAGTCGGGTAATTTACTTCGTACGGTTTCAACTGCCGAGAAGCATAGGCAATCACCTTATCCTTCTGCATCAACACACAACCCAAACCCTGATTTGAAGCGTCGCTGTATACCATGAATCCATCAGTTCCCTCTGGCAGTGCTAAGATAGGTGCTGTCGTCAGTCTCTTCTTAAGTTCATCAAAACCAGCCTGACACTGCCCATCCCACGTGAACTTTCGAGTTTTCTGTAATAGCTGAGTGAGCGGACGAGCAATTTTGGAAAATCCCTCTACAAAGCGGCGATAATATCCAGCAAGTCCTAAGAAGCTTCGGACTCCTTTCACGTTCTTAGGAGCTTCCCATTCCAAGATTGCTTCAACTTTCTTCGAGTCCACCTGAACTCCGTCGGATGATATCACATGCCCAAGGAAGGTTACTTCCTTAAGCCAGAATTCGCATTTAGAAAATTTTGCATAAAGCTGTTCCTTTCTCAAGATGCTCAAAACCACACGTAAATGATCAGCATGCTCCTCTGCGTCCCTCGAATATATCAAAATGTCGTCAATGAAAACGACCACAAATTTATCCAAGTACTCCAAGAATACCCGATTCATCAATTGCATGAATACCGCAGGAGCATTGGTGAGTCCAAATGGCATCACTACAAATTCATAATGCCCGTACCGGGATCTGAAAGCAGATTTCGGTACATCCGATTCCTTAATTCTCAACTGGTGGTATCCTGATCGCAAGTCAATCTTCGAGAATACCCTTGCCCCTTGCAGTTGGTCGAACAAGTCGTCGATCCGAGGTATAGGATACTTATTCTTGATCGTCATCTTATTGAGTTCCCTGTAATCAATACACAGTCGGAGGGATCCGTCTTTCTTCCGGACAAAGAGAACGGGCGCTCCCAAAGGAGAAACGCTCGGTTGAATATAGCCCTTCTGTAACAATTCCTCCAGTTGCTTCTTGAGTTCATACATCTCGGTTGGCGCCATACGGTATGGTGCCCTGGAAATAGGGTTTGCTCCAGGCTCTAACTCGATGGTGAATTCCACTTCTCTTTGCGGGGGTAACCCGGGTAGCTCGTCAGGAAATACATCTGAGAACTCATTCACAACTGAAATAGACGAGAGCTCTATTCCTTCCTCTTTCCTCATGGCATAGCACCAAAGTCCGTAACATCCCTGCTTCAGTAATTTCACAGCTTTCATTGCCTTGATCAATTTCCCCGAGCTTCCCGGTCTCCATCCTCGGAATAAGTGTTCAGATCCGTCATCAGCAATGATGGAAATGACTCTCTCTCGGTAATTCAGCACAGCTCCATAACGGTTGAGCCAATCATCTCCGAGAATTAAATCGTCACCACATATGTCAACTACAATAAGATTCGATGGCCAATCTCTCCCTTCTATAGATACTGGGAAATCCCTAGCTTCAAGTTTTCCCACAATTTTCTCTCCGCTCGGTAATCCCACAACATAAGGTTCACAATTATACAAGCACGAGATGTTCAAACGATTAACACAGTTCAAAGATATAAAAGAATGAATAGCTCCCGAATCGAACAAGACACTAACTGGTTGCAAAAGGATCTGAATCGTACCTGATGCAACAGCAGTGTTCTGGTCGTCAGATCTCCTCATTTCGTACAGACGTGGAGGAACGGACCCAGCACTGGATGTTTCTCTCTTCCCAGCGTTCTGCTGCTGAAATCCACTCTGCTGTGTCTGGTTCACACTTATCTCCTTGGGAACTGGTGCTGGAGTGCGGGTACCAAAAGATCTAGCGGCTCCACGTAAGGCCGCACGGTGCCCTTCTTGCCCACAATCGTAACAAGTCACGGAAGATGCGGGCAATCACGTCGAACATGCCTCGCTCGACCACAATTGTAGCATTTCTTTGATGCGTCCGAAATCGCCGATGCTGTCCGAACTTCTTTCCGCCTCTAGAAGGATGTGGAGGTTTCTAGCCGAGTAAAGGAAGGCTGGCTGCGGGCCCCACCACTCTTGTTTTCTCGCAAAGCCGCGGTCACCTTCGCTTCTTTGCCTCTACCGATTTCTCCACCGCCGCCTCTTTCATGTCGTAGGCCGCTTTGTCTTGGTACTGCCGCAACGTAGTACACTCGAATCCGGACATGTACTTTGAATCTCGGCTTCATCCGCATATCAAAATGAAAAATCTTTTACGCCTCCGTTCGACCAAGTGTCGCACACAAGTCACCGATGATTGAAAGTTTTAATTACATCATCACAGATGCCTCCGAACTCGTGGGTGAGAAAAACTCTCGGATCTTCGCCTCTAATCCGGACGAGGACGATCGTGCTTCCATCATTTGTTTGAATTCCGTCCAATCCGCATTATGGTTCTCGGGTCGAATAGCCTCCCACCAGTCAAAGGCCTCCCCAGTCAGAAAATACTGGGCAATGGGAACCTTCCGGTCCTCGGGACAGTTAAGACCCGCGAATATCTTCTCCAACTCCTTGAGCCAGTGATCCCAAGTAAGTGCCTCAGCAGATCCGTCAAATTTTGGCGGGTGCAATTTAACCACCTCAGCAAGCCATCTGTCTCCCCGGTTATCCTCATGGTGCTGCTGTCCCATCGCCGTCTGCATGCGATCAACGACTTGAGCGAACTGGTTTATCTGCGCCACCACCTGTTGAAGCACTCCCGGCATGTTCGGATTTGCGTCATCATTCGCTGATCCTTGCTGCCCTCCAGAATGGGAATCGGTTCGACTAGCCGATATTTCGGGAGTAGTTGCGGAATCCTCGTGTCTCAAGTTACCACGTCCGCGTCCACGACCGCGTCCGCGTCCACGTCCTCCTCTCAACATACTGTAAACGCAATTTCTCAATATCCAGAACAAAATTTTTCGAAATAAAATCCACAATACTCACAAGGCGGTAATTAAACAAAACTGTAGTATATGAGATTAATAGACTTAAAACCTCGTTCCACATGACTAATCTGGCTGAAATGTGTTGTTAAAAACGACCCGTAAATAAAATAACTTAAACAGACAGAATTTAAACCATACTGCCAAGATATCCATGAATCTTAGCTCCGATACCATATTCGTAACACCCCGAGATATTCGGAATGATTACTGCGCCGTAAACCCCTTTAAGTAAGGATTTACAAGGCTAATTAAAAGAAAAGTAAATATAAGACATCAATCTGCGAAAATTCAAGTTTATGAAAACGCATAACTGGTTCAACGGGTAATTAATACAACCATATCGAATTAATATCAAAAGGACACGCGTACTCGAGTACGAAACCAAACCAAGACAACAAATCTCCAATAACAATAAACATCATCAACCCCTTCGCTGCCACGTCGGTCCCGTGTGTCGCTTTCTCCTCGCTACCCGAACATCAAAACAAATGTCCACCCCGAAGGGGTTAGCAAAACGATGCTAGTACAAGTATCATATTAAACAATTCAAATATGCATCAACAATACATAACGAGATACATCACACGGACTTCCGCTCAGGAATCCGACAATGCGAATCTACAAGATTCCATTACGGCATGGGTATTCCAATGATCCAGGCCTCAAAGATAGATCCCAAGATGATCCGTCGGACCAACACGAGGTGGAAATAACCCGTCCCAATGATCCAGCGCCTCGGCTAGATCCCAAGATGATCCGTCGGACCAACACGAGGTGGAAATAACCCGTCCCAATGATCCAGCGCCCTCAGCCTAGATCCCAAGATGATCCCGTCGGACCAACACGAGGTGGACATCCGATCCAGCGCCCTCAGCATAGATCGTACACGTATACAAACACAACTCATGCATACACATATGCCAAATCATTATGTTCATCAACATGAACATATAAACACCATATAACGAATATCATGACAAATCAACGAAGTAAATATCATGTTCAACAACATGTATAATCATACGCATACTCCAAAAATACCGATATTAACATATCACGATACTTGCCTCGAAGATGGCAAGAACGATACACTTCAAAGCTCTCGACGCACTCGAAGGCCGCCTCCTCCGATCAACGTAACAAGCTCGAACCTTAACAAAAGGAACGATATACAAATCATCTCAAGTCGAACAATGGCCTAACAATTGCCTACGGCCGAAAAGCTCAAACTAAACAAGTCTGCTGGATTGCTTAGCGCGCTACGTATACATCGCGTAACGTGCGCTAAGACGGACTGTTAGCGTACGCTATCGTATAAGACTAGCGTGCGCTAGCCACGGTCTGGCAGTCTGACTCGGCTGGCCTCATAACGTACGCTACGTATGTTTCGGGCGTTAACTGACCCCGATAGCGCACGTTAACTCACACGTGTTAGCGTGCGCTAATATTGCATGGCAGAAATACTGCAAGCCGAAACTGGGTTGAATGGTGAAGAACTCATGAATCCTACCGTGATAATACAAGTTATCCTCGGGCAAATCATGCTAATAAGGTTTCTGGAAGATTTATGATTATGAAATACCAATATACGGGTAGTCATCTTAATATCATAATCTATCTACGATCTTCAAGAAATAATCTAAGTTCCATCGTCTTACGTTCCAAAACACATGATTCCAACGTATACAACGTATCAACTGGGTAATATCCGATTACTTGATCATAAATCGATTTAAACATGCTTAGGAGTCCTTATAATAAGATGGTTCAAAGGTTCATTCGACATCTAGTACCGATACGTCAAAACTATCCTTCTAACATGTGATGACCAATTATAAACGAAGTACTTGCTATCCAAACATGATTCAAATCTTCCTTATGAACATTACTAATCATTGGTGAAGAACCACCTACCTCAAAGTAGTGAAGAACACGGATGAAATGAAGCAATCCAACACCGAGGGTTTGAACACCAATCTCCAATGATGTATGATCTTCAATCTCGAACTAGGAGGTTGATACTGAGTGTTTAGGACGAAAGTAGTTATGTTCTATGTGTCAAAGTTCGGGTTGAGGGAGGAGAGGGAACTGAAATCACGAATAGGATGCTGTCCTTTTTATAATAAATGGCTATTAGCGCGCGCTATACACTGTCCGTAGCGTGCGCTAACGGCTCACGCCTAAATCGTACTCGGCACTTAGCGTGCGCTACGCATCGACCAGAGCGCGGCGCTAAGGCGTTGACTCGGCTTTTCCCGAAAGCCGTCCAGATACATTCGACAAGATCCGACAAGGGTCCCCCGGCCAGATCTCACCTACCGCGCGTCTCAATCAATCTGACCACGCGTAGCGTGCGCTAATTACACTCGGTAGCGTGCGTTATGAAACCATGTTAGCGTACGCTACCCTTAGCCTGTAGCGTGCGCTACATGCACAGAATTTTCAATCTTCAAATCACATACACGAAATTATATGCTCGACAACATCGGATTATGAAATACGGAGAATAGTACTCAGACAAAAGTACAATCATTACAATATCACAAGTTCCAATTACATAACAGAACTCTCGGGTATTACACATTCCACGACCTTACCCCTTAGTATCAGTCCTAGAGGCCTTACACGCCATCCCCGGGTGGAGGAACAACACATCATTCAAACTCATAGTTCACAAGCAACATACATGCGGAATATGTAACATATGCAATCAAATGTAACCCGTGTACTTGCCTCAGATAACTTGGTGCAATGAAATAGACGAAAGGAAGGGTTTCGATTCAACTCCGTTCAAAGGTCTGTTCCTAAGTTGTACCCATTGGGGAAATCTTCAAACATCTTTGGGGGTATAATTCAATATAATTAATTAACGAAGGTATCCTTGAAATCAATCCATAAAACTTCAATAATACCAAAGGATATCGAGTATGGAACCAAAATCCTACAACGATCTAAGCTTATTTGCATTGATTCGGCCAGATCTTCACGAACCCCCAAAATCCCCTAAAATTCATAAAACTAGGGTTCTTGAGAATCATACCTTGATTTGGATGATAAGAGATGTCAAAATAAGGATAAATTTGCATCAAAGGTTGGAAGATGATGGTATCAATTATTGTTCAGCCGAAATCGCCTCTTCCTATGTCTTAAGATCACCCACAACCGGAAGAAGAGGCAAGAAATGAGAAAATGCCGAAATGGGTTGCTGCCTATATATTTATATTGGTTGGCCCTAGCGTGCACTATGATTTCGAGTTAGCGTGCGCTAATGGGCGTCCTGGTCCAGAACCTTCGATCGGGGCCCGCTACTCTAGGCCGGTATTCGCCACCTGTCCGCACGATATCCAGAAGCTTCCGCCTATTCTGGTCCTGATAGCGCGCGCTGGACGAGTGTTAGCGTGCGCTAGCAAACTCATCCAGAACCTGCTGGACTGATCTATCCAGCCCGGTAGCGCGTGCTGGCGGTCGCATGACGTGCGCTACGTGTGTCGACTAGCGCGCGCAATAGCCGGCAGTAGCGTGCGCTATCTTCCATTCCTTCCGGAGTCCAGAATCCCCAGTAACTTCTCTGGAAGGCCAGGTAGCACGCGTTACGGTCGAATGGCGTGCGCTACTTAAGCAACCTAGCGCGCGCTACCGTTAGACGTAGGGTGCACTACCTACTGGTCTGGACGAAGCCCATAACCTTCTGGCCTTGCTGCTCGGCCGGTTAGCGCGCGCTGCCTTACAGCCGTGGCGTGCGCTAACACCACGTTGCTTGCATGTGCTAAGTGAATAGATTAACGTGCACTAGTCCTCCTGTCCTAGATAGATTTGCGATCACGATACCAACGGTACGACTTGACGGTTAATGACAATCAATGAAATAACAGCATGCATCACAACATATAAGCTCAAATTCAAATCCAACACATGATTACCATTCTTCAAAAAAATTACAAACTAGCCTCGAGGTTCAAGAATTAATAATTATTACCCACAAAAAGTACAATTATTACAGCGGAGTTAGTTGATCCCCATCGGTACCTTTCGATTCCCTGGATAGCCGATTACCTCAAAAGTAGTCTCCATTTCGGAGATCCAGTTGTCCACGTGTTATCTCCCGAACCGTCGAATAATGGTGGTCTAGCCTTCAGCATCTCTCCCAGCCATCGGTCCCTTCCGGCGTTCTCCTCTACGTTCATGACTGGTACCCGTTCCACTCGATTGTCCTGAGCGATTCCTACTGCAATGGCCTGGGCGAGAGTCTGAATGAAATTCGGATCCATTCCCCTGTTGTTCTGGTTTTCTGCCTCCTGTTCATTCTGGTTGATGGATGGTGGCTGGTTCCCGGCCAGAACGGTTTCAGCGGTGTTCCTGTCTTCCTGCTGGTTCACAGTGGAGCCCTGAGCATCATTCACGATTATCCTAGCTCCACGACATGCCATTTGTGATAATCGTTTGATCTAGGGGGTCAATTCAGTACAATCATTCTTTGAGTTCTATTGAATCTAAACATCATACCTGATTCTCAAGAAACATACACGTTTTTTACCTTGACATTCCTCGATGATTTACGATCGCTTGGAGTGTCGGAATTTTGAAGGTTTTTAAACAATTTCAAAATGTTTTGATAAAACATTCCACGTGAGTGTTCGTCTCCGATACCATTTTCTATAACGCCCCCAGAATGTCGGGACGCTACAGTGCTGTGAATCCCGTGTGGAACCCACAAGGCAAGTTTTGTTTTAAAGAGTTGTAAAATAATTTGCAGAAAATAACTGCAAGACAGTGTAAATACGAAACAAAATACTTTAAAGAAAATCAAGTCCGCGTACACGATTATTACATAACATGGAATGTTTTCAGGATTCAATTTCAGAAACAGAATAGCAAGTCTTCTCCCCAACACTACTCAAGCCTGACCGGAACCTTCGAGAACATCCTGCACATATTCAACAAATTTGCCTGACACGACGAATCGTGCCAGCAAACCAAGGTCAGATAATTCGAATAAAATTTCATTGATAGAATCAGATAAATCCGCGCTACAGTGTTATTACTTGGTAAGGCAACATGTCACAGAGTACTCAACATTATCTCATCGGCACATAAACTCCCATGGTCACAACCAAGGGTCACAAAAGTATCTACTCAGGAATACTCCAAACGTGGGTACCATTCAGGTTTCATCCCGCAACACAGTTCCATACGATATAGCAACCTATAAATTCCGAAGGTCCCAACTAAGAGTCACAGAAGTATCTATTCAGGAATACTCCGGACATGGGTACCATTCTGGTTTTATCCCGCAATACAATTCCGTACGGTATAGCAACATATAAACTCCCAAGGTCGCAACCAAGGGTCACGAAAGTATCTACTCAAGAATACTCCGGACGAGATAAGTAAAACGAGCATAATTTCACAAATAATGGCACACATTAAATTTAGGAATTTAATGCAACATAGTCCAAGCAAGGGTTCACTTGACTCAAGTCCGATGAGGGTTACTCCTTGATACACAACCGCTCGAACGACCACACCCGAGAGCTCAACCTATTACATATTCGTCGATTAATACCTTTATGGTGATAATCACGAATAGCGGCAATTTGCCCCGTCCCGATAGGATTTTAATCTAGTTAGTTTCATAATGTTGAACCCAAAGTCCCATGTTTAACGACAATGCCAATTACTAAATTCCTTGTTCCACCAATTCTCGATTTATCATCTCATTTAGCCATATCGTTCTTGTACAAAACTTATATGTTACGGCTACGACTATAGCCATTCCTAATTTGTTACTTACTTAATTTCGAAATTCTATAATCTCTAGTAAAAAATAACAAGCATAATTCTCGTGTATTTCTAATGTATTTGATTACCTATCCGATTCGATAATTGACAACTAATTCATTAAGGAAATCCAAATGAGGTTACAATATGATAATCGGGTTATAATCAAAATCCATAATATGACGATCCCATGGTGTTCGTGATTTACAAGTTCTATTATGAGTTTAGAATCCAACCATGATTACAACTACAAATCATACAAAATACTAGCTTGATAGGTTTCGATTAACGATTATAACTAGCCCCACCAGTTCGATCATTATCAAGAGTTTTATAAACTACCCAAGGCATCCGAATCTAGTACAATATAACTAACGACACCGATATGAATTCGAAGGTTGATGAACTTACCTTACTCGACGAGATACGAGGAAGAACAACAAAGGACGATGAAGGACGGGAGGACAACACCTTCAAAATCTTCTCCTAAGCTTGATCAAAATCCACTCTACTATGATAATACATGGCTAGGAAGGCTCACAATTCGATTTGGAGGGTTGGATGACGATTTTTGGATGAGAAGAAGTGTTTAAGGGTCGGAGGAAATGAAAGAGGAAATGTCATTTTATAAAACCAGGCTAACCTTTGTTACATACATTACCGCATATGGGCTAAGTACGTAAGTGTTTCTCAAAAGTTTCTACCCGAAATGTCATGGTCCATTACGTACGTAATGTATGGTTGAGTTACCTACGTAATGATCACTTGACTAGATGTCGTTGTTGCGCCGAAAGTTGCCCTGACCACACGGGATCGAGGATCTCGTCCATAGACTGCATTACGTACGTAAAGTCTAAGCTTTAACGTATGTAATGTTATGAGGATAGCGTATGTAATGCTTCCGTGTAACGTACGTAATGTTCGTTCAATACACTAAGTTATAATATTACATCTAATCCTTATAACACGACTTCCCTTTAGACTCATCTAGCAATTTCTCGGGGAACAAGATGTTGGCCACCGTCATATTCTCACCGATAATTTCTCAACGACATCAAGGTAAGTCACCGACATATCATCAACATTAGGAAATCACATCACAACACAAATAAGTTGTAACACCCCCAATCCGCTCAGGGATATTACACGCCGTAGAACCTCTCCTCGAGGATCTACCAGGCTGGTAACAACATTTAACATCTCGACAATGCCTTCGAGGCTAAAATGACTCAGTAGACCGATTTGGTCTTTCCACAAATACATACAACTCAAATACAACTCATGCCCATGCAGGGGACAAAATATAACCACACCCGTACAACGGGAACAATATAGCAGCGGAAAATAAAGTACAACTGAACCAACACACGATGTACGGTTCCTCATGTGATTAGTATCGATCATCTTTCATCATCCTTCGTGCCGACCCTGTGTTATGCTCCAAAACCTGAATGCAAAAACAGACATCCACCCCCCGAATACTCGGGGGTTAGCAAAACTCCACTGTTTTGCTAGTGCAAGAACAAAGTGCAAATACGAGCCATATAATTCACATTCCACGAATAACAATAACTGAGGATCCTCAAAGATCCAAACGAAACGAAAAGTACTTCCCGAGGCAAGGGTTTGAGAAAACATTTCAAAATCAAAATATCATAAATCAATGGAAGTAATTTATAAAACGGTTTAGAATGCCATCGAGAGTTTTAATAGAAGACAATTTAGGATTATCAAATCCTACTTTTCAAAATCCAAAAGACAAAAAGGGGTCACCGCCCCAAAGGTTTACTTTCTGAAAAATGATATTAACCAAACCGTTGGGATTTTAGCCCCAAATCCGTAAAACGACTTTTACAAAACCATTGGGATTTTAGCCCCAAATCTCATCAACTCACAGTACACAAGAACGACCACAAGGTTCGTCTTCCAACATCAAAATCCACAAATAAAGGATTTAACACAAACAACGAAATACTCTAGAGCCATCCTAGCCAAGTAGGCCAAACGAACAATTTACCTCTTACACACTTAGTCAATGCATGCAATCATGAAAACCGTTCGAAAGCACTCATTTTCGGAAATGCCATAATCAGATCACATTTGTAAAATTCACCACAATTAACCGTCGATCCACACCTCCGTGGACCCCTACCGAGACCCCGTCGGATCTAACCCGTAGTGGTTAAAAGCAAAGCTCGTCGATCCACACCTCCGTGGACCCCTACCGAGACCCCGCTGGTCTAACCCGTAGTGAGCATACACACACACACGTTACTCATGCAATACTAACATGCTAAGAATGTAAGTTCATTAAGAATACTCACTAGAGATGGCCATTAACTCGACACCATTACCAAACTCTTCAAAAATACAATAACAAGATTAAAAACGGAATTCACGATTCCATAACTTAAACAATAGGAGTATCATCATAAAATCCTTCAACGTTCAAAATAACCAAATCATAATCAATTCTCAAAACACCGTTCACAAATCACACTCGTTTTGAAAGAAAGCCTTTAATGAGGCCAAACCGAAATCCTTTGAAACTTCATTTAAAATAACCAAACAAACACATCAGTACGACCACCGATCATCATATCCATAAAACGAGAAAAGTATGGGCAAGGTACTTGCCTCGAATAAGAACAACGCGGAGAATCGGCCGAAGTAGGTTGGCACGAACCGACTACGAACTCGCCGACTCCACCGAACGACAATCCACAACAACGAACTACGAACGAAAACAATAACAACGAAAATGAATTCCAAAGTACGACCCAAAGCCGCTGAATTCAAAGAACAAATGACGAAAGTTCAAGGATTTCCCCCAAAACGGCCAAGAACACGAGTCTGCTCCACAAAACCCGAAAACGGAATTCCAAGTTGAAATATGGATATACAATCCATAGAATATGTTTAACAACATCATTTAACCATAATCGATCCATCGAAAACGGATGAAAAACGAGATCGGGGACAAATCCCCCAAAAAGTCAATTCGAAGGAAATCAAGAATTATACTTCGATTCGACGAAGAACAATGGATTAAATGATGTTAAACACAAAAATAATATTAAGATTAATCATACCCATCATGAATTAATCAACAACACGAAACGAATCGGACAAAAATGCAAAAATCCCCAAATTCACGAAATTAGGGTTCTAAGGAAGATTACCTTGATTCGCTGGATCAAAGGTTGATAACGGACGATCGATTGATGTTATGAACTCAAGGACTTCATGGATTTGTTGTTAAACAACATGGCTTCGTCACCCATGAATCGCCATTCGCGGAAGGAGAAGGAAGGAAATGAAAAATGAAGTGAAATGTGACTGCTCAGCCACATTTATACTGGCCAAACTAGCGTGCGCTAGCCTTCCCGGACTAGCGTGCGCTATCGGCCGGTATCGGCCGAGTACCCTCGGCCAGGGCCCACACGACCCGGCATCACCGACCAACCCTGCCGACCAAACCTGTCGACCCGACTCCCGCTAGCGTGCGCTACGGCCGGTTCCTGCCGCACCCGTCCGGCCGGTGCCCGCAATCGTCCGGCCAGTCCCGCCACCGTCCGGCCAGTCCCGCAACCGTCAGGGCTCGACGACCCGATTTCCGAAAACGCACGGAACGAACACGACGAAAAGCTCGCGGACAACATCAACGACCCGAAATGAAAACATAATACCATAATTAATCATACGCGACCAAGAAACGGGTCGAGACAACAATTACAGATACGAATACCCGTAACTTTCAAGAAATTTAAAAATGGCCCAAAACGCCCGGAAATCACGATACGTGATCGAATAACCAAACCGAAGTTCACAACACATTTAACAAAGTTAAACGGACTTACAGGAAACTCGAAACAGCAGTTTCGGACGAGATTCGCAAGAATCGAACTCAAGCACGGAAAAGTCGCTAAAAAGCACAGAACTCAACGAAACGACACCGAAACGAACTCGGATGTCAAAAAGTGTAGAATTAATCATTCTCAGAATGACGAAACGGTCATGAGCGAGTCGTCAAAATGGACTCCGTCCGAAAAAAGAAATTTACCGAAAATCGAAAATTGCGGATATTACATAAGTACTTTCAAGGATTTATATGCCACAACATGGTCTAAACATAGTACGTATAAAAGTAAAGCATCGCGATGGAGCACATTGTTTAATCATTAATACGAGGTACAAGGTTTTAAACAGCATGGAATACTCGTGGTATTACAACATTTCAATTAAGTCATTGACTATCCTAGAGTGAAATCCATGTGACTGACGAGTCGTGTCCGAGTATACTAATCCTATTAGCATACCTATAACACGTGCTCCCACTAACCCCTGGTGAACACAAGCACTCTACATGTGAAAGTAAATTTTATACAAGTCTTGTCTAAACTTAATGTCCAGCTAAGTTTTATCGACTTGCGAATAAATTAAGCATTTGAGCCCTAAACATTTCGAGTGCCTATCTCCTTATTTTCATAAAGAGTGGATTGTTTGCTCCTAAATACAGGGACTATTATTCTATATACCAAATCACGATGCCAGTGATATATAATGCTCTCACTCTCTCATCCTATGAGTGGCATTTGATGGCATATTCCTAATAATATCTCACTTGCACTAAATGCCACAAACTATGTTATCTAATACCCATACTCTATAGATTTCGCTCTAAGACCATCTGAAATAGTAGCTTGGTCAGTGAATCAACAACGTTATTTACTGTGTCTACTCTCTGCAGTATAACATTTTCTTTGTGAACCATTTATCTAATAAATGATATTCTTTATCAATATATTTGGTGTTGTGGAGAGCCCTAGGCTCTTTAGCCTGTGTAATAGCTCCGTCGTTGTCGTAAAATAGCATCACAGACTTCTCTACATTAGTGACCACAAGAAGTTCCTTAGTGAACTTCTTAATCCAAAAAGTGTCTTTAGCAGCCTCCGTGGCTGCCTGATATTCAGCTTGACGTGTAGAGATTGTTGTCGCGCTTTTCATGGCACTTCTCCAAGATACTGTTCACCATCCAGAGTAAAGATATACCCTGAAGTGGACATCTTCACATCCACGTCTCCCGAAAATTCTGAGTCTATATAGCCCTTCACTTTTAGTTCTCCGCCGCCGTACGTAAGAACCAAGTCATTAGGTACTTAAGAATGTTCAGCACATCAGTCCAATATTCCTGTCCTAGATTTGACTGAAAATGACTTACTACACTCACATCATAGGCAATCTCCCGTTTAGTGCATATCATATCATACATGAAGCTACCTACTGCTGAAGTATAGGAACCTTTACTCATCCTTTCTGTCATTCTCACTTTGAGGACATATCTCCAATGAAAGTTTTATGCCATGTTGCATAGGTAGGAACCCTCTTTTAGAATCTTCCATCCTAAATTACTTTAGAATCTTTTCTATATAGAGGGATTGAGAAATACCTATCATTCTCTACACTCTATCCAAGTAGAGACGAATACCCAGAATATAGGTAGCTTTTCTCAAGCCTTTCATTGAGAAATCATTAGAATTCCAAGCTTTCATATAACCGAGCATTCTTACATCATTTCCTATAAGTAGAGTGTCATCCACATATAGTATTAAGAACGTAATTTGCTCCGACTAACCTTCTTGTAAATACAGGACTCCTCTTCGTTTTGGATAAAATCAAACTCTTTGACTATCTCATTAAAATAAAGATTCGAACTTCGCAAAGCTTGCTTCAGTCCATAAATGGCACGCTAAAGTTGGCATACTTTATGAATATCAGTTTCAGATATGAGTCCCTTAGGCTATTCCATGTAAATATTCTCCTCTAGGAATCCATTTAAGAATGCCGTTTTCACATCCATTTACCATATTTTATAACCTAAGTGGGCTGCTATGTCAAGTATCATGCAAATATACTTAATCATGGCTACAAGCGAGAAGGTCTCAAAATAATAGATTCCCTCTCTTTGAGAATAACCCTTTACCACAAGTCTGGCCTTATAGATATCAACCTTGCCATCTCCATCAGTCTTTATCTTGTAGATCAATTTATTTCCAATAGGCACCATGCTCTTAAGACTATCTAAAATCCAGACCTGATTAGCATGCATAGAGTCTATCTCAGCTTCCATAGCCTCTCGACACTTCGCATAATCAATATCTACCATCGCTTAGTCATATGTAGAGGGATCATTCTCTTGGCTACTTTCTGTCATCTCATGAGGACCTAGTTCCACTTGACGCAGATAGCCATACCTCTTAGGAAAATAAGAAGCTCTACTAGACCTGCCAGGTGGTGTTTGTATTTCAGAAGGTTATGTTTCAATATCTTGTACACTGTTTGGTATTTTTTTTATTTCTTCTAAAAAAATATTTCTACCTACGCCACCTTCCATAATGAACTCATTTTCAAGGAAGTGTGCTTGTAAAACAACAATGACCTTGATCTTTGTGCATGTAGAATAGATATCCCATGGACTCCCCTGGATATCCTATGAAACGACCTTCAGAGACCTAGCTTCCAATTTATCTACTTTAGTCTTCTTGACATAAACAGGACATCCCCAAATCCTAATGTGGTTAAGACTTGAACTTCTTCCTTAGGAACAGATTTGGAGGGATATCTGTTCAAGATATGTGCAGTAGTACGGATCGCATAACCCCACAGGTAAACTGGTAGATCAATATAGTTAAGCATGGAGCGAACTATGTCTAACAAGGTTCAGTTACTTCTTTCTGATACACCATTTAATTATGGAGTAGTTGGAGGAGTAAATTGCGACACTATTCCTAGTTCTTTCAAGAACTCATCAAACTAGATACTCATATACTCGCCACCTCGGTCCAACTGAAGTGCTTTAACATGATGTCATGTTTGGTTTTCAACTAGGGCCTTAAATTCCTTGAATTTATCAAAGACTTTGGATTTATGTTTCATTAAGCACACGAATCCATACCTAGTATGGTCATTAGTGAATGTAATGAAATACTAAAAACCATCTCGTGCCACTTCAAAAGGGCCTCATACGTCAATATGGATCAATCCAAGTTTTTCACCAGCTCTTTCAAAAGTCCCTATGAAGGTTAAATTAGTCATTTTGCCTTGAAGGCAAGATTCAAAAGTTGAATAGGGATCCCATCCCAATGGACATGTAAGCCCATCTTTCTCCATTTTATGAATCTTAGTCTAACCAACATGACCAAGTCTAAGATGCCACTCAAGGGCTTGGTTTGTTTCATCCCTACCAAGCTTCCTAGTTCTTCACAATTGTTATATTCTTTAGATTCAAATTGTATAAACCATTTAATAATGTAGCAGTACTAACCAATTTATTTCTGAAATACATTCGACAGGACCCATCTCCAATAAAGAGATTAAATCCCTTTCGGTCCATGATCGGAATTGATACAATATTTTTATGGCCCTTGGGCAAAACAAGTACATCATCCAAAGCAATTATATAACCAAATTCTAAATCCGACATAAGTGATCCGATGTCAGTAGCCTCGACACTATGCCGACTGCCGACTGTCACCATCACTTCTCCAGCTGCAAGCTTTCTACTTCATTCCAGATCCTGATTCACTACCAATATTGGGGGTTTAGCCGACGACTTTAAGTCTTCGGGTAAAGGTCAATGTCGTCGGCTAATCCCCTCAGTCGTCAGCTAAAAAAACTTCGGCCAATATTCATCGGCCAAGGTTTAGCCGACGACTATTTTGGTAGTTGTCGGCTAAAGCTCAGAGTTTAGCCGACGACTTTTTCCCGTCGGCTAAAGTTTAGCCGACGATTGTTAAGTGTCGTCGGCTAAACCTCTACTATTTAGCCGACGACTGAGGAAAAAATTAGTCGGCTAAAGTGTTTAAAATATATATATATATATACTTTAGCCGACGACCTTTAACAACGGTTCTCGGCTAAAATGTTTTTTAAAAAAAATAATATACTTTAGCCGACGACATTAACAACGGTCGTCGGCTAAAATGTTTTTATAAAAATAATAATATACTTTAGCCGATGACTTTTCTAAAGGTCGTCGGCTAAAACTTAATATAAAAATAAAATTAATTCAGATTTTAGGATCTCAAAACCCGTTTTTTTGCACTTGCAATTTTTATACACCAGCTCCCATTATCAACAACAATCAGCGCACAACACATTCAACTAATACCATCAATAATATGCCCAACATTATATGCAACAATGCACAACACATTCGAGAACATAAATTTCATCAACATACTAGTAGCGTCAACAAAATCACTTACACAATTCTAACACAAATATAAATATACAAGAGTCCTACAACAACACTACGACAATCCACTACCAAAATCATCTAAATTTCCAAATGTAATGACCGAAGATCCTCATCATGAGACTGTGAAGATGGGGTCTGGCCGAAGACAGAAGGCGGTGGAGCACGTGCCTGTAGTCCAGCCTGAGTAATGGTATGAGTCAGCGTTTATATAGTCCATCATGGCCTGCTGCTGTCTCTGGAAACTCTCTAACCGCGACTCAGTCCTCTGCTCGCTCTCATGTAAATGCGCCTGAGTCCTCCTTTCATTCTCAGCTCGGAGATCCTTCTACGCCCTTAGCTGCTCCTCGAGATAAGCAGCCGTGCATCCCGTCCGCGAGGGCGCCGGAAGCCGGGGGTATCTCTCAATATGCTGTGACCCTAGGCTCCCATAATCTTAGTGTGGTACCGACTACCTCTAGGAGGGTAGACGGTACCTCACACCCTAGCGCTAAGATAAGGATCGGCCTGATCGATTTGTCCAATGGCGGAATCGAGGTCGATATCCGCTAAGTTCGGATACTGCTCCCGAGCAATCTCACCAAGCATCCTCTGAGACTCCTCCTGCACACGCTCCTAAGTTATATGAAAATAAATATTTCAATATCAATAAAAGTATGATACAAAGATATTTAGTTTATTACCAATATAAAATAAAAAAAAGACTTACATGCTCTTTGAGATGATTTGGATATGCTTTCTGAGTCACGTAGACAAATGCGTCCACCGAATCAGAAGAAGTTGCCTTGTGCGAAAATATCGCTAATGACCGCGAACCCAGACTGTGATGGTCAGTCAGGCCATCACGATTGGTCAAACTAGTCGCCTTAAAAAAAATATTGCAAGAATTACAAGATTTTACAGACAATTAAAAAATTACATACATATTAAAAATAATTTCATACTATGAACTCCGGGTCGCGAAAATGGGCGCGTAGCCACTTCCACTCGTAATCCCGGAACTTGAATTCTTCCGGGGTAGCCTCTCGGGTATCACCCCAGGCTGTCCAGAACATATGCATCTCATTTTTCCAAGATTTATACCTACAACACACGTTGTACAACATATATTATTCTTAAGAAAAAAAATTACGAGTAGAATGTAGATACAAAATAAATTAAAATCACTTGCTTGGTAGACTGCACCTCGTCACACCAAGTACATAGTAGAGAGTCGGGAATGACAAACCACACCTATGAACAACATAAATACGCAATAATTTAAAATTATCACATATTGCATTTTGAAGAACTACATGTTGATTGAAATACACTTATTAAATATTTAATAACTTACCGACATAGCATTATTTAAGGCATCCCTCATGCAATGCGGCACGTCCCCCTATTCGGGCCACAAAACAGGGACTCTGTCCCGAATGACAGAGCCAACATTACGGCTATATGTCGCCGTAGCGTCAGAAGACATCATCGGTCGTCCGTGTCTGTCTAGAGGAATCTCGTATCAGCCATGCTTACTGACGTACGAGTCGAGCGACAGACCCTTTACTGGGGCACGAGTCTTCTTCTTTTTCTTCTCCTCCTCGACTACATTTTTCCCCTTCTCCTTCTCCCTCTCTATCTTCTCGTACAATTTGGTCTTCGAAACCCGGCAACTCCGCCAACACATGCTGTCTGGCCAAGACTCGTAGACGTACGCCTCCTCAGGGCTAATCAATCGAACGGGAACTCAGACTCCCGTCTCATCAACCTCCGAAATAGCCGGAACCATCGGAGGCATGAATAGACTCGGCGGCGGACCGTGGGGCACCATCGACGAGGAACTCCGTACATCTCCTGATATAGGAGGACTGGATGTGGGTCGGTGGATGAGAGGCATATGAGTCTCCGTCTGCGAGGGAGTCGACCGTGGTGTCTGAAAGGATAAATGTCGCGCTAGTGCAGCGTGGTCATCTGTCGCCCTCACAAAATCGTCAGCGTTCATGCCAGTAGTTTCTAGTATCTGGCGGGCACGAGCGCTACTCTGAGCTATGTACTGAGTAGCGTGACCCGCCCTACTAGAGGCTACCGACCCCCCCCCCCCCCCCCCGAATCTGGAGTGGTCGACTTTGTCGACTTCTTCCCCAAGGCTTTCTTTATTCTCTCCATCTTCAAAATTAAAGAAACATACAGAGATATTCAAAAATTCGACAGAGTTTCCATAGTAAATTAAACAATCACATAGCAGTAATTACTGATGTCATACCACGTTAATCGTTCGATTAAGGCCGGCTATACAATCCCTTCCTCCTCAAACAAATTCATCAAATATTTCATTAATTCACAACTCATCAAACAATTTACCTAATTCATCACACAATTCATCATATTTCATCCAATTCACAAATTCATCAAACAAATAAAAACTAAATAAACACAAAATTCAAAAAAATAAATAAAACCTAACCTAATAAACTAAAAATGCACAAGAACCTAATTCTAAAAACTAAATAAACTAACCTAATAAACTAAATAAAACACAAAATTCTAAAAACTAAATAAGATCTAACCTAATAAACTAAAAATACACAAAAACTTAATTATAAAAACTAATTAAACTAACCTAATAAACTAAATAAAACACAAAATTCTAAAAACTAAATAAAATCTAACCTAATAAACTAAAAATACTCAAAAAGGGTTTTCCAAAAACTAAATAAATTCTAACCTAATAAACTGAAAATGCACAAAAACCTAGTTCTAAAAACTAAATAAACTAACCTAATAAACTAAATAAAACACAAATTCTAAAAACTAAATAAAATCTAACCTAATAAACTAAAAATACACAAAAACCTAATTCTAAAAACTAATTAAACTGGCCTAATAAATTAAATAAAACACAAAATTCTAAAAACTAAATAAAATCTAACCTAATAAACTAAAAATACACAAAAAGGGTTTTATAAAAACTAAATAAGATCTAACCTAATAAACTAAAATACACAAAAACCTAATTCTAAAAACTAAATATAACCTAACCTAATCAACTAAATAAAACACAAATTTTTAAAAAATAAATAAAGCCTAACCTAATAAACTAAAAACACACAAAAACCTAATTCTAAAAACTGAAATTAATACACTAAAAAATGCACAAAAAAAAACTTACCTGTGTGGCGGGAGGACGGTCGAGCGGCAGGAGGCGGGAGGTCTAACGGCGGGCGGTTGGGCGATCGGGTGGCGGGCGGTCGGGAGGTCGAGCGGCGGTGTTCCGGCTAGTGGGTGACGGGCTCGGGCGGGTGATGGGTGGGGGAAGAAAAAAGAAGAAAAGAAAGAAGAAAGAAGAGAAGGGGGTATATATATTTACAGGTTTAGCCGACGGCTTGATCTGAGTCGTCGGCTAAACCCCAATTTTTTTTTTTTTTGAAAAGGGTTTAAAGTCGTCGGCTAAACCCCATTTTTTTAAAAGAGTTTAGCCGACGACTTCCACCAACGTCGTCGGCTAAACCCCATTTTTGTTAAAAGGGTTTAGCCGACGACTTCCACCAAAGTCGTCGGCTAAACCACCACGATTTTTTTTAGTTAGTATTATTATTAATAATAATATGTTAATTAATGTTTTGATTAGTATTATTACTATTTTTTGTTTCCAAAAAAGAAAAAACAATCATTATATGTAACGTATGAAAATAAACATCTATTAAATTTATGGATCATAGTCTGAGTCATCACTACAATCTATCTCATTATCTGAGTTGATATGCGGCAACATATGCCTCAAGTCGTCCACATTATCGTCATCAGAATTTTTAAGTAATTCGTATGTATCAACTTCAACGTACCCGCGAGCATCACCACGGAGTCGGACGACTCGTCCTTCAGAAACATTATTCATCGTAATTGTCGTTGATGGTGGAATATTTGCTGCATTTGGCTCTTGATAAGCATCATCGTCATCAGTACCTGTTGTTTATCCCAGTGTAGCAGCACTATAAGTATTCCTTGTTGTCACAACGTTCACTATCTTCCATGTGCCTTTCTTCACCAAGTCTTCTTAATAATACACCGACCTTGCTGATGTTGTAAATACAAAAGGATCACTTTCATGCCATGTAGTGGAAGTGTCAATGGATAAAATCCCATAGTCGTCTTGCATATCGGTTCCAAGACTGATGTCGAACCATCGACACTTAAACAAGTAAATTATTTTCGGATACTCCCTATCTATATGCTTCCACATCTCTCCATTCGAAGGGTGTATCATAGTATCCCTGTTATGAGTGCGAGGCTCGGCGTGCCATCTCATTGCTTTTGCCGTGTGAGGAGACATAAAAAGCCGTTCCAACCTGTCCTTCAGTGGAAAATACTAAAGTACCTTCACCGGTTTCTCTTTTCCAGAAGGAGTGATCATATATCTCTCTATATCACATACAGGACATCTCGTGAGGTCTTCATTAAGATTGCCCCCAGAATTGAACACAATCATACATGTAGACGTATATCTTAATGTAGAGATGACCAAGATCTTTCAAAATTCCTCTCATTATGGTATATGTGTTAGGAAGACGATGACCCTGTGGAAGCATATTACTCGTAAGCTCCAAGTAATCATCCACAGACTTGATGGATGATCTATTCTCCCATGATCTGTTCTTCACCTTTAATCTCATCATTTCCATGACACAATCAAGAACAGTCATGTTACACCCTGGGTACAAAGGGGTCTGTTGGAGTTGAATTAGCTTGTTGTACCTATCAAGCCCAGCAGTATTGCAAGGCATCGGTCTACAGGGTCGTGGGATTGGCTCAGTTGGTACAGACGTCTCAGAATAACCAAACACATCATCAATCAACTTCCTATTCGGATCGGTGAACCCTTCGTTACCACTGAATTGTCCGTGACCGTACGGAATAACAGAATTCGGTGCTTCACCGTGGTATATCCAACATATATTCCAAAAACCATTCTTCTTTAGGTGCTCCTAGACATCATTAAATGGAAGACGATACATATCACTGCGACATCTACATTTATTACACGGACAGTAGTGCAATGTATTGCCACTGTCGTGCTCTTTTACAAACCTCATAAAGTGCTTCATCCCATCCATTACTCTTGGATCCCATTTTCGTAACCCAATCCATCTCTTGTCCATCCTGAAAATGTATAAATTTTCCAATATTAATCCAAATATCTAATATTGTTCAAATTATAAATGGAATCACAACAAACAATCAATATAACGTCTACAACGAATATTATAATTGAATCTCAAGACACCCAAAAAGTTACTTATATCCTTAAATTTATTAAGAGACTTTTTTTTAATCTATTCGATACACCTCAATGTATATGAATCATAATGATTATCATCACAAAAATTAAGCATTATACAGAAAAGATTTCGAATCTACAACATGAATAATACAAAGTTTCGAAATCACAATAAAAAATACAATAAAATATGTACCTTAATCGAATTGGTGATTACCGGTAGAAACCTTCATCACTCCAACTAGCACAACTCAAACTAGCAACACAAACTCAAAAAATACACAAAATCAAGGTTTTTTCGGGTGGAAATAACTGGGGACGATATATAATTTTAAATTGGAGGTTCAGCCGACGACTCGATCTGGGTCGTCGGCTAAACCATTACAAAAGTCGTCGACTAAAGTTTAACACTTTAGCCGACGACTACGTTGTACTTTAGCCGATGACCCAGATCAAGTTCTCGGCTAAAATTGTTTAGCCGGCGGCAGTATGGGTCATCGGCTAAACTACAAAGTTTAGCCGACGACACTTAAAAGTCGTCGGTCGTTTTTTTACGGGTCGTCAGCTAAAGTACAAAGTTTAGCCGATGACACTTAAAAATCGAGTTACGCATCGGAAAATAAACAGGTTTAATCGAATAAAATCCGAACCCTTAAAATGGATCGATCAAGCATTGTATAAACGAATATAAATTAATGAAGATAAAATTAGGAAGTCATACCCTCGTAGACCTTTGATAATATCTCTTCTGAAGGAAAAAAGCCGAACCCTTAATCGGATAAAAGCCGAACCCTTAAAACGGATCGATCAAGTATTGTATAAACGAATATAAATTAATGAAGATAAAATTAGGAAGTCATACCCTCGTATACCTTTGATAATATATCTTCTGAAGGAAAAACCCGAGCCAAGCTTTTTTCCGTCACCAATACGTACACGAATCCAATTCGTTCTAGTTTCATGAATGATCAGACGCCGAATATGCCAAGTGTCTATGTTATCACGTGTCGGATATTGATCGAAAAATTATATATCAATTCATTCTCGAAGAACATGGGTAGGAATTGATACAGTATTTTTCTTCTTTTCTCTTCTTCCTTTTATTTCTCTCTAAGATGAAATAATATCAAGAAAAATTTTCTTCTCCTTCTTCAATGTAGATCATGGTTGTAAATCAAGTGTGTGTGTGTGTGTGTGTGTTTTTCAACTCTTACATCAAATAAAAGACTTTCCCATTTTATAAAACAAAATGAAATCAAATGATGAGATATGATATCTCATCCATTTGTCCACATATCATTCTTTAATCAAACACACCCCACATGTTAGGAAGTAACTGTAATAATCCTATTTTTCCCATTTTCTCTGTTTCTGCCTATTGTACCGCTCGATTTATTTTAATCATGATGGCTCGTTTTTGTCGCGTCCGTAGATACCCTTGTGCAGCAAATCAGACTGCAGCAGTTCTGTACTGCATGGATCTTACGTACGCTAGCATCAGCAGATAATGAACGTTATCAAGTCTACCTTACGTATGCTATTATTATTCCTTTACATACGTTAAAATACCTGTTGGTTGGGATAGAAGGTTTTGGATAGACTTTAGGGTATGCTACATGAGGTATATAGCATACGTTATGAAGGATTACGTACGTTAATATCAAGGAGTACCATACGGTACTGTTTTGGGGTAATAATGAGAACACTCGGACTCGTATATAGTACGCATGCTTCCTGAATTCATTGTCATTTTAGTGTTACCAATTTTGGGCATTCGGGGATGTTGACTAAATCTTATGCGGACAATTGTGGTGCTATTATGTGATTATTTATTTAATTGTGCTGAGTGGTAATTACATGTAGTAGTATGTCGAACCTTGGTGGACGTGGATGTGAGGATGGTTGTCGAAGTGATGACGTGATCCGTACAACAACGATTCATACCATGGTAAAGGAGTACCAAGATCAGACGATATCCTATGAAATCTCCTCAGTGGTTGGGCCTTTGATCGAGGTGAAGAGGAAGAAGACATCTGGGAAATTTTCAGGCAGTAAAGGAACTAAGGGTCCCAACCCACCCATCATTCGAACGCATCGTATTTGCGATCAGGTGCGAGCGCTTGGAATTCCAAGCCGACATCATTGACTTTCGGTAAATCGGGGAGGTGTTTCAACTGCAACATTCAGGGGCATGTTCGTGCAAATTGTCCCTCTCTACCTTTGACTTGTTACTAGTGTGGGTGTGAAGGTCATCGGAAGCCATACTGTGAGATAGTCTCCGAATTGGCAAAGAACGCCACCCTATTGGCGAGGAGAGCAAATCATCGGAGGGTGTCCTGAACCACTACTTCTCCTCCTGAAGAGCCTACGCTGGCAAGTAAAGATTTTGTAATGTGTCCTAAACTGTTGTTGTCCCCGATAATCGTGACTTGGTTGTTTTTCATTTCATTGCTTTACATTTCCAACTTTTACACATTTGACTTTGATCTTTGCAGAGTTTGTTCGAAACAATTGTTCCTACAAGTGCAAATAACATTTTTGGATGAGTAATGAGCTGGGATGTGTTACTGAACTCGAAGTGTGGTTCCAAGGCATCTGATCTATTTTGTAAATTTTCCTAACTCTTGGAGCATTTATTTTCAAACTCATACGTCTCCACTTCGATTCCTCGTGATCATATATATGGGTATCGCCTAAAACTGTATCCCAAATACTTTCGTAGTCAGTACGTATCCCAAAATAGAATGTAATATTCCTATTTTTCCTGCTTTCTCTGTTTGGCATTTTGACTCATGTTCTAGCTATTGTACTGCTCGATTTATTTTAATCACAATGGCTCGTGTTTGTTGTAATACCCGGTTGTAATTCATTCATTTTCATTCAGTAATTATCAGCCTGTAATTGTCACTCAGTGTATTTTCACTCAATTATAATCATTCATCAATCATGTTCATTCACCGTGTTCACCGTTCGTATAAACTTCGAGTTGAGTATCGTTATTGTTCATCGTTTCAACTTTCCTCATATGAGTTCGACTTTGTTAGATCACCATTAATTTTTGGTAACTCCAAAAATTCTAAATCTTTGCAATATTATAGAGCATCGAGTTAGCTTTCCAATGGTTCAAACGGTGAGTCAATCGGAGTCCGGACGAGAGAGTTATGGTCGATTTAGCTCAACCGCTCATTTTTCTTTTGGCGATCACGCCGAACGAACTCGGCCGTCGTCCGACACGGCCCATGCCGTACTCGTCCGAAAGTGCCGGCGTGCCTCAGGACCCGACCGTGTCGTCTGGCACGGCCGAGTCGAACTCTTCCGGATTAGCCAGTAGCGTCTGCCTCAGGACCCGACCGTGTCGTCTGGCACGGCCGAGTCGAACTCTTCCGGATTAACCAGTAGCGACTGCCCAGAGGCCCGACCGTGTTCCGGGACACGGTCGAGTCATTGCCGAGCGACGCGGACGGGTCACTGTCGGTGGTTCCCTTCGCGCCTCGACCGTGTCAAGCAGGACACGGTCGAGTCCCTACCGGCCGGCTGCGCGCCACGACCGTGTCAGGCGGGCACGGTCGAGCCTGTTGGCCGAGTCAACCCCTATAAATTGATTTTTGAGCATTTTGAGCTCATTTATTCCATTTTTTCCATCTTCTTCACCTGCAACCGAGAGAGAATATCTTGAGGGAGAGATTTCTTCATCAATTATCATTTGAGTGTGTATTTTTCATCACCTTCAATCATTTGGGAAGCTTGGATAGTCGTTTTTACGCGTTTTCATCGGATCGAATTGGTTGGATCTTCAAGAGGTAAATTCTTCAACACTTTGGACTTCGATTTGTTGTTGAGATATGATGTTTTGGACGTTATAATCATGTTATATGAAGGGATATGTATATGATTATGAGTTTGTATAAGGATTCATTGGATTATTGAGGAATTATTCAAGAACACCTTGAATATCGAGTTGGAATTGGGGATTTTCGACTAATTGTTGTTATAATCACATTTTTGGATATTCATAACGGATTATTGATCGTATTGGAGATGTTTTGTTGGTTTGAAACACTTCTTGGAGATTTTGATATTGGGATATCGAGGTTTGATTGTAAACAATCGGAGTTTGGATACAACGTATTCGATATAATGCCCCAATGAACTTAGTTTAATCGTATCGACGTTTTGAGTTCGTTATATTCGTGTTTAATTCGTATATTGATCGGATTATCGGTAATTGTATAATTCAAGGTTGTTCGAGCGATCGATATCTCAATTAGACGCTGCTCGTGGAAGGATTATTGTCACCGGTATTGAGTAAGTTAATTCTTACTCGGTTAAAAGGATATTCATCCCTTTTGTTGTTGTTCATTCATAATCATAATTCATTCATCATTATATTAACCGTATCAAAACTTGTTGTTATCAATTAATCATTTCAGTCATAAGGAATGACGGTTCCAATCTTTTCATTGAGCTGTCATTTATTTCATTAACATTCCATCTCGGTGAGTCATTATTCATTTTCGATGTCACTTTTGTTATATCGTGGCATTCCGGGTCATACTGGCGTGCCGGTTGGTATGTGTTGGATTTTCATGTCGGGCACATTATAGTCGTGTGTTGGTTGGTGGCCTCACATCGACTGCACACGATTCATATTGTCTCGTGAGATCGATTAGGTACAAGACCACACGTGTATTCGATCGATACTGCTTGGTGGCTTGTGCACGGACACATTTCCATCCCGCGTAGTGTGGTGCCATTTCCTTTGAGCCGCATCGCTAGTTGATTCATATAGCATGTCCGATTGCGTATGTTTCGGCTGGATATTTCATAACTTCGATATAATCATGATTGTGTATTTTCAACTCTTGAGGATTGTTGTTCGTGTAATCGACCCCGCTTTGGGGATTTTGTTTTTCGTGTCCGGGCAAGGCAAAGGCACGGAGAACACGCCGACGCGAGGAGTCCGTGATACTAGAAAGGGGCCCGATCCCGTCCAAATTGCTCATTTATGTTTCCTTTATTTATTCCGCTGCAGACATTCTGTTTGAATACTCGTTTCATTCAGTGTTGTGTATTTTATCGTCACATAATATACACATGTATTCTATTTTATCCTGGGTGTGTTGTATGAAACTCCTCATCGGAGTAATTAATGTTGTAATGTGGTTCGGTACTGCATTCACCCTGTGTAATTCATTCATTTTCATCCGCCTGGTGGGTCCCAGTCGGGGGTCCACGGCACTGTAATATCCGCCTAGTTTGGGGTGTTACATTTGTCGCATCCGTAGATACTCTTATGCAGCGAATCAGACTGCGGCAGTTCTGTACTGCATGGATCTTACGTACGCTAGCATCAGCAGATAGCGTACGCTAATTGGGGTTCGTAGCGCACGCTGTGTATGAACCTTAGCGTACGCTATATGTAGTCAACTTGATTATGACAGGGTGGTAGGTGAGATCAGCCGCGGATCTTAGTCGGGACATGTCGGAATGAATCTGGACGGCTTTTGGAAAAGTCGAATCAACAGTGCTTAGCGCACGCTAATGTTATGAAGCTAGCGCACGCTAAGTCTAGTACATTGAGGTCAGTGAATTTTCGTTCAGTCGTTAGAGCACGCTAAAAATAGTTGTTAGCGTACGCAAATCATTGATTTTGGCGCACGTAAGGCTGTTTAGCGTATGCTATGCCGAGACCCGTCAGAGACAGTAGACTGATAGCCCATTAGCGCACGCTAATTTGGGAGAGTAGCGCGCGCTAATTACCCTTTTTTATAAAAAGGACAGCACCCATCTTCATTTTTTAGTTTTCACCACTTTGCATACTCGATTTTTGAGACTTTGAGAGTCACTCCCTCCATCCAAATCCTGCATACCAGCCTCCTAACATCACCATTGAAGACAAAGGAGCTTTGAGGATTGGTGTTCTAGCTCTTGGATGTTGAGTTCATCAAGATATTTCAACCTTTCTTTCCGAATAAAGTATGTTATGGTTTATGAAGCCGAAACTTACGCTCTCAGCTATCTTTTGAGCCTACTTCGGAAATCCTTAGGCTAGCTAATGATCTTACGAATCCAGCCACATGTTTTTGAAGGAGTGAAACCCAATTATACCTTGTTTTTCTTTCATTACTTAGAGTGTTGATCTACCCTCGGTGGATAAAAAACCCTAGGGTGTAGTATCCTTAGTTAGTTTGAATTATGAGCATGATTTTAGTAAGATTCTATAAATTCCTATGATGTTCCACCGACGATAATTCATGTTTGCTAGAGGTGTTTGTTTTGACAATATTCTTCATGTTCATGCTTATAATGAATCGGCCATGTCAATGAACTCAACCCGGATCACCATAGTATCATTTCGTTGCGTAGTACTTGGGTATGCTTGCTATCTTGAGTCACATTCGTGGTATAAATCGTAAGAGCCGAACATATAGGGATTGGAAATTGAAACACATATTGAAGTCCAGCTTTTTGACGACTTGTATATCCTTGAATCTATAGACATCGGCATTTTTACCTCCGATATGATCATTGGACTCGTTTGTAGTGTATGACTATTTCTGGCTCATCCCTCATCAAGTATACTAACCGCGAACCGGCCTTGCGTCATTATTACATGGTTTTACTTTAGAATATTCGGCGATCGTATGTCTAGTTTCGAGTAGTGTGTTGAATCCCTTGTTATTCCCTTGTACAAGGTGATTGATCGAGGGGCAGTGACTTCGGACATGTGACATTCCGTGGGAGTATTTAGTTATTGCCACTTTGAGGCAAGTATCATATATTGAGTTTGGTTTATATTGGAACTTTGATCATGCATACGGTTTTGTTTATGTTGTCGAGTATGAGATTATTTTCTTTGATTTGTCGTGGTATTCGTTATTAATTGTTTGTGGTGATAAACATATTGAATTGCATATGTGTATGCATGATTGCATGGTTTAAATTGTAAATGATCCGAGGGGGTCATGAGGATCTATGCTGAGGGCGCTGGATCGAATGTCCACCATGCGTTGGTCCGACGGGATCATCATGGGGATCTATGTTGAGGGCGCTGGATGTAACACCCCAAACTAGGCGGATATTACAGTGCCGTAGATCCCCAACTGGGACCCACCAGGCAAATGAAAATGAATGAATTACACAAGATAAATGTAGTACCGAACTACATTACAACAATAATTACTCCGATGAGGAGTTTAGTTACAACACACCAGGACAACACTGAATACTAGTGTATTTTATATGAAGATAAAATACACAACACTGAATGAAACGGAGTATTCAAATGAAAGTCTGCAGCGGAAAATAAAGGACAATAACATGAATAATCGAAAGATCGGGGCCCCTACTAGTATCACTAGGACTCCTCGACATCAACATGCCGTTCCCTGCGCTTGCCTTGCCATGACCTCGAAAAACAAAATCCCCAAACGGGCCGGCCATAAAGAACAACAATCCTCAAGGGTTGAAAATACACAATCATGATATATCTGAAATTATGAATTATTCGGTTGAAACATACGCAATCAAACATGCTATATGAATCAACTATCAGTACGGCTCAAAGGAATGGCGCCACACTACGTCCGGGATGGAAATGTGTCCGTGCACAATCCACCAACGATCAAACACGCGTGGTCTTGTACCTAATCAGTCTCACGAGCAATCGACTCGTGTGCACAGTCAAATGTGAGGCCATCAACCAACACACGACTATAATGTGCCCGACATGAAAATCCTACACATACCAACCGGCACGCCAGTATGACCCGGAATGCCACAATATGACAAAAGTGACAATGAAAATGAATAATGACTCACCAAGATTGAATGATAGTGACATGAATGATAGCTCAATGAAATGATCGGAACCATCGTTCCTTATGACTGAGGTGATTAATTGACAATGACGAGTTTTGATACGATTAATACAATGATGAATGAGTTATGATTATGAATGAACAACGACAAAAGGAATGAATATCCTTTTAACCGAGTAAGAATTAACTTACTCAATACCGATGAAGAATGTCCGTCCACGAACAACGTCCTAACCAAGATACCGATCGCTCGAACAACCTTGAATAACACAATTACCAATAATCCGATCATTACGCAAATCAAAAACGATCATAATCGACTCAAACATCGACACAACGATATCCGAGCTCGAATGAATCGAAACCAACTCCAAGATGAGTATTTCAAACCATCAAAACACCTTCAAGGATATCAATAATCCATTAGGAATCCATAACTCATGATTACAACAACATCAATCGGAAAATCCCCAATTAATCAAGTCAACCCCAAGGGTTCTTGAAATAATTCGAAAATAACCATTAAATCCGTAGGAATATGTTTATACAAGTTAGATAATCCATAACTAACATATTCCAATGATAATCCAAGCTTACACGAAGAAATCGGAAGGAAAACCCCAAAATCCAAATTCTAGATCAAAGAGTTTAATACCTTTGATTCGATGTGATGAAGATGATGAAATGATGTTAAATCCGTAAGTTGTTCTTGAAGATGATGATTTATGATTACACCTCGAAGAATCGTCTCCGAATCGCTCGAAATCGCCCAAAACTACCGAAGGAATGAAATGAGATGAAAATGACGAACTCGACTAAACTGTCGAATTTATACTCACCCTGTGTTAGCGTGCGCTAGCCCTTGTGCATAGCGTGCGCTAACGTGTAATTTGGGTAGTCCAAGACTTCGTCCGAACACGGTAGCGCGCTACGTACCTATTTGTAGCGTGCGCTACGGCCATACTACTAGCGTGCGCTAATATCCATTGTTAGCGTGCGCTAGCGAAATATTTGACGCCCGATCGGAGTCCGTAAAACTGCTGTCGACCCGATAGCGTGCGCTACAACCATTGTTTAGCGTGCGCTAATATATCGGTTATGACGCTAACAACAATGCATAGCGTACGCTATGAATTAACCGGCGATCCAAAGAGCCACTGGACTCAACCTGATCCGTCCCTAGCGCGCGCTACCCCACACATATAGCGTGCGCTACTACAACCCGTTAACGCGCGCTACTTACCACTCGTAGCGTGCGCTACAAATATTCTCACCTGCAGTCCAGTACCTTCTGGACTGCAGCCAAGGTAGCCTTAGCGTGCGCTAAAGCTGAGCGGTAGCGTGCGCTACCTATACCCAATTAGCGTACGCTGAAAGGAGTATGTAGCGTGCGCTACTCCTCACGCACAGCTCGCAACGAAAATGACAATGATGATAAACGCGGCACGAAACTCCAATCCGATTAGTGATGAATGACGATTGATACACGATACAATTACTCTGAATGATGAATACCATGACTGAATCTGAGTGACAAATGATTAATAATGAGTGAAAATTACTGAGTATCAATTACTGAATGATAATTACTGACTTACAACCGGGTATTACATACACCCCCCTTAAAAGAGTTTCGTCCCCGAAACTAAGGGTAAACAACTCGGGATATGAACTATCCCTCACGATCTGCAAACAATAAAGTCCAAAAAGTTCTCGGGACCAATTCAAATGCACGCCCAAGTCCCCAAGTCTTGACGTCTCGGATCACAATGAACCATTTCCCAAAAAATATCACGAAGTCTCGGTATGACACCAAAAGGAATGCATCAAACGATCTCAAAATCTCAAGATTCTCAAATACGATCATTATAAGATAGATCAACAATAAATGATCCACAACCATGACACATTAATACGGATTGAGTTATATAATCATCTGAAAGACAAGGCTATATATCAAATGTACCCAACATCGATATTCTCCATACCATCGATCTCCTCGATCCCAACGATTCGAAGACCCAAACCTGAACTCACCGCTTAATATGACCCCGAAAGGTTACCAAAACGAGAGTGACTACGATGAATGATAAATGATTAGATATCCGACAAGGATCAAGAATAACTCGCCGAGGTGAACTAATAACGAAATGAGTGATAACTCAAATGAAATTATTGGAACCATTGTTCCCGTGAAGTGAATGATTGGTTGATAAATATAAGTCTTAACGTGATTGATATATGATGAATGACCTATGCGAACAATTCAACGATGAAATGAATGATTATCCTATTAATGAGCAAGAATTAACTTGCTCAACACCGTGATGAATGCCCCGTTGTATCACTGTTTAAGCAAACAACGGTCGAACTCGCTGCCCGAGATGAAGATGCTCTCCCAAAGCATGAATACGACTAGAAACGATCTCTTGGACGTCGGAGTCCGATGTCCCTCGAACTCTTTCCATACCGAGGCGTGAAATTCACGTGATAATAACAGATCTCGTATGAAGACGCATTATGATTACGAGATGGAATGATAACAATGAGCATACATGCTCTAACAAAATGAATGCATTAATAATGCGGTAAAGCGATAAATCGACATGACGCCGTAATATGAGAATATCGCATGAAAAATCAAGTGAGGTGACAAGCCTATCCGATGAAATTCTGAAATGATTACCTTGAACAAGTTCACAAGATTGAAAAATTTGATTCACAAGATCAACAACCGAACCGTGAGATGGATGGATGGTTAATGAATTAATCGAACAATGAGCTTGACTCGTGATGAATGAACTAATTGAACAATGAGATTAATCGAGTGATGAATGAATTGGTGAACAATGAGATTGATCGAGTGATGAATGAATTAATTGAACAATGAGGTTAATCGAGTGATGAATGAATTGATGAACAATTTTTAGAAAATCCTTCCACAAACCGCCGATAATAGCCGGCTAATCCGAGAAAGCTTGGTTTGCTTAACATTCTTCGGAGGTGACCAATATTGATAGCCTTCGTCTTCGAGGATCAACACGCACTCCATCCGATGAAATTACAGTCCGAGAAAAGTCACTCGGACATCCAAAGACTCACCTTTGGAAAACTTCCCATAAAGTTGTTCTCGTCTTAACACGTCGGAAACCTGATGAAAATGAACCTCGTGTTCCTCCCGGTCACAAGAATAATCAAAATGTCATCGATGAAGACAACAACAAAACTGATCCAAAAGTCGATGAAAACCTGATTCATTAACTCCATGAATACCGCAGGTGCAATAATCTACCCAACCGGCATAACCGCAAACTCATAACGACCATTGCGTGTTCGAAAAGCCGTCCTCGTGATACCCGACTCTTGAATCCATGAATCGATGATATCCGGATCTTAAGTCGATCTTGGAAAATATCAAGCTCCTGAAGTTGATCTAAAAGATCATCAATACGGGGTAAGGGATACTACTCTAGATCATCACCTGTTCAACTCCCGATAATCGATACACAAGCGAAAAGAACCATCCTTCTTCTTGACAAACAAGATCGTGCTCCCTACGGGGACGCACTCGGTCGGATATAACCCTTCCCGAACAATTCCTCAAGTTGATTCTTCAATTCCTGCATTTGGTCGGGGCCATCCGATACGGTGTCTTCGATAATGGGGACGTACCGGCTCCAACTCACTCCTGAATTCCACTACTCTATGGGAAAGCAACCAGATAACTCGTCTGGAATACATCGTCAAACGATGACAATGATACCACGAATGATTGAACATTTCGATTGCCCGAGAATGGTCAATCGATAAAAAGTGATACAATGAATGATTGAACATCTCGATTGCTTTAGAAATGCCAATCGATGAAAATGATGCAATGTATGATTGAATAACTCGATTGCCTTAGAAAGGCCAATCGATGAAAATGATACAATGAATGATTGAATAGCTCGATTGCCTTAGAAAGGCCAATCGATGAAAATGATACAATGAATGATTAAATAGCTCGATTGCCTTAGAAAGGCCAATCGATGAAAATGATACAATGAATGATTAAATAGCTCGATTGCCTTAGAAAGGCCAATAGATGAAAATGATACAATGAATGATTGAATAACTCGATTGCCTTAGAAAGGCCAATCGATGAAAATGATACAATGAATGACTGAATAACTCGATTGCCTTAGAAAGGCCAATCGATAAAAATGATACAATGAATGACTGAACAACTTGCTTGCGGAATTTCTCTGCTTCCATCATAATAGTAACCCTTCTGGGACAACGGGGATTACCTCCCTGAAGTACACATTCGACGACCAACGACGGACATGATAGTGACCATGCGCTTACGAACATTGAGAACGGCATCATGACAATCCATCTAATTAACACTCAATATTACATCGTCCTTAGATAAATTCACCACGATTAGGTCCACTGACCAATTGCGGTCATTAAGCTTACCTTGGTATGATTTCCGAAAATCTTCTATCGTCAGGTACACCGATGGTATGAGGTCCACAAGCAATAGGACTATCCCAAAATAAGTCTATTCAAGCATGATTCGAAAATGAATGAATGCGGTGTACCAGCATCAAAAGGTACACACAAGTTGAAATAACATTACGAGTATACCTGAAATCATTGGGGCCACCGGATCGTCGATCCTCCTCATCATATGAATCTGGGACTTTCCGGCCCCCGAACCGGACGCTCCCGTCTGATAAATACGAGCTCTAACTCTACTTGCTTCCATTGTCTTAAACGACGATGACAAAGCGATCGATTACGAAATCTTTGGTTGCTTCGGGGCTCGAGATGCCGCGAGCCGACCAGAGTCCTTCGGCAAAAACGGGCCTTATGCCCAAAATTCCCACAATTATAGCACGTGATGATCGTCTGGACACTTGTCTTGACATGACCAAGGTCCCCGATTATAACAGGTGATGGCAGAATTGGCCGCTCGGGAATGAGATTCCGCACGATTATGCGCCGTAGAGGTCGCTCAGAACCGATAGGACTCACACGAGGCTTCTTGAAGGTTGGTGACCGCCTTCGGATTGATTACGCCGTTGATTTCTTGCCGACAAATGAAGGTTGTTGTTCACTTTCCTTAGCGGTGGCTCATACGGGAGTTCTCTCGATTAATCCGGTCAGTGGCGCAATGATGATTGAGCAACCGCACATGGGTCATCATGGCACATAAAAGTGAGTGGATCAACCCGAACATCTTACGATCGAGCCGAGTCACAGGCACGATTTCCCGGCACAGTGATTATTTCTCGGGTTTCGGTCCGCACCGCGCCTCTCCCCGTGCATCCCCGATAGCCCTCTCCATACCGAAGTAGGAAGGTCGCATAATGATTATATTTCCCGCATGATTATCACGTTATGATGATGTCATGAGATGATGAAAATGAGTATACATGTTCTAACTTAGTGATTATATGAATGATTTATCAAGTGACATGATTATCCGATGAAATCCTGAAATGATTATCTTGAACAATTTAACAAGATCGATGATATGATCTTCAAGATCAACAACCGAGTAATGAAATGAATTGAGTGATTAATGAGTTAACATTATCGACTTGATCACAATTGAAATTGATGAATGAGGATTGTTAACTAATGAATTATGAATGAATGATTATTGCGAGAAATTATACCATGGCATCGAAATCTTACGATTCTTGGTCCGATTGGCTCGGCATTTGCACAGTCACACGTGACGCGAAAGTCCAATGATACTAGTCCGATGACGATGATTTCAAATGAGACATGACTTGGAGGGTAGTATTCAAAACCACTCTCCGATACCAACTCGTAACACCCCAAACTAGGCGGATATTACGGTCGTAGATCCCCATCCAGGACCCACTGTGCAAATGAAAATGAATGAATTACACAAGATAAATGTAGTACCGAACTACATTACAACAATAATTACTCCGATGAGGAGTTTAGTTACAACACACCAGGACAACACTGAATACTAGTGTATTTTATATGAAGATAAAATACACAACACTGAATGAAACGGAGTATTCAAATGAAAGTCTGCAGCGGAAAATAAAGGACAATAACATGAATAATCGAAAGATCGGGGCCCCTACTAGTATCACTAGGACTCCTCGACATCAACATGCTGTTCCCGTGCGTTTGCCTTGCCATGACCTGAAAAACAAAATCCCCAAACGGGGTCAGTTACAAAGAACAACAATCCTCAAGGGTTGAAAATACACAATCATGATATATCTGAAATTATGAATTATTCGGTTGAAACATACGCAATCAAACATGCTATATGAATCAACTATCAGTACGGCTCAAAGGAATGGCGCCACACTACGTCCGGGATGGAAATGTGTCCGTGCACAAGCCACCAACGATTAAACACGCGTGGTCTTGTACCTAATCAGTCTCACGAGCAATCGACTCGTGTGCACAGTCCAATGTGAGGCCATCAACCAACACACGACTATAATGTGCCCGACATGAAAATCCTACACATACCAACCGGCACGCCAGTATGACCCGGAATGCCACAATATGACAAAAGTGACAATGAAAATGAATAATGACTCACCAAGATTGAATGATAGTGACATGAATGATAGCTCAATGAAATGATCGGAACCGTCGTTCCTTATGACTGAGGTGATTAATTGACAATGACGAGTTTTGATACGATTAATACAATGATGAATGAGTTATGATTATGAATGAACAACGACAAAAGGAATGAATATCCTTTTAACCGAGTAAGAATTAACTTACTCAATACCAATGAAGAATGTCCGTCCACGAACAACGTCCTAACCAAGATACCGATCGCTCGAACAACCTTGAATAACACAATTACCAATAATCCGATCATTACGCAAATCAAAAACGATCATAATCGACTCAAACATCGACACAACGATATCCGAGCTCGAATGAATCGAAACCAACTCCAAGATGAGTATTTCAAACCATCAAAACACCTTCAAGGATATCAATAATCCATTAGGAATCCATAACTCATGATTACAACAACATCAATCGGAAAATCCCCAATTAATCAAGTCAACCCAAAGGGTTCTTGAAATAATTCCGAAAATAACCATTAAATCCGTAGGAATATGTTTATACAAGTTAGATAATCCATAACTAACATATTCCAATGATAATCCAAGCTTACACGAAGAAATCGGAAGGAAAACCCCAAAAATCCGAAATTCTAGATCCAAGAGATTAATACCTTTGATTTGATGTGATGAAGATGATGAAATGATGATCAATCCGAAAGATGAGCTTGAAGATGATGATTGATGATTACACCTCGAAGAATCCTCTCCGAATCGCTCGAAATCGCCCAAAACTACCGAAGGAATGAAATGAGATGAAAATGACGAACTCGACTAAACCGTCCAATTTATACTCCGAGTTAGCGTGCGCTAGCTCCTTGTGCATAGCGTGCGCTAACGTGTAATTTGGGTAGTCCAAGACTTCTGTCCGAACACGGTAGCGCGCGCTACGTACCTATTTGTAGCGTGCGCTACGGCCATACTACTAGCGTGCGCTAATATCCATTGTTAGCGTGCGCTAGCGAAATATTTAACGCCCAGTACTGGAGTCCAGAAAACTGTCTGACCTCTGATCTGACCCCGATAGCGTGCGCTACAACCATTGTTTAGCGTGCGCTAATATATCGGTTGCGTACGCTAACAACAATGCATAGCGTACGCTATGAATTAACCCGGTGCAGTCCAGTAGCCACTGGACTCAACCTGATCCGTCCCTAGCGCGCGCTACCCCACACATATAGCGTGCGCTACTACAACCCGTTAACGCGCGCTACTTACCACTCGTAGCGTGCGCTACAAATATTCTCACCTGCAGTCCAGTACCTTCTGGACTGCAACCAAGGTAGCCTTAGCGTGCGCTAAAGCTGAGCGGTAGCGTGCGCTACCTATACCCAATTAGTGTACGCTGAAAGGAGTATGTAGTGTGCGCTACTCCTCACGCACAGCTCGCAACGAAAATGACAATGATGATAAACGCGGCACGAAACTCCAATCCGATTAGTGATGAATGACGATTGATACACGATACAATTACTCTGAATGATGAATACCATGACTGAATCTGAGTGACAAATGATTAATAATGAGTGAAAATTACTGAGTATCAATTACTGAATGATAATTACTGACTTACAACCGGGTATTACACTGGATCGCTGGACGGGTTTTCCATCATGCGTTGGTCCGACAGGATCATCATGGGGATATATACTGAGGGCGCTGGATCGTTGGATTACCCTGTATTGTGTTGATGGAATCGTGAGGATTCGCATCATTGGATTCCAGTGACGGAAGTCCGTTTTGTATATTTTATGATGCACTGATGATTTATGTATTATGATACTTGTACTAGCATCGTTTGCTAACCCCTTCGGGGGTGGACATTTGTTTTGATGTTCAGGTAGCCGAGGAGTGGGGAGGCAGCCACAGTGCCGACATGACGATGAAGTGGCTCAGTGATGTGGATTATGTTATTTTGTTTTATGGTTATTTTCCAGTACTCGAGTACGCATATGTTGTTGATGATTTTGGGGATGTTTTGTAATAATGGACTAATTTGAATTGTCGAACAGGTTTGAACTTCTTTTACTTGGATGACACTTTAGTATTTATTTCGTATTTCTCAATTTAGCCTTGTAAATTCTAATACAAAGGATTTACGGTGCTGTAATTATTCCAAATATATCGGGGTGTTACAGAACATGGTATCGGAGCTAAGATTCATGGATATCTTGGAAGTCGGGTTAGTTGGGTCTGTTTACATTATTTGATTTAAGGGTCATTTGTAACATCACTGCTGAGCCAGCATCGTCGTGTGGACCGTGGTTGTAAGTCTCCTAATCTCAAATACTACCGTTTTATTTAATTCCTGTTTTGTGAATATTGACGGATTTCCTTTTAGAAAATTTTGCCCTGGATATTGAGTATTTGTGTTTACAGTATGTTGAGGGGAGGTCGTGGACGCGGACGTGGTCGTGGACGCGGTCGTGGTAATGCGAGATAGGAGGATTCGGCATCTACCCCAGAATTATCGGCTAGTCGAACCGATTCCCATTCTAGAGGACAGCAGGGATCAGCAAATAATAACGCAAATCCTAATATGCCGGGAGTGCTTCAACAGGTGGTTGCTCGGATAAACCAGTTTGCTCAGGTAGTTGACCGCATGCAGACGGCGATGGGACAGCAGCACAACGAGGATAATCGGGGAGACAAATGGCTTACTGAGGTGGTCAAGTTGCACCCTCCAAAATTTGACGGTTATGCTGAGGCACTTACTTGGGATAACTGGCTAAAGGAGTTAGAGAAGATCTTTGCAGGGATTAACTGTCCCGACGACAGAAAGGTTCTGATCGCCCAGTATCTCCAGACTGGAGAGGTTTTCGACTAGTGGGAGGCCATTCGACCTGAGGATCATAATGCTGACTCGACGGAATTCAAATTAATGATGGAAGCGTAATATTGTCATTGCCCAGTTAGAGAGGCCCGAGTCCGGGAGTTTTTCTCACCACAAAATTTAGAGGCATCTGTGACAGACGTGATTAAGACTTTTAATCACCAGATGACTTATGTGCGCCACTTGGTCAGGACCGAGGCAGAGAGGATTTTTCATTATGAACCTTAGCGCGCGCTATACGTAGTCAACTTGATTATGACAGGGTGGTAGGTGAGATCAGCCGCAGATCTTGGTCAGGACATGTCGGAATGAATCTGGATGGCTTTTGGAAAAGTCGAGTCAATGGTGCTTAGCGCACGTTAATGTTATGAAGCTAGCGCACGCTAAGTCTAGTACAGTGAGGTCAGTGAACTTTCGTTCAGTCGTTAGCGCACACTAAAAATAGTTGTTAGTGGTGGACACGTGATGTGGGTTCTAACCCTGTAAATTGCTAGTGGTTTTCTATTTGCGAAAACAAAAACATTTGGGTTGTGACCATATTGATTTTGGAAAGAGAAGGATTGGATAATCCTAAATTGTTTTCTATTAAAACTCCCGAGGGTATTTTCAACCATTTTGCAAACTGTTCTCGTTATTTATGATCTTCCGGATTTGGAAAGTTTTACTCAAGCTCTTGCCTCGGGAAATATTCGCTTCGTTGTATTTGAATCTTTGAGGATTCTTGGTTATTGTTATTCTTGGAACTTGAATTATATGGCTCGTATTTGCACTTGTACTTGTACTAGCAAAATAGTGGAATTTTGCTAACCCCCGAGTAATCGGGTGGTGGATGTCTGTATTGCATTCAGGTTTCAGGGAGCGTGGCACAGGGTCGGCATGAAGGATGATGAAAGATGATCGATACTAATCACATGTGGAACCATACATTGTGTATTGGTTCACTTGTACTTTATTTTCCACTGCAGTATTTTTCCCCATTATACGGGAGTTTGATGTATTTTGACCCCTACGTGGGCAAGTATTGTAATCGAGTTGTATGTTTTTATTGAATGGCCAAATCGGTCTACTGAGTCTTTTAGCCTTAAAGGCATTGTCGAGTTGTTCGTTTGTTGTTACCATCCTGGTAGAACCTTGAGGAAAGCTTCTACGGCGTGTAATATCCCTGAGCGGATTGGGGGTGTAACATAAATGGTATCGGAGCTTAGGTTGTGGAAACCTAGGCTGTCGGTTCAGTGGTGTCTGTTGAGTTTTGTCTCGTTGGATTTTTTTTGACTAAGTCATGTCGCGACGCATCATCTGAGTTTGTTGGTTGTGATTAGTATCGTGGGGCGATCATCATCTTCGTGCGACCTGTGGATGTAAGTCTCCCTTCTTTGTGTTTGTGCCTCGTCTGATGCGAGTTACAAGTATGATTATGAGTTAATTGACGGAATCCTCTTATGGATTTTGATTTCGTGATATGTGGTTATTTGACTCTCATATTTCGTTCATATGAGGAGTAGTGTTGCTGGATTGTGCATGTTGGACTATATTTCTTTTATCCGCTGCGTGAGTTCTTTTGTAATGGCTTTCAGTATTTTACCGACTAAGTTTTATTTCGAAAACTGATTCCCTTAACCGAGTTTTTGGCATTATGGCCTTGATCGTTTTGGCGAAATTCTTATGACGGTATTTAGTAGTTTGTAAATGGCTTTTGTGAGTTTTTGAAATATTACCGTCATCGGCTTTTTTGGCGTTTTTGTAAATGGTTTTTAGCCTGGTGGGTTCCGGCGCGGGACCCACGGCACTATAATGTTCCGTGTAATTACCTGAAATTTTTGGGCATTCTAGCCCATTGAATTATCTTTGAAAACCTCGAGTATCTTAGAAAATAAATTTCGAGACGTACTTTTAAAATGAGTTATTTTCTCGTGGTACATCCAAGGTGCCACAATATGTTTCAAAATCCTTCTACCTCAAGGACCAAAATGTTTTGAGATATTTTCAATGTTTTAGAAACACTTTTACTTAGACTTGAGGGTCAAATATTATGAAAGTTTTTCACTAAAAGAAAGTGTCCTCATTTTTATCGAATGCGAAATGGTTTTCCAAAGTCTCGATAACGATGTTTCACGTTTGTACTTTTTGAAAGGTGATACTCAAGATCAATCGGTGTTTCCAAAATTATTTTCAAAAGGTGGTTTTCATTTTTTTTAAAACCTATCAATTCCCGTTTGCGGTTTGGGAATGTATGTATGATGTTTGCTTTGTCGTTATAATGTTAACTTCCGAATATGATCGAATTGGTGGCATGAACGTTGAGGCGTTGCCACGTATTTGTAGTACTAGCCCTCTATGAGAGGTGTGAACTGGTATTCACTGTTTGTCGCCTCGTGGTGATTTGCGTGTTGTTTCACGAGTATGAGCTGTTAAAGCTTGGGTTTGTACGTTTATGTACATGGGCGATTGTTTTATAATGTTTGTGATTGTGTGCTGGCTATCGTTTGGGCTGTTGTAATCGTCGAACGATGCCGTTGTTGTTGTGATTTTTGTATGTGTTGATATGTTATGCTGAGTTGGCATCTCTGGTATGTTGTTTTGCAATGTTACGTTCCATTATATCTAGCATTTGTATTTTCGGTATGCCGAGCCAAGGTGTTTCAACCGTGATGTGCCGGGGCATGCACGTGTAAATTATCCTTCTCATCAGTAATGCATTTCAAGTGCGGACTTGAGGGACACATAATTCTGTTTTGCGAATCGGCTACCGAGACTTTCGGACTTCACGCTTCAGCACAGATATCAGGATCGGCTCTGAGAGGCACATGGGAGATTTTTATGTCGGTTGCTTTTTGTGTTGTTACCTTGTTTCCGTTGTTGTGAGTTGCGGGGACGACATTTCTTTTATAAAAGGTCGGATGTAATACCCGTACTATTTTTGACTTATGTAGTTTCTCCTTCTAAATTATATCGACTTGCATGTGTTCGTCAATACTTTTTGAACTTGTTTGATGTCTCGGTTGTCATCGTTCGAACTGGTTGTGACCTTGTTTCAGATCGATCTGTTTATCATTGTGACTTTTTCGAGTTCTGTTCAATTCTTGTGAACCTTGTTCGGAAGTAACATCTTTCACTTTCTACCAGTTCTTTTAGTGTCTCGAGTTGAAGTGGGGACTTCGGAGTCATTGTTCGACTGTTGTCATTTGATCATTTTTGTTCTATCGTGGTTACTCGGTCATTGTTTTTTCGATTGTTGTTGTTCGATCATTGTTATTTGATCATTGTTGTTCGATCATTGTTATTCGATCGTTGTTGTTCGATCATTGTTATTTGATCGTTGTTGTTCGATCATTGTTATTTGATCATTGTTGTTCGGTCGTTGTTCTTCGATCGTTTTTTCCGTACTTGAGTTCGATTTTTGCGAATCTCGTCCGAAACTATTGTTTCGAGTTTCTCGTAAGTTCATTTAATGTTATTATTCATGTTGCGAGCTTCGGCTTGGTGTTTCGATCGTGTATCGTGTATTTCGGACGTTTTGGGTCATTTTCATAATTTCCCAAAGTTTGGGGTAATTACTTTCCGTTGTCGAATTTCGAGCCTTCAGGTGGTCGGAATCGTGTGTTCTCTTAGTGCTCGAATTCGTCTTTACGAGTACTTCGTAACCGTATCTTCGAATTGTATTCAGGTTCAGGTTTCGGGGTCGTTCGGACCGTCGGAGTTGGCCCCAGCCAAGTCATGGCCGGGCAGTCTGGGCCCAGGCCGGCACTGGTCGAGTTACGGCCGGTAGTGCTCGGCAGTTACGTACGTAAGGCCGGTTACGTACGTAAGGATGCCGGCATTTTTGGGCAGCGTCTAGGCCATGGCCGGTTACGTACGTAAGCCCTTGGCCGGTTACGTATGTAACTCGGCCGGCAGGCAGCCTATTTAAGGCCCTGCAGACGGGTTTACACCCATTTTTCTCATCCCTCTCATTTCCTTCCGCGGCTGGGGCTTGGAGTAGTGATTAGATGTTGTTTATCTATCAATCCACGAAGTTATTGAGTTTCTAACATCAATCAATCATCCCATAACCTCCTCCGATCTACCGAATCAAGGTTAGATTTCTTGATAATCTAGTTTTGGGGAAATTGGGGTTTTTGTTGGACTTCGTCCGTTTGAGCCGTAATAACTTAGATTAATGATGGATTATTTATTATTTAGATGTATTATATCATTTCCCTTGTTATTCCATGGTTGGATCGTATCGATTCGTTTTTTTGGTCGAGTTCTTGATCGACGCCTTGAAGGTGTCCGGTAGAATGACATAGAGGGGTTTTCGGACGTTCTACGATTATTCTTCCTCGTATGATCGTTGATTTATTAATTATATGTTGTTAGGGTCTAGTTTCTTGTGAAGAAACCGAGTTGAACCCTTCCGTTCGTTGTCGTCTTCCTTTTCGATAGCATCAGGCGTTCCGTTCGTGGTTCCGTTTCTCGTGGTTTCGAGGCAAGTACCTTGTATATATAATTCTTGTTTTATGGATACGATAATTAGTGATCGTCTAAATGTGGTTGTTTGGTCGTTTGAATTGAACTTTCAAAAGATTCGGTTTAGCATTGTTAAAGGCTTGCTTTCAAAACGCGTGTGTTTTGTGAATGGTGTGGTTTGTGAATGACTATGTGAATTCTATGGATATGTTTGGTGTTGATGTTGCACTTGGTATTGCGTGTGGACGTATATTATTTTATTTCGGTACGTTGTGGTTTGACGTGGGGTTTTGCTAAGTGTTTGATGCCTCCAGTTGAATTGTTTGAATATATGTGTTGTATTGTGCTGTGTGTGAATGTATAGATGTGGGCGGGGCCTACGGTGGCACATGGCATGCGATCATGTGGACAGGATTCAACAAGAGATTGATCCAACCGTGAGAGCCTAATAAAAACTACGGTGACACATGGCATGTGTCACCGTAGTCAGGATGCAACAAGTGATTGATCCAACCGTGAGCGCCAAAGATGTTGTGATTTGTTTCGCTAGCCAGCTCGGGAGGTTCCTTCGAGGCCTTGGGTGGGATTTGTGGCTTCGTTCCGGTCCTAGGCGATGCCTGTGTGTGATTTGTTTCGCTAGCCAGCTCGGGAGGGTCCTTTGAGGCCTCGGGTGGGATTTGTGGCTTCGTCCCGGTCCTAGGCGATGCTTGTACGAGATTACGTTGTGGTGATTTTATGTCCGTCGAGGACACGTGAAGTGGGTTCTGACCCTGTAAATTGCTAGTGGTTTTCTATTTGCGAAAACAAAAACCTTTGGGTTGTGACCCTATTGATTTTGGAAAGAGAAGAATTGGATAATCCTAAATTGTTTTCTATTAAAACTTCCGAGGGTATTTTAAACAATTTTGCAAACCGTTCTCGTTATTTGTGATCTTTCAGATTTGGAAATTTTTACTCAAACTCTTGCCTCGGGAAATATTCGCTTCGTTGTATTTGAATCTTTGAGGATTCCTGGTTATTGTTATTCTTGGAACTTGAATTATATGGCTCGTATTTGCACTTGTACTTGAACTAGCAAAATAGTGGAATTTTGCTAACCTCCGAGTAATCGGGGGGTGGATGTCTGTATTGCATTCAGGTTTTAGGGAGTGTGGCACAGGGTCGGCATGAAGGATGATGAAAGATGATCGATACTAATCACATGTGGAACCATACGTTGTGTATTGGTTCAGTTGTACTTTATTTTCCGCTGCAGTATTTTTCCCCATTATACGGGAGTTTGATGTATTTTGACCCCTGCGTGGGTAAATATTGTAATTGAGTTGTATGTTTTTATTGAATGGCCAAATCGGTCTACTGAGTCTTTTAGCCTTAAAGGCATTGTCGAGTTGTTCGTTTGTTGTTACCAGCTTGGTAGATCCTTGAGGAAAGGTTCTACGGCGTGTAATATCCCTGAGCGGATTGGGAGTATTACAGCAGATAGCTATACCTCTCAAGTAATTGATAAGTCCTACTAGACTTGCGAGGTTGTGTTTGTATGACTTGCGAGGTTGTGTTTGTATGACATGCGAAGGTTTGGTTCCAATGTCTTGCACAGGTGTCTCAATTGGTGTTTCTTTTATTTCTTCCAAAAAAATATTTCTACCTGCCCCTCCTTCCTGAATGAACTCATCTTCCAGGAAGTGTGCTTGTAAAGCAACGATGATCCTATAATCTTCGTGCATGTAGAATAGATATCCCATGGAATCTCCTGGATATCCTATGAAACGACCTTTCACAAACCTAGCTTCCAATTTCTATACTTGAGTCTTCCTGACATAAGCAGGACACCCCCAAATCCTAATGTGATTAAGACTTGGTTTCCTACCTCTCCACATCTCATGTGGAGTTTTAGGAATGGATTTGGAAGGACATCTGTTCAAGATATGTGCAGCAGTAAGAAGCACGTGACCCCACAGATAAATCGATAGATCAGTATAGTTAAGCATGTAGCGAACCATGTCCAACAAGATTCGGTTCCTTCTTTCTGATGAACCATTTAATTATGGAGTAGTTGGAAGAGTGAATTGTGACACTATTTCTAGTTATTTTAAGAACTCATCAAACTTGGTACTCATATAGTCATGTGAATCCAGCTTCCTACTTCATTCTAAATCCTGATTAATTGTACAAATGTAATAATCCGCACCAGAATCAAGTATCCATGAAGTAGAATATACAGTTACAGAATAATTTGTTTCTAAAACCAGTAGTTCCGTACCTGAAGGTGTATTTTGGTCAAGTTTTGGACAATACCTCCTCCAGTGGCCTAGCTCACCGCAGTTGAGGCATACGTCCATTTTCTTGGCCCCCCTGCTCTTTTGAACCATTTGGGCTTTGCCCTTATCTTTACATACCCCACCTTTTGGCTTGAACTGCTTCTTATCTTTTTTCTTTTTGTTCTTGGACCTCTAAGGCCCAGAAAAAATTACAAGAGCAGTCTCTTTGGCCTAGTCTTCATCTGGGAATGTGTCGTACTCAGTTTGTTCATTATCCCAGCTAAATTATACGCAATTTCATTGCAGTTGAAGTTCATGGCAAATTGAGAGAAGGACTCAGGAAGTGATTGAAGAATGAGGTTAGTCTGGAGAGAAACATGCATACTAAAATAAAGAGCCTCCAATCTCTCGATTATAGATATCATTTTGAGGACATGGTCCCCGACTTTTTCTCCTTCCTTTATTCGAGTGCTAAACAACTGTTTCGATATCTCATATCGAGCAGTTCGAATGTGCTCCCCATAAACTTCAGTTACATGTGCCAGAATCGCCCTTGAAGTGGGCATTTTGTCATGGGCCCTCTGAAGCTCATTGTTCATATAGGCCATCATGAAACCACGGATCCTGACATCATCTTTAATGCATTTCTCATGGGCATCAACTTCTTCCTGATTTTCCCTGGTCCTTGTAGGAGCCGGTGGGATGTCCACCACTAAGACGTATCACAGTGTCTCCATACTAAGGACAATCATCAGATTCCGGAGCCGGTCCACAAAGTTGGGTCCAGTTAGAGTGTTCGTTTCATGTAGAATTGCAAGTACGTTCATTGTCATTTTGAGAGATGATTGTTAATTGTAGAGAATAATTTAAGATTCTTTAGTGATTATTTAATTATGATCCGAGTAAAGAATTTAAGGACTTTCTTTATTCATAACTCAACTCCCACTATTTTATCGGTATTTACACACTCCCATGTGAAATCCAGAAGTCATGGTTAACTTCATAGTTGTAATTGAGTTCTTTACAAAGTTTAATAGAGGGAAACCCATTCGGTTTCTATTCTATCATTATTTATAAAGTGGTGTCTAACATCAATCCATCTAATAGATGACTCGATCTTCTTTTACCCCTAGTTCACTTGCCCTCAACCCATACTGTATGTATGGCTCGCTGAACTATCTATATTTAAACTGTCAACCCCTATTAGTCTGACAATTCAATCTCACCCAGAAACCCATATGGTTTCTATGGGTTTGATTTGTCACAACCAAAGGCGTCTAATTCACTCTAGGAATTTTCCAACCTTCCCCAAAAACATTACCCCGACATACTCGGGAGAATAATATTTCGGTTTAGATTTTAATTTTCCATAAGTTTGACGGAGGGTAGGAAACCTCGTAACCTTTATAACTTAGTGTTTGTAAGTGGGAGTTTAACTCGATTATATGTTACGCTTTGCACATTAATTTTGCACAACCTAAATATAACAACATGTAGTTCATGGACCGTTCCCAGGTACCGAGTCATCGTCGACTCGATAAAATTAGAAGTAATCTAATTACAAGTCTAGATCTTCATCTGCATGTCCATTCGTCCTCGACTCTTCGTCATAGCTAATTTATTACATTAATAAAATTTGCATCCTATACAAAATTACTAAAAAAAATCGGCTCAGAACGGTCATTACAAACCCATCGAATAAAGATTCAACAATCTAAGTCCATAAACAGCATCACTATTCAAATAATAATGCGATAATTACATTAAAATTAATGGCTAAAATAATTAATCTAAATATTGATCCAATCAATACAAAATTAATTCACCTATAAAAATTAGTCCAATTAATTCACACAACTATTAATATTAATTTGTTCAGGACAAAATTAAATATTTTATTAAATAAACTTCCTTAAAAATAAAATTACCATAATTATATTTTAGTCAAATTAAATCCAATTTAATTTGCGGGAAATTAATTTACCAAATGAAATATAAAAATGGAGTTAGAAAACACAAGACCGTAAGGCGAAATGCCAAGCATGGGTTGCCCACTTAGTCGAGCATCCCAAAGATGTCGCTTGGCCGTCTTTGCCGCCACGGCAGTGCTTTTGCCGGGTTGTCCCTGCAGCTTTGTCGCCGGCAAAGCGATCCGTGACCAGCCGGGTCCGCCACTTTTCCGTCACGTCTTTTCATCCTGAATCCAAAAATAATATTTTTATAATTTTTATATTACACATATAAATCAGTTTTTCAAAAGAAAATATATTTATATTATAACATAAAATTATGAAAATATAATTTTTTTAGACGAACAATTAAACATTAACAATTAAAACAATTATGATTCTACATCAGGAAAACATAAAACCAAGCATTCCAAATGCAAATATCAAATATACGATCGCATATACCTCGCTCTGATACCACCGTTGTGATTCGGTGATTAAAATTGAGTTACGCAGCGAAAAATAAACCGATCCAACCGGATAAAAACCGAACCCCTAAAACGGATTGGTCAAGCATCGTATAAATGAATATAAACTGACGAAGATAAAATTAAGAAGTCATACCGTCGTATACCTTTGATAATATCTCTTCTTGGAGGAAAAACTCGAGCCTCGCTTTTTCCGATCACCAACATGTACACAAATCCAATTCGTTCTAGCTTGATAAATGATCAAACACCAAATATGTCGAGTGTCACTATGTTATCACGCGTCAGATATTAGTCAGAAAAATTATATATCAATTTGTTCCGAAGAACACGACTAGAAATTGATATAGTATTTTTCTTCTTTTCTCTTCTCTTCTCTTCTCTTCTTCCTTTTATTTCTCTCTAAGATGAAATAATATCAAGAAAAAATTTCTTCTCTTTCTTCAATGTAACTCACGGCTGTACATCAAGTGTGTGTGTGTGTGTGTGTGTTTCATGTCTTACATCAAATGAAAGACTTTCTTATTTTATAAAACAAAATGAGATCAAATGATGAGACATGATATCTCATCCATTTGTCCTCATCTGATTCTATAATCAAACGCACTCCACATGTTAGGAAGTAACATGGAAGGTAAGGAGAAGGGGGGAGGCAGCCGCATGGTGTCTTGGTGAGAAAATGAGCCGAGCCACTCGGTTCTTATACCGGACGTTCGCGTGTCTAGTCCGTTAAGGACACTTCATTTTATCTCATATGTATTTATACTTGATTAATTAACCCAATTAATTAAGTAAATCAAATATAAAATTATAATAATATATTTCCAAGAAATAAATATTTATGAATTAGATTAATCACCCAGTAATTAATTTCGATTCACAAGACCACTATGATTTATCAAATAGATCAAATTAGATACCCAATATTCAATATTAATGAAGAGATAACAAATACATATTTTATCCACCAAATATCCTTATGCGCAACTCCATAGACCTATCTTAGTCGGCAATGAAAGGAATCAAGGTGTACGAGTAACAATTAGCTAGTCTAGTGCTCCATACCGTAACCCAACTAAGAACGAATGATCGGATCATTCCAAAACCATTATGTCGTGAATACTGTTTACGTATAAATCCTTTAATGATATGTCCCAGTCAAGTATTAGGGTCACGGTAAAGTCAATCCCTATTGTAACTTGACTCTACGCATTTGTTAATACAAACCAAGATCACCGAGCTCTTGTGTATCAAATACAACTAGCTCTAACTGCTTTGGCCAAAGACTTACAATCACATTTGCCATTAACCACATAGGACATTTACCTTTTCACTAACAGGAGAAAGAATCTTATCTTGGTTTTCAGTAGAGACTGCTATTTGCCCATTAAGTTACACTTCGAGGTTGACCCCACCAACCGGCGATTGGATCGAACTACTCAAATGACTAACATAATGTCACAAGCATATCTCCTACTGAAACCTCAAGTCAAAAGTCCACGTATACCTATCACAACCTTTCGATTCAGTCATTGACAATCCCTGAGTGATATCCATGTGACTGAATCGAGGTGAGTCGTGTTGGAGTGTACTAATCCCATTATCACACCTATAACGTGTGCTCCCACTAATCCTTAGTGAAGACAGTCACTCTATATGTCAAAGTTCATGTTAAACAAGCCTTGTCTAAACTTACTATCCAGTTAAGTGTTATCGACTTGCGAACAAATTAAGCATTCGAGCCCTAAACACTTCTAGTGTCTATTTCCTTATCTCTATAAGGAGTGGAATATTTTCTCTCGAATGCAAGGACTATTATCCTATATACCAAATCACGATTCTAGTGATATATAATAATATAGTAATAATAAATGCCTTATTTAATAAATATTCTTAATTACAATATAATGCTCTCACTCTCTCATCCCCTGAGTAGCATTCGAGGGCAGATTCCTAAAAAGAACTCGCACCAGAACCAAGTATCCAAGAAATAGGATAAACAATTATAGAATAATTTGTTTCCAAAACCAGTAGTTCCGTACCTAAAGGCGTATTGCGGTCAAGTTTTGGATAATTACTCCTCCAGTGGCCTAGATCACCCAGTTGAGACAAACATCTGTCTTTTTGTCCACCTTACTCTTAGGAAATATTTGGGCCTTGCCCTTATATTTCTGTACCCCAAATTTGGACTTGAACTACTTCTTGCCATTTTTCTTATTGTTCTTAGACCTCCAAGGCCCAGAAGAAATTACAAGAGTAGTCTCATTTGACCGTGACCTCTGCCGTACTCAGTTTATTCATTAGCCCAGCTAAGTTGCAAGCAATTCCATTGCAGTTGAAATTCATCACAAAATGAGAGAAGGAGTCATGAAGTGATTGAAGAATTAGGTCAGTCTGGAGAGAAGCATGCATACTAAAATCAAGAGTCTCTAGTATTTCGATCATAGATATCATTTTGAGGACGTGGTCCTCAACTTTCTCTCCTTCCATGACTCGAGTACTAAACAACTGCTTTGATATCTCATACTGAGCAGTTCGACTGTGCTCCCCATAAAGTTCAGTTAGATGTGCCAGAATCTCCCTTGAATAGGGCATTTTCTCATGGCCCCTCTGAAGTTCATTGTTCATGGAGGCCATCATGAAACAACGAACCCTGACATCATCTTTAACCCATTTTTCATGGGCATCAACCTCTTCCTGTTTAGCCCTGGTCCTTCCAAGAGATGGTGGGTTGTCCACCTCCAAGACGTATAATAGCGTCTCCATATTGAGGACTATCCTGAGATTCTAGAGCAGGTCCACAAAGTTGGGTCGAGTTAGTGTAATACCCACAATTTCGATTTTCCAGTAATTTTCTTTTCTTGGCGGAAGTCCATTTTAGTGACTCTGTTGTGACCGTTTCGTCATTCCGAGAATATTTAATTCTGTACTTTTTGTCATCCGAGTTCGTTTCGCATCGTTTTGTTGAGTTCCGTGTTTTTAAACGGCTTTTCCGCACTTGAGTTTGATTCTTGCGAATCTCGTCCGAAACTGTTGTTTCGAGTTTCTCGTAAGTTCATTTAATGTTATTATTCATGTTGCGAGCTTTGGCTTGGTGTTTCGATCGTGTATCGTGTATTCGGATGTTTTGGGCTATTTTCGTAATTTCCCAAAGTTTGGTGTAATTACTTTCCGTTGTCGAATTTCAAGCCTTCGGGTGGTCGGAATTGTGTGTTATCTTAGCACTTGGATTTGTGGATTTTTCTTTGCGAGTACTTCGTAACCGTATCTTCGATTCATATTCAGGTTCGTGTTTCGAGGTTGTCCGGGCCATCGGTAGTGGCCACGGCCGAGTCACGGCTGCATAATTTGGAGCAAGTACTGGCCTGGCGGAGTTATGGCTGTAAGGTTCCGGTTACGGCCGTAAGTGATCGGCAGGCATGTCCTGACGAATGCCGGTTACGGCCGTAAGGGCCGAGAGTTACGGCCGTACGGGCGCCAGGCAGCTTCCGGACGAATGCCGGTTACGGCCGTAAGGACCTGCCGGGTACGGCCGTAAGGCCCTGCCGGTTACGGCCGTAACCCTGTCGGCCATATATAGGCCTGTGACCGGCCAGACCTCATTTTATCACATTTCTTCACCGGGGTGGCGCTGGCGACGAGAAAAATCGGGGAGTGGAGTTTTTGGTCGATTCCACTCGATTTCAGCATTTTTGAGGATTCTTGTCGATTATATCAAAATCAAATCCCTGTTCTTCGTCGGATCAAGGTAATTTCTTGAAATCTCCTAGAATTTGATTTTCGGGATTTCTCCTTGATCTTCGTTGTTCGTCCGAATTTGATGAATCGGATGATACTAGTGAACATTATTAAATGTGTTCTATGGATTGTATATCCATATCTTCGATTCGTTCAACTCGATCGATGATTCTTAGATTCTTGAGGGAACTTTGAATATTTAGTGTTCGATTAAATGTCTCAAAGAGTTTCTTTCGGTCGTTGAGTTGATTTTCGATTGATATTGTGTTATTGAATGAATTGTATTTCATTCAAGGTTGTTCGAGTACATGTGTTTATCGGAGGACGCTGTTCGTTGTTCATGGATGGATTTCATCGCCTTCGGTTGAGGCGAGTTTTATACTTGTACTAGTCAATGAGATTAATGTTATCATATATGTGTATAAATGTGTTGTATGATTCCGAGACTTAGTCTCTTCATGAGTTCATTGATATTAAACCGTTCGATACGATACCTTTCGGTAATTATGCCAAATGTTTACTATTGTTTATTAATGGCCGCTAAGGCATTGAGATACTCCTTGTTAATGTTATTATCGATCACCGGTTCGTGGTATCGATGTATCGATTGTTGTTGTTAATGTTGATGTCGATCTAAGACATTGTTGTAATTATTGTTATTAATGTTGGCGTCCTGTCATTCATGTTGTATTGGCCGATTGAAGGCATTGTCGTATTCATTCTCATCTTCGTCGCCGGTAGCCGATTAAAGGTGCTGAGGCGTTCATTGTATCATTGTTATCGATTGGCCGTTCTAAGAAAATCGAGGTGCTCAATCATTCATTGTATCATTGTTATAGATTGGCCGTTCTAAGGCAATCGAGGAGCTCAATCATTCGATGTATCATTGTTATCGATTGGTCGTTCTAAGGCAATCGAGGTACTCAATCATTCATTGTATCATTGTTATCGATTGGCCGTTCTAAGGCAATCGAGGTACTCGATCATTAATTGTATCATTGTTATCGATTGGCTGTTCTAAGGCAATCGAGATACTCAATCATTCGTTGTATCATTGTTATCGATTGGCCGTTCTAAGGCAATTGAGGTATTGAATCATCCGCTGCATCATTATTATCGGTTGGCCATTCTAAAGCAATCGAGGTATTGAATTGGGACCGCCGAGGACGGTGCCCATCCGTGAGTCATCATTATCATGTTGGCCGACTCAAGGCAGAACACTATCATTCTATTGAATTCAGTAATCTTTGAATCGTTGCCGTTTGTGGTTAATTGTGTTTTGGAGGCTAGTCTCGGCTAGTGCTCGTTGGGTAAGCTTGGGGCTTGAACCTTCGCGGTTGGTTTCCCAACACCTACAACTCAGTAGGTCACGGTCATGTTTATGATCTCATTATGGGTAAGTCTGGGGCTTGAACCTTCGCGGTTGGTTTCCCAGCACCTTCAATTCAGTGGGTCACGATCACTGGGTGATCTCATTATGGGTAAGCTTGGGACTTGAATCTTCGCGGTTGGTTTCCCAACACCTACAACTCAGTAGGTCATGGTCATGCTTATGATCTCATTATGGGTAAGTTTGGGGCTTGAACCTTCGCGGTTGATTTCCCAACACCTACAATTCAGTAGGTCACGGCCATTGGATGGTCTCATTGTGATACGGCTTCGTGCCGTGGCTTCGACCCTCATTGATACAGCTTGGGATGTTTTGGCTTCAGGTGATTGTGATATTTGACAGCTTCAGCTGAGTGGCTTTCAGGCCTTTGTGATGTCTTGGTAATTTCATTGGAGCTTTCGGGCATTGTGATTCATAATTAATTCAGTTATGGTTTAGTTTATATTCGTGTAATTCATTGTGGTGTTCTATAATTATGATTCGCCGTTGGGCATTTATGTTCTAACCTGTTGAACAGGTATTAGTAGTATGTCGTGGGCATAGTGTTTCACGAATGCTCGGTTCTTACCTTGGTTTGTGAGCATCTCGTATTATTATTATCATTGTACCGTTTCATTCTGCCTTTGGATGCATATCATGTTATACATGTATTTGATGTTCATTATCTGGATGACTGACCCCGTGGGGGCGAAACATGTTTTCATATTTTAGGTGCTAGTCCGAGTTGTTCATGTTGGTCAGTCAGTTGGAGTGTTCTCCAGTTTGTCAGTCATTGTCATTATGTATTGCCCGAGTAAAGCTCGTGGGTGTGATTGTATTTTCATTTTGGACATGTAGGCCCACTTTTGTCGTTGAAATTCCCTATCGGAATATTGTGTCGGATATCATAGTAGGCACTCTGATCTCCCTTGTTAGTTAATTTGATGTAATTTAGTCATGTTCGCCTGGTGGATCTCCTGGCGTGGGGTCCACGGCACTGTAATGACCCAATAGAATTTGGGGGTGTTACAGAAGATGGTATCAGAGAGTTTGGGTTGTGAGATACCCCATGTGAGTTATGTGGCTCTACCGATGCGGTAGTAGTGAGACTGTCAGGTTATGACAATCTGGACAGTCGGGTTTTGTGAGTCGTGATATATGTGCGACTGCATGAGTCATTCATTCATCGAGTCGTCGTCAGTTGAGACTAGTATCGCGAGACCTCAAAGCTTCGTATGACCTGTGTGTTGTGTCTATATTTATACACCTCAACAGGCGATCAGCACAAATACCGGACGACCGAACCAAGAGTCATAGACCAAGGCAGACTTACCGATCGAAGGACCCAGAACAGGACCCATCGCCGAGCGATCGACTCCTAAGGTGATCGTCTCCCGGCAACTAGCGATGGTCCCAAGTGCCCGATCACGGAAGACCGCCTCATGCCACGTAAGGCTATCATCCGCCAAGTCTGCGAAGGCCGAAACTCAGAATCGAGACCCACGTGCAGATCCGGAAAAAGTGCCACAGGATAAGGCCCTTTGACCCCAGCCTGTCACTACCTTCTCACCGACCGACAGACCCGCCGAAAGGTCTGAAGTGGGACCCCCGAGACAGCGACAAGATACGGGTGTTATACTCTCATTGGTTCGCTTAGTTGGCTGCCAGCAGCAGCCTCGGATTTTGAGGCAACAAACCCATGTGCTTGGAAAAGGCTCTGGACTCTGTCTGCTTTTTTGGATGCTTTTCTCTCGATGTTTTCTCCCTCAGAACCTCTTAACCAAAAGACGGACGGCAGAAACAAGAACTCCCTGCAGTTCAAGAACTCACGGAGCAACAATCAAGAGCTATATAACTAGGGTCTTTTACACTCATTGTAATCGTACTCTTACAATAATATTTGTACTCCAACATATTTGTATTAATAATATCTCGCGAGAGCATTCAAGCCCGGGCTTAACAAACCCCGCAAATCTTGTGTTATCCACATCCCCACGGACGTGCTCTCGTATTTGTTTATTACTCATACATTCCAGCAATCCCTTCCGATTTTGGGTAACAACAATTGGCGCTAGAAGGAGGGCATATTTAAACTTTCATTTTCATTCCTACCGTCTCGAAGAACACTCACTGTTCTCCGGGGCATATACTTGAAGAAACACTCAATGTTCTTCAAAGAAAAACCTTCAGAATCATGACGTGTGTCACCATGTCAAAGAGAGCCTCTCTTCGATCCGCCGGACGTCTTATTCCGGCTCAATCCGAACCCCAACCCACAGCGGTGGATAGCCGCGACGGCGCGAGACTCTCGATCTCGCCCCCGATGGACGGCCCTCGCCTCTCCCTCGATCAGTTCCAAACAGCAGAACAGATCGAGGAGGCCATGGCCATCCTATGGGAGCGACGGAGAGCATGCGGTACGCCCGCAATCACCCCATCAGCCATCCGCCGCGCGGGCAAACGAAAGCTCAAGGGGTTACTCATCGTGCAATCGTCAGGAAGTCCCGATTCACGAGCAGAAGCACTCGCGAGGCGGTACAGTTCCATTTTTCAGCCGCCTAGGAAGCGACCCATCATGGCGGCTGGGGCATTCTGGCCCCAGCCATGAGACGACGAAGCCCGAATCCATCACCAGGAGTTCGGTATACCCGACTCCCAGAAGTCAAACCAGCCATCTGGATCCTCCTCGCCGAAGAACCGAGATCGGCGGTGACAACCTCATCGCCTACCGCGGAGCCAGGAGATCAGTACACGATCGCCTCGGTTCCCGCTCCGAGAGCCACACCACAAGCGACCAAGCTATGGAGATGGCCGCAATGCAACGCCAGCTCGATGACATGAAGGCACTCCTAGAAACTGGGGCAGGCGCCCAGAGAAAGGTCACTGGGCCGAGCGAGCCGCTCGCGGTCCGGGTCGAACTTGCCCCCGTACAGCCAAGGATCTCTCCTCCTCAAACACCTTTGTACGAGGGGAGGTCGGGCCCCGAGACTCACCTGAGCAAATTCCGGATCTACATGACCGGATGCGGGGCATCAGACGCGACCAGGTGCCGAATGTTCCCGTTAACACTGGGCGACCTGGCCCATAGGTGGTACACCTCACTGCCACCGCGATCCATCAGTTCCTTTGAACAACTGGCGAGCGACTTCACATCGTACTTTGCCGCCAAGATCGCTCGACCAGAAGGTCCCCACCGCATGATGAAAATCAGGCAGGGGGAAGACGAGCCCGACGAAGACTACATCAACCGGGTGGATGAGATAATCCTCGACGGTGAGCCTGTGAGCGACGAGATCGCCCTCTACTCAGTCCTAGGGGGATTCAATGGTCTTTCGCCCATGTTCAGGCACCTTACGAAGGACATACCCCCGACCTACGCAATCTTCCACTCCAAGGCCGCAGACTTTTTGGCCAGGCGGAGGTTGCTCGCCCTTCGCCAAGACGAGGAGACAGATACGGCGATCGCCAAGTCCAACAAAACGTCCGCCAAACTACCCGGTGATTTCAGGACCTTCGAGAATGTGGAAGCCTATCTCTACCACAACCTCAATCTATCTCCGGGTCATATTTTCTACGCCATTTAGGGGCGCGAGCGGCTAAGCAAGCCGAAGGTAGTAAGGGACCACGGTCATCTAAACTGCAACAAATTCTATGCTTACCACAAGAGTCCCGGCCACAACACCGATCAATGCCGCGACCTCCTCAGACAACTCTAGAGATTGTTCGAGGAGGGCAAACTGGACAGACTAATAACTTAGCCGGAGCCTCGAGCGGAAAGAATCAAATGTCGCGATCGGCGTCAGAACGACGATCACCAGTCTTCCAACCCGATCTCGAGAATCAAGCAACATCTCCAACAATGTAGGACTCGCTCACCCTCTAAAGTTCATCATTTAACATGATGGACCTAGGCATGAGATCGCCTCCCTCAGCACAATGTATACCGTCGAGGATCGCCATCTATCATGATGATCCAAGGTAGAAGAGTGCAGCCATGGTCCTGGAGGTCGATGGAACCGACAGCTTCGTCCATGCAAGGTTCCTTTGGGCTGCGATCGCTCGCCCTTCGTTTAAATACGAGGCGGGCGTAGCCGAAGGACCCTCAAAAAAAATATGTGGACACGCTCGCTCACTCTCAAAGGTTCATCATCTAACATGGTGGACTCGGACAATGCGATGCGTCCTTACCCCCGTCACAACGTATACCATCGAGGATTGCCATCTAACATGATGATCCGAGGTAGAAAAGTGCTAACAAGCTGCAGATGTGGAGTCGATTAATCCGACGACGCCCCGTGCAAGGACTCCTCCAGACCAAGACCGCTTGCCCTTCATTTAAATATGAGGCGGGCGCAGCCTAACGAAGGACCCTCACAATAAAGTGAATCGCGAGACAAACCTACAGGTAGAATGTCCCTCGAGCACAAGACACAGTCATTGAGGTCGGTCCATCGAACTATGCGACCGTGCACTATTCCTCAAGGCCGAAAAAACCGGCTTTCCACGAGGGATCTGCAAAATTGAAAATCACAAGAACGAGACCGAAAATAGCTCGCCGAACGATTGGGTCGCCCGTCGTTATCCTAAACGATCGCCAGTGGAACCATCTCACCCCATGTCTTCAACATCGGAACAAGCTGGGGGGCATTTGTTGTGTCGAGATTTATACACCTCAACAGGAGATCGGCAGAAATACCGGGCGACCGAACCAAGAATCATAGACCAAGGCAGACTTACTGATCGAAGGACCCAGAACAGGACCCAGCGCCGAGCGATCGACTCCCAAGGCGATCGTCTCCCGGCAACTAGCGATCGTCCCAAGTGCTCGGTCACAGACGATCGCCTCATGCCACGTAAGGCCATCATCCGCCAAGTCTGCGAAGGCCAAAACTCAGAATCGAGACCCACGTGTAGATCCGGAAAAGGCGCTGCAGGATAAGGCCCTTTGACCCCAGCCTGTCACTACCTTCTCACCTACTGACAGACCCGCCGAAAGGTCTGAAGTGGGACCCCCCAAGACAGCGACAAGAGACGGGTGTTATACTCTCATTGGTTCACTTAGCTGGCTGCCAGCAGCAGCAGTGGATTTTGAGGCAACCAACCCATGTGATACAAATGATTGCCCCCTTACTATAATACAGGAAAGGCGATCGCCCGTCAGAAAAAGACATCCCAGCTCCTCCTATAAATAGAAGGCTTCATGTACTTGGAAAATGCTCTGGACTCTTTTTGCTTTTCTGGCTGCTTTTCTCTCGTCTTTTTCTCCCTCAAAACCTCTTAACCAAAAGACGGTCAATAGAAACAAGAACTCCCTGCAGTTCAAGAACTCACGGAGTAGCACTCAAGAACTAGATAACTAGGGTCTTTTACACTCATTGTAATCATACTCTTACATTAATATTTGTACTCCAGCGTATTTGTATTAATAATATCTCGCGAGAGCATTCAAGCCCGGACTTAACAAACCCGGCAAATCTTGTGTTACTAACATCCCCACGGACGTGCTCTCGCATTTGTTTATTACTCATCCATTCCAGCAATCCCTTCCGATTTTGGGTAACAACGTTGTGTAAGGACTCGATTATCTTTATGTTCATACATTCATTATGTCATTAATTATACATGCTTGGTTGAAACCTATATGTGATATTAGTTTTATGATTGATTCATGACTAATTATTTTAGAGCACGTGTGACCTGTGTAAGCGTTAAGGATCAACTCATTCATCACTTAATAAACCTCAATCATCATTTTTGATCTTGTCGATCATGTTAATTCATTAATCACTCAGTAAATCTCATTGCTCAGTTGTTGATCTTGTGGATCGAACTATCAATCTTGTTAACGTATTCAAGATAATCATTTCAGGAATTTCATCAGATAATCATGTCACCTCACTTGATCTTTCAAGAGATCTTATCATATTCCGGCGTCATGTCGACGATCATTTTATTGCATTATTAATGCATTCATTATGTTAAAGCGTGTATGCTCATTGTTATCATTCCGTCACGTAATCATAATGCGATATTCATGCAGGATCTATAATCATCATGTGACTTTCCTGCTTCAGTATGGATAGAGCTGTCAGAGGAGGCAGGGGAAGAGGCCGCGGTGCGGGCCGAAACTGGGGATCTCGTGTGAATGCCCGCGTGAATGCGAGAGATAACATGTGTTCATCAGTTAGCCATGCTACTCATTCATTGTCAGGGAGTCGTACCCAAGAAGCAGCTCAATCGGAAGGTGTTCGGGTGGACCCATTCATATGCATGCAAGGCATGATGGCTCAGATGACTCAGATGACACGTCTGATGGAAACCATGCAGACCTCGATGGTTTGTGGTCCACCACAGCAGGAATTCCTGGTGCCATTTCATGGACAGACTGGAGTAGTGAGTCAGATTATTGGCGATATCTCTCGTCAGAGGCCGCCTACTTTTAAGGGTTCGTCGGAACCAGCTGATATAGTTCATTGGCTTGAGCATTTTGATAAACTCTTCGACAAGGTTCAGTGTCCGGAAGAGAGTAAAGTGGCATTAGCAGCTTATTACTTGAGTAAGGGCGCTTATTCCTGGTGGGTTTATGTGAAACCCACCGATCGCGATTGTGATTGGAGTGAGTTCAAGACTCTCATGTTAGAGAGGTACTATCCGGCTCCACTTCGTGAAGCAAAGTTATCAGAGATTTTTAACCCCGAAACCGTCGAGGACGATGGTGTTATTGTCATTGCTGAGAAGTTTCAGGGACTTCTTCAGTTTGCTTCGTTTGTTATCCATACTTAGGCGGATAAGATCAAATATTTTAGCAAAAGGCTAAATCCGCAGTTGAGGATGTAGTTGTTCAATCACAATTGTAATTCACTTAGTGAGTTCATCGAGAAGGCTCTTGGAGCAGAGCTTTTGATCAAGGATCTTACTCGGAAACATACTTCAGTTTCTTCCAGTGGGAGGACTAGGATGCCGGTTCGTTCTGAGGGACATCGGGCTCCGACGTCTAAGAGGTCGTTTACTAGTCGTCTTCATGCTGAGAAAGCATCTTCATCTCAGACGACGAGTTCAACTGTTGTTTTCTTTAACTGTGATACAATAGGACATCGCAGTACCCGGTGCTCGATGCAGGCTGTTGTTTGTTTTCTGTGTGGAAGGCAGGGACACCTTCAGAAATACTGCAGGAGCTCTAATGCCAGTAGATCTCGAGAGGGCTCGCAAACCTCTAGAGATTTTGTCACTCCAGCCCGTGCATCATCCAAGGGGTCCTATCAGGCTTCGAGAGCCTGAGGTAAGGACATTCATCACCAGTTTTGAGCAAGTTAATTCTTGCTCGGTAATAGGATAATCATTCATTTCATTTGTCGTTCATTCATTCATATAATTCATTCATCATATATCAATCACGTTGAGACTTATAATTATCAAACTAATCATTCACTTCACAGGGAACAATGGTTCCAATCATTTCATTTGAGCTATCACTCATTACGTTACCATTTCACCTCAGTGAGTCATTGCGACTCTTTTGTGACCGTTTCGTCATTCCGAGAATATTTAATTCTGCACTTTTTGTCATCCGAGTTCGTTCGGCATCGTTTTGTTGAGTTCCGTATTTTTAAACGGCTTTTCCGCACTTGAGTTCGATTCTTGCGAATCTCGTCCGAAACTATTGTTTCGAGTTTCTCGTAAGTTCATTTAATTTTATTATTTATGTTGCAAGCTTTGGCTTGGTGTTTCTATCGTGTATCGTGTATTTCGGACGTTTTGGGCCAGTTTCGTAATTTCTCAAAGTTTGGGGAAATTACTTTCCGTTGTCGAATTTCAAGCCTTCGGGTGGTCGGACTTATGTGTTCTCTTAGCGCTTGGATTTGTCTTTGCGAGTACTTCGTAACCGTATCTTCGATTCATATTCAGGTTCGGGTTTCGAGGTTGTTCGAGCCGTCGGTGGTAACTACGAGTCATGGCCGCCTGATTTGGAGCAGTCTTGCTTTGGCGAGTTACGGCCGTAAGTGATCGGCGAGCATGGCACGACGAATGCCGCTTCTGGCCGTAAGGGCCGAAATTCTGGCCGACGGGCACTGTGCGGCTTCCGGACGAATGCGATTCTGGCCGTAAGGACTGCCGATGCAGTAAGTAAGGGCCGAGTTACGGCCGTAAGGCCCTGCCGGTTACGGCCGTAACCCTGTTGGCCATATATAGTCCTGTGACCGGCCAGACCTCATTTTATCACATTTCTTCATCCGGGTGGCGGCTGGCGACGGGAAAAATTGGGGAGTGGAGTTTTTGGTCGATTCCACTCGATTTATAAGCGTTTTTGAGAATTCTTGTCGATTATATCAACATAAAATCCTTGTTCTTCGTCGGATCGAGGTAATTTCTTGAAATCTCCTAGAATTTGATTTTCGGGATTTCTTCTTGATCTTCATTGTTCGTCCGAATTTGATGAATCGGATGATGCTAGTGAACATTATGAATCATGTTCTATGGATTGTATATCCATATCTTCGATTCGTTCAACTCGATTGATGATTCTTAGATTCTAGAGGAACTTTGAACATTTAGTGTTCGATTAAATGTCTCAAAGAGTTTCTTTCGGTGGTTGTATTGATTTTCGATTGATATTGTGTTATTGAATGAATTGTATTTCATTCAAGGTTGTTCGAGTACCTGTGTTTATCGGAGGACGCCGTTCGTTGTTCGTGGAAGGATTTCATCGCCTTCGGTTGAGGCCAGTTTTATACTTGTACTAGTCAATGAGATTAATGTTATCATATATGTGTATGAATGTGTTATATCATTCCGAAACTTAGTCTCTTCATGAGTTCATTGATATTAAGGGATCATTCGATAAGATACCTTTCGGCAATTATGCCAAATGTTTACTATTGTTCATTAATGGCCGGTAAGGCATTGAGATACTCGTTGTTAATGTTATTATCGATCACCGGTTTGCGGTATCGATGTATCGATTATTGTTGTTAATGTTGATGTCGATCTAAGACATTGTTGTAATTATTGTTATTAATGTTGGCGTCCTGTCATTCATGTTGTATTGGCCAATTGAAGGCATTGTCGTATTCGTTCTCATCTTCGTCGCCGGTAGCCGATTAAAGGTGCCGAGGCATTCATTGTATCATTGTTATCAATTTGCCATTCTAAGGCAATCGAGGTGCTCAATCATTCATTGTATCATTGTTATCGATTGGCCGTTCTAAGGCAATCGAGGAGCTCAATCATTCTATGTATCATTGTTATCGATTGGCCGTTCTAACGCAATCGAGGTACTCAATCATTCATTGTATCATTGTTATCGATTGGCCGTTCTAAGGCAATCGAGGTACTCAATCATTCATTGTATCATTGTTATCGATTGGCCATTCTAAGGCAATCGAGGTACCCCAATCATTCGTTGTATCATTGTTATCGATTGGCCGTTCTAAGGCAATTGAGGTATTGAATCATCCGCTGCATCATTGTTATCGGTTGGCCATTCTAAAGTAATCGAGGTATTGAATTGGGACCGCCGAGGACGGTGCCCATCCGTGAGTCATCATTATCGTGGTGGCTGACTCAAGGCAGCACACTATCATTATAGTGAATTCGGTAATCTTTGAATCGTTGCCGTTTGTGGTTAATTGCGTTGTGGAGGCTAGTCTCGACTAGTGCTCGTTGGGTAAGCTTGGGGCTTGAACCTTCGCGGTTGGTTTCCCAACACCTACAACTCAGTAGGTCACGGTCATGTTTATGATCTCATTATGGGTAAGTCTGGGGCTTGAACCTTCGCAATTGGTTTCCCAGCACCTGCAATTCAGCAGGTCACGGTCATTGGGTGTTCTCATTATGGGTAAGCTTGGGGCTTGAACCTTCGCGGTTGGTTTCCCAACACCTACAACTCAGTAGGTCACGATCATGCTTATGATATCATTATGGTTAAGTTTGGGGCTTGAACCTTTGCGGTTGGTTTCCCAACACCTACAATTCGGTAGGTCACGGCTATTGGATGGTCTCATTGTGATACGGCTTCATGCCGTGGCTTCGTCCCTCATTGATACAACTTCGGGCTGTTTTGGCTTCAGGTGATTGTGATATTTGACAGCTTCCGCTGAGTGGCTTTCAGGCCTTTGTGATGTTTTGGTAATTTCATTGGAGCTTTCGGGCATTGTGATTCATAATTAATTCAGTTTTGGTTTGGTTCATATTCGTGTAAGTCCTTGTGTTGTTCTATAATTATGATTCGCTGTTGGGCATTTATGTTCTAACCTGTTGAACAGGTATTAATAGTATGCCGTGGGCATAGTGTTTCACGAATGCTCGGTTCTTTCCTGGGTTTGTGAGCATATCGTATTATTATTATCATTGTACCGTTTCATTCTGCCTTTGGATGCATATCATGTTATACATGTATTTGATGTTCATTATCTGGATGACTGACCCCGTGGGGGCGGAACATGTTTTCATGTTTTAGGTGCTTGTGAGGAGAGAGTTGAGAAACAGGGGCAAGATGATGGCGATGAGGCATTCGAGTGATACTAGTTCGAGTTGTTCATGTTGGTCAGTCAGTTGGAGTGTTCTCCAGTTTGTCAGTCATTTTCATTTTGTATTACCCGAGCAAAGCTCGTGGGTGTGGTTGTATTTTCATTTTGGCCATGTAGGCCTACTTTTGTCGTTGAAATTCCCTATCGGAATATTGTGTCGTATATCATAGTAGGGACTGTGATCTCCCTTGTTAGTTAATTTGATGTAATTTAGTCATGTTCGCCTGGTTGATCTCCTGGCGTGGGGTCCATGGCACTGTAATGACCCAATAAGATTTGGGGGTGTTACAATTAGAGTTTTCTTTTCAAGTAAAATTGGCAGTGGATTAGTTGTTATTTTGAGAGAGTTTTGTTGTTTAACTGTAGAGAATAATTTTAGATTCATTTGTGATTAATTAATTAATTATGATCCGAGTTAAGAATTTAAGGACTTTGTTTATTCATAACTCAGCTCCCATTATTTTATCGGCATTTACACACTCCCATGTAAAATCCAGAAGTCATGGTTGACTTTATAGTGGTGATCGATTTGTTTAGAAAGTTAAATAGAGGACAACCCATTCGGTTTCCATTTTATCATTTTTTATAAAGTGGTGTCTAACATCAACCCATATAATGGATGATTCGATCTTCTTTTACCCCTAGTTCACTTGCCGTCAACCCATACGACTTTTATGGCTCGCTGAAGTATCTAAGTTTAAACCGTCAACTCCTATCAGTATAACAATTGAATCTCACCCGAGAACTCAGACGGTTTCTAGGAGTTTGATTTGCCACAACAGAAGACATCAAATGCACTATATGTAATACCCACGATTTTTGTTCCGGTTATTTTGGATTTTTTTTTCCGGATATTTACTGGTTGTCGAGTGCCGGTATTATTTTCTTGACAATTGATTTTGGTGTTTATGACCGTATGTGATGATTTGTTATCCATTGTTTTCATTTCGGATCGATGATGTTGTCCCCGAGCATTTTGTCGTGTTCGTTCCGTGCGATTTCGGAAAATCAAGTCGTCGAGTCATGGTGGCTGGGCACTGACCGGACGTGTGCGGGCACTGGATGGACAGGTGCGGCAGGAACCAGCATAGCGTACGCTACTGCCGGAAGGCAGCGCACGCTATGTCCGGAAGGTTGCGCACGCTACGGCCGGAAAGCTGCGCACGCTAGGGATGTCAATGGGTCGGGTAGGGTACGGGTATGCCTCCTCCATACCCTACCCTATTTGATTCGGATCGGGTTCGGGTATTGTCAATGGGTCGGGTAGGGTACGGGTATGCCTCCTCCATAATAAATATTTAAAATATAATATTTTATATAATAATATATCTAATTTATAATACATTATAATATTTATGTATAATATATAATAATAATATATTTATATAATTCAAACAGGTACGCGGATCGGGTAATCGGGTCGGGTATTCGGGTAATATACTATATCCATACCCTACCCGTACCCGATCATAAAACTTCGGGTTCGGCCGATACCCGACCCGATTTTGGGTTTATCCGACGGGTAGGATCGGGTACGAATAAAATTGACATCCCTAGTGCACGCTAGTCGGCCGAGGCAGCAGGGGCAGAGAGGTTCTGGACTTCGGACGGACAGCAGGTAGCGCACGCCACTGTCGGACACGGCGCGCGCTAATCGGCAGGCATAGCGCACGCTACTAACGGAAGGCTGCACGCGCTACTTGGCCGAGCAGATTAGTCCAAGAAATCTCTGGATTGCGGCACAGGCCGACATCGCACATGTCCAGCACATGGTGGCAGGCCCCGGCCGAACATTCTCGACCATGACCACACGTTAGAGCACGCTAGGCTGCACCAGTATAAATATAGCCGAGCAGTCCAGTTTCATTCATTTTCCCATTTCTCTCTCTCTCTCTCTTCCGCGGTTGGATCCTTGGGGAACTTGAAGGCATGATGTTAAACAATTAATCCATGAAGTTCCTGAGCCTATATCATCGATTGATCATCCCATAACATCCTTCAATCCAGCGAATCAAGGTTAATTTTCCTAAAATCCTAGTTTTGGGAAAATTGGGGATTTTGTTTGATTTCGTCCATTTGATTTGTTATAACTTAGAATAGTGATGGATCAATGATTATTAAGTTGTATTATATCGAATCCCTTGTTGTTCCACGGTTGGATTGATGAAAATCCATCGTTTTGTTGAATTCTTAATCGACGCCTTGAAGGTGTTCGATAAAATGTCACAAAGAGGATTCGGGCATTCTACGATCATTCTTTCTTGTACGATCGTTAATTTATTGATGGTATGATGTTAGGGTCAGGTTCCTTGCGAAGAACTCGAGTCGGAACCCTTCCGTTCGCCATTTCCCGATCGGTTGTGTTACCGTCGTTTCAACCGAAGAGTTGTGGGCATTCGAGGTTTCCCGGTTGAGCCATGTTCGTCGGAGTATCCGGTATAGACTATCGAGGCAAGTATCTTGCCCATACATTACGTGTTTTGTGGATATAATGGTTGCTAATCGACGATATATGCTAAATGAATGTTTACAACTATTTTTCAAAAGAATCGATATATTTACAATCATGGTTTTCTTTTAAAGATTATTCTCGTGTTCGGGAATTAATGTGCGTAATTGACTGTATGTTAGCGTCGAGTATAGAATTGCCTTACTTCGGGTGATGCCATTATGTGTGAATATGTTGTCGGTAAATTTAAAGTTCGACCCTTTCGTTAAGACTGTGCTTGGAGTCATACGGATGTGTGTGAATATGTGGGCTTGTGTGATATTGGTTGTTCCATTCGGTGCTATTTAGACAGTGTGCTTCTCTGTTGATTGTATTGGCTCTGGGTCATGAGTATGTGTCAGATAATTTGGCCATTCTAGCAAAATACCTCGACTATATATATTGTGATTGACTCTTGAGGATTGTGGTTTTGCAAATGAGAACTGCTGAGAGTTGTAAGGTTTTTATCGGGTACTCTCACTCGGGGATTGACTCGACAGGGTCACACGGGGACCTGGTGGCTTAGCGGCTGGATCGGGTTGCGAGGGTTACTTCGAGTGGGCATTCTCACCTGGGGATTGCTCGACGGGCACACAGGGACTTGGTGGGTTGAGGGCCAGACTGGGTCGCGAGAATTGCCAGAGTGTTTGTACTGATGATTCATTGTGATATGTCCGGAGTATCACAATGCTTGGTGCTCGGGGTCGAGAGACATTATATGTCGAGTCTTGGTATTTGGCTAAAATGGCATAAGAATAATGTATTGTGTGTAATGTGTCTTTGGAAGTGAATTGAAGTTGATGATCGGGTCGTGGACCCTGTGTTTTGTGACCGGGAATGGTTGGGTCGGGGACCCCGTGTTTTCTTAACGAATTTGCATTTTGGTAAAATGAACTTTGGGGATCTGACCCTAAATGGCTTTCGAGGAATTAAGAACTTTTCAATCACAAATGCTTTCAAAACTCCCGAGATTTGGAAATGTTTTCAAAGTGCTTACTTGTTTCGTTTCTACTTTCAAGACTTGAATTATTTTTAATTAAACAAAATATCTCGGAAAGTCTTTCGTTGTATTCTCGGAATGTGTTATGTATGGCTCGTAGTTGCACTTTATACTTGTACTAGCAAAACTCAGTGGAGTTTTGCTAACCCCCGAGTATTCGGGGGGTGGATGTCTGTTTTGCATCCAGGTACATGCAGGTTTGGGAGCAAAACACAGGATCGGCGCGAAGGATGATGGAAGGCGAATGATACTAATCATGTGAAGGCCAGTTTTAGATGTAGTTAGTCGGAGTTCGTGTATGGTCTTTTCTGCTGTCGTACTTTTTGTTTGTGAGTACATTTTACCCTTGTATTGGTATGAGTCGAGATAGAAATGTGTTTTTTTGACTTGTATGTTAGTGATGAGACCAAGTTGGTCAATTGATTTAGTATTTTATCATGTCGGTATGTAATGTATTGTGTTGTTTTGATGTCTAGCCTGGTGGATCCTCACGGAGAGGGTCTGCGGCGTGTAATATTCATGGTTTGATTCTGGGGGTGTTACATTTATGGTATCAGAGCTTAGGTTGCGGAAACCTAGGCTGTCGGGTCCAGTCAGGTATTGTCATGTCTTGTCCTGTCAGATTGTGTCTGTCTAAGCCGTGTCGCGACGCGTCATGTGAGATGTCGGCCGTGATTAGTATCAAGGTGCAGCCATCATCTTCGTATGACCTGTGGATGTAAGTCTCCCTACTATATTGTGCCTTGTGTTATACGAGCTTGTATGATTTTGTGTTATGACGCGGAGTTTAAAGGTGATTTGTGATTATGCGACCTATGCTTGTTTGATCCTCGTATGGTGCTAGAATGAAAATGGTGCCAGCGTATATGAATATATACACACATCCTGGTATAAGTCGTTTTTACAAGAGTAATGGCCTTGGTGTGGTTACGCAAAGAAAAATTCATCAATGTGATATTTTAAAGCTTTACATGGTTTTGGGGAGTCAAGTGAATTTTGCTTTAAAACATCCTCCAAAGGGAGGAAAAAGTTTGATTTTCGTATGATGACCTCAAGGTCGAATTTTTTTTTGGAGAATTCAAACTACCGATATTTCATTTGCATTTTGTATTGTAAGTTTACAAAACACAACTTTTAAACTCAAATGAGGTCTACAAATTGTACTCAAGACGTGACTCTCACTTTCAACTTTTCGATTTCAAGGTTATTAGTTAAGAAATACGTGATGGTGTTCTCGTTGTTTAGGCAGTAGTGCCCAGTTTTATGATTAAAACGGTGATGTGAATGCTGAGTCATTCGGTTTGTGTACATTGAGATAGCCCTCTTTAATAAGAGGTGAGATTTCGGTTTTTAAATAACAATTGGCTTTTGATGGTTGCTCATGAAGTGTTAAATCGATGGCTTTGAGATTCGAACATGTTGTTGTTTATTTGTGATCATTGATTCTAGTAACGTCTACATGTTCGCGATCATGTTGCTGAGTTGGAGCAGCTAGCGCACGCTAAGTGCAAGGCTAGCACGCGCTAATGTAGCATGTGTAGTGCACGATAAATAATTGTTGTAGCGCACGTTAGTTAGCCGGGACGAAGGCTAGAGAACCAAATTTCTTTTAGCCATTAGTCCTAACCTTTGCAGCCAATCACCTGTGACTGTATTTTATGTGTGTTGTCTTGTAATGACAACTGTTTTGTATGAATGTGTGTTATGACTTTTCGTTGCGCTAAGTGATAATTGATTCTGTTCAGTAAATTGATAAATTATGTCTGTTGTGCATGTATTCGAAAACGCTTTTTCTGAAACCTTCATACGTTTGTGTAAGTTGTGGAAAATCAATTTTTGAAACTAATTTGACGTTGCGATTAATCGGCGGCTTCGTACCTGTAACACCCCAAACTAGGCGGATATTACAGTGTCGTGGACCCCCGACTGGGACCCACCAGGCGAATGAAAACGGATGAATTACACAGGGTAAATGTAGTACCGAACCACATTACAACATCAATTACTCCGATTAGGAGTTTCATACAACACACCCAGGATAAAATAGAATACATGTGTATTTTATGTGACGATAAAATACACAACACTGAATGAAATGAGTGTTCAAACAGAATGTCTGCAGCGGAATAAATAAAGGAAACATAAATGACTGAATAAATGACTGAACAGACTGGGGCCCCTTTCTAGTATCATTGGGACTCCTCGCCGTCAACGTGCTCTCCCTGTGCCTTTGCCTTGCCACGACACGAGAAACAAATATCCCCAAACGGGGTCGATTATCTGAGAACAACAATCCTCCAGAGTTGAATAAACACAATCATATAAATATGTAGTATAAACCACAAGTTCGAATAAAATGAAGCGGTTAGATTATAACCCAATCTTGTTGAAAACATACGCAATCAAACATGCTGTATGAATCAACTAACAGTACGGCTCAAAGGGTGGCACCACACTACGCCCGGGATGGAAATGTGTCCGTGCACAAGCCACCAACGAGTATCGATCGAATACCCGCCTGGTCTTGTACCTAATCAGTCTCACAAAGCAATCGACTCGTGTGCACAGTCCAATGTGAGGCCAACAACCAACACACGACATAAATGTGCCCGACATGAAAATCCTACACATACCAACCGGCACGCCAGTATGACCCGGAATGCCACGATATAACAAAAGTGACATCGGAAATGAATAATGACTCACCGAGATAAAATGATAGTGAAATGAATGATAGCTCGACAAAATGATTGGAACCGTCGTTCCTTGTGACTGAAGTGATTAATTGACAATGACAAGTTTTAATACGGTTAACACAGTGATGAATGAGTTACGATTATGAATGAACAACAGCAAAAGGAAATGAATATCCTTATAACTGAGTAAGAATCAACTTACACAATACCGGTGACAATTATCCTTCCACGAACAACGTCCTAATTGAGATATCGGTCGCTCGAACAACCTTGAATTATACAATATCCAACAACTCGTTCAATATATGAATCAAACACGAATATAACGAACTCAAAACGTCGATACGATTAAACTATGTTCGTTGGGGCATTATATCGAATACGTTGTGGCCAAACTCCGGTTGTTTACAATCAAATCTCAATAAGCCACTATCAATTCCCCCAAGAAGTGTTTCAAACCAACAAACATCTTCCGAATGATCAATAATCCAAAATGAATATCCGAAAACGTGATTATAACGACAATTAATCGAAAACCCCCAATTTCAACTCGATAATCAAAGTGTTCTTGAATAATCCTTCAATAATCCAATGAATCCTTATACAAACTCATAATCATATACATATCCCTTCATATAACATGATTATAATGTAGAAAACATCATATCTCAACATAGAATCGAAATCCAAAGTGTTGAAGAAATTACCTCTTGAAAATCCAATCACTACGATCCGAAGAACACGAGTTTAAACGAGTATCCAAGCTTCCCAAATGAATGAAGATGATGAAAATTACACACTCAAGTGATTGATGATTGCAAAATCTCTCTCTTAACCCTCTCTCTCGGATGAAGATGGAAAAATGAAGAAGTGAGGAAAAATGACCCGGCCAAGTCCTTAAATACTGCCGGAAGTTACGGCCGTAACTCGGCCCTCTTACGGCCGTAACTTTCCAAGTCAACGGCCTTACGGCCGTAAAGCAAACTAAATGCGGCCGTAACTCGGCCGGCCAAAATGCACGGGCGACTGTTGGACCACTTACGGCCGTGTAAGGCCCGGCCTTACGTCCGTACCCGCTGAACTTACGGCCGTATCCCAGAACCTTACGGCCGTAACTCGATGCTGGCCAAGGTGAATAAATCCGATAATTCTGATTCCTCGCTACGACTGATGAATGATCCGACATATCATACGAATGTGGAAGTGAACAAGTATAACACGAGCCAAAGATGATACTCCCAGTACAAGGCTATCAATCACAATGAAAATGATAATACTCCCGTCTCGATCTAAAAACGGAGATAAAATGACGATCGGTAACTGATATACAATTACAACATGCCAACATTGAACGCAAATGAGTGATTCATGAATGATGAGTGATTATTAATGAGTGAGAATTACTGAGTGACAATTACAGACTGGTAATTACTGAATGAAAATGAATGAATTACAACCGGGTATTACATATTCCCCCCCTTAAAAAGAGTTTCGTCCCCGAAACTAAGGGTCAAACAACTCGGGATAACTCTCCCACATATTCTCCTCGGTTTCCCAAGTGGCCTCTTCGACTCCGTGTCTAGACCACTGAATCTTGACCAAAGGGTTCGTCTTGTTCCTCAACTGTTTGACTCGCCGCTCTAACACTCGTACAGGACGCTCCTCGTACGAATGATCATCTGCGATCTCGATTTCGTCAAACTGAAGTATGTGACTCGGGTCGGCAACATACTTCCGCAACTGAGAGACGTGAAACACATTATGAATCCTGCTCAAAGCCGGAGGTAAAGCCAATCGATAAGCTAACTCGCCTACTCGATCCAAAATTTCAAACGGTCCAATGAATCTCGGACTCAACTTCCCCCGTTTTCCGAAATGGAAAATACCTCGACTCGGGGATACCTTGACCAAAACATGGTCACCCGTCTCGAACTCTAGTGGTCGACGACGATTATCCTCATACGATTTGCCGACTACGAGTACATCAACATACGACTCTTGATCAAAGCTACCTTCTCCCGGGCGGCTATAAGCATATCGGGCTCGGTGCCGATTGATTCTGACAAGTCATCCCAACACAAAGGAGAGCGACAACGACGACCGTACAAGGCCTCGTAAGGTGCCATCTTAATGGAAGCATGCCAACTATTATTATACGTGAACTCGATCAATGGTAGTTGGGCTTCCCAATCGTCCTTCCAATCGAGGACGCATGCCCTCAACATGTCCTCTAATGTCTGAATAGTCCTCTCTGATTGTCCGTCGGACTGAGGATGAAAGGCGGTACTGAGATTGAGCTGAGTTCCCATAGCACGATGAACTGATTTCCAAAAATGAGACACAAATCGTCCGTCACGATCGGAAACGATACTCTTAGGAGTACCGTGCAGTCTCACTATCTCCTTGATGAACAACTGAGCCAGTCTCTCGGGACCCCACGTATCCTTGATCTCAAGGAAATGAGCTGATTTAGTTAAGCGGTCCACAATCACCCAGATCGTATTCATGCCACGACGACTCGTCGGCAAACTCGTGATGAAGTCCATAGAAATGTCTTCCCACTTCCACTCCGGAATAGGGAGAGGTTTCAGCATACCCGCCGGTCGCTGATGTTCAATCTTAACTTGTTGACAGGTTAAGCATCTCGAAACAAATTCTGCGACTTCTCGCTTCACATTACTCCACCAGTAATTTTGTTTCAAGTCCTTGTACATCTTGCTGGACCCCAGATGAACAGAATAAGGGGTAGCATGAGCTTCTCTCAAAATCGAGCTTTTCAACTCGTCATTCGCCGGTACGCACAACCGATTCTTAAATCTCAAAAGTCCATCCTCGTGGACCACGAATCCAGGGGCTTTCCCCTGAGCCACATCCTCACGGATGCGCAACAATGAAGGGCCTGAACTCTGATTCTCTCTGATTACCTCCTCAAGTGACGATGAAATCTCCAACATACAAAGATGTCCCTGAACTCGTTGGAGCCAGACCTCGATCTCGGGTCTAAGGACTTCCTGCTGAAGCTCCTTCTGAACTGTTAAACGAGCAAGCATCTGCTCCTGCACGGACTTACGACTCAAGGTGTCGGCGACAACGTTCGCCTTGCCCGGGTGGTAAAGGATCTCGATATCATAATCTTTGATTAGTTCCAACCACCGCCTCTGTCGCATATTTAACTCCTTCTGAGTGAATATATACTTTAAACTCTTATGATCGGTGAATATCTGACAGGTAACGCCATAAAGATAATGACGCCAAATTTTCAAAGCGAACACCACGGCTGCTAGCTCCAGATCGTGAGTCGGATAATTAACCTCGTAAGGTCTCAATTGCCGTGAAGCATAGGCAACAACCTTTCCATTCTGCATGAGCACACATCCGAGACCCTGTCCGGACGCATCACTATGAACCACAAATCCCTCCGTCCCCTGCGGCAAGGAAAGTACAGGTGTTGACATTAACCGGATCTTGAGTTCCTCAAAACTCTGTTGACACGCGTCGGACCACGTGTATTTCTTATCCTTTCGCAAAAGGTTCGTCAACGGTTGAGCGATTTTAGAAAATCCTTCCACAAACCGCCGATAATAACCCGCTAATCCGAGAAAACTTCGGATTTCCTTAACATTATTCGGAGGTAACCAATCTCGGATAGCCTCCGTCTTCTGAGGGTCGACACGAACCCCGTCTGATGAAATTACATGTCCGAGAAAAGTCACTTCGGACATCCATAACTCGCATTTGGAAAACTTTCCATAAAGTTGCTCTCGTCTCAACACGTCGAGAACCTGATGAAGATGAACCTCGTGCTCCTCTCGGTTACGAGAATAAATCAAAATGTCATCGATGAAGACAACAACAAACTGATCCAAAAAGTCGATGAAAACCCGATTTATTAACTCCATGAATACTGCAGGTGCATTAGTTAGCCCGAACGGCATAACTACGAACTTATAATGACCATAGCGTGTTCGAAACGCCGTCCTCGCGATATCCGACTCTCGAATCCGCAACTGGTGATATCCTGATCTTAAGTCGATCTTGGAAAATACTGAAGCTCCCTCAAGTTGATCTAAGAGATCATCAATGCGGGGTAAAGGATACTTATTCTTGATCGTCACCCGGTTCAATTCCCGGTAATCAATACACAACCGGAACGAACCATCCTTCTTCTTGACAAACAGCACTGGTGCTCCCCACGGGGACGCACTCGGTCAGATATAACCTTTCTCGAACAACTCCTCAAGTTGGTTCTTTAATTCCTGCATTTCGGTCGGGGCCATCCGGTACGGTGCCTTCGATATCGGGGACGTACCGGGCTCCAACTCAATCGTGAATTCCACATCTCTCTGTGGAGGCAAGCCAGGTAACTCGTCTGGGAAAACGTCGGCATATTCCCATACTACCGGAATATCCGACAACAATACAGATGATTTCTCGGTTTTGGTCATATAGCACCAATAACCAACACATCCCTGACTGAGTAATCGTACTGCTTTCATCAAATTAATGACCTTACCAGAACAGCCGGGATTACCTCCCTGAAACACACATTCAACCCCATCGTCTGCAATGATAGTGATCATATGCTTACGGACACTAATGGTGGCATCATGACGATCCATCCAATCAATACCCAAGATGACGTCGTCCCTCGGCAAATCTACTACGATTAGGTCCGCTGGCCATACACAACCATGAAACTGAATCGGACAATTCTGAATCTCACGATTACCGATAATTCGTCTACCATCAGGTAGGCCAATGACATAAGGCTCACAACTAGTAGCACTACCCAGATGTAGTCTACTCAAACATGACTCGGAAATGAATGAATGCGATACACTAGTATCAAAAAGGGTACACACAGGCTGGGATAGAATATTGAGTGTACCTGAGATCATTCGGGCCTCTGGATCATCGGTCTTCTTCATCTCGTAAATTCGGGGCTTGCCGGTCCCCGAACCAGACGCTCCCGTCTGATAGCTCTTGGCTCCGCCCTTGCTAGCTCCTATCGTCTTAAACGACGCTGACTGAGTGGCCTGATTCTGCACCTTTGAGTGTCCTGGGGCCTGAGATGACGCCGGAGTGGGTTTAGAGTCCCTTCGGCAAAAACGGGCCCTATGCCCAGCAATCCCACAGTTGAGGCACGTGACAGACTGCTTCGGACATTTGGTGCTGAAATGGCCCTGTTCCTCACAGTTGAAACAGGTGATGGCCGAACTGGCCGCTCGTGACTGAGATTCCGCGGGTTTAGACGCCAGGGGAGGTCGCTCAGAAAAAGTAGAGCCCGCACGTGGTTTCTTGAAAGTGGCCTGACTCCCGTCAGACTGATTACGGTTCTTAGACTTCTTGCCAGCAGATGAAGGTTGCTGCTTAGCAATCTCCTTAGCAGTAAGCTCGTAAGTAAGAGCTTTCTCAATGAATTCGGCCAACGTGGTGCAATTATGATTAAGCAGTTGCAGGCGCATACGAGGTTTCAGCCTCTTGCTGAAATACTTGATCTTGTCCGCCTCAGAGTGAATGATAGATGAGGCGAACGTAAGAAGTTCCTGAAATTTCTCGGCAATGGCGAGAACATCCGCATCTGATGAAGGGTCGGGAGTGAGTAACTCTGACAGCTTGGCCTCTCTGAGTGGGGCCGGATAGTACCTCTCCATCATGAGAGTTTTGAACTGATCCCAAGTACATGATCCGTCTATGGGCTTCAACGATAACCACCATGAATGAGCGCTCTTACCAAGATAGTAATCCGCGACTGAAACTTTATGCCCTTCTGGGCAATCCACCATAGCAAATAACTTCTCTAAGTGTTCGAGCCAATGAACAATATCCGCCGGCTCAGATGAGCCTTCAAAGGTAGGTGGTCGCTGGCGAGAGATATCGTTAATGATATTTCTTACACCCCTCTCTTGCCTCTGAGGCGGCGGCGGAGGAGCCTGTTGATTTTGATTGACTGAATTATGCATCGTCTCCATAAGTTGTGCCATCTGCGTCATTTGGGCCATCATGCCTTGCATAAAAGCAAGTGGGTCCACCCGAACACCTTCTGACTGAGCCGTGTCCCGGGTACGACTCCCCGATAGTGAATGATCACGACCAGGTGAATGAGTGGCAGCGTCGCTGCTCGATGAATTGGCATTGTTTCTCGCATTCGCACGTGTATTCACACGAGCTCTCGGGATTCGGCCCGCACCACGGCCTCGTCCTCCTCGTCCTCTGCCAGCTCTTTCCATACTGAAGTGGAAAGTTACATGATGATTATATCTCTCGCATGAATATCACATTATGACTATGACATGAGGTGATGAAAATGAGCATACGCTCTAACACAGTGATTACATGAACGATTAACCGAGGTGACATGATTTCTGATGAAATTATTGAAATGATTATCTTGAACAAGTTAACAAGATTAATTATATGATCTTCCAGATCAATAACCGAGTAATGAAATGAATTGAGTGATTAATGAGTTAAAATGACCGTCCGGGTCAAGATGAAAATGATGTTTGAGGATTGTTAACTGATAAATTATGAATGAATGATAATTGCCAGAAATTATACCATGGCGATAGAAGTCTTACAGTTCTTTCGGTCTGATTGGCTCGGCATCTGCACAGGTCACACGTGACGCGAAAGTCCAATGATACTAGCCCGATGACGATGATTTCAAATGAGACATGACTCGGAAGGTAGTATTCAAAACCACGCTCCGATACCAACTCTGTAACACCCCAAACTAGGCGGATATTACAGTGCCGTGGACCCCCGACTGGGACCCACCAGGCGAATGAAAACGGATGAATTACACAGGGTAAATGTAGTACCGAACCACATTACAACATCAATTACTCCGATTAGGAGTTTCATACAACACACCCAGGATAAAATAGAATACATGTGTATTTTATGTGACGATAAAATACACAACACTGAATGAAATGAGTGTTCAAACGGAATGTCTGCAGCGGAATAAATAAAGGAAACATAAATGACTGAATAAATGACTGAACAGATTGGGGCCCCTTTCTAGTATCATTGGGACTCCTCGCCGTCAACGTGCTCTCCCTGTGCCTTTGCCTTGCCCTGACCTGAGAAACAAATATCCCCAAACGGGGTCAGTTATACAGAACAACAATCCTCCAGAGTTGAATAAACACAATCATATAAATATGTAGTATAAACCACAAGTTCGAATAAAATGAAGCGGTTAGATTATAACCCAATCTTGTTGAAAACATACGCAATCAAACATGCTTAATGAATCAACTAACAGTACGGCTCAAAGGATGGCGCCACACTACGCCCGGGATGGAAATGTGTCCGTGCACAAGCCACCAACGAGTATCGATCGAATACCCGCGTGGTCTTGTACCTAATCAGTCTCACAAAGCAATCGACTCGTGTGCACAGTCCAATGTGAGGCTAACAACCAACACACGACATAAATGTGCCCGACATGAAAATCCTACACATACCAACCGGCACGCCAGTATGACCCGGAATGCCACGATATAACAAAAGTGACATCGGAAACGAATAATGACTCACCGAGATAAAATGATAGTGAAATGAATGATAGCTCGACAAAATGATTGGAACCGTCGTTCCTTGTGACTGAAGTGATTAATTGACAATGACAAGTTTTAATACGGTTAACACAGTGATGAATGAGTTACGATTATTAATGAACAACAGCAAAAGGAAATGAATATCCTTATAACTGAGTAAGAATCAACTTACACAATACCGGTGACAATTATCCTTCCACGAACAACGTCCTAATTGAGATATCGGTCGCTCGAACAACCTTGAATTATACAATATCCAACAACTCGTTCAATATACGAATCAAACACGAATATAACGAACTCAAAACGTCGATACGATTAAACTAAGTTCGTTGGGACATTATATCGAATATGTTGTGGCCAAACTCCGGTTGTTTACAATCAAATCTCAATAAGCCACTATCAATTCCCCGAAGAAGTGTTTCAAACCAACAAACATCTTCCGAATGATCAATAATCCAAAATGAATATCCGAAAACGTGATTATAACGACAATTAATCGAAAACCCCCAATTTCAACTCGATAATCAAAGTGTTCTTGAATAATCCTTCAATAATCCAATGAATCCTTATACAAACTCATAATCATATACATATCCCTTCATATAACATGATTATAATGTCCAAAACATCATATCTCAACATAGAATAGAAATCCAAAGTGTTGAAGAAATTACCTCTTGAAAATCCAATCACTACGATCCGAAGAACACGAGTTTAAACGAGTATCCAAGCTTCCCAAATGAATGAAGATGATGAAAATTACACACTCAAGTGATTGATGATTGCAAAATCTCTCTCTCAACCCTCTCTCTCGGATGAAGATGGAATAATGAAGAAGTGAGGAAAAATGACCCGGCCAAGTCCTTAAATACTGCCGGAAGTTACGGCCGTAACTCGGCCCTCTTAAGGCCGTAACTTTCCAAGTCAACGGTCTTACGGCCGTAACCGGCCAACTCGTACGGCCGTAACTCGGCTTCGGCCAAAATGCCTGGACAGCCTGCTGGACCACTTACGGCCGTAACCGGCCAGCCTTACGGCCGTACCCGCTGAACTTACGGCCATATCCCAGAACCTTACGGCCGTAACTCGATGATGGCCAAGGTGAATAAATCCGATAATTCCGATTCCTCGCTACGACTGATGAATGATCCGACATATCATACGAATGTGGAAGTGAACAAGTCTAACACGAGCCAAAGATGATACTCCCAGTACAAGGCTATCAATCACAATGAAAATGATAATACTCCCGTCTCGATCTAAAAACGGAGATAAAATGACGATCGGTAACTGATATACGATTACAACACGCCAACATTGTGTAACACCCCCAGAATACATCCGGAAATGTTACACGCCGTAGGCCCTTCTTACAAGGATCTACAAGGCTAAACTCTACTAGACTACAAAATGACTGACCGACCGGGGTCAATCTAAATACAACACAGACCGACAAGGTCATTAAACAATTCAGAAACAAATGAACTTTACATCTCAATGATGAAAATAAAGATGAACACAGAAAAGAATGACAATTCAATTTAATAAATGAAAACTACACCCATGCAAGGGTGAATACTCGAACGACAGAGAAATACCGACCAAAATGGAACAAAAGAAAAGACTCTAACTCTGGTGTGATTAGTATCATTGTCCTCCATCTCCTTCCCAGCCAATCCTGTGACTGCTCCCGAGCTGCCAAAACCTGAGCGCATAACAGGCACCCACCCCCCGAAAACTCGGGGGTTAGCAAACTGGAATTTTGCTAGTGCAAGTACATAACACACAAGATATACGAATAATAATAACACAAACTCAACAGTCGTGAAACCTTAACACAACCCACACATTCAAATGGCTAACACAGAATAGTATTACATACACAAGGTGAAAGATAATCGCATTGTCATATTCTCCGTACAGAACATAAAACAAATGAAACTTTAAACGAACCCAAGGAGTCAGAAAATTCCCTTTTTATAAAAGGAAAAGTATTTTGATAAGAAAGTTCGAAAATATTAATATTGACTCGGGTCATCTTGGGGTTTTGAAAATCAGATGGAAACACTTTAGAAAATACTTCAAAATCTCTCGGGTCCTTGACCCAACATGTGGAAAACAATTTTGCAAGAAAACTATCACAACGTTATTCGGGGTTCTCGACCCAAATGATAAAACACTATCACAGGTGAATCATTACAACATCTCACGGGGTTCTCGGCCCAATCCAAATAATATCATCACGAGACCAAATCTCAACATCTCACGGGGTCCTCGACCCAATACACAGAATAATCAACACAGTACAATCAAAGGCACAGCCTCTCATTCGACAAATCCTGCTCAAGACCCCTGATTAATTAACCCTCGGAGATCTCGTCAAATATCCTTGGTTAATTAACCATGATACCAACATTTAAAACAAGTTGGAACGAACTCCAGAAACACAATTCGCGGTCTACATGAAGACCAACATTAAAAGCAAATTGCAAAGATTAAATTTCGAAAATCATTTGACAACGGGGTCTTAGCTATCACTCAAATATCCGTTACCAATAAGCCTGCCAGACGCCTCCCTTACACACCTGTGTACCGGCGTTCACTCCACTATATTGGCCGCCCATTGCACATGTCACCGCGCCGGCGTTCAATCCCACAGGAGCCGCCCCTTGCTCGCGCATTAAGTAACACCGGTGTTCACCAATCATATGGAGCCGCTCATTGCAGCGTACAACAGGCCGGAGTGCACGCCCCGCCCTCAGAGGTACCCGGATATGACGTCTCTCATAACAAGTATTCACATTATTACAAATACCAAGCACACAGTCAATCGTTTCAACAATTATCAAATCAATTCATCAATCCACATAATTTATTCGCCAGTACGCAACTACGCAAAATAAACAATAACTCGCACGTTATTCATCAAGACTTAGCACATTAGGCCTTAAACTCTATCAATTAATACTACATAAATATCCACCCATATCTATATATATATATACATATATATATATATATAATATAAATACAGATATTCATAACATGATTCATACACTTCAGCAACAATGATTTCACGTAATTATTATTCGTATATCAAGGTACTTGCCTTGGTAATCTCTTGCTAATACTCCGGAAATACAATTGATTGGAACAATCCAGAACTCCAACGAAAACGATGATCGGAGAGGCTCAACACTGGATTATCGTAGGAAATTCGTCCTTAATATCCTATCATTAAATAAGTAATCAATCACACGAGGAAAAGCATAAAAAGATGGTCGAACCCTAACTGTTCTCTTCGTAACGTACGTTACACGCATACGTAACGTACGTTACGTCTGCACGTTAGCGCACGTAAGCTACAAGGATTAGCGACGCTAAGCATGCCTTGGACGATTCTTCTCGGTTCGACGATCGCCCTTCTCGAGGGTATAACGTACGTAATGCATAGAGCTTAACGTACGTTATATTCACACATATCATACTCATGTGAATCAGAATAACCCTATGGTGTTGATGTCTACGAATTCCCGGTTAATCCTCTCATCATAAGACTCACTCCAAATATTGATTATAGATCCTCAAATGTAGTTCGGAAAATCTGAGGTTGTTACCATCATTAAGTCTATGATCATTATGGAAACACCATACAACATGGTTTATTAATCTCAGAATTTTACCTTACTTGATTATCATAACAAGAGTCGGACTATAACGTTCTTAACTCGGTTAACTAAAGCATGAACATTCCAACTTCCAAAAACATGGTGTTCGGATAAAAATCATCTTATGGAGCTTAATAATCCTGGTGGTATGTTCAAAACATCCTTAAGAACACGAAATCGAGGTTGAGGTAGCATTAACATACCTTAATATGAAAGAAACGCAGAGACACGAGGTAGCATCCAATTTCGATTGCTTGAATGTCAATGCAAGATGTTTCGTAACTTAAATGATCGAGTCTACGTGTTCTTTATGTGTTTTAGAGGTGAAACCCTCTAGAAATGAAGGAAAATGAATTGCAAGTGAAAGGGACGAAGAGAAACGAAATGGGGTGTTGTCCATATATATAATATCTTGAGATTTACGTCGTTAGCCTCAGCCATTCACGTACGTAATATACTTAGCGACGCTACCATTCGATATTAGCGTACGCTATCGATCACCGATAGCTTCGTCTCGTTTTGTACTAGCTTACGTACGTTACACCCTATGCATTACGTACGTAAGCTACACATATTAGCGTACGCTAGTTACAAGCCTTAGCGTACGTTAACACCCGTTGACCCCAAAACTGTCCAGGTTCATCCGCGGGAATCTTTCCGAGCCCCACCACCAGCTGTCCATGTGCTAGCCAGTCTGTTCAATTATTGACCTCCTTACGTACGCTACGTCTAGCTCGTAGCGTACGCTATTTGCAGATCGTAACGTACGTTACGCATACCTGTTAGCGTGCGTTACGACGTAGTTGCATGAAGAGGATTAAAGGTTGATATTATCATGCATGAGGATACGAATACGGAAACGACCGTACTTCGATCATTGATAGCACTAATTCAGGTAATCCAGGGTTCAAATACAGATGAAAATACCCAACAATTATCCGGATATTACATACTATCCCTCTTAAAAGAAGTTTCGTCCCGAAACTTAAAGTAGAGTGGTGGAACAACCACGGAAAAGTAACTACTTGCTCAGCCCCAAAACATCACGAGCGATGCGCGAATGCAAGGTTCTAAAAATACAATGATTGGACCTAGGAAGTATCAGGCACGTCAATTGAGGCGGTAAATTACACGTGAACACGAGAAGTTAGAGTGGAGAAGTAGAAGCTCACGAAATTAAGGAAATTCACAAACGGCTCAGATGTACTAAAATCGCGTGTCGAGTTCGACCCACCATATTCAAGTTCATAACACATTGGAAATATTAATCATACGAATGGGAACAAATAGTTTCGAACAAAATTCTGCAAGGATTAAGTTCAGATGTGAATAGACCACAATAATTCAAAGAGTCTAACAAATCGGTTCTGAAATTCGTTCGAATGATGGTAGGTTCAGTAGAACATGGTAGTTTGAAATTGTCAAGAGAATCACAGATGAATCATCAACAATGAAAGCCTCCCCACATCGGAAATACTAAGAAGAGCACGGGTACTACGTGTCCCCGTACTAAGAAGACATGTCAGCCTCAAAACATAAAACAGCAGGAGTTGGAAACGAAAAGCAATTAAAATGAAAAACAATCGAAGTCACGATTGTTGGAAACAGCAACGACTAGAACACAGCACAAAATCTTCATTCGCCTATGATAGGCTCTTGATTGAAGACATAAGGTTTGGTCATTCTCCGTCCACTTGCTCGCTCACCGACAGAGTAGCATTCTTTGCCAATTCGGAAATTATCTCACAATGTTTCTCCCGATGGCCTTCACACCCGCACCGATGACAAGTCAAGAGTGGGGAGGTACGGTTACACGGATATGTCCCGTGATTTGCGGTTGAAGCACACTCTCTTCTTACCGGAGTCACCGATCTTGGCCGGGATTCCGATGCTCATTCTCGATCGCGAAGATGACGTTATCGAACGACGTGGGGGTTTGAGAACCTTAATCTCTTCACCGCCCAAAAATTTTCCAGATGTCCTCGGTCTCTTTTCTCCGCTCGTTGGCTCGGTCACTGAGGAGGTTTCATAGGTTATCGTCTGATCTTGATATTCCTTCACCGTAACATGAATCGTTGTCGTACGAACCACCTCACCGCTTCCGCTTCCTATATTACGTCTACATCCGCCAGGGCTCGACATGCTAATGCAGATAGTACCGTTTATTGTTATCACATAGTCGGTTGTACGGTATACCACAGTTATCAACATAAGGTTTAATTAGCATCCTTAGAATAACGGTAATATCGTAAAGCACGAAATTTTCTGAAATCAACTTCCAGTCCTTCGTCTAGGACGATCATTATGCGTATGCTTTTTTTTAAAAAAAAAAATTTGAAACAAAAGTCGAATCACGTTGTGCTCAAAACTTGTAAATACTGTCCTTTGTTTTGGAAGAGGAAGTTTATACAATGATTCTAAAAATTTATTTTTTGAGTAATGCCTACAAGAAAATTGAAAATCGAATTGTAACTAATTTAAAATATTTCGAAAGTGTTGGGTCCCAAATACCACAATTTTGAAAATCCTTCCTCTTCTACCAAAATGTTTATTCGAAAGAACTTTTCACCAAAATACGTGACCATTCGACACGACTACATCAAATCATGAGGTTTACAATGCTAGGAAAATTTCAAAACACTACTTTGAAATGTTCGTAATTCGGCCCGGAAATATTACATGCCGGGGATTCTGTGCCGGAACCTACCAGGCTAAAAACCATTTAAATTCATTTCAAAATATGCCAAAAAGCCGATGACGGTAGCATTTTCCAAAACTTACAAAATCATTTGTAAAATATTAAATACCGTCATAAAAATACCGTTAAAATGTGCAAGACTAAAAATGCCAAAATGTCAAGAGTCATTTCAAAATACTCACGCAGCGGATAAAATTAACACTCAAAGATTTATCCTACTGATATGCAGAAACCGATAAATATGTTTTACTACCGAAGTATACTACATAACCATTCTCACTCGACGCGTATATGCAGGTGATATCGTAAAACAATATAATCTCTAACAAGTTCAAACCCTAGGTTCACGTTAAGCACAATATAATCAAATACGTATGTAAGGGGACTTACGATTCGGAAGGCTTACCATCACGGATTGCTTGAAGATGATGTTGGAACCACGATACTAATCACAACTTTGACGCGCGCGACTTACACAAGACATGGACTTGACCCAACGGCCTAGGTTTTTCGCAAACCTAAGCTCCGATACCATATTTGTAACACCCCCAGAATACATCCGGAAATGTTACACGCCGTAGGCCCTTCTTACAAGGATCTACAAGGCTAAACTCTACTAGACTACAAAATGACTGACCGACCGGGGTCAATCTAAATACAACACAGACCGACAAGGTCATTAAACAATTCAGAAATAAATGAACTTTACATCTCAATGATGAAAATAAAGATGAACACAGAAAAGAATGACAATTCAATTTAATAAATGAAAACTACACCCATGCAAGGGTGAATACTCGAACGACAGAGAAATACCGACCAAAATGGAACAAAAGAAAAGACTCTAACTCTGGTGTGATTAGTATCATTGTCCTCCTTCTCCTTCCCAGCCAATCCTGTGGATCGCTCCCGAGCCAAAACTCGAGCGCATAACGAGCACCCACCCCGAAAACTCGGGGTTAGCAACCGGAATTTTGCTAGTGCAAGTACATAACACACAAGATATACGAATAATAATAACACAAACTCAACAGTCGTGAAACCTTAACACAACCCACACATTCAAATGGCTAACACAGAATAGTATTACATACACAAGGTGAAAGATAATCGCATTGTCATATTCTCCGTCTGAACATAAAACAAATGAAACTTTAAACGAACCCAAGGAGTCGAAAATTCCCTTTTTATAAAAGGAAAAGTATTTTGATAAGAAAGTTCGAAAATATTAATATTGACTCGGGTCATCTTGGGGTTTTGAAAATCAGATGGAAACACTTTAGAAAATACTTCAAAATCTCTCGGGTCCTTGACCCAACATGTGGAAAACAATTTTGCAAGAAAACTATCACAACGTTATTCGGGGTTCTCGACCCAAATGATAAAACACTATCACAGGTGAATCATTACAACATCTCACGGGGTTCTCGGCCCAATCCAAATAATATCATCACGAGACCAAATCTCAACATCTCACGGGGTCCTCGACCCAATACACAGAATAATCAACACAGTACAATCAAAGGCACAGCCTCTCATTCGACAAATCCTGCTCAAGACCCCTGATTAATTAACCCTCGGAGATCTCGTCAAATATCCTTGGTTAATTAACCATGATACCAACATTTAAAACAAGTTGGAACGAACTCCAGAAACACAATTCGCGGTCTACATGAAGACCAACATTAAAAGCAAATTGCAAAGATTAAATTTCGAAAATCATTTGACAACGGGGTCTTAGCTATCACTCAAATATCCGTTACCAATAAGCCTGCCAGGCGCCTCCCTTGCACACCTGTGTACCGGCGTTCACTCCACTATATTGGCCGCCCATTGCACATGTCACCGCGCCGGCGTTCACTCCCACAGGAGCCGCCCCTTGCTCGCGCATTAAGTAACACCGGTGTTCACCAATCATATGGAGCCGCTCATTGCAGCGTACAACAGGCCGGAGTGCACGCCCCGCCCTCAGAGGTACCCGGATATGACGTCTCTCATAACAAGTATTCACATTATTACAAATACCAAGCACACAGTCAACCGTTTCAACAATTATCAAATCAATTCATCAATCCACATAATTTATTCGCCAGTACGCAACTACGCAAAATAAACAATAACTCGCACGTTATTCATCAAGACTTAGCACATTAGGCCTTAAACTCTATCAATTAATACTACATAAATATCCACCCATATCTATATATATATATATACATATATATATATAATATAAATACAGATATTCATAACATGATTCATACACTTCAGCAACAATGATTTCACGTAATTATTATTCGTATATCAAGGTACTTGCCTTGGTAATCTCTTGCTAATACTCCGGAAATACAATTGATTGGAACAATCCAGAACTCCAACGAAAACGACGATCGGAGAGGCTCAACACTGGATTATCGTAGGAAATTCGTCCTTAATATCCTATCATTAAATAAGTAATCAATCACACGAGGAAAAGCATAAAAAGATGGTCGAACCCTAACTGTTCTCTTCGTAACGTACGTTACACGCATACGTAACGTACGTTACGTCTGCACGTTAGCGCACGTAAGCTACAAGGATTAGCGTACGCTAAGCATGCCTTGGACAGTTCTTCTCAGTTCAGACGACTGCCCTTCCTGAGGGTATAACGTACGTAATGCATAGAGCTTAACGTACGTTATATTCACACATATCATACTCATGTGAATCAGAATAACCCTATGGTGTTGATGTCTACGAATTCCCGGTTAATCCTCTCATCATAAGACTCACTCCAAATATTGATTATAGATCCTCAAATGTAGTTCGGAAAATCTGAGGTTGTTACCATCATTAAGTCTATGATCATTATGGAAACACCATACAACATGGTTTATTAATCTCAGAATTTTACCTTACTTGATTATCATAACAAGAGTCGGACTATAACGTTCTTAACTCGGTTAACTAAAGCATGAACATTCCAACTTCCAAAAACATGGTGTTCGGATAAAAATCATCTTATGGAGCTTAATAATCCTGGTGGTATGTTCAAAACATCCTTAAGAACACGAAATCGAGGTTGAGGTAGCATTAACATACCTTAATATGAAAGAAACGCAGAGACACGAGGTAGCATCCAATTTCGATTGCTTGAATGTCAATACAAGATGTTTCGTAACTTAAATGATCGAGTCTACGTGTTCTTTATGTGTTTTAGAGGGCTGGAAACCCTCTAGAAATGAAGGAAAATGAATTGCAAGTGAAAGGGACGAAGAGAAACGAAATGGGGTGTTGTCCATATATATAATATCTTGAGATTTACGTACGTTAGCCTCAGCCATTCACGTACGTAATATACTTAGCGCACGCTACCATTCGATATTAGCGTACGCTATCGATCACTGATAGCTTCGTCTCGTTTTGTACTAGCTTACGTACGTTACACCCTATGCATTACGTACGTAAGCTACACATATTAGCGTACGCTAGTTACAAGCCTTAGCGTACGTTAACACCCGTTGACCCCAAAACTGTCCAGGTTCATCCGCGGGAATCTTTCCGAGCCCCACCACCAGCTGTCCATGTGCTAGCCAGTCTGTTCAATTATTGACCTCCTTACGTACGCTACGTCTAGCTCGTAGCGTACGCTATTTGCAGATCGTAACGTACGTTACGCATACCTGTTAGCGTGCGTTACGACGTAGTTGCATGAAGAGGATTAAAGGTTGATATTATCATGCATGAGGATACGAATACGGAAACGACCGTACTTCGATCATTGATAGCACTAATTCAGGTAATCCAGGGTTCAAATACAGATGAAAATACCCAACAATTATCCGGATATTACACATTGAACGCAAATGAGTGATTCATGAATGATGAGTGATTATTAATGAGTGAGAATTACTGAGTGACAATTACAGACTGATAATTACTGAATGAAAATGAATGAATTACAACCGGGTATTACAGTACCAATCTTGGAAATTGTTTGAAATTTGCGAGCCGGCCTAGGATTCTCAAATAAAACCTCGATGGTATCTGAAAGAGTTGTTTTAAAGTGCCTTTGGACATTTCGTAAAATGCTACCGTCGTTGAATTTTTACGTCAGTGCTGAGAGGATTTTCGAAAATGATTTTAATGTATAGTTTTACTTTCAAATAATCCGAGTACATGATTTTCAAAAGATCTTTCACACCATAAAATTTTCTTTTAAAACCCAATACGATTTTTATTTTTCAAAAATATATAGTGAAAGATGGAAAATCTTACTTGATTTAAATTTCAAACTCGGATTTGGAAATATTAGTGTATGTGCGAATGGTTTGATGATCTTGCGTGTTCACCTTATTTGATATTAACGGTGATGATAATGCGTAGAGGCATGATGATTTTGATAACTCCAGTTACAAAAGAATTATTGTTTTGCAAATAATTTGAAAATGAGTCGGTTAAAGTCTTTTGTTTACAAGTTTTGATAAAATAGCCCGAGGTACCAAAGTTACGTTCAAAGTTTTATTTCGAATAACATCCAAATCCAAAGATTTTCAAAAGGATACCGAGTGTAGTTAGCGTACGCTAACGCCCTATTGTTAGCGTACGCTAACGAAGGGTGGCAGTAGCCACTGGACCTATTTCGGCCCCGTTAGCGCGCGCTACACATGACGATTAGCGTGCGCTAACTCCGCTGAATATAAGTCAGCGGACAGTTTCAGAACAGCAGTTTATTTATTTTCTCTTCGTTTCTTCGGCGTGCGACCTCAGAGACGATTTACACCAGTTCTGTTCGGAGTTCTCTTCAAATTCCATCACGGTAGAATCAAGCCATCATATCATAATCAGCATAATCACCTTTCATCAGCCGAATTAAAGGTAATTCCTCAGGAACCCTAATTTTGACGGATTTGGGGGATTTTCGGGATTTTAGGGTTTAGTTCCGAATTGTTCATCTATATTACGATATTCTTTACCGATTGTGATTAGTGAGTGATTCTTAATCCATCTTTCTTGTTTTTAATCCGCGAATTATCGATACGGGGAGATTTTGTGTAAATCCTCGCCCGTATCGATTGATCGTTCGTTGTCGTATCATGTAATCGGGGTTATGGGTGTATTCCAATAGAGTATTGTTGTCCGTGGGGACTGAACTATGTTGATCCTTCGTTTAAGAACCGTCTTTTTCCACCCGGACCGTTTGTAGTCGTGTTTCAACTCCGTTTCTTCAAGAATGTCTCAAAGGCAAGTACTTTACATTTGTTTACATGTTCTAGTATTTGAATTATGGCTGTATCGTGGTTGTTGTGGATGGTTATGTGTATGTTCACCTAGGGATGGTCCGACGGGGCCTCTAGAAATACGTATTGCCGTGAGTGTGCATATCACGAACTGTGGTTAGCCACCCATGGATGTCCGACGGGGCTCTGCGGGGTACGGTGGCCGTGAGTCTCGTACCAACGGTTAACTTTGAATTGTGATTTGTTGGAGATAATGTGTTTTGTGATTGTACATCATAAATATTCCGGAATATAAAATGTTTTCTAAAATGACTTTTTGGCGCAAATATTCATCTGATTAGAATGTAGTTCAAATGGATTGTACTTGCACTAGCAGTTGTCGCTAACCCCTTAAATGGGGGAAATACTTTTTGTATTTCAGGTACTGATCGTGGGGACAAGCGAGCACTCGAGCTGTATGAGGATGATGGGCAAGCATGATATTGTCCAGTAATTGACTTTCAGTGTTATGTCCGTCGGTTATTATTGGTGTCTGATTTTGGGATTATGTATTATAAAATTGGTTTAAGTATTCGAGTACTTCCTATTTAAACTTGTTACTGTTGTGTCCCCGTTTGGGAAATGGATTTGATGTCAGAATTTTATTTGTCGGTTATAGTCTTTTATTTAGCTTGTCGTTTTGTTTATGATGGTTGTCGTTGTCGTATGTCATGTTTGGTACGTTAGCCTGGTGGATTCCACAGTGTGGGGTCCATGGCGCTGTAATATGCCCTGAATGTCTTGGGGGTGTTATAGTACGCATGTCCTCATACATCACCTCATTAAAAACCTCGCCAAGTGAGCCCAATGAAAAAAACATACCTTGGTTTTAGGATAAAAAGAGCACGATAAATTCAAAGTGCAAGAGTCTCAAAATACTTAACTAGAAGGAACTTTAGGTTTCCCAAGTTTCATGCGCTAAATCAGTCATTACATCTTAGATTTAATGGTTCTTAAGAAACCATAAAAATTTATGAAAATTAGATATCCATAGCTTTTCAATCATATATTACATAACTTAGATCGATAGAAGCGAATAACAAAGCTCTTTCAAAGTTGATTCATCAAATTACCAGACATATTCATCAGACTTTTAAAGATAGTATATGCCACTTAATATGATGAACGTGATCAAACATTTGGTTCCATGTAGACACATATACTTTTATAGTGGTAGCAATTTCACCATTTTCCAACTAGTGACATGCCCTATAGGTCTTACGTAAATTAACCAACACATTCTACGCAGAATCATGTATCTATTTCCAATTATTTTTTTGTAGAGACAGAGCAAGCTTCAAACTTATCGTCGAAATACAAGCATTGAATGATCGCATCCTAGGTCATCATCACTGTAATATCCGCAATTTTCGATTTTCGGTAAAATTCTTTTTTCGGTCGGAGTCCATTTTGACGACTCGCTCATGACCGTTTCGTCATTCTGAGAATGATTAATTCTGCACTTTTTGTCATCCGAGTTCGTTTCGGTGTTGTTTTGTTGAGTTCTGTGCTTTTTAGCGACTTTTCCGCACTTGAGTTCGATTCTTGCGAATCTCGTCCGCTATTGTTTCGAGTTTCCCAAGTCCGTTTAACTTTGTTAGGCGTGTCGTGAACTTCGGTTTGATTATTCGTTGACGTATGGTGATTTTCGGGCATTTGGGCCATTTTCGTAATTTCCCAAAGTTTGGGGTAATTACCTTCCGTTGTCGAATTTCGAGCCTTCGGGTGGTCGGAATTGTGTGTTCTACTAGCTCTTAGATTCGTCCTTGTGAGTACTTCGTAACCGTATCTTCGGTTCGTATTCAGGTTCGGGTTAGGTGTCGTTTTGTTGAATTCAGGATTACTAAACGACTTTTCTAAGTATGAGTTCGTCTTTGTTAGATCACCATTAATTTTTGGTAACTCCAAAAATTATAAATCTTTGCAATATTATAGAACATCGAGTTAGCTTTCCAATGGTTCAAACGGTGAGTCAATCGGAGTCAGGACGAGAGAGTTATGGTCGTTTGATTTTGCGAGCACTCCCGGGAGCCTTTCGGCCGATAGGGGGCCGATAGACTCTCCGCCGGCACTCTGTAGGGGTATCGGTTGGGCCTATCGGCGATAGGCCGGCCGATAAGTCTCTGTGTTACACTATAAATGTGTTGTTACGAGCGAATGCCTCATTTCATTCGCCATTTTCCTAAGCGCCGCGAGAGAGAGGATATAGAGGGGAGAGTTCTTCATCCGGGGTCGATTTTCATCATTTCTTTTCGGTTGTGAGGCTCGGATAATCAATCTAACGCGTGTTCTACGGATCTTAACACTTGAATCACTCAAGGTAATATCTCTTGAAACCCTACCTTTGTGGATAATTGGGGATTTTGGGGTTTTGTCCGATTCTTTCCGTTTTGTTGATGGATTCTTGATGAATATGATTAATCTTGTTGATATCTTTAGTTTTCCTACGGATTCATGGTATATTTTCATAGTTTTACGGAATCGAGAGGGTTTGGTTGTGGTCCGCCCTCGTTGTTATTTTTTTGTGCGAATATACATGAATCGTAGGCGGGTTTCCGGGTGTATTCCATTTCCGTAATCGTTTAGAAGTGGTTGTGATTGTGCTATTCGAATCGTTAGGTTCATTTTCGTCGGTTCCTCGCGGTCGTGCTTGATTCTTCCGTTCCGTTCGTTGTCGTATTCCTTTTCGTTAGCATCGAGCGTTCCGAAGCTTCCCGGTTGAGCCGTATCCGTTCGTGGTTCCGTGCTCGTGGTATCGAGGCAAGTACCTTGCCCATACTTTTCTCGTTTTATGTATATGATGATCGGTGGTCGTCTTGATGTGTTTGTTTGGTTATTTGAATGAAGTTTCAAAAGGATTTCGGTTTGGCCTCGTTAAAGGCTTTCTTTCAAAACGCGTGTGTTTTATGAACGGTGTTTTGAGGATTGATTATGATTTGATTATTTTGAACGTCGAAGGATTTTATGATGATACTCATATTGTTTAAGGTTATGGAATCGTGTATTTCCTTATTTAATCTTGTTATCGTAATTTTGAAGAGTTTGATAATGGTGTCGAGTTAATGGCCATCTCTAGTGAGTATTCTTAATGAACTTACATTCTTAGCATATTAGTGTTGCATGAGTAACGTGTGTGTGTATGCTCACTACGGGTTAGATCCGACGGGGTCTCGGTAGGGGTCCACGGAGGTGTGGATCCGCGAGCTTTGCTTTTAACCACTACGGGTTAGATCCGACGGGGTCTCGGTAGGGGTCCACGGAGGTGTGGATCGACGGTTAATTGTGGTGCATTTTTGCAATGTGATTTGATATTGGCATTTAGAAATGAGTGCTTTAACGGTTTTCATGATTGCATGCATTGACTAAGTGTGTAAGAGGTAAGTGTTCGTTTGGCTTACTTGGCTAGGATGGCAATGGAGTATTTTGTTGTTTGTTTTAAATCCTTTATTTGTGGATTTTGATGTTGGGATACGAACCTCCCGGTCGTTCTTGTGTCTTGTGAGTTGATGAGATTTGGGGCTAAAATCCCAATGGTTTTGTAAAAGTAGTTTCTGGATTTGGGGCTAAAATCCCAACGGTTGGTTAATGTCATTTTGAAAGTAAACCTTTGGGGCGGTGACCCCTTTTGTCTTTTGGGTTTTCGAAAAGTAGGATTTGATAATCCTAAATTGTTTTCTATTAAAACTCTCGATGGCATTCTAAACTGTTTTATAAATTACTTCCATTGATTTATGATATTTCGTTTTTGAAATGTTTTCTCAAACCCTTGCCTCGGGAAGTACTTTTCGTTTCGTTTGGATCTTTGAGGATCCTCGGTTATTGTTATTCGTGGAATGTGAATTGTATGGCTCGTATTTGCACTTTGTATTTGCACTAGCAAAACAGTGGAGTTTTGCTAACCCCCGAGTATTCGGGGGGTGGATGTCTGTTTTTGCATTCAGGTTTTGGAGCATAACACAGGGTCGGCACGAAGGATGATGAAAGATGATCGATACTAATCACATGAGGAACCGTATTTCGTGTGTTGGTTCAGTTGTACTTTATTTTCATTCTTTGTATTGTTCCGTTATGCAGGTGTAGTTGTATTTTGGTCCCTGCGTGGGCATGAGTTGTATTTGAGTTGTATGTATTTGTGGAAAGACCAAATCGGTCCATCGAGTCAGTGTAGCCTTGAAGGCATTGTCGAGATGTTAAATGTGTTACCAGCCTGGTAGATCTTCGAGGAGAGGGTCTACGGCGTGTAATATCCCTGAGTGGATTGGGGGTGTTACATAAATGGTATCGGAGCTTAGGTTGAGGAAACCTAGGTGCCGGGTCAAGTCGTGTTGTTTGAGTCTTGTTTCGTTGGATTTTTATCTGACTGAGTCGTGTCGCGACGCGTCGTTTGAGTTTGTTGGTCGTGATTAGTATCGTGGGGCGATCATCATCTTCGTGCGACCTGTGGAAGTAAGTCTCCCTTCTTTGTGTTGTGCCTCGTGTGACACGAGCTATTTTTATGATTATTTGTTAAGTGGTGGAATTTTATGTGAATTTTGATTTCACGATATGTATTTAGTCGACTTTCGTATTTGATTTATACGAGGAGTGTCGTCGCTTGTGATGTCTTTTTATTGTTGTTCTTCTCCGTTGTTGATGATTTTCGAATCGATTTGCACGTTTTACAAGTCTCTTGTGGAAGCTTTGTGCTTATACACGTTCGACTTGTTCACTAGCCAGTGCGGGAGGGTATTTTATCAGTGGTTTTGTTCTGAATGTGGTATTTTATCGTTTATTTTCGTTTAAAGACATGTATTGTCTTGATTTTAAACGTTTTGATGCGTGTGCTAGGAGTTGTTTTATTGAACGTCGGTATGTGTGAGTTTTGGGCATTATTGCCTATTGTATTTATGAAAACCTTGAGTATCTTAGAAAAATAAATTTCGAGACATACTTTTCAAATGAGTTATTTTCTTGTGGTACATCCTAGATGCCACAATGTATTTCAAAAATTTTCTACCTCGAGGACCAAAATGTTTTGAGATATTTTCAACACTTTTATTTAGACCCGAGGGTCGAATATTTTGAAAGTTTTCACTAGGAGAAAGTGTCTTCATTTTTATCAAATGCGAAATGGTTCTCCAATGTCTCGATAACGATGTTTCACGTTTGTACTTTTTTTTTTGAAAGATGATACTCAAGATCAATCGGTGTTCTTCTAAATTATTTTCAAAATGAGGTTTTCGTTTTTAAAACCTATCCATTCCCGTTTGAGGGCTGGGTATGTATGTGTGATGTTCGCGTTGTCCTTTTGATACTTTCTCCCGAGTATGACCGAATTGGCGGTGTGAGCGTTGAGACGCTTTGCACACATTGGTTGTGCTAGCCCCTGTGAGAGGCGGAGTGTTGGTATTGAATGTTGTCGTCTCGTGGTGATTTCTGTGTTGTCGCGCATGTGCGAGCTGTTAGAACTTGGGTTGGTATGGCCGTGTGCATCGGTGATCGTTCCGTTATGTGTCCGCTGTTTAATGTCTTGTTACCTTGCTTCCGTATTTGTGAATTTCGTGGACGAGGTCGGAGGTAATGCCCGTACTATTTTGACTTCTGTATTTTCTCTTCCCCCAGTCTATCGATTCGCTCATGTTCGTTGGTACTTTATGAACTTGTTCGGTATTTCAGTTTCATCGTCCGAACGAACTGTGATCTTGTTTTGAGTTGATCTGGTTATCGATGTTACTTTTTCGGGTTCAGTTCGATTCTTGTGAACCTTGTTTGGGAGTGACATCATCTGGTTCTACTAGTTCTTTTATTCGAAGTGGACCGGATTTGGAACTCTTATGTTTTCGACTCTGTCGACTCATTTATGTTCGTTGGCATTTCTGAGCTTGTCCTGCCCTTGTTTTTGTTTATCGAAAGAGTGTGGTATCGTTTCGGAATAACTCGTTCGTCGTGGTGACCTTTCAATCGCTATTCCCTTTCCTGTGGATCTTCGGCAATGTATGTCTTGTAGTTCTCACAAGATCATCCTCGGAGTTGTTGTTTGAACTTTATTGTTCTTTGTGATTCGAACATGATTGTTCGATTTTTGTTGTCTCGATCGTTTGTTTGTTCGGTTTTTGTTCTCGTTTCGTGATTATTGAACGTTCAGGCTCCTTCGTAATTCCCTTTAGTTCGGGAAATTAGTTTCGTTTTCAATCTTCCATCCCTTAGGCGATGGGATTCCGTGTTTGTTCAGCGGTTGACTCGCGTTTTGATTGATGTACCGTTGGGTTGGCCAATCATATTGATTTTCGATCGTTGTGTTTTGTGATTATCGGATAATTGACTTGACTATAGTATCCGTTTGATGACGCTTGTCACTTGTCGGTTTTATTATATCCCTAACGGCGACGTTGTGTTGGTCACCGTGGAGCGTGTTTACACGCCGTATATTCCTTTGCGTTGTTTGTAACATTTCGCCGTTGGGCATTAGTTACGCATTCTTGTGTGTCTCGTTGAGTTTTTCCTGGCGGAATATTTTTCTCCCTACTTGTTTTAAGTTTCGGACGAAACTTCTTTTAAGGAGGGTAGAATGTAATATCCGCAATTTTCGATTTTCGGTAAAATTCTTTTTCGGTGAGTCCATTTTGACGACTCGCTCATGACCGTTTCGTCATTCGAGAATGATTAATTACGCACTTTTGTCATCCGAGTTCGTTTGGTGTTGTTTTGTTGAGTTACGTGCTTTTAGCGACTTTTCCGCACTTGAGTTCGATTCTTGCGAATCTCGTCAAAGCTATTGTTTGAGTTTCCCGCAAGTCCGTTTAACTTTGTTAGACGTGTCGTGAACCGGTTTGATTATTCGTTGACGTATGGTGATTTTCGGGCATTTGGGCCATTTTCGTAATTTCCCAAAGTTTGGGGTAATTACCTTCCGTTGTCGAATTTCGAGCCTTCGGGTGGTCGGAATTGTGTGTTCTACTAGCTCTTAGATTCGTCCTTGTGAGTACTTCGTAACCGTATCTTCGGTTCGTATTCAGGTTCGGGTTCCGGTGTCGTTTTGTTGAATTCAGGATTACTAAACGACTTTTCTAAGTATGAGTTCGTCTTTGTTAGATCACCATTAATTTTTGGTAACTCCAAAAATTATAAATCTTTGCAATATTATAGAACATCGAGTTAGCTTTCCAATGGTTCAAACGGTGAGTCAATCGGAGTCCGGACGAGAGAGTTATGGTCGTTTCAGTTTTTGGCCGAGCACTCCCAGGAGCCTTTCGGCCGATAGGGGGGGCCGATAGACTCTACTGCCGGCACTCTGTAGGGGTATCGGTTGGGCCTATCGGCCGATAGGCCGGCCGATAGGGTCTGCTGTGTTACACTATAAATGTGTTGTTCTGAGCGAACAGCTCATTTCATTCGCCAGTTTTCCTAAGCGCCGCGAGAGAGAGGATATAGAGGGGGAGAGTTCTTCATCCGGGGGTCGATTTTCATCATTTCTTTTCGGTTGTGAGGCTCGGATAATCAATCTAACGCGTGTTCTACGGATCTTAACACTTGAATCACTCAAGGTAATATCTCTTGAAACCCTACCTTTGTGGATAATTGGGGATTTTGGGGTTTTGTCCGATTCTTTCCGTTTTGTTGATGGATTCTTGATGAATATGATTAATCTTGTTGATATCATTAGTTTTCCTACGGATTCATGGTATATTTTCATAGTTTTACGGAATCGAGAGGGTTTGGTTGTGGTCCGCCCTCGTTGTTATTTTTTTGTGCGAATATACATGAATCGTAGGCGGGTTTCCGGGTGTATTCCATTTCCGTAATCGTTTAGAAGTGGTTGTGATTGTGCTATTCGAATCGTTAGGTTCATTTTCGTCGGTTCCTCGCGGTCGTGCTTGATTCTTCCGTTCCGTTCGTTGTCGTATTCCTTTTCGTTAGCATCGAGCGTTCCGAAGCTTCCCGGTTGAGCCGTATCCGTTCGTGGTTCCGTGCTCGTGGTATCGAGGCAAGTACCTTGCCCATACTTTTCTCGTTTTATGTATATGATGATCGGTGGTCGTCTTGATGTGTTTGTTTGGTTATTTGAATGAAGTTTCAAAAGGATTTCGGTTTGGCCTCGTTAAAGGCTTTCTTTCAAACGCGTGTGTTTTATGAACGGTGTTTTGAGGATTGATTATGATTTGATTATTTTGAACGTCGAAGGATTTTATGATGATACTCATATTGTTTAAGGTTATGGAATCGTGTATTTCCTTATTTAATCTTGTTATCGTAATTTTGAAGAGTTTGATAATGGTGTCGAGTTAATGGCCATCTCTAGTGAGTATTCTTAATGAACTTACATTCTTAGCATATTAGTGTTGCATGAGTAACGTGTGTGTGTATGCTCACTACGGGTTAGATCCGACGGGGTCTCGGTAGGGGTCCACGGAGGTGTGGATCCGCGAGCTTTGCTTTTAACCACTACGGGTTAGATCCGACGGGGTCTCGGTAGGGGTCCACGGAGGTGTGGATCGACGGTTAATTGTGGTGCATTTTTGCAATGTGATTTGATATTGGCATTTAGGAAATGAGTGCTTTGACGGTTTTCATGATTGCATGCATTGACTAAGTGTGTAAGAGGTAAGTGTTCGTTTGGCTTACTTGGCTAGGATGGCCTTTGGAGTATTTTGTTGTTTGTTTTAAATCCTTTATTTGTGGATTTTGATGTTGGGATACGAACCTCCCAGTCGTTCTTGTGTCTTGTGAGTTGATGAGATTTGGGGCTAAAATCCCAATGGTTTTGTAAAAGTCGTTTACGGATTTGGGGCTAAAATCCCAACGGTTGGTTAATGTCATTTTTCGAAAGTAAACCTTTGGGGCGGTGACCCCTTTTGTCTTTGGGTTTTGAAAAGTAGGATTTGATAATCCTAAATTGTTTTCTATTAAAACTCTCGATGGCATTCTAAACTGTTTTATAAATTACTTCCATTGATTTATGATATTTCGTTTTTGAAATGTTTTCTCAAACCCTTGCCTCGGGAAGTACTTTTCGTTTCGTTTGGATCTTTGAGGATCCTCGGTTATTGTTATTCGTGGAATGTGAATTGTATGGCTCGTATTTGCACTTTGTATTTGCACTAGCAAAACGGTGGAGTTTGCTAACCCCCGAGTATTCGGGGGGTGGATGTCTGTTTTTGCATTCAGGTTTTGGAGCATAACACAGGGTCGGCACGAAGGATGATGAAAGATGATCGATACTAATCACATGAGGAACCGTATTTCGTGTGTTGGTTCAGTTGTACTTTATTTTTCATTCTTTGTATTGTTCCGTTATGCAGGTGTAGTTGTATTTTGGTCCCCTGCGTGGGCATGAGTTGTATTTGAGTTGTATGTATTTGTGGAAAGACCAAATCGGTCTACTGAGTCAGTGTAGCCTTGAAGGCATTGTCGAGATGTTAAATGTGTTACCAGCCTGGTAGATCTTCGAGGAGAGGGTCTACGGCGTGTAATATCCCTGAGTGGATTGGGGGTGTTACAATCACAGTGGCATTACCAAATTATTATGAATCAATTATCGAGTCAAATATGAGTACAGGATCATATTTTGATAGAGAGAACTTCTCTTAAGACTGCACCAAGTCTTATCATGACTTCGAATAATCATGAGGGACCATGTACGCATTACGTTATCATTCATATGGAAACCGCCCCTTACATTGTCTTAAATCGATTGATGAATATACATAATCAAGTGTTCTAGATCCTGCCATCGTTAACTTTGAATGTAGTGGAATCTCTTACTCTCACGAGAGTACATATTTTCGCCATTCACTTGTCAACGTGCTCCATAGGAGACACTTGGTTTTAGTCCGACCCACCACGAGACATTTTATCACTTAACTTAATTCCACACTCGGACAAGATTTATCCACAATATGTATGTCAGCTTTTAAGAAACCATTAGGTGACAAGATAGTGGATATTATGACATCCATTACGATAACACCAACTAAGTTTTTATGTTATTAGATTTCATTTTAAGGCTTTCATGAGAAATCCTACGCCATAAGGTCGATTGAGACAGGTGGTAAACGATTTGAGATAAGTTGGTTGAGACAAGTAGTAAGCGATTTGAGAGAAGTGGAAAGCGACTTATGAATCCTGCCAAAGACATCACACTCGGGCCTCGGCAGGAGTTCTCTTTGCGCAACTTGCTCTGGAATTCTGTAAACAATTCGTCTATAATTTTATGTACCAAAAAAATCTTCTCCCCAGTTTCCAAAATAAGCATCATATCATCATCATCATCATCATCATCATCATATAAACGTAAGAGAATCAAAAGATGGATAATTATACATGAAATGATGAAGAATGACGAATAACGAACTTGAAACCTTTAAGAATCCTTTGAAGGCTTGAATAATCCAAGAGTACACTAAGTCCTGCAATATGGAAGGCTGGAAGTAATTGATATGCAATGATATAATGGTAGAGGAGAGTTATGGGTTGAGGGAGAGTCAAGTGAACATGCAAAATGAAGAAGACACCCTCATTCTTGTAAGCCGATAATTTACTAACGTACGCTACATGTCTTCTATGCGTATGCCACAGTTCTTAACATATGCTATATCCCTCTGGTAACGTATGCAAGGATTCATGCAAAGGAGTCCATAGGTTAGTGCCTCATTTATTTCATACGCTGCAAAACCTTACGCCCGTAGATTGCTCAACACTAACATATGTTAGTATGTCTCAATAATGTATGTAATACCAGGTTTACTCATTTGTCTTCATCTCCTTCATAAGTTGGTCCATATGCCAGTCTCCATCTCGCATACGCTAACAACTCTAAATAACATCCACTAAGCCCAATTGACTTGCCTTTCCACGCATGCCCATTCACGAGGTCCCATATTTTTTATTCTGAATCCTTTGTCCAACACTCGACTTAAGTATGCAACACATGAGTCGTAGCATGCGCTAGCTCACTATCATACTAGTCATCAACGTCTTGTAATGTTTCAATTTATCAACATATTTGGTACCATTCATGAGAATCATTAAAGTTGCATCTGCACAACACGATATCACATTGTTGCCGATACTGATCATTGAGAATCCAAATATGTGTAATAACATAACCAGTTAGAGTAGTATACAATATTAGAAGTCCAATACTAGTCAAGTACAATACAAGTAGAATGTACATAAATGCTGTAACACTTAGCCAAATTTCATTTTGACACACATGCTGAGCTCACACGCCCTAATACATCCCGGACAGTTTCTCTAACATTAGTCGAACAATTCATGGGGAAAAAACGATGTTGGCCACCGTATATTCGCACTGATAATTATTTAATGATATTAAAGAACACCATCCAACTTCTTAACTTAGCTACTTGATATCATAATCTCTCGTATAGTGTAACGAGATGTTCAGACCCGTGCGTTGCACAGGGTTCTTTTCCGATAAACTATTAAACTTTTGCTTATGTCTTAAGCTTAACATTTTTAATTTGTTTACAAATGGGTTCGAGCAAAATATGTAGTTTTTCCTCTATATTCATTATTCAAGGTGATAATTGTAAGAAAAGTATTTATTTCTGTTTCTTTATATTTAAGGTTGAAATTTTTTTAGATAAAAATTGATAAGTTTGTCCATTAATTAGCATTGAAAAGACCAATCTACTAAACATATTAGTCGGTTTTGTTCACTTGTTAAAAGAGATAATAGTTCCCAAACTAACATACTAAATCCATATAATCTACAAATTTACCTGACTTATTTCTAATAAATCACATCAAATATTGCACTACTTGAGAACATGATTTCGTCATTACAATTTATTGTTTCGTACAATGCTATTCATTTGCCTTTTACTTCGAATAAAACATGTTTAACTAAAAATAAATTTCATTAATGGAAAACACATTACATAAAATTTGAAAAAGTACATTAGGGACTAACAATGTAAATACATCAAGGATTAACGATGTAATAAAAACAGTCAATTGCACTAAAAACGAAAAAATGAAAAAGGCAAACACAAATACAAACACAATACACATAAACACTTTACTATATTTGGAACTCAACTTCCGCTCCTCGTTTCTCCAGAAACTAAATCACAAATATAAAGGCACATTATAAAACCATAATCATTTCCACATAGCAATACATATCTAACAACTTATCCGTAAAATCACAACCCTTTTTGTTTGGAGAAGCAAAACTAATCTCTCGAGATCCACAGCTCCCTCTTTAAGACTATCTATCTTCTTGAAAGTTTATGATATTCGTTCATCCTATACAACAAAACTACATAAATTAGATACTCGTATATAGTAATAACTAACTACATCAAAAGCTCAGTAAAAACCCAAACGCATATTTTCAATAGAGAATTCACTGACGTAAAGCCTAAACTATGGTGTATAATGAGATCACAAACCTGGAGAAGAATTAAAAATGATAAATGAGTCTTTGAGTTAGCCTCATGGCAAGAGAACAGATTACACACTCAGGTTCATCCAAATCGTTTGCAACTCCAGAGATACTTTCTTTAGCATCATTAGAATCATCTAAGCCACTTTCTGCTTATGAATTTACGTTCTCTATTTTTGCCTGCATCTAATATTGTTGAAAACCTAATATCAACTATTACTATAATATCATAAAAATGTAATTCATGTTACAGAATAATAGAATATAAACAAACAATGTACCATAATTGCAGCTTGCCTCTCGCGAGCTTTTGCCTTCCTCTTATCACTATCAAACATGGAAGCATTGTTACTTGCATCATTCTCGATAGATAAATCGCACGTTAAACATCTAGTTTTGTGCCAGTATTGTGATATAATGTGATGTGTTTTTTTGCATGAATGTGTTATTTATAGTATTTTTTTTCAAGTAGACACATAAAAAGTTTATAATAAATGTTGATTGATTATTCATCAAACACGAAAAAGTTGAGAGAAATAAACAATGAACATAATTTTGGCGATTAATAGTTCTGTTCATGACTCTGTAAATTCTCAAAATTTAATTTTTGCTTGATACTTTAAATACTTTTCCATTTAAGACTTAACATGAAGAAGTTGAAAGAAATAAACAATGAACATACTTTGGGTGATTAATAGTTCTGTTCATGACTCTATGGGCGATTATGGTGGAATGTAAAAGAGTGCACCTCTAGTTTATAGTCATGAGATTATGGTTAATGTTGTAACTCCAAAGATTGTTTATATTGCAACGATGGTGTAACTCCATGATACTTTGTATGCCTCTTATTAATGATGAGAGTGTAACTCCATGCTTTTTTGTATACCTTCGATTAGTGAATAGACATGAATGTTGTATACCTTCTAATACTTCATATTAAATCTTGGGACTCCATTTTGAGTGTCTTGATTACTCCACATTTAATCAAGGGACTCAATCTTATAATATAATAGATGATATGACAAAATCAATAAAAATTATCAATATTAATGCATCTATTGTAAACATATCTTTTAGATATGTATCAAATAGTAGTGATACTCATCCCTTAACCCCAAACCCTAGCTCTGTATCTCCCTATAAATAAAGGCCTGAAGTCCTCGTAATAATAGATCTGATTACACCTCGAATTCTCTATAGTTTCTCTCTACTTTATTCTCTCTTTCTCCTCCTCCGTTTACAACACGTCATCAGCACGATACTCTATCAGTAAATATTTTATTTCTCTCCGATTTTCGAGATTAACACACGAAAAAAAAACGCGAGCAAATTTTATGCACTGCGAGACCGCGCTAAAATCGCGATTCCCGCTTTGTTAACCGTCGGATCATCACGAAAATTTTATAGTATCTTCCCGGCAAACAGATCTACATATTTAACGGTGGAGATTGGATTCTAAAAAGCGTTGCATACATAAAAAAAAAGGTATGAACAAAAATAGTCTTTTTTTATATTGGTGAACGGTATTAATTTTATTTACTCATTCAAAAAATTTCTTGCATATGATGATTTCGAAGAAAAATATATATTCTTTAGTTATTAATTTTTATATTTCTGTGTGCATCATATGTAAATAATATATATGATGATCTAAAAATTTATTATCAAATCATATTTCTCTTTGTTTCTAGAAGAAACGCGATTCAATAGTACTTAATAATCCAGAAGATTATTAAAATAAAAGATTCGTTGCAGTTCTTGAAGAAGCACAATGTTATGTCGTCATATTCTAGTTGAATATGATGTGTTCATGAAGAACACTATGAGATCTAAAAATTTGTGTAAATTCCTAATGAAAAACACAAAATAATATTCGTGAAGAATATTGTAAGTACTCTTGAAGAAGCAATTATTTTGATTTAGTTCTTTCGAGCCTTACTTAATTTTGTACTATTCTATTTCCTTTGTATATTCAATTATATCTCTTTAAAATTATTGCTCCCGAAGTAGCACAATTAATTGTAATATTCTTGAAGAATATTACTATTCTAAATGAATAATTCTTATTTATACAGAACTTATGTGATATTACAATATTCTTGAAGAATATTGATTTGTTACTATAAATATAATAGCATAATTAAATCATTGTGCTCTTGATGTACCACGGTATTATCCCTGAAGGAAAATATAACTTATATCTCAAATAAGAAAAAATATTAATATGCTTTGAGAATATTCTCTATCGGGATTGTATAAGATATGATATAATTCACAACCATAATTCGATGATGCTCTAATGGTAGCAAAATTAGTGAATGGTTGGATAGTCCTATCATATTTACTGATAGTTATTCCCGGCAGTGAACAAAATTAAATTATAAACTTCAATATTAAATGGCTCAAATACTAATAATACGTCGTAGAAATTATCTCTGAGATTAGATAATATCAGTAGAAATTATCTTCTGAAGTAGATCAAATTTAAGATTTATCCTTGTAGGGGATAATTACTTATAAATTTTATCCCTTGGAGTGGATATTATCAACTGTTAATGTTAAGGACACAGAAATGATAATCTTAAGATTATATGTCATATATCTAATTTTATCTATTGTGTAGTTTAATATTGTATTACCTCTTATGATGTATTATGGATGTTTATCAATTTGAGATATGATGTCATACCTTAAGTATGATTTCAATCGATCGTTGTTATATAATTAGTGACAAAAATTTCAAATATCCTGAAGATATTTGCATCATTCAAATTTTTGGCTTATCTTATTTCTTATTTTTAATATCGAATGTCAAGTTATTGGGATTAAATAGTTTTCATAACTTATTGTCTCATCAAAGTGCAAATATGCATGCTTTAGAAATAAATGATACTTTCCGAGTAAAAAAAAAGGTGTCAAATTAATTGACAGTTCCTGAAGAATCACTAAATTTCTCCCTAAAGAGTTAAAAATTATGCACTATTATCTTCTTAGAACCACTATTTTCTTGACATCGTTTAGGTAATGAGAAAGTTGATTCAATTTACATTTAACTGAAATCATGTAGTGTACGCAGTTCAAACACATCATATATATTGATTAATTATTCATTGAATTAAAGGTAATGATTTGTTTCATATTGATCTGTATGTACGCATAAACTTAGTCATGATGCGTATGAATCATAATTGATTTATTTATTGAGTTTAATTAATGTTTTACTTCATACGTATGTCAATTGATGGTATATAGTAGTAGATCTTTTGTTAAATTAGATCTAAACTTGTTCCTTATAATATTAGATCTTTAGTTTGTCTAAAACGGATCTGGAATTAAATCTGTATATATTAATTATTGTATCATGATGATATTATAATTATTGTTTCCGGAAGAAACGTGATTTTGTTGTCATTAGTAATCGTAAAGATTATTATTGTATTTTCTCGTTATCGAGCCATTTGATTATCTTATAGTTGGTTCGATTTAAATTGTTGCTCCTGAGGTAGCACAATTTATATTCCTGAAGAATATTCATGCTCCTGAAGAGCAATTCATGAACACATATAACATTATGTATTGTTATTTTGATTTAAATTGTTGCTCACAAAGTGGCACAATTAATATTCCTGAAGAATATTACATGTTCCGCATTTAACAATTTATATGTTGGATATTATATAATATATTATCCATTTATTTTGTCGATGCTAGATTGCGAACCGATTAGGTATCATTAATCATATGGATTACGATTCGGGTCTCGGATTTGGAGATATATAAATTTATTTATGTGACCCAAATACAATGATAGTTACGGATTCTCGGGATATTTGTGCCCAAGGCATACACCTTGAACTTTCTTTTTCATTGCTCGTGTAAGAGCCAAAGATTAATTTTTTATGAGAGATATTATTGTTAGATGGAGATCTTTGAAAGATCTATTATGATCAGCAAATGACCATATTTCTCCCTAAATATTGATAGACTTTCGTTTTTTTGTATTTCAGAGGCAATACAAAACTCAAAATGATTGTATGTATCAATTACAAGTTTAATTGTAAATGGTATTGAAATATTATAGTGAAGGTAAGTTGCTTTACTCAAGTAGTGCCTGAAGCACATGAGTCTACTTATAGAAAACACATATATATTTTGGTCAAGGGAGAGACCAAAGAAAGTTATTAATTGATACAAATATACAGTGTGAGATAGATTATAATAAAGTGAATCACACAATGTAAATTTGCCTGAAGCAAATAAAATTAAATGACTTTGAGGCATTAGGGGGAGATATAAATGGAAGAATGCCATCAAATTCAGGGCGTATAATATATCCACATATATGAATTAAATAAGATGAGCTGAAAGTTCATAAGTTTATTAACGGCCTATGGAGTGATAAAACATATAAGGGTTATGCACCAACAAATGATTAAAGTTCATGATGAACTATATGGATAACGCTATGTTTCTCGACGCCAGAAGCGTGAGACATTTGGTGCTTAGAATATACATCCGCGGAATATAAATTTGATAGAGAAACCTTATCACTCATTAAGCCTCCTGAAGAGGTTCGTCCGGAAGACGAGAATCCAATACAATTGCACGTGCTTAAAATAATCATGAAATTGTAATTACGGAATGACCAGATCTATTATATTATGAGAAATAGTATAGATCTGATTTATATAAGTGTTGATAATGCCATGAACTTTCTAAGTACATGATATCTATACGATAGAAATATCAAGTTGTCGACAACACTTCTTGCCTCAAATTCTAAATAATTATTCGGATCCAAAAGCTACTTGATATTATTGTGCCAGAAGCACATTGGCAATAGAAATTGAGGCAGAGCTTTACTCGATTATAAGACAAAAAGTCTTTTGTTTCATAGTAAATACACCAAAGAATGTGGTCCATGGAGGACACACTTATTATTTCTATGAAAGAGAAATAACAGTGAATAAGGTGGTGTGAAATAAAGCGAGAAGCTCAAGAGTTTTAGTAGAAACTCTAAATGTAAAATTCATTCTCATGTTATGGCATTACGTTCCAATATTAAATATATACGGCAGTATTGCAAATATCGATATCTTAATAAACGTCATGATTATATTTGTGTACAGATCATTGAACGTAAATATGAGTTTCAGTACTCAAACTTCCTTATAGAAAGGAAAATAAACTCATAATATATGAAGTCAATTCTTCCTGAAGTAAGAATATATGAGCAATGATAATGCTTTAGCGTGTTTAACAAAAGTCATTGAATGGTTTGTATATTATTTATCATGTTAATTGATACAAAGCAAAGGATTTGAGAGGGCTAACTCGTGCCTTGAGATAGAGTGTTTGAATAAAGTTCATCGTTAAAGCATAAGTATTGTTTCGGTCTGCAGACCGAACATCTCCAAGAAAGATATTTACATACCAGTCAATTTACTTGGAGAGATAATTTTCATATTTACTAAGTATCCCAATGATTGGCTCATTATTTGAAATGAATAAGATAACAACGAAAGTATGAACCAAAAGTTCATTAATTTGAGTACCAAAAGTACTGCTCTATCAGGCCTGATATGTATGAAATAAACTTGCAAGTTTTAAGAGTTTCTCCCAGAATGAAATATATTTATATGATGTTAATCATATTTTCTGTTATCTTCAAAGGTGTAGGAAACCTTGTCCTATTTTATAGGAAAATCGAGATTCACATTGGTGGAATACTTAGATGCTAAATATTTGCATCATACACATTATATCTCAAATTGGTTAATGATTTGAAAATTTCTCCCGATATTCTTTAAAAGAATAATGTATGGATTGTGTTGCACAAATACGTCCCAGAAGAACGATGATATTCGATAACTTAGTGATATTTGGTCACTAAACCTCCTCCTAAGTCTAAGTAAGGACGATATATTGAAATGTGTTGCAAGATTGTTATCTTGAGGGGGAGTGGACAAGTTCAAAATGATCTTGAACATTTGGTTATGTGAACCAAATAAATAATCCAAAAGATTATGCCCTGAAGGTTAAAATGGTTGTACTCTTTTTCCCTTACTAAGTTTTTTCCCATTGGGTTTTTTTAGTGAAGGTTTTTAATGAGGCAACTAGTACAACATATAATTAAAGTGTATGTCATGTATTCTTTTCCTCTATCAGATTTTTTCCCACAGGGTTTTTCTGGAGAGGTTTTTAACGAGGCATGGACATCACAATAATAGTGTCCAAGGGAGAATATTAATATTGAGTGGACATCATTTTGTAACTTTGTATATCAAAGGTGGTTAGACAGAGCAGTATTTCTTCCAAGTTATTCTACAAATGTGATCTTCAAAACAGCGGCGACATCAACATATTGTTCAAGTGATAGTCATGTTAGACTTACTCAAGAACCAACATCAACATTCAGGCAGTTTATATAAAGTATTGCATGCGCCGGCTCAAGATCTACGATGCTTAATTTATGGGGGAGCAGCTGTACTCTTTTCCTTCGATCGGGCTTTGTCCCACTGGATTTTTCTGACAAGATTTTAACGAGGCAGCATATGTATATTTTTAGGGATGATCATCAAGGGGGAGTGTTGTAAACATATCTTTTAGATATGTATCAAATAGTAGTGATACTCATCCCTTAACCCCAAACCATAGCTCTGTATCTCCCTATAAATAAAGGCCTGAAGTCCTCATAATAATAGATCTGATTACACCTCGAATTCTCTATAGTTTCTCTCTACTTTATTCTCTCTTTCTCCTCCTCCGTTTACAACAGCATCATAATAATAAAAAGTCCCAGAATACAGTTCAAAATACACTGTAATACCTGTGGCATTACATCATTCCTGTCTCTAGCCAGAACAAATTGATATTGCATATCCTACTGAACCGAGAGGATTGACGTGTTGTACAACTCTAACTTAACTAAGAAATAAATTTTTAATCATTTTCCATGACGTGTTGTACAACTCTAAGGGGATGTTTACTGTTTCCATTAATCTGTGAATGGATTAAGCTGTCTGAGTAGATTAATCTGTCTGATTTGGAAAAATATTTTGTTGTTTCTTTCTTTTCTGAATGAACTATCTGAATGACAGAAATGACCATTTTACACCTCAGTATGAATTAAGTCCTTTTTGATAAAGGACGAATTGAGCATTTTAGTTTATATAATCAATTTATATAATATAACATAATATACTTAAGTTATATTATAATACATATTCATAAATCATATTATAATTTTTAGGTATATTTAAATAATCGGACAATATTTTTATAAATATATTAAGTTATATTTTAATATATAGTTATATTAATTTTTTTAATAGTCAATATAAAAAAAAATCAATTTAAATAATATAAGATAATATATATTTTACTTTATGTTATAATATATATTCATAAATTATATTATCATTTTTAGGTATATTTAAATAATTAGACAATATTTTTATAAATATATTAAGTTATATTTTAATATATATAGTTATATTAATTTTTAGTAGTCAATATAAAAAATCAATTTATATAATATAACATAATATATATTTTAATTTATATTATAATATATATTCATAAATCATATTATAATTTTTAGGTATATTTAAATAATCAGACAATATTTTTATAAATATATTAAGTTATATTTAAATATATAGTTATATTAATTTTTTTAATTGTCAATATAAAAAAAATTAATTTATATAATATAACATATTATATATTTTAATTTATATTATAATATATATTCATAAATCATATTATAATTTTCAGGTATATTTAAATAATTAGACAATATTTTGATAAATATATTAAGTTATATTTTAATATATATATAGTTATATTAATTTTTTTATCAATAAATAGTTTATATTTTATGACTTTTAAATATCTAATATTAATATATATTTTAAATTTATACTATATACTCAATTATAATTAAAATTATATAATAATTTATACTATATATACTCAATTCTTTTATTATTAGAGAGGGTAATTTTGGTATATTGAGCAAGTATTTCTGGCTTAATGGTAAGGACACCCCAAAAGTTGCTTAATGAAAAAATATTATTAAGATCATTAAGTTGAAAGTAAACAGCAAGATATAGCTGACCGATTAAATTGATTAAGCATTAAGCTGATTAAGTAAAAAATAAACGCTAACTTAACTAAGAAATAAAATTTTAAATCATTTTCCATATTCATCCCACCAGAATCCTCCACTTTCTCCATCGAATTCCACGTCAACCCGGATGTCCTCTGCCTCAGGTTGTCTAACATTGTCATCACTATTAAAATCTTGGTATTCACGGTCCGTGTTTTTCATATATCTAATACATCAAATAAGAGTAAGAAAGAATAAAAGGACAAACGCAATATGAGGATCTCAAGCAGTAATTTAATTGTTTAATTAAAAAGGTTTGCTGAATTATCTTAATTCGAAGAATTGATCTATATCCGGACTAGAAATTGATGAAGGTCAACTTTCTCTTTTGGTGATCTACACACGAACAATTACACAAGCCGAATTAGTGAATTATTACGAATAATATTGATAAAAGGTTCAACATATTATTCCATGCAGAAGGATTGTACTGCTGATCAAGACCAACTAAGAGTAGAACACGGGATAGCGGGACTGGGACTTCTACTATAGGAAAAGGGCGGCCAAATGTAACACCCTCAAGATATTCGAGGTACATTACAGCGCCGTGAATCCCTATGTGGGACCCACCAGGCTGAACAGCATCATACTAATCGACTCACAGAAACGACAAAATAACACCACGTCATAAAGACGCAAAACAGAATAATCCACCCGGTTCAACCGGTCAAACATAACATCATCAACCAATACAAACATAATAGGCAACAATACAATCCGGGCGAACAAGAACTCTTAAGTACTCGAGTACTACTATTAGTTCAAAGACCACAAAAGATGAAAAGATAAAAGACACTAAGACGTCACTCGTGCACAATCATCACGCACGGCCATCATCCGTGTACTGGTCCAGCGCCCGCTCGTCTCGATGAACCTGACCTGAAATTCATAAAACGAATTTCCCCAAAACGGGTCCCCAGAGGGGTTAGCCATTACGCTAGTACAAGTAACCAGATGAACAACTTACATTTTACACATATAGTAAATGCATGCAATAAAGAAAAGCATAGTTCCAAAGCACTCATTTCCGGAAATGCCAATATCAAATCATATTTGTAAAATGCACCACAATTAACCGTCGATCCACGTCTCTGTGGACCCCTACCGAGACCCCGTCGAATCTAACCCGTAGTGGTTAAAAGCAAGCTCGTCGATCCACGTCTCTGTGGACCCCTACCGAGACCCCGTCGAATCTAACCCGTAGTGAGCATATACACACACCATTTCTCATACAATACTACTATGTCAAGATTGTAACTTCATAAGGATACTTGCCTCGATTAAATAGACGGTGACACGAACGGAACGGAAGAATCAAGCACGACCGCGAGGAACCGACGAAAATGAACCTAACGATTCGAATAGCACAATCACAACCACTTCTAAACGATTATCGAAATGGAATACACCCGGAAACCCGCCTATGATTCATGTATAATCGAATAAAAATAACAACGAGGGCGGACCACAACCAAACCCTCTCGATTTCGCAAAGCTATGAAAATATACCATGAATCCGTAGGAAAACTAATGATATCAACAAGATTAATCATATTCATCATGAATCCACCAACAAAACGGAACGAATCGGAAGAAAATCCCAAAACACACAAATTATCCAAAAGTAGGGTTCTAAGAGATTTACCGTGGAATAGGATGAAACATTCGTGTTGATGTTGTTATAATACTCCAAGAACTCAAGAAAGATGTTGGATGAAATGATTGGAAGAAGAAATCGCCAAGAAGATCGCCCCGGAATCGCCTTCGCCGCGGAGAGAGGAAGAAGTGAGGATTTATGTTTATCTCGGTCAACTCCCTGGTTTATATAGCCAGGGAGTGTTAGCGTACGCTAAAACCTCAAGGTTAGCGTGCACTAACGGGATAAAATTCCAAACCCTACCGTTAGCGTCCCAGTCCAGTAGCCAGATTTTTGGCCGTTAGCGTGCGCTACTCGAAACGTAGCGTGCGCTAATAACCTCTCGGTAGCGCGCGCTATCGACCAATAGCGTGCGCTACCTGGACATCGATCGAGTCGGTGACAAACCGCCCGTAACCCACGATCCGTTAGCGTGCGCTACCATACAAGCGTATCGTGCGCTAACTAGCACTGATCGAGTTCGGTAGTAAATCGGCCCAAGATCGATACGCTCAGCGCCGCGCCATCTTGAACAACTTAACGTGCGCTAGTCTCCCGACATTAGCGTGCGCTAGACAAGGTAGCGTGCGCTAATCCGATAGTCCAGAGGGCTGGGAGCTGAACTGCCACTCCCATGGCTAACTCGCTAGCGCGCGCTACGAAGTAAACGTAGCGTGCGCTATAAAGGGACTTCTAGCGTGCGCTATGCAGAAAAATTAGCGTGCGCTAGGTACGGAACATAAACGGTCCACAACACCATAATACGAACGAAACATCAAACGGAACACCTCAAAACGCATCATAGCATAGAATGGATCCACGGCAACCCCGAAACGGCAGTTCCGCACAACAATTACGAGAATCAGATCAATACATGACGGAAAAGTTACACTGAAGGATACACGAGGGTCGCTACAATAGAGAAATACACCGAAAATAAAAATACAAGGGAAAGAAAAATGCGGATATTACATTCTACCCCTCTAAAAATAAGTTTCGTCCCGAAACTTAAGAAACAAACAACTCGGGGTACCTAGCACACATGCTATCCTCGGTTTCCCAAGTTGCCTCCTCGACACCGTGTCTCGACCACTGCACCTTGACCAAAGGTATGGTCTTATGCCTCAATCGTTTCTCACGATGCTCCAAAATCTTCAAAGGACGCTCTTCAAAAGTAACATCCTCGGCGACATCAATCTCACCATAATCGATGACGTGACTAGGATCCGGGACATATTTCCTCAGCTGGGAAACATGAAAAACGCTATGAACATGACTCAAGGCTGGAGGTAACGCCAAACGGTATGCCAACTCGCCGACTCGCTCGAGAATCTCAAAGGGTCCAATAAATCTCCCTTCGTCGGCGACACCTTTAGCAAAACGTGGTCTCCCACCTCAAATTCCAAAGGTCGGCGACGGACGTCGGCATACGACTTCTGTCGACTCTGGGCAGTCAACATCCGTTCTCGAATTACTTCTATCTTCCGCCTCGTCTCTAAAACGACGTCTGGCTCGGTCCCGACTAAATCGGACGTCTCATTCCAACAAATTGGTGTTCGACATCGCCGCCCATAAAGTGCCTCATACGGTGCCATCCGAATTGACGCGTGCCAACTGTTGTTGTACGTGAATTCAATCAATGGAAAATGTTCCTCCCAATCGCTACTCCAATCGAGGGCACAAGCACGCAATATATCCTCGAATGTCTGTATAGTGCGTTCCGACTGTCCATCTGACTGGGGATGAAAAGAGGTACTCAAATGCAAACGGGTACCCAACGCCTTATGCACTGCCTGCCAAAAGTGCGATACGAAACGGCCATCACGATCCGAAACAATAGACTTCGGAGTACCGTGAAGTCTCACAATATGCGCGATAAACACACGAGCCAACTTCGCCGGGCCCCAAGTGTCCTTGATGCCCAGAAAATGTGCCGACTTGGTCAGACGATCAACAATCACCCATACCATATTCATGCCCGACCTCGATCTCGGCAAACTCGTAACGAAATCCATCGATATATCTTCCCATTTCCATTCCGGAACGTGAAGTGACTGCAATAACCCAGCCGGTTGCTGATGCTCGATTTTGACCTGCTGACAAGTCAAACATCTCGCTACAAACTGTGCGACCTCCTTCTTCATATCATTCCACCAGAAATTTCTTCTCAGGTCCTTGTACATCTTACTCGAACCAGGATGAACGGAATAAGGTGTAGCATGGGCCTCCCATAAAATACTCTGCCTCAACTCTGAGTCGTTCGGAACACAAAGCCGACTCTGGAATCTCAAAACACCATCCTCGTGAATCACAAACCGAGGAGACTTTCCTTTAAGAACGGTCTCTCAGATTTAAGTAATCATCGGATCCTCTGATTGCTTCAGCTTAATTTCATTGATCAAAGATGATGAAATCTCTAAAGCACAAAGTTGCCCGACAGCTCCAGGCAACAAGACCTCACCATCTAACTCGATCAAAGCCCTCCGAAGCTCATACTGAGATGTAAGGATCTCAAGCGTTCGCAACGCAACCGGTTTCCGACTCAAGGCCTCGGCCACGAAGTTCGCCTTGCCCGGATGATAAAGGATTTCGAGGTCATAATCCTTAATCAACTCTAACCACCTCCTCTGCCTCATATTCAACTCTCGCTGAGTAAATATGTATTTCAGGCTTTTATGATGGGTAAAAATCTGACATGTAGAGCCGAAAAGATAGTGACGCCAAATCTTTAGCGCAAAAACGACTGCCGCTAACTCCAAATCATGAGTAGGGTAGTTCAGCTCATACGGCCTCAACTGTCTTGACGCATAGGCAATGGTCATGCCGTGCTGCATCAATACGCACCCAAGACCCTGACCCAAAGCATCGCTATAAACGGCGAAACCCTCGTTGCCACATGGCAACGCCAAAACCGGGGCTGAAGTCAAGCGCTTCTTCAGTACCTCAAAACTCGACTGCCTCTCGTCATTCCAGACGAACTTCTCGGATTTCTGGAGCAACTGCGTAAGTAGCCGAGCTAGTTTCGAGAAACCCTCGACGAACCTACGATAGTAGCCAGCTAAACCCAAGAAACTACGGAGCTCCTTCACATTCTTGGGCGGTGCCCAATCCAACACTGCCTCAATCTTCTGCGGATCCACACGAACCCCCTCGGCTGAAATCACGTGACCTAAAAACATCACTTCCTTCAGCCAGAACTCACATTTCGAGAACTTTGCATAGAGTTGCTCGGTCCTCAAAATGTCTAATACTACCCGCAAATGAGGGGCATGCTCTTCCTCACTCCTCGAATAAATAAGAATATCGTCAATAAAGACGACCACACACTTATCCAAATACTTGATAAAGACTTTGTTCATCAACTGCATGAACACCGCCGGCGCATTAGTTAACCCGAAAGGCATAACTACGAACTCATAATGTCCGTATCTCGTTCGGAAAGCTGTTTTCGGCACATCGGATTCTCTCATCCGGAGCTGATAGTACCCCGATTTCAAATCAATTTTCGAGAACACCGCAGCTCCCTACAACTGATCGAACAAGTCATCAATTCTCGGCAAAGGATACTTGTTCTTGATGGTCACCTTGTTTAGTTCGCGATAGTCGATACACAAACGTAGTGAACCATCCTTCTTCCGCACAAACATGACCGGTGCGCCCCATGGCGAGGCGCTCGGTCGAACATACCCCGACTCAAGAAGCTCACTCAACTGCATCTTCAACTCGGACATCTCTGATGGTGCCATGCGATAGGGCGCCTTCGAAATAGGAGCCGCGCCCGGCTCTAACTCTATAGCAAACTCGACCTCACGATCCAGTGGCAATCCCGGTAACTCGTCAGGAAATACATCAGGAAACTCGCTAACGATTGGAATGGATGAAAGCTCGACTCCACCACTCTCTGCCTGCAAGGCGTAGCACCACTAGCCAGTACACCCCTTTCCCAGGAGTCTCATCGCCTTCAAGGCGTTAATAATGAATTTCTGGTTTCCCCTCTTTCGCCCCGCGAAAGAGTGCTCGGTGCCGTCCTCGACTAACATAGTGATGATTCTCGTGCGGTAGTTCATGATCGCACCATGCCGCTCGAGCCAATCATCCCCAAGAATCAAATCCTCACCCTCTATACTCACAACAATAAGATTAGAGGGCCAAGTCCTCTCACAAATAAGTACAAAATAGTCTCGAACCTCCTCATCACCAACGATCCTATCACCGCTAGGAAGCTTAACGATGAAGGGTTCACAAGGCATCAAACAGTCGAGACTCAAACGGCTCACACAATCCAAAGATATGAACGAATGCGTAGCACCGGAATCGAAAAGCACACTGACAGGATGAGAAAGAATATAAATGGTACCTGTCGCCACGGTAGCCGCTGGGTCATCAGCTCTCCGCATCTCATAGACACGCGGGTGGGCTGAGCCGACACTGGAAGCTCCCCCCTTAGAGGGCTGACCCCGACCTCTTCCCCGACTAGCACTCGGCGGAGATTGAGGAGAAAACAATCCCTGATTCACACTTGGTTCCCTAGGCGCTGGAATGGAAGCCCGGGCACCAAGAATTCTCTCCCTCTCGGCCTGACGACCTTGTGGCCGGATGGCCACACCGATTACGTCGATAAAGGGCTCAAACAAGTACGACCGACGTGTCTGTCGACCACAATTGAAACACTTCACATCACGGAAAGGAGCACCTTGGTAGTTCCACGAGGACCCCAAATGAACGAGCTGGACCACCGCCGGCGGGGAAGTTAGCAGATTGGGATCTCTGCTGACCCCCACCCTTGTGGCCCGAAAAGTTCCCAGCGGACTTATGTTTCTTACTCTCGCGGGCCGCCTCACTCGCCGTCACAGACATATCGTAAGCAAGGGCCCTGCTCTGGTAATCTTTCAAGGTGGTTCATACGAGCCCCGACATATAGTCCCGAATCGACAACTTCATCCGTCTGCAAAAATGGAAAATTTTGTCGCTCTCCTCGACAACTTGGGTCTTCACATAACCCAAATCCTTGTTAAAATCAGCAATAGCTTGAGATACGGGGATATCCCGCGGTTGAGCATCATAAAAAGCATGTACCCGAGCCTGTCTGACCGGCCACGGGCAATATTCAGTCTCCATCAATTCTTGAAACTCAGCCCACGAAGCAGCATGATCTTTGGGCCCAACGGCCTCCCACCAGTCCGTAGCGTCCCCTATGAGAAAGTATTGAGCAATAGGGACTTTACGGTCCTCGGGACAGTTAGTGGCAACGAAGACCTTAGATATCTCCTTGATCCACCCTTCCCAGCCAATCGGGTCTGAAGCTCCCGAAAATTGAGGAGGATGCATCTTGATAACATCTTGGAGCCAACGATCCGCTCCACCCCGATTGGCGTGGGCCTGATCCGGGTTCTGAACCGCCTGAGCTATCGCCGCCATTTGGTTCACCATTTGCTGCATAACGGCCGCAATACCGAGGTCGGCACGCTCCTGAGAAGAAGCATGGCTATGACGGTCGCCGATACTGCCGGCTCCCGAAGACTGCAACGTGGCCGCCCCACCGGCTGCCCCACGTCCCCGGCCGCGTCCACGACCACAACCGCGACCACGACCTCTTCCAGTATCCATTTTGGAGTTAAATAAGTAGTAAAAGACATACGAGGGTCAGTACAAGAAAAGAACAATCACAAGTCGAGAATCAAGGGTACGATGCAAGGAATTAATGAACAGAGGAAGGAAAACTTACGGACACTGGTAGTACCGGAATCATGGTAGCGTGACGATGATGTGCAAAACAAAACACCACAAGACCCAATAAACCGACAAGCCTAGGTATCCATAAACCTAGGGCTCTGATACCATTTTCTGTAACACCCTCAGGATATTCGAGGTACATTACAGCGCCGTGAATCCCTATGTGGGACCCACCAGGCTGAACATCATCATACTCATCGACTCACAGAAATGACAAAATAACACCACGTCATAGAGACGCAAAACAGAATAATCCACCCGGTTCAACCGGTCAAACATAACATCATCAACCAATACAAACATAATAGGCAACAATACAATCCGGGCGAACAAGAACTCTTAAGTACTCGAGTACTACTATTAGTTCAAAGACCACAAAAGATGAAAAGATAAAAGACACTAAGACGTCACTCGTGCACAATCATCACGTACGGCCATCATCCGTATCTTGGTCAGTACCGCTCGTCTCGATGAACGACTGAAATTCATAAAACGAATTTCCCCAAAACGGGTCCCCAGAGGGGTTAGCCATAACGCTAGTACAAGTAACCAGATGAACAACTTACATCTTACACATATAGTAAATGCATGCAATAAAGAAAAGCATAGTTCCAAAGCACTCATTTCCGGAAATGCCAATATCAAATCACATTTGTAAAATGCACCACAATTAACCGTCGATCTACGTCTCTGTGGACCCCTACCGAGACCCCGTCGGATCTAACCCGTAGTGGTTAAAAGCAAGCTCGTCGATCCAAGTCTCTGTGGACCCCTACCGATACCCCGTCGGATCTAACCCGTAGTGAGCATACACACACACACACCATTTCTCATACAATACTACTATGTCAAGATTGTAAGTTCATAAGGATACTTGCCTCGATTAAATAGACGGTGACACGAACGGAACGAAAGAATCAAGCACGACCGCGAGGAACCGACGAAAATGAACCTAACGATTCGAATAGCACAATCACAACCACTTCTAAACGATTATGGAAATGGAATACACCCGGAAACCCACCTACGATTCATGTATAATCGAATAAAAATAACAACGAGGGCGGACCACAACCAAACCCTCTCGATTTCGCAAAGCTATGAAAATATACCATGAATCCGTAGGAAAACTAATGATATCAACAAGATTAATCATATTCATCATGAATCCACCAACAAAACGGAATGAATCGGAAGAAAATCCCAAAACCCCCAAATTATCCAAAAGTAGGGTTCTAAGAGATTTACCGTGGATTAGGATGAAAGATTCATGTTGATGTTGTTATAATACTCCAAGAACTCAACAAAGATGTTGGATGAGATGATTGGAAGAAGAAATCGCCAAGAAGATCGCCCCGGAATCGCCTTCGCCGCGGAGAGAGGAAGAAGTGAGGATTTATGTTTATCTCGGTCAACTCCCTGGTTTATATAGCCAGGGAGTGTTAGCGCACGCTAAAACCTCAAGGTTAGCGTGCGCTAACAGGATAAAATTCCAAACCCTATCGTTAGCGTTCCAGTCCAGTAGCCAGATTTTTGGCCGTTAGCATGCGCTACTCAAAACGTAGCGTGCGCTAATAACCTCTCGGTAGCGCGCGCTATCGACCAATAGCGTGCGCTACCTGGACATCAGTCGAGTCCAGTGACAAACTGTCCAGAACCCACCTGATCCGTTAGCGTGCGCTACCATACAAGCGTAGCGTGCGCTAACTAGCACCTGATCGAGTTCAGTAGTAAACTGTCCAGTACTGGACAGTCACGCTAGCGCGCCCTACTGAACAACTTAACGTGCGCTAGTATCCCGACATTAGCGTGCGCTAGACAAGGTAGCGTGCGCTAATCCGATAGTCCAGAGGGCTGGGAGCTGAACTGCCACTCCCAGGGCTAACTCGCTAGCGCGCGCTACGAAGTAAACGTAGCGTGCGCTACAAAGGGACTTCTAGCGTGCGCTATGCAGAAAAATTAGCGTGCGCTAGGTACGGAACATAAACGGTCCACAACACCAGAATACGAACGAAACATCAAACGGAACACCTCAAAACGCATCATAGCATAGAATGGATCCACGGCAACCCCGAAACGGCGGTTCCGCACAACAATTACGAGAATCAGATCAATAGATGACGGAAAAGTTACACTGAATGATACACGAGGGTCGCTACAATCGAGAAATACACCGAAAATAAAAATACAAGGGAAAGAAAAATGCGGATATTACACCAAATACTTTAAGAGGAGGGGAACAGTTTTCTTACTTCACAACTAGGTTGTGTAATATGTTCTTACGACAACTCCTTGTCATAAATCCCCTTTTTATACTAAGTAAATCCTAGAGTCAACACTGAAATAATTTCTTAGTTACTTTTCAACTTATTAAATAATACAATGTATATAATATCTCATATTATATATTACTTATTATTTAATTTTTTAATAAATATAATATTTAATATTATATTTATTATACCCAGTTGATCTAATTAAATAATATAATATGTAATATATTATATTATATATTACTTATTATTTAATTATTTAATAAATATAATATCTAATATTATATCGATTATTTAATTTTGCTTATCTTTAATTGTCGAATGTGTAGTCCAAAAGGCTTATATTATATTGGCAATTATTTACTATCTTATTAAATCATAAATCACAAGAGGTCTTTAGCAAGACGTTGTGATTACCTAAATAATTTAAGTTTATAGTCCATGAAACTATTTAATGTGTCAAATTCCTTCATCGTGTGATATCATATTTGAACGAAGTCATGGAAGCTGTCATACTTGTTATGCTCAAATGTTTTCTCGATCTTAAGTAGATTGATTAAATCAAATGACTCTTCATTAGAGAATGACCATGCATTATTTACAGTACTACTTATCTAGTCCCCCAACATATATCTATATCCCAAAACAGGGACAAACTCTCCATCTTGATTTTTCATAGCACTCTACATGAATCCCACTAATCCTGATTGCTAAACTTTTTAATCAACATGTTTCATATGATGTTGGATTATGTCAAGGCATAATAGTTGTTATGTTTGACACTCTGATAACCTCATGTTCAAAGATTTATTGACATATTATTTTATTGAGATTCACTTATGATATTTCGATGCAGTGGTGTCAATGCGGCTTATTCCAGTTTTGCATTCTCCAACCAATACTCATAAGTTTGATTTGTACCATATTTATAATCACACAAGGATTATCAATAAAAAATATACTAGTATATAATTCACTTGAGTCTCTACTCTGTGTGATTGGACCAGGAATATTTGAATAATCTTATTATTCATGAATAACTATTATTCGATTACTATAACATGAAAACATGCACACATTATAATAGTCAAAGAGAAATAGTATTATTAAATAACTTTATATAAATGTAATAATTTACAAATCTAGGCACATCAGATGCCATAGAGCACTATTTCCAACAAATTTTCACTTGCACTAGGACTAGTCATACATGACTCTAAAGCATATCGATCTAGCATGCTCTTCATGCTTGCCTCGTGAGAGAAGCTTGGTAAGTGGATCAACAACATTCTCTTAGGTTGATACTTTACATATTTTGATATCTCCTCTTCTGACAAACTGTCTAACTATGATTTCCTGAGTATATGGTGGGATCTTTGATGGGATCTACGCTCTTTACCTTATGCAATAGCACCATTATTATCACAATAAAGGCTTTTGTGACCTTGGATGGTTGGGACCAGTCCTACCTCAGTAGTGAACTTCTTAATCCATACGACTTCCTTATCTGCATTGATGTTAGTACTCAACTTCTGCTGTAGAATTAGCAACCGTACTTTGCTTGGAACTCTTCCATCTCACAACACCTCCATTCAATACAAACACAAAACCCGACTGGAATTTGAAATCTTTTCTATCAGTTTTGGACCTCGAATCGGCATAACCATTTATATCTAGCTCGTCTCCCACACCTCCATAAATTAGGAACACATCATTAGTTCATCTTAAGTACTTTTGGGTGGTTTTTACTGTTGTCACTAACTCTCACCTAGGCTTAATTCGTACTAATCATTCTAAGGGCAAACAATATATCTGGTTGAGTATAAATCATGGCATACATGATTGATCCAATGGATGAAGCATATAGAATCTTGCTCATACAGGCTCGTTCGTCAGGAGTCGAAGGAATCTGATTCGTACTTAAATGAATTTCATGTGATATTGTCAAGAGTCCTCTTTTGGAATCTTGCATACTGAACTTCTTCAGTATCATATTGATGTAGGTATCCTGACTCAGACCAATCATTCTATTTAATCTATATCTATAGATCTTAATATGAAGAATGTAAGCAGCTTCTCTAGTGTATTAAATTGAGAACCAACTTCCCAACCAAGTCTTGACTGTCTGAAAGATGGGTACGCCATTTCCAAGGAGTAATATGTCATCCACATATAAGATTTTGAATATAACTATGCTCCCACAAACCTTCTTGTACAGGCACGACTCATCTTCACTTTAAATAAACCTAAATTCTTTGACGGTTTCATCAAAATGAAGATTCCATATCCGAGAAGCCTACTTCAATCCGTAAATAGGTCTTTCAATCTTTCAAACCTTTTTAGATTTTTTGGATGAACAAAACTTTCAGGTTTTGCCATGTACATATTCTCGAGTAAGTTTCTATTAAGAAATATTGTTTTGACATCTATTTGTGATATTTCATAATCCTAGTATGTGGCGATAGCAATAAAGTTCTAATTGATTTAAACATGAATACTAGTGAAAATGTCGTATCATAGTCAATACCATGAGTTTGTCTATAACTTTTTGCAACTAGTCTAGCTTTATAGGCTTGCAGATTTTCGTCCATGTACTTCTACTTTTTGAAGACCCATGTGCACTCAGTATTTTTTGCACCTTCAGGTGGACCTATAAAGTTCCAAACTTGATTGTCCAACTTGGATTGCATCTCAGACTTCATAGCCTCTAGCTATTCCTTGAATTATGGTCCCGATGCAGCTTATTGATAGGTACTAGGCTCATCATCTATGACTGATGTAATATCATGACTTTCTAATATGGTTGTTTCACATTATTTTATTCGAGTTATCTTGCAAAGCATAGAATATGTACAGTGTGGATAAAATAATTTGAGAACTGAGATAGTTATGTTGACATAATTGTCATAGTTGGTTGATAATTGCATTTTGAAGATATTGTGAATCAGGTAAATCATATGAGGATATTATTAGAATGGGTATACATATTTAAGTTGTCGATACACCTAGCAGAACTTTAAAATTATCTAAGTATAGCCTGCATAATGTACGCTAATTGAAAGACATAGCATAAGCTAATGTGCAAGCATTACGCAGATTAAATGGTGAGATTAACGTACGTAAGATCATATCAGACATGATTCAGGCTGTAACCGACAGGTGGGTCCGATGGTTGGCAGCTTTCGACATGCATGTGCATGACTGAGCCAACGTCATTTGACGCACGGTAAAGCATAGGGATAACGTATGCTAACTTTAGATCAGTCCAAAGGAATCCGGCATGTGGTCCCAGCTACTTTCAGTTCATGTTCCGTTGAAGTCCATGGTTTGTTACATACATATTATATGGAGGATTAGCGCACACTATTTAGTGAGAGTAACACAAGCTAAAGGGGTTGGAAAACCCAGTCTTCTGTCGAGATGCACTAGCGTGTGCTAATGAATCTTAGTGCATGATAGTAATGTATATTATATATGTCTGCAGTTGGGAATTATTGTTCATTCTCGAATGTTCTCTCATTTTATCCGATAGAGAGCGTTCTTGGGAAGGGTTTTGGGATCCAAACACTTGAGTATTTGTAGAATTGATCATCTTTAATGATATTGCGCCTCTTCTAACTTGGTTATGAGATTGGGGGAACGAATTGTATCTTTATACTTAGAGTTGATGATTATTCTTGAAGGATTTCGATTGTTCTTTATTATAGTTCATCCGTACAAGGTAATAGTCATCTCCCTCAAATTGTAGCTCGATTTTTGGAAGGATGTTTACATGTTAGGTGTAACACCCCCAATCCGCTCAGGGATATTACATGCCGTAGAACCTTTCCTCAAGGATCTACAAGGCTGGTAGCAACATAGAACATCTCAACAATGCCTTTAAGGCTAAAATGACTCAGTAGACCGATTTGGTCTTTTAATAAATACATACAACTCAAACACATTACATGCCCACGCAGGGGTCGAATACAACACACTCCCGTACAACGGGAAAGAATACTGCAGCGGAAATAAAATACAACTAAACCAATGACATCATATGGATCCTCGTGTGATTAGTATCGTTCATCTTTCATCATCCTTCGTGCCGACCCTGTGTTATGCTCCCAAACCTGAATGCAAAAACAGACATCCACCCCCCAAATACTCGGGGGTTAGCAAAACTCCACTGTTTTGCTAGTGCAAGAACAAAGTGCAAATACGAACCATACAATACAAGTTTCAAGGACAATAATAACCAGGAATCCTCAAAGATCCAAACGTAATGAAATATACTTCCCGAGGCAAGAGTTTGGGTAAAACATCCTAAAAACGAAAGGTCACAAATTAAGGGAAGACAATTTATAAAATGGTTTAAAATGCCATCGAGAGTTTTAATAGAAAACAACTTAGGATTATCAAATCCTTCTCTTTCCAAAAATCAACAGGGTCATAGCCCAAAGGTTTTGTTTACACAAATGAAACCAACCACAATACTCAAGGTTAAAACCCACGTTATGCGTCCTCGACGGACATAAAATACACAGGCACCCGTGAAGTTTCACTCGTGAATCCAGGGCGAAACCATTGGACTCCCTCTTTGGCCCCGTCGAACCCTCCCGAGGTGAGCAAACACATTCACAAAACATAGACACGCACTCGTGAAGTTTTTACTCGTGAACCCAGAGTGAAGTCATAGATTCCCCCGAGGCCCCGTCGGACCCTCCCGAGGTGAACAAACACATTCACAAAACATACACACCAACCTGTGAAGTTTTTGCTCGTGAACCCAGAGTAAAGTCATAGATTCCCCCGAGGCCCCGTCGGACCCTTCTGAGGTGAGTAAAATACATTCACTAAACATACACACCAACCTGTGAAGTTTTTACTCGTGAACCCAGAGTGAAGTCATAGATTCCCCCGAGGCCCCGTCGGACCCTCCCGAGGTGAGTAAAATACATTCACTAAACATACACACTAACTTGTGAAGTTTTTACTCCCCCGAGGCCCCGTCAGACCCTCCCGAGGTGAGTAAGATACATTCACTAAACATATACGCACAGGCATCGCCTAGGACCGGGACGAAGCCTCAAATCCCACCCGAGGCCTCGAACGACCCTCCCGAGCTGGCTAGCGAAACAATCATGCACAAATAACATATCACACCAAGGATATCCAAACAATTCACCCAGAGGCATCAAACACTTAGCAAAACACCACGTCAAACCATAACGCACCGAAAAGAGATAATATATGTACACACGTATTATCAAGCGCAACATCAACACCAAACATATCCAAAGGATTCACGTAGTCACTTACAACCCACACAATTTACAAAACACATGCATTTTGAAAGTGAGCCTTTAACGAGGCTAGCCGAATCTTTTGAAAGTTCATTTCAAACAACAAAACCAACACATAGAGACGATCACTAATTATCATATTCACAAAACAAGAATTGTATGGACAAGGTACTTGCCTTGAAATCAGCACGCGAGTATTCCGACGAACAAAGCTCAACCGGGAAGCTTCGGAATGCCCGATGCTATCGAAAAGGAAGACGACAACGAACGGAAGGGTTCAATACGGTTTCCTCGCAAGAAAATCGACCCTAACATCATATAATTAATAAATCAACAATCGTACGAGGAATAATAATCGTAGAACGTTCGAAAACCCTCTATGACATTCTACCGGACACCTTCAAGGTGTCGATCAAGAACTCGACCAAAACAACAAATCGATACGATCCAACCATGGAATAATAAGGGAAATGATATAATACATCTAAATAATCATCAATCCATCACAATCCTAAGTTAAATCGGATTAAACGGATGAAAACAACCAAAACACCCAAATTCTCCAAAACTAGATTTTTAGAAAATCTGACCTGATTCGCTCGATCAAAGGATGTTATAGGATGGATGATTGATGATATGAACTCCAAGACTTCATGGATTTAACACCTGACAACATCTCCCCAAGATCAACATCTCTCCAGACGTGGAAGAGGAAGAATGAAGTGAGAAAATGGGTGAAAAACCCGTTTGCATGGCCTTAAATAGGCTGCCTACCGGCCGAGTTACATACGTAACCGGCCTAGGGCATACGTACGTAACCGGCCATGGCCGAGACGCTGCCCAAAAATGCCGGCATCCTTACGTACGTAACCGGCCAAGGGTTACGTACGTAACCGGCCTTACGTACGTAACTGCCGAGCACTACCGGCCGTAACTCGGCCAGTGCTGGCGTGGGCCCAGACTGCCCGGCCATGACTCGGCCGGGGCCAACTCCGAAGGCCCAAACGATCCCGAAACCTGCACCTGAATACGAATCGAAGATACAGTTATGAAGTACTCGCAAAGATGAATTCGAGCACTAAGAGAACACACGATTACGACCACCCGAAGGCTCGAAATTCGACAACGAAAAGTAATTACCCCAAACTTTGGGAAATTACGAAAATGGCCCAAAATATCTGAAATATACGATACATGATCGAAACACCAAGCCAAAGCTCTCAACATGAATAATAACATTAAATAAACTTACGAAAAACTCAAAACAACAGTTTCGGATGAGATTCGCAAGAATCGAACTCAAGTGCGGAAAAACCTCTTAAGAACACGGAACTCAACAAAATGATACCGAAACGAACTCGGATGACAAAAAGTGTAGAATTAATCATTCTCGTAATGAGGAAACGGTCATGGGCAAACCGTCAAAACCGACTTTTGCCGAAAAAAAAAATTATCGGAAATCGAAATTACTGGTATTACATTAGGAAGCATGTTAGTCTATCTTATTATTTGTTATGATGTTATCCATGATTAACTTGAGTTGTGATAAGAGATTAAAGATATTGGTTAAGGTTATTCATGTTGTAAGGGTTGTAATTCGCTCAAACAAGCTCGTACGATGGGTTATTGAATTATGTTGATGCTGTTGTTGATATATGCGTTATTGAAGTATTGATGTGATTCTTGTGGTTTTGGATTGTGTTGTTTATCTTCAAGAAGTATGTTGGTTAATCTCTCTCTCTCTCTCTCTCTCTCTTCATTTTCTAGTTCTTGATGTTGTTGTTGTTGTTGTTGGATTCATATGATGGTAGAAATGGAAGTGTTGTTGCAGTTCTTGGTACTTTATGGAGCTTATTAAAGAAGATGACAATATGTTGATATATATATTGTATTATTAGTTGAGATGATGGTTTAGATGTTAGATAACATATTGGATTAAGTTGTCTTGATGATTGTGAACAAAGTGATGTTAATTTGACATGGTTATATATATATATATGATGAATAGGTGTAAGGTGTTGATATTTTTGGATATGAACATGGAACGTTCATATCTAGAATCAAGTTATGTTGATTGATGATGTGATTCTCTTATAGTACTACGAACAATGATTATGAGTTTAATGAGATCATTACTCGTCCGTATATATGTATCATACGTATTGAAAAAGTATTCAATTCGGATGTTAATAGTGTCTTTGAAATTTGTGATTATGAATTTGATGGAAAATGGATAACGGATGAACATATTATTTAGTATATGAGGTTGAACATTGTAAGTGTTGATAATATTGGTATTGTTTTACTATGAATTTTTGATTATGAACAAGGAGGAATCTTGTTAATTCGTATTCAAGGTTGAATTCGAATTTGAGTATGTTATCATCTTTGTTATCGGATTAGATTGATTGTTGACATATTATTGGTTTTCGAGATCGTACTGCAGTTATGGATTCATGATTTATTGATTGAGTTGTTCGGTTTTGTATATAATTGAGGTATTGATGAACCATTAGGTTTGTTGACTGGTTATATCGATTGTTGGTTATCAAACTTGTTGTTAATCGATTATTGCACTAGGATGTGATAATTGATCGTTTATTATAATCGTTGTGTTGCGAATGAGATTGGGGAGTTCGTAGATTCATCTGGTTAGGGCTGAGGATCTCGTCGACGAAAGCAAGGGGATTGGTAACGGATTCGTCATCGTTATATCTCCATCAAGGCATCGTTATATTCTATTTATAATGATTAATGAAAGATTTCGGTTTCATTTCATTTATAATTCACATTGCAATGAATATAAGCGTGAATTATGGAGATTCTTGTTGTATGTTGTTTTTCGGATTTGGAGTTAGATCATACGGTATATGGTTTACATTCGTTATTGGTATACTATAATATTCAGGGGTATTGTTTTTTGTTTTTACTGTAGCATTGTACGTATTCATTTGGAATTGTACGAGTGTTGTTGTATTAGACGGATACAAAGTAAATTGTATTGGGGTATTTCGGAATTGAAATATTTATGTTGTCGTCGGTATTGTTTTACCGATTGGATGTTGCTTGGTGGTTTTGATTTTGGATAAGTATACTAGCCATAGCGTATGTTATATGCATGGCTAACATACGGTACAGATGGAGGGTTACGTATGTTAAACCATCTTGGTTATGTACGTAACACAGGGTATCAGATCGCATCCGACTTTCGACATGTACGGTTGGACCATTTTTGCTTGATTGGGACAGCTAGGCCAACGCCTATTATGTACGCAATGCATAGCTGTTAACTTATGTTATGTCGAGGTTGTTATGTACGTCAGTTTAGACAACGTACGTAAGAATATTTTGTTTTTAAGGCAGTAGCTTCTGGCAGGGCGTAGCGTACGCTACGAGGTGATGATAACATACGTAAGGTTGTATAACGTATGTTAATCTTGGAGGATAGCGGCCGTAATGGAGAGTCCATATTATAAAGACATGTTTTGTCTTTCATTCTACACGATCCAATTCCGATATTTCTCTCTAATAATCATACCTCTGCATTCCTTGGTGAATTTCAGACCTTTCCAACTTACTATAGTGCTCCATAACTTGGATTGGAGCTTGGGAGATTGAAGATTGAGGTGGTTTCTTGAAGGGTTTGAGTTGTTCTTCATTTTCAAGAGGTATGTTGGTTAATATTGTGTTAATCTCGAAATTATTATGATGTTGTTGTTGATTACTTCATGTATTGATGGATTGTTGGAGGATGACATGATTCTTGATTTAATTATATATGTTGAGAACATGATGATTATGACTTTATGATAAGTTTGTTCTTGATATTTTAAGAATACTTGGAGATTATAATAATGACTAGGAAGAGCTATGTTAAGATTGTTAGATGATTAACATATCTTTGAGATGATTATTGATGTTAGTTGTGTTCTTGGGAGATTCTAACCATTTTAGTGTAGGATTATGATGAGTTATGAGATAATTATCATAATCTTGAAATGGTTAAGTTAATCTTGTTGATTAATCCGAAATTCATGATGAATTGATGATTGCTGGGTTTTGTAGACATCATGTTTGTAGTGTGATGATGATCTTGGGGTGATTATGATGATATCAACATAATAGGATGATTTATGTGATGTTGTTCTTGATAATCCTTGTTGAATTGTTTTTCACAAGTATTAAGAACATTATGATCATATTAATTGATCATTGAGGTGACAGGAGGATGTTAGAATTCATGGTTGAGGACTATGATATTCGTCTGTATGGTTTGATCGATTCATGATTGAATTGAAGTTATCTTTTGTGTTGTTTTCAACATCGATATTGTGTTATTGAATGAACTATATTTCAGTCAAGGTTGTTCGAGTGCTTGTAATGGTCGAAGGATGTCGTTCATCATTCGCGGGAGGATTTCATCGCCTACGGTTTCAGGCAAGTTTTATACTTGTAATGGTCAATGAGATTAATATTATCATGTATGTTTATGAATGGGTTGTATCATTTCGAGACGTAGTCTCTTCATGATTGGTTGATATCATGGAATTGTTCGATACAATACCCTTCGGTAATTATGCCAAATATTATTGTTTTTAGCGAATGGCAGGTTTAAGGTACTGAGACTCTTGTTGTTATTGTTGTTGTCGATAGCTGGTTCGCGGTATCGATGCATCGATTGTTATTACTGATATTGATGTTCGAGTAAGACATCGATATGACTGTGATATTGATATTGGTGTTATTCTATTGATGTCGTGTTGGCCGATTGAAGGCATTGACGTACTTGATTATCATCTCTGTCTTCGGTGGCCGATTAAAGGCGCCGAGGCATCTGTTATCATTATTGTTATCGACTGGCCATTTCTAAGGCAATCAAAGTATTGATTGGGAATGTCGAGGATGGTTCCCATCCGTTGGATCGTTGTAATCGATTATCCGTTCTAATGCAATCGAGGTATTGAATTGGGACTGTCGAGGTTGGTTCCCATCCGTTGTATCGTTGTTAGCGATTAGCCGTTCTAAGGAAATTGAGGTATTGAATTGGGACTATCGAAGATGGTTTTCATCTGTTGTGTCATTGTTATCGATTGGTCGTTCCAAGGCAATCGAGGTATTGAATTAGGACTGTCGAGGACTGTTCCCATCCGTTTTGTCGTTATCGATTGACCATTCCAAGGCAATCAAGGTATTTGAATTGTTACTGCCGGGGATGTTGTCCATCCGTGGTTTATGGTTATCGTGCTGGCTGACTCAAGGCAGTATACTATCATTCCTATGGATTCGGTAATTTTGCGAATGTTGCCATTTGTGAGTATTTGTGTTTTGGAGGCTAGTATCGTCTAGCGCTCGATGGGTAAGCTTGGGGCCTGAACATTCGCGGTTGGTTTCCCAACACCTACAATTCAGTAGGTCACGGTCATTGGATGGCCTCATTGTGATACAGCTTCGGCTGTGTAGCTTCGTCTATCTTATTGTGATACAGCTTCGGCTATGTGGCTTCGTCCACCTCATTGTGATACAGCCTCGGATGTATGGCTTCGTCCACCTCCTTGTGATACAACTTCGGCTGTATAGCTTCGTCCACCTCATTATGATACGGCTTCGGCTGTGTGGCTTCCTCCACCTCATTGTGATACAACTTCGGCTGTGTGGCTTCATCCACCTCATTGTGATACAGCTTTGGCTGTGTGGCTTCATCAACCTCATTGTGATACAGCTTCGGGCTGTTTGGCTTTGGCCATCTCATTGTCATGATTTGCAGCTTCGGTTGAGGGTTTTCAGGCCATTGTGATGATTTGCAGCTTCGGCTGAGGGCTTTTAGGCCATTATGATGATTTGCAGCTTCGGCTGAGGGCTTTTAGGCCATTGTGATGATTTGCAGCTTCGGCTGAGGGCTTTTAGGCCATGTGCGATGTATTGGTATTTCCGTTGGAGCCTTTGGGCATCGTGGTTGTTATATGTTTCAACATTGGGCTGGTTTGCCTTCGACCAATTCGGGTTGGTATTCTATATTGATTTTTCGCCGGGGCGCCCGCTTTGGATGCTGCTATAGCATGTATTGATTGTATTTCGTGGGCATAATGTTTCATGAATGCTCGAGTTTACCTTTGTTTGTGAGCATCTCGCATCATTATTGTACCATTTGGTTTGCCTTTGGATGCATATCATGTTGTACATGTATTTGATATTCCTTATCTGAATTACTGACCTCGTGTGGGCGGGATATGTTTTCACATTTTAAGTACTTGCGAGGAGGGAGTTAAGACAAATGGGCATGACAATGGTGACGAGGCATTCGAGCGATACTAGTCCCTAGTGGTTCGGGGTTCATTTTGATCGGTCAGTTATTGGAGTAATCTCCAGCATGTCAATTGTTATTAGTTTTTGTTATCCGAGCAAGGCCCGTGGATATTGTTGTATTTTTATTTTCGCCATGTAGACCCATCCTTGTCATAGAAATTTCATATCGGAATATTATGTCGGATATCATAGTAGGGATTGTGATTTTCCTTTTTGGCAGAATGATGTATTTTAGTCGTGTTCGCCTGGTGGATTTCCCACTATAGAGTCCACGACACTATAATAACCCAATGAGATTTTGGGAGTGATACAGAAGATGGTATCATAGAAATGGGTTGTGAGATACCCTGATATGTGTATTATGTGGCTCTATCGAGGCGGTGGTAGCGGGTCTGTCAGGTTATGACAATCTGGACAGTTGGGTTTTGTGAGTCGTGATAGTTGAATGACTGTATGAGTCATTATTTCATTGAGTCGCTGTCCGTGGGAACTAGTATTGCAAGACCTCGAAGCTTCGTATGACATGTGTAAGAACTCTATTTTCTTTTATGTTCTTACATTCTTTATGTCATTGATTATGCATGTTTTGTTGAAACCTGTGTGTGACATTTGTGGTGCGATTGATTCATGATTATTTGTTTTGTAGTGTGTGGCCTCTGAATCGGCTATGATTAGCGAAATTGATGTGATTATTTATCTATTGAGTATGTATGCTCGTGTTTGGCTATTGATTTAGCATTCTGGATTGGCCATTGAGGTGTATTTGAGCGACTATCATGATTGAACGTTATTCTTTCAGTATGGAAAGAGGGATCCGAGGATGTGACAGTGGGGGTAAAGTCTACAGAGCAGGCCGGAACCTTGAACCTCATGTTTATGTGTGTGCGAATGCCAAGATGGATCAGAGCTCGACCAGTGGTATTACCTACGCGACTGATTCTCCTTCGGGAATTCACACTCAAGAAGCTAATCAGACTGAGAGTGGACATGTCGATCCTTTCTTGTTTATGAGGGGCATGATGGCCCAGATGACTCAGATGACACGGATAGTAGAGACTATGCAGGCCTTGATAGTTCGTGGTCCACCGTAGCAGGGACCGCAGGTGCCGTTTCATGGGCAGGCTGGGGGTGTGAGTCAGAATGTTGGCGATATGTCTCGACAGAGGCCGCCTACTTTTGAGGGTTCGTCGGGACCATCTGACATTGTTCATTGGGTTGAACATTTTGATAAACCCTTCGACATTGTTCAGTTTTGGGAAGAGAGTAAGGTGGCATTAGCGGCTTACTATTTGAGTAAGGGCGCTTATTGCTGGTGGCTTTATGTGAAACCCACCGATCGTGATTGTGTTTGGAACAAGTTTAAGATTATCATGTTATAGAGGTATTATCCGGCTCCACATCGTGAAGCCACGTTGTCAGAGGTTTTGAACCCTGAATCCGTGGAGGACGAGGGTGTTGTTGTCATTGCTAAGAAGTTTCATGGACTTCTTCACTTTGATTCATCTATTATCCATACTTAGGCAGATAAGATCAAGTATTTTAGCAAGAGTCTAAGCCCGCAGTCGAGAATGCAGTGGTTCAATCATAATTATAACTCAATTGGTGAATTCATTGACAAGGCTCTTAGAGCAGAGCTTTTGATCAAGGAGCTTGGTCGAAAGAACCTTTCTGCTCCTTCTGGTAAAAGGACTAGGATGCCGATTCGTTCAGAGGGACATCAGGTTCCAACGTCTAAGAGGTCGTTTTCTAGTCGTCTTCATGCTGGAAAAGAGTCTTCCTCTCAGACGAGTTCAACTGTTGTCTGCTCTAACTGTGCTTCAGCGGGGCACGTTATCACACGGTGTACGGTGCCAACTTTTGTTTCTCGTTCATATGGGATGCAGGGACACCTCCATATTTTGTAAGGTGTGATGTTTTAGGATATGAACATGGAATGTTCATATCTAGAATCAAATTATGTTGATTGATGATATGATTTTCATATTGGAATACGAACAATGATAATGAGTTTAATGAGATCATTATTCATCCTTGAGTATATGTATTCACACATATTGAACAAGTGTTCAATTAGGATGTTAAGATTATTTGGTGGCCCTGGAATTTGTGATTGTTATGAATTTGATGGATATGAATAAGGTACGAACATATTATTTGGTATATGAGGTTGAATATTGTAAGTGTTGATAATCTTGGTATTATTTTACTATGAACTTACAATTATGAACAGGGAGTAATCCTATTAATTCGTATTCAAGGTTGAATTCGAATTTTAGTATGTTATAATCCTTCTTATCAAATTGAATTAATTGTTGATATGATTATCGGATTTGGGGACCATATTGTGGTTATGGATTCATGATATATTGATTGAGTTGTTCAGTTTTGTATAGGATCGAGGTATTGATGAACCGTTGGGTTTGTTGATTGGTTATATCCATTGTTGGTTATCGAACTTGTTGGATTATTGCAATAGGTTGTGATAATTGATCTTTGATTATAATTGTTTTGTCGCGGTTGAGATTGAGGAGTTCGCGGATTTCTTTGGTCAGGGCTGAGCAGCTCATAAACGAAAGCAAGGGGATTGGTAACGGCTTCATCATCGTCACATCGGTATCGAGGCAAGTTTATACTTGTTCAGTTTATAATGCTTAATGAGTGATTTCGGATTCATTTCATTTGTAATTTATATAGCAATGAATATGAGCGTGAATTCTGGATATTCAAGTTGTATGTTGTTTTTTTTTGGTTTTGGAGTTAAATCATAAGGTATATGATTTCTATTCGTTATTGGTATACTCGAGTATTGAGGGTACGTTTTGGTAAAGACAATTATATGAATTATCTACAATCTATAATGCTTGGATCGCCGAATGTTGAGGATAATCATTGGTGATGGTTTTGAGATCGAGAATCTCTCAAAGAATTCGGGACAAGTACTCTAATCATTTTGTCATTATCATGTTGTCATGCATATGTGTATTGTTGTCATCATGCATTTGAGCATTGTTTGTTGTATGTACACCAAGTGTTAATCCAACGGGATCATATTGGGATCTATGCTAGCGCGCGCTGGATCATTGGACGGGGTTTTCCACCACGTGTTGGTCTGACGGGAGCATCTGGAGATCTACACAGTGAATGCTAGATCACGGATTACAATAAGCGTATGTTATCATTGTCATTATCATGTGTGTATACTGATGTTGTCATGTGAGTCTGCTTTGTAGTTATTTTGTTAAGATCAAGTCCTTATGTTGCATTGATATGATTTTGGATTAGATTGACACGAGTCATCGTACCCTTTGCGTATATTGAGGTATGTTCCGTATTTTTTATAAGTATATGTCTTCAGTTGACAATCGATTATCATGTTGAGATTTGATGATGTTATCTAATGGATTGGATTGAACAGAGCTTGTATATTTTTTATTGGTAAATTATGATGATGTTTAGAGACTCTGGATATTGTTTTGGATACAGTACATGTGTTTGTATATGAGTTCATTATGTTGTTGATAATACGAGATGTGGAATATGGTAAGGATTATTTTGATGAGGATTTATCACAAGTTGGTAAGGTTATGACAGTAAGTTACTTTGTAATTACATAAAATATGTAATTATTAATGCTGATGTGATCATTATAATTATTGAGTATTGTGGTTGACCCCGTCTTGGGCTTTATTTTTAGGTTCTCGGAGATCGAGTTTGTAGCGGTCGTGTAGAGATGAGCTTCCCGTATGATATTAGTTGTGTGTATTTGGAAATTGAGTATTTTGACTGCTTGTTATTTTCTGCTGGAAATGTATTTTTAACCGTGTTTATGTCTATTGCATGTACCCATTAAAAATAGCCTTCTTGTATTTTACGAAGTTGGGTTTATTTTGAAAAATCGATACCCGAAAATATTTTATCGGTACGTGTAGGCGGTGACTTAACGTACGTTTTGAAACTGTTGTGTTTTGGCATTTTCGATCTTGAACTTTTAAATGAGATTTATGACGGGCTTTGAAAATGGATTTCGTTTAAGTCATTGAGTATTTTGAAAGATATCACCGTCATCGCCTCCTAGGCGTATTTAGAATTGATTGCAAATATGTATTTTAGCCTTATGGGTTCTGGTGTGGAGACCACGCCGCTGTAATATTCCTGGATGGCGTTGGGGGTGTTACAGATGCGTCATCATCATCTGTCATGAGAGACCCATATCTCTAAGTTTCATGTCGCATTCTATCAGATCTGTGAGTAACATGTAAATTGTGAACTGGCTCTTCAACTATTTGTTGAGCCTGTTCAGTTTCCATCAGTGAGGTAATGTCTTCTGGTGGTTATCGAGTTTATGAATAATTACTTTTCGCTCGCTATCACTTTTGGATACAAATTCCCTTTCTAAGAAGACAACATTTCGAGCAACATACATTTTATTCTATGCGAGATTATAAATGTATATGTTAATTTCCTTAGAATATCTCACAAATAAGTATTTTTTAGATCTGGGGGCCAATATGTCAAACACTTGGCGTCTTACGAATGCTTCGCAACCCAAGTTTTTAGAAAGGACTAGTTTGATTTCTTACCTGTCCATTACTAAAATGATGTCTTTTCAACTGCTTTAGATGAAACACATTTGAGGGTGAATGCAGCTGTTTCTAAGGTGTACCACCAAACTTATTCCATTGATTCATCATAGATTGAACCATATCTAACAAAGTTTGGTTCCTCCTCTCAGGCAAGTCGTTGAGGTGAGGAGTGAGTTGTGAAATATTTCCATAATTTCTAAGATGATCATCGAAGTCTTGGCTTAAGTATTCACCACCTCGATCTGATTGAAGGGATTTAATTGTTTGCCAAGTTTATTTTGCACTTCATTTTGAAATATTTTGAGCACTTCAAAAGATCCATGTTTATGCTTCATAAGATAAACCTATCTATATCGAATAAAATCAATGGTAAAAGTGATGAAGTATTGATATCTGCGCATGGGTGCTAAGAGATCCGATACATCGGTGTACTAGGCCTAGTACATCACTAGCCCTTTCTCCATGATCCGTGAAAGAATTCTTTATCATCTTGCCTAATAAACAACATTCGCATGTCCCAAAATGATTTATAGTCAAAATAGTCTAAAAAGTCCACCATGATAAAGTTTAGAAATGTGTTTCTCGTTTATGTGGCTAAGATGACACTGCCATGAGTAAGTTGGATAAGAAGGGTTAAGCTTAGGTTACTTGTTGCAATGTTGTAGACTTATAGAGTATTGAACTTATTTATATCAATATTGTAAAGGTGAGTATACAACTTTGCAGTATCATAAAGCAAGTCATCAAAATATATAAGAACCATCTTATTCTTAATAAGAAAACTGTAGCCTTCATAATCTAATGTAGAAACTGAAATAATATTCCTATTCATAGCCAGAATATAATAGAAATTATATAAAACTAACCAAAGCCAATTGGGTAAAACTAGATTATAAGTTCCTACGGCTAGTGCAGCAACTCTTGCTCCATTGTGGACTCTTAGATCTACTTCCCCTTTCTTCAGCTCTCTACTACTTCTAAACCCCTACACATTTGTACAAATGTGAGTTCCACATCCAGTATCTAATACTCAGGAGTTAGAAGTAGATAAGTTAACTTCTACAACAAACATATACCTGTGGTAATCTCATTACCCTTGTTGCGCTTTAGATCTTCCAAGTAAACCTTTCAATTTCTAATCGAGGGTACTGGTTTATTACAATGATGGCAATTTACATCTTTGCGAGCTTTTGCCTAGAAAATCGGCTTAGACGGATCTTTAGTTTTGGCAACTTTTGCTTCACCTTTACCCTTATTTTTGTTCTTGAAGGACTTCCTTTTGCTGACTATCAACACGCGCCTTGGTTTCTTCTTAATATTTTGCTCAGCCATTTTAAGCAGCCCGTGCAGCTCAGCAATAAATTTCTCCATCTCATTCATTTTCATATTTCATTGATGAACTGACCGAAACTATAGGGTAATGACTTTTGGATCACATTCTTGGAGTGCTTCTTACAAAATGGAAAACCAAGCCTATGTCGATGATCAATGTATCCTTTCATTTTGACTACAGGAGAACTACAGATATTGACTCAACCAAATTTCAAGCATACAAGGTTTGAAATGTCTCATATATATCTTGCATAGAGTGCATTGAGAAAGTGTCCTTGAGGTGAGCATTAAGCTCATAAGCTTTCATTTCTTTCGGATTCTTACAAAGTCTTTGACAAATGGTAGCCAACATAAGATAACTGATATCAATGGAATTATCACAATGTTTCTTCCATTTGTCTTTAGTTTCTTTATTAGCATTGTCAACAAGTTCATCGAGAATTCCTTCCTCAAGAACGTACAACTTTCTATATTGCTTGAGAACTATTCTCAAGCTCCAAATCCAGTCCAGACAGTTGTTGCCATTTTTTTAAGATTGTCCTTCATAAGGACGGATCGCAGTAAAATGATGAATTTGTTGTTTGAAGCCATTCTAATATTTATAAAATTTAAATATGCAAACTTTTTAGTCACATTTCTATTTCTCAAAAAATAATCCCACTAAAATAAAGTACCCTCATTTGTAATTTTAGTGAACTAAGACCCCATTTTGTGCAATTCTAAACTCAACTCTGGCATGAAACCTAGAATTGAGTTAGTTTCGTAATAACAGGATTATTTTTGTGTATTTTCATTTGTATTTTAACCTTGCGGGTTTGGAAATGTTGTATAATTAATGAAAGTATGATTTTCCCATATCTGTACTCCAGTATTCTTGATCGTATTGCGTAGGGTTTGCTAAACCATGCATGGCCTACATGATATTAGCGTACGCTAACAACTGTGCCTAGCGTACGCTACTAACCAGAGCTAGCATACGTTATGCTGTATGTTTAGCATATGCAAGAGGCAGTCAAGACCAGATTGAGATATGGTCGGCGTGTGGGGCCGGACGAAGATGCGGACGGATTTCCCTTGCATGAACCTAGACACTTCTAGGAAAAGTGAAGTCAACGGTGTTAAGCATATGCTATGGAGTGTGGTTAACATACGCTAAAACTATAACACCCCCAAGATATTCAAGGTATATTACAGTGGCGTGCACCCCTACATGGGACCCACCAGGCTAGACCCAACTTACCACAGTAAAAACACATATCATCTAGTTGAAAAAAATCAATTAACACGCCCGATACAACTGGCAGAATAATCAACAGTGGCAAACATAAATAACTTGAAGAATACAAATCATAATCCCAAGAGAAAAGCCTAAGTACTCCCGAGTACAATCTATAAGTTTCAAAAGTGGACAACAACCATATCGAATGGAATAATGGAAATAAAAGGACTCAAATGCATATGTCAATGACCCTGGCCAACATCCTCGTACTGTCCCAACGCTCGCTCGTCCGGATGATCATAACCTGAAATCCATAACAAGAATTTCCCCACAACGGGTCCCCAAAGGGGTTAGCAATTACGCTAGTACAAGTAATCAAGGCAAATCAATCGCTTACACATTTCATAGTACATGCACCAAAATCATTGCGAAAACCAAAACCAGACATGTCTTTTCCGGAAACCAACAGTCAATCAATTTTCCTAGGACTGGGACGAAGCCACGAATCCCACTCGAGGACTCTAAGGACCCTCCCGAGCTGGCCACATTCATGAAACAAGTCAAGCACACACGTCATCTAGGACTGGGACGAAGCCATGAATCCTACTCGAGGCCTCTAAGGACCCTCCCGAGCTGGCCGCGAAAAAAACTCATGAATCCAGGACGAAGCCATAGATTCCCTCGAGGCCCCGTCGGACCCTCCCGAGGTGAGTAAAGCACACACAATATACATTACCATTTCACGTTAAGAATAAAAGTTTCCAAGAATTACTTCCCTTGAATAATTGACGACGCAACAAACGGAAGGAAAAACACCGACGAACGCGAGGAACCATCAATTACGAACCTAACGATTCGAAGAACATAATCACAACCAATCCTAAACGAATCCGGAATTTGGAATACACCCAAAAAACATGGCTACGATTCATGTATACTCGTATAAAAACAACGAGGGCGGACCACAACCAAACCCTCTCGATTACAAAAATACCACGAAATATACCATGAATCCGTAGGAAAACCAACAATACCAACAAGATTAATCATATTCATCTTGAATTAATCTATCATATGGAACGAATCGGACGAAAACGTGAAAACCCCCAATTTACTCAAAACAAGGTTTTAGGAGATTACCTCGAATTAAAGACGAAGAACACGATTAGATGTTGATACTATACTCCAAAAACTCAAAGAAGATGATGGCTCGGAGTTGCTAAGCTTCAAATCGCCGGAAAAACACCAAGAAAGTCGCTGGAGTCGGAGAGAAGAGAGAAGAGATGAAAAATGACCGAAAATGGTCAACTCCTGGGTTTATAACCCAGGATGTGTTACGTACGTTTGTTAGGATTGTATACTGCAAAGCATACTTTATGCTTGTATTACCTAAATTCCCTATTACTACCTATGAGGATATTAATTATATTTAATCACATGTTTTGCATATTAATTCACGTTATGGTTATGCAAATGAAATGTCTAATTATTTTATATTGTAGATAATGTGGTGTGTTGGTGTCACACGGAAGATCACATTATCGGTGCCTTATAAAATAATATAATAGTTCACAACCTATATAATTATTAGACAAATTATATAAAGGGTTGTAGTGTATGCTTGAGTATAGTTGGTCTTGACTATTAGCATACATTAGCGTATTTGCATACGTTGAACAGGATCGAGGTGAGATAGTGTCTTACATCTTGTTGTAAGAAGAACGTAAATCTCGGATAATTATTATTTCTTAATTCTAAGTATATAATATTTAATTGTGTATTTATAATAATTATTGCTTTGATTTACCATAGGTGAGAGTCAAAATGATCGACTCAATAAGCCTCGTATCTTGGGCAATAATATTGTTTATACGACAATTATTATTATTACTAGAAATCGTGTCCCGACTCGTGCGGGTTGATGATGTCCCCTTGAGGAGCTCGATAATGATTATTATATTAAACCTGCGGTGGATTTAATTCGATATAATAATAAGGTTAGTGGTACTACTCTTGGATAAGATATTAATTAATTAAAGTCATCGGTAGCTTATAATTAATTAATGGACATTCGATATCTTAAACACGGGAAATAATATATTTAATAAGGAGCCCAATTTCGTAATTTGGGATTTTGGTAGGAAGTGCAATATCAACCTTTTAGTGGACTAAGTTGATATTAATTGATTCACCATATATTAGGAAGAGTCCTAATAAGGTAAGGTGAATTAATTGGGAGTCCTTCCATAATCCTCCTTTAGATCCCTAGTAGTAGTCCAAGAGCCTATAAATAGGACATTATGGGGTGTTGGCCGATTAGTACATGCTTGGTGAGATTGTGTGATCAAATTTTTCCTCTTGTGTTTAATTGTAGATCTAGACTTGTGTCTTTGATTCTACAATTTAGATAACACAATTAATTTGCTAAGAGTGTTCATAAAATACTAGAGAGCAAAGAAAAATATAGTGATCACATATCAAAGTTGTTTCGGCCGATCCATAGGTGTCCAAGCAAGTTCCGGTAGCTCGTTGCCCACACAACGTCCGGTTCAAGGCGGATCATACTCTAGAAGATCTGAAGGTAGAAATACAAGGCGATCAAGAAGGAAATAACCAACCGCTTCAAAAGGTAATATCCTATGATCTTGGATCTAGATTAGGATATTTTAATTAATCAACATATTTAATTAATAAATAATAAATAATATTTAAATTGCTTGTTAGTCTTAGTAATTAATTAATTAGCATGCCTAAATAGATCTAATGCTCCTAGATGCGTAAAACGCTATAATCATATTTTCCCAAACTTCGCTTCCGCTGCGTTTTACTTTCCAACAATTGGTATCGGAGCCGGATTTTTAGGCTTTTGCTATTTTAATTAATTTTAGTGATTAATTGATAGCAATTTAAATATTCATATATTTTGATATTGGAATATTTTGCTAGATGTGTTCTTGCAGGTGATATGATCCAATTATCATGGTTTATATGAATGGTGCATTTATTTATTTATTTTTATTAATTATGCAATTGTTGGTTTGGCCGTTTTGAGGCATGTAATGGTTTTCCGTGAGAAAATCCGCGGGTAGTTCTAGGTGGTTTTATTTTTCGTGTAATCTTGATGTAATTTCGATGTATTTTATTTCGTATAAAATTGTAATCGAATTCGGAAAAGACGGGATCACGAAGAAATAGAGCAGAACCGGATGCCGGAGCTATGGCCAGCAGCCCGGCCGAAGTGCCGGCTGAAAGAAGAGGTCGCCGAGCGGCCGAAGCGGTACCCGATGGCTGTGGCGACTGGTCCGGGCAGTTATTTGGTTCGGGCGGGTAAATCGATTTTAGTCGGTCCTTTTCGCCGCCGTTGCGTCATTGGGAAGTCGGGATTTAAAATTAAATTTTTTTATGTAATTAATTTTGCATAAAAGTAAAATTTTAATATTTTGAAAATCCACGACCGTAGGAGAAGCGACGAGATGCTTGATTCATGGGAGAGATCGAGCCAAGATTTTCTCGGATTCAACTCAAGGAAGAAGACCATGATAATTGGATAATTAATTATCCATGCTTTATTTTTGGTTTTATTGTTTTGATGTATGGCATGTATGGATGTATGCGTGATATGTTTCCTTGCATGTTAGGACGAGAAAATTAAAAACCTTAAGGCTAAAATAACTAAGTGATTAAATTGATTTTTATTTTAATTAAAATCAAATTGGCCTCCATAATTAATTTAAATTGTGAAGTAATTAGCATGCGCGTTGACATTAGAGTCTTCCTCCATATCGGATGTGCTAATTATAGGTTCACTAGTTTTAAATTTCAAAATGATAACATAAGGTAAATATTACTTTTTATGATAGGACCTCTCCATCTGTAGGACTATTATTTAAAAGATAATATTTTAAGGATGTTAAATTATGGTGTTCACTTAGGTGTATTAATTAATAAGCTCCCCATCGAGTCTATGTTAATTAATACATGGCGAAGGAACCAACTATTAATTTTACTTGTCATAACGTAATTTGACTAGATAGTAAAATTAAAGACGTAAAACTCTACTTGAAAAGTGTATGTGTAAACGTCCACACGATCGTGGCTTGCATGTGCGGATTTTTGAGGTGTTGGTTGCTAGCATATATATTGTGTTTTTGAGGTTTTTCGATATATTTTGCTATGCATTATGTGATGAATGTTTTAATTTTTATTCTCGGATGTCTTTCAATCCACTATTTGTTATTCTCAAAGAAAATAAACTAGATGGCACTAACTTTGCCGATTGGAAAAGAAATCTTGACATTGTCTGATTCTTTGAGGGCATAAGTTTGTCTTAATCGAGGAGAGCCCTCTAGAACCAGAACGGATGCCACTCCCGAAGAGTTGGCGGAATTCGAAATGGAAAAAGTCGATGAGATGGCTCATTTGTTACATTTTGGCTTCAGCGACAAATGTATTGCGGCATCGACATCGACGATGGGTTCACCAGCGAAATGATGAAAAGTCTCACCGAGATGTTTGGTCATCGAACAGGCGGCTAGACAAAATGCTATGAGGGTATTGATGACAACCCAAATGTCAGAAGGGACTCAGTGAGGGATCATGTTCTAAAAATGATGTCTCATTTGAGCAGGCTGAGCATATTGGGGGCTACTATCGATGCGGAAACGCAGTCGATATTATCTTAGGCGACTTACCTAGAAGCTTTGAGAAGTTTCGCCTCAACTACAATATGAACCGTAGGACATATAGTTTGGCGGAACTTAATGAGCTCGATCTGTGACAAGGTCTCTTCAAACAAGGTTATCATCAAATTCTTGCGGCAGCAGTGCGACTTCCTCCAAACCCAAATGGGGAAAGAAGAAGAAGCGGAGTCGGCGAAGCAAGTGGCAGCCCTCAAGGTGAAAAGCAAGGCTCCTCACCCCGAGGCGAACAAAAGCCAAAGGGAAAGTGCTACAAGTGCGGTCGGAAAGGACATTTTAAAGCGGACCTGCTCTTAAGAAAGGTATGTCTCGTGCACTAGTAGTCAAAACATGTTTGGCGACTTGTTCTTCCACTTCGTGGATAGTTGATTCGAGCTCCACCGATCATGTTTGCTTTGACTCGCATGGTTTTCGTGTAACCAAGCGGCTTAGTGCGGGCGAGATTACCATCAAGCTGGGGCGATTATTCCGTGCTTATGGTACATTGCGGTGGGAGTCGTGCGGTTGAAGATTAATGATAAATTATTAGTTACGAATAATGTATTATTAGTACGATTTTAGAATGAATTTAATTTCAGTTTCTAAATTAAAATGCGATGGTTATTCGATTTCTTTTGATGATGATGCCATTATTAAGAAAAGAAGCGGTGAATATATTTGCAGAGGTACTTTTAATGATGGACTATATATTGTTAATCTTGCACAAACTCCTATGTATAAATCACTTAACTCTTTGTCTAAACCTAAAAGAGAAAAGAACCTTCAAGCATAAACCAAACATATCTCGTGGCATTTACGGTTAGGACATGTAAACCTTAGAAGGATTCAAAGATTGGTAGATGATGGCCCATTGGATGATCTCCAAGTTGAGTCATTTCCAATTTGTGAATCTGTCTGGAAGGTAAGATGACCAAAAGGGTTTTAAAACCAAGGAAACCGTGCTCGGGATGTGTTAGAATTGGTTCATACGGATGTATGTGGTCCAATGAATATCCAGCTAGGGAGGTTTCGAATATTTCATCACGTTCATAGATGATTATTTGAGATATGGATACATCTTTTTGATGCGGCGTAAGTCCGAAGCTTTTGACAAGTTCAGAGACTTCAAGGCTGAAACGGAGAAGCGTCATGGGAAGAGTATCAAGTCACTACGATCTGATCGTGGTGGCGAATACCTTAGTGGAGAGTTTTGGATTTCTTGGCAAATGAGGGGATTTCGTCCCACTCACCGCTACGGAACTCCACAACAAAATGGTGTTCTTGAAAGAAGGAATAGGACTCTTTTGGAAATGGTTAGATCAATGATGAGTTACTCAGATTTACCTATTTCGTTTTGGGGATACGCCTTAGAAACAATGGCGTACATTCTAAACTTGGTGCCTTCGAAATCAGTTCCAAAAACACCCACGGAACTATGGAGTGGGCGTAAGCCCGATCTAGGACATGTTCGGATTTGGGGTACTCCGGCACATGTGCTGAATAAGGAAGGCGATAAGTTGGCATCTCGATGCAATACGAGTGTTTGTGGGATATCCTAAGGAGCGAAGGTGGCTTGTTCTATAGTCCCAGGATCGAAGGTCATTGTTAGCACCAATGCCCGATTTGGAAGAGGATTATATGATTAGTCACAAGCCCATGAGTGAAATAATTCGGAAGAGGCGAGGCGAGACTCGTCTATACCAATCGTCAAGCGCCAACTAACACCGCACCACGTATCGATTAAAACTTTTACACCAACTCGGGATTTACCTCGTCGTAGTGGGAGGGTTGTTCGTCGGCCGAACGATTCATAGGCGTGGGAAAGTCTTCGGACTCAATCCCAGACGAAGATGAATCGGTTCCCTGGACCTATAAGGAGGCAATCCAAGATAAAGATCTCGACTCTGGCAGAAGCAATGGAATCGAAATGGGATCTATGGATTCCAATAAAGTGTGGGAGCTAGTAGAGCTACGATGGTGTACAAGCCATTGGGAGTAAATGGGTCTACAAGCGAAAGAAAGGGCGTGACGGGAAGGTTGAAACTTTCAAAGCGAGGCTTGTTGCAAAGGTTACACTCGGAAAGAGGGTATCGATTATGATGAAACCTTTTCGCGGTAGCCATGCTTAAGTCAATCCGGATTCTTTTAGCTATAGCTGCGCATTTGGATCTGGAGATTTGGCGAGATGGATGTCAAGGCGCATTCTTGAATGGGAGTCTAGACAAGGAAATCTATATGCGCCAAGCGAGAGGATTCATTGCTAAAGGAGAAGAGCACTTGGTGTGCAAACTTAAGAAATCCATTTATGGACTTAAGCAAGCATCTAGATCTTGGAACACTCGTTTTGTGAAGTAGTCCAGTCATATGGATTCGTCCAATGTCCGAGTGAGAGTTGTGTGTATAAGAAATGCGATGGAAACGTGTTGGTGTTTCTTGTCAGTATGTGGACGATATCCTTCGATTGGAAACAACGTGAAGGAATTGTCGGACGTGCGGGTATGGTAATGCGGCGATTCGATATGAAGGAACTAGGAGAAGCGGGACACATCCTTGGAATCAGGATCTTTCGTGATCGGAAGAAGAGGATGTTGTGCTTATCCCATGCATCCTATATCGATACAGTGCTGAAGCGTTTTAGCATGGAGAATTCCAAGAAAGGTTTTCTACCTTACAGACATGGAATTCAACTATCTAAGAACATGTGTCCTAAGACACAAAAGGAGATAGATGACATGAAGATGGTTCCTTATGCATCCGCTGTGGGAAGTCTCATGTATGCTATGCTTTGCACTAGACCAGATATCTGTCATGCCGTGGGCATGGCTGCTAGATATCAGTCGAACCCAGGACCAGGACACTGGATTGCTGTCAAGCACATACTCAAGTACCTGAGAAGGACTAGGGAGTACATGCTTGTATATCAATCAGACGACCTGTTTCCGGTGGGTTACACTGACTCAGATTTTTCATCGGACAAAGAAAAGTCCAAGTCTACTTCGGGTTATGTGTTTAGCCTGGGAGGTGGAGCCATTAGTTGGAGGAGTGTGAAGCAGAAATGCATCTCGGACTCTACCATGGAAGCCGAGTACGTGGCGGCCTCCGAGGCGGCCAAGGAGCGGTGTGGCTCAAGTACTTCTGCGGGACTTAGATGTGCTTCCCAATTTGCCAAAGGGTATTACACTCTATTGTGATAATCTTGGTGCGATCGCAAATTCGAGGAACCACGAGCCCATCGAGCAAGTAAACATATCAACCGCAAGTACCACATCATACGACACTTCGTAAAGGAAGGAGACGTAGTTGTAGCGAGGTTGCATCGGAATATAATCTTGTGACCCTTTCACGAAGGCCTACCTTCAAAAGTTTTGAAAGGCATGTGGAAGGAATGGGATTACGGTGTATGGCGCATTGCTTTGAGTATAAGTGGGAGAAATGAGAGACTATGTAATAGAGTAGTATACTTAAAAGCATGCTTTGAGTATAAGTGGGAGATTGTTAGGATTGTATCTTGCAAAGCATACTTTATGCTTGTATTACCTAAATTCCCTATTACTACCTATGAGGATATTAATTATATTTAATCACATGTTTTGCATATTAATTCACGTTATGGTTATGCAAATGAAATGTCTAATTATTTTATATTGTAGATAATGTGGTGTGTTGGTGTCACACGGAAGATCACATTATCGGTGCCTTATAAAATAATATAATAGTTCACAACCTATATAATTATTAGACAAATTATATAAAGGGTTGTAGTGTATGCTTGAGTATAGTTGGTCTTGACTATTAGCATACATTAGCGTATTTGCATACGTTGAACAGGATCGTGGTGAGATAGTGTCTTCAGCGACCGTAAGAAGAACGTAAATCTCGGATAATTATTATTTCTTAATTCTAAGTATATAATATTTAATTGTGTATTTATAATAATTATTGCTTTGATTTACCATAGGTGAGAGTCAAAATGAGCGACTCAATAAGCCTCGTATCTTGGGCAATAATATTGTTTATACGACAATTATTATTATTACTAGAAATCGTGTCCCGACTCGTGCGGGTTGATGATGTCCCCTTGAGGAGCTCGATAATGATTATTATATTAAACCTGCAGTGGATTTAATTCCGATATAATAATAAGGTTCGAGTGGTACTACTCTTGGATAAGATATTAATTAATTAAAGTCATCGGTAGCTTATAATTAATTAATGGACATTCGATATCTTAAACACGAAATAATATATTTAATAAGGAGCCCAATTTCGTAATTTGGGATTTTGGTAGGAAGTGCAATATCAACTTTTTAGTGGACTAAGTTGATATTAATTGATTCACCATATATTAGGAAGAGTCCTAATAAGGTAAGGTGAATTAATTGGGAGTCCTTCCATAATCCTCCTTTAGATCCCTAGTAGTAGTCCAAGAGCCTATAAATAGGACATTATGGGGTGTTGGCGATTAGTACATGCTTGGTGAGATTGTGTGATCAAATTTTTCCTCTTGTGTTTAATTGTAGATCTAGACTTGTGTCTTTGATTCTACAATTTAGATAACACAATTAATTTGCTAAGAGTGTTCATAAAATACTAGAGAGCAAAGAAAAATATAGTGATCACATATCAAAGTTGTTTCGGCCGATCCATAGGTGTCCAAGCAAGTTCCGGTAGCTCGTTGCCCACACAACGTCCGGTTCAAGGCGGATCATACTCTAGAAGATCTGAAGGTAGAAATACAAGGCGATCAAGAAGGAAATAACCAACCGCTTCAAAAGGTAATATCCTATGATCTTGGATCTAGATTAGGATATTTTAATTAATCAACATATTTAATTAATAAATAATAAATAATATTTAAATTGCTTGTTAGTCTTAGTAATTAATTAATTAGTATGCCTAAATAGATCTAATGCTCGTAGATGCGTAAAACGCTATAATCATATTTTCCCTAACTTCGCTTCCGCTGCGTTTTACTTTCCAACAACGTTAGCCACCAATTGCTAACGTACGTAAGCTGTGTTACGTACGTAAGTCATAAGGGCCTTACGTACGTAACCAAAAAGGCAGAAATGCCTGTACTATTTACACTAGGTCGTTACGTACATAACCAAAAGGTGTGTTACGTACGTAACATCCTTTTCTGGGAAGTACAGGCCAGAAATAGACAAGGGAGGTACCGAAAAAGAATCGAAATACAACGGTGAACAATTCATGATGGTACGAACGTAAAGGACTCGAGACGACGAACTTAAGTGTTGAAGGAAAACATATTCCCGACTACCCAAAGGTTCGGAAAAACAACAACAAACGTAATTTTCCCAAAACTTTGGGAAATTACAAAACGGCCCAAAACATCCGAAATGTATAATACGCGGTCGAAACACCGAACAAAAGCTCACAACAAGCTCAAAACCATGAGATGGATCCTCGGCAACCCCGAAACGGCGGTTCCGAATGACAATATACGAGGATACCCGAAATAGCGAAGAAAACAATAGAAAACACCGAATCGAGTAAGACGTGTCCGAAAAAAGCTCGAACAACAAAAAGTCCAATATTAAATATCCTCGAAATGTCAATACGGTTACAAGCGAGTTGCCAAAAATGAAAATACACAAAAATGAGAATATCAAGAGAAAGGAAAAATGCGGATATTACATTCTACCCCTCTAAAAACAAGTTTCGTCCCGAAACTTAAGAAATAAACAACTCGGGGTACCTAGCACGCATGCTATCCTCGGTCTCCCAAGTTGCTTCCTCGACACCATGTCTCGACCACTACACTTTGACCAAAAGAATGGTCTTATGCCTCAGTCGCTTCTCACGGTGCTCCTAAATCTTCAAGGGACGCTCCTCGAAGGTAATGTCCTCTGCAATATCGATATCGCCAAAGTCGATGATATGACTAGGATCCGGAACATATTTCCTCAGCTGGAAAACATGGAAAACACTATGAACGTGACTCAAGGCCGGAGGTAGTGCCAAACGGTATGCCAACTCACCAACTCGCTCGAGAATCTCAAAGGGCCCAATAAATCTCGGACTCAACTTCCCCTTCTTCCCGAAATGAAAAACTCCTCTCGTCGTTGACACCTTTAGCAAAACGTGGTCTCCCACCTCGAATTCCAAAGGTCGACGACGGACGTCGGAATACGACTTCTGTCGACTCTGAGCGGTCAACATCTGTTCTCGAATCAGATCCACCTTCCGCCTCGTCTCTAAAACAATATCCAGTTCGGTCCCGACCAAACCAGATGCTTCGTTCCAACAAATCAGCGATCGACAATGCCACCCATAAAGCGCCTCATACAGTACCATCTGAATCGACGCGTGCCAACTATTGTTGTACGTGAATTCGATCAATGGCAAATGCTCCTCCCAGTCGCTACTCCAGTCGAGAGCACAAGCACACAACATATCCTTGAACGTCTGGATAGTGCGTTCCGACTGTCCATCTGACTGAGGATGAAAAGAGGTACTCAAACGCAAACGAGTACCCAACGCCTTATGCACTGCTTGCCAGAAATGCGATACAAAACGGCCATCACGATCTGAAACAATAGCCTTCGGAGTACTGTGAAGCCTCATAATCTGCGCAATAAACATACGAGCCAACTTCTCCAAGACCCAAGTATCCTTGATGCCCAGAAAATGTGCCGACTTGGTCAGGCGATCAACAATCACCCAAACCATATTCATGCCCGATCTCGATCTCGGCAAACTCGTAATGAAGTCCATCAATATGTCTTCCCATTTCCATTCCGGAACGGGAAGTGACTGCAATAACCTGGCTGGTCGCTGGTGCTTGATTTTGACCTGTTGGCAAGTCAAACATCTCGCTTCAAACTGTGCGACCTCCTCCTTCATATCATTCCACCAGAAATTTCTCCTCAGGTCCTTGTATATCTTACTCGAACCAGGATGAACGGAGTAAGGTGTAGCATGGGCCTCACGTAAAATACTCTACCTCAAATCCGAGTCGTTCGGCACACATAGACGACTCTAGAATCACAATTCCCCATCATCATGAATCACAAACCCAGGAGACTTTCCCTTGAGAACATTCTATCGGATTTGCATAATCATCGGATCCTCCAGCTATTTCAGTTTAATTTCATCGATCAGAGACGACGAAATCTCTAAAGCACAAAATCGCCCTACGGCTCCAAGCAATGAAATCTCAACACTCCACTCAATCAAGTCCCGCTGAAGCTCGGCTTGAGACATAAGGATCTCAAGTGTCTGCAATGAGACTGGTTTCCGCCTCAAGGCGTCGGCCATGACGTTCGCCTTGCCCGGATGATAAAGGATTTCGAGGTCATAATCCTTAATCAACTCTAACCACCTCCTTTGCCTCATATTAAACTCCCGCTGAGTAAATATGTACTTCAGACTTTTATGATCGGTAAAAATCTAACATGCAGAGCCAAAAAGATAGTGACGCCAAATCTTGAGCGCAAAAAAAAACTGCCGCTAACTCCAAATTGTGAGTAGGGTAGTTAAGCTCATATGGCCTCAACTGCCTCGACGCAAATGCAATAGTCTTGCCGTGCTGCATCAACACGCACCCAAGACCCTGACCCAAAGCATCTCTATAAACGACAAAACCCTCATTGCCATATGGCAACGCCAAAATCGGGGGTGAAGTCAAACGCCTCTTCAGCTCCTCAAAACTCGACTGCCTCTCGTCATTCCAGATGAACTTCTCGGACTTATGGAGCAACTGTGTAAGTGGTCGAGCTAGTTTCGAGAAACCCTCGACGAACCTACGGTAGTAGCCAGCTAAACCCAAGCAACTACGGACCTCCTTCACGTTTTTAGGCGGTGCCCAACTCAACACTGCCTCAATCTTCTGCGGGTCCACATGAACACCCTTGGCTGAAATCACGTGACCTAGAAACATCACTTCCTTCAGCAGAACTCACATTTCGAGAACTTTGCATAGAGTTGCTCGGTCCTCAAAATGTCTAACACTACTCGTAAATGATACGCGTGTTCCTCCTCGAATAGATAAGGATATCGTCAATGAAGACGATGACAAACTTATCCAAAAACTCGATAAAGACCTTGTTCATCAACTTTATGAATACTGCCGGCACATTAGTTAACCCAAAAGGCATAACTACAAACTCATAGTGTCCGTATCTCGTCTGAAAAGCTGTTCTCGGAACGTCGGACTCCTTCACCCGAAGCTGATAGTACCCCGATCTCAAGTCGATCTTCGAGAATACCGCAGCCCCTTGCAACTGATCGAACAAGTCATCAATCCTCGGCAGAGGATACTTGTTCTTGATGGTCACCTTGTTTAGCTCGTGGTAGTCGATACACAAACGCAGTGAACCATCCTTTTTCCGAACAAACAAAACCGGTGCGCCCCACGGCGAAGCACTCGGTCGAATATACCCCCACTCAAGAAACTCACTCAACTGCTTTTTCAGCTCGGCCATCTCTGAAGTTGCCATGCGATACGGCGCCTTCGAGATCGGATCCGCACCCAGCTCTAACTCTATAGTGAACTCGACCTCACGGTCCGGTGGCAACCCCGGTAACTCATCAGGACAAACATCAGGAAAATCACTAACGACTGGAATCGATGAAAACTCGACTCCACCACTCTCCGCTTTCAAGGCGTAGCACCAATAACCAGTGCACCCATTTCGCAGGAGTCTCATCGCCTTCAAGGCGTTAATAACAAGCTTCTGGTTTCTCTTTCGCCCCGGGAAAGAGTGTTCAGTGCCGTCCTCGGCTAGCATGGTTATAATCCTCGTGCGGTAGTTCATGATTGCACCATGCCGCTCGAGCCAATCATCTCCGAGAATCAAATCCTCACCCTCAATGCCCACAGCAATAAGATTAGAGAGCCAAGCCCTCTCACAAATAAACACAGAACAGTCCCGGACCTCTCGATCACCGACAATTCTATCACCTCTAGGAATTTTAACGATGAAAGGCTCGCAAGGCGATAAACAGCCAAGACTCAAACGGTGCACACACTCCATATAAATGAATGAATGCGTGGCACCCGAATCAAAAAGCACACTGACAGGATGGGAATGGATATGAACGATACCTGTCGCCACAGTGGCCGCTGGATCATCGGCCCTCCTCATCTCATAGATACGTGGAGAGGCAGAGCCGACACTGGAAACTCCCCCTCAAGCGGGCTGACCTCGACCTCTCCCTCGGCTAACACTCGGCGGAGACTGCGGAGCGAACGAGCCCTGATTCTGGGGTGAAGCAACTAATACAGCGTGCAAATTGCCACAAGCAAATTGCCACAGCGTTTCTGAGACCGAAGAAGCTATTCCTGAAAGCCAACAGGAGGATTCAGTCCCTCCTGCACCCATGATTGCTGAAGAGTCTTCGCAACAGGAAGCTTCTCCACCAACTATCGCCGAACCACAGGAAGCTGCTCCCGCCCCTTCAACAATGGAATCCGAGGATGGTACCGAACCTGAGGATGTCCAACTTACTTCACGTCCATCCGTGAATGTAAGAAGGCTGAACGGCGCTGCAGACTTCGCCCAACCAGACTCTCCGATCTCTGCTGCACGAAAAGAGCGCCTGCGAGCTCTTGGCCTTCAGACTGTATTTATCCAAGACGCAGTAAACGCTCTATCTTCCGTTGAAAAGGAACTGAATTGGATGCACACCTCTGCCGTCGAAGAAATGACCACTCTTCAACACGAAGTATCTCGAGTTGTCGACGCATTCATTCTTTTGCCAGAAGTTTTCAAGCAAGCCTTGAAGATCATGGAAGATAAACAGGAGCAACTGCTGAAGGAGGAAGCTACAAAGACAAGGATTGCTGAAGCCAAGACCGCTTGTGCAATGATTGAGAACAGCTCTCAACTGCGTGCTCACGACAAATGCATTCAAGAAATGTCGCAGACTCTTTCCACCCTTGTTGAAAGAATGACCAGCATCGAGACCAAATAGGACGCCGCTCTTGAAATCCTGCAAAGTCTTGATGAAGCCAAAAAGGGGGAAGAGGCACGAGAAGCTGCAAGGAGAATAAGGCTGCAACAAGAAAGGGAATTTGAGGTCGCTCGAGCAGTATCCTTTGCCGAATTGAACAAGCTAGCACCTCAATCCCAAAGTTTTAAAATTTCAGGCTCCAGACCGGAATTCCATGATCCTAATGTCCCTTGGCAAACTCTTATTCAAAGACCTTCGGAAATTCGTCTGCTGACCAACCGCAACCCAACTGCCGACGAAGTGAAGCACTGGAGGAAGAACGAACTGATGAGATATTTTGTCAGACTCATCAGGGAATCCGCCATCTTCAAAAATTATAAAACGTTAGCGGAAGCGGCAGATAAGTTTACGAAGATGCTAGAAGAAGGTAAACTCCCTCTCCAAATCGAAATGAAATCAAAACATAGAAGAGGAGATCGGGTCACCCATCCAGAAGATTGGATACTTGCCTTTGATCGTTCATATGAAGGAAGAGCGATATACCAGGATCGAGGCAATGATTCACTTCAAAACTGGTGGCGCGGCACCGAGAACGAACCCGGAAAAAGACCATGGAGGCATGCGGATTATAGATAAGGAGATGAAATTTACGTATATTATTTTTTTTTTTGTAATTTCTATTCTAAACAGCAAACTTTGTACTCAATCATTTTGAATATCAATAAAACCGTTTGTCTGTCTTGAAAGATTACAACTCGTAATCTACTGTGTTAATGTATGATTACTTAAATTGTTTGATAGGTATCTCAAGTTAGATAAACTTGATTGAAAAATACGCTGTACGAACTAGTCTACGAACAGTTCATAATTTCAGTTGTAAACTTAGAATACATTGTAAGATTGTGCCTGCGCGCCAATCATAAGGCTTAAGTTGTAATAAATCTCAAACTGTATCGAACGTGCCTGCGAGCAGTTCATTATTGTAGACTAAGTCACTAAGTCAGACCTTTTGACAAAAGACCAAGAAATCTGCCAGAAGTCATCAAAGAAGAATGCTTCATGAAGAAGGTTTTGGCATCATCAAGAAGACTCGAAGAGTTAAGAAAGTTAGTCTTGGCAAATTGTCAAAAAGGGGGAAATTGTTGGGAAAACAAAGACTCTGTATCGAAACAGCCGGGATACTCGAATCCCTATATCGAATGTTATTTAGAGGTTTTGACATATATGCCAAATACAGTAAAGGAAACTGTATCAAGGCTTTAAGGATTTATCCTGTATCGAAGACCTGCCTCGAATCAGCATAAGTGAAGCTCGTCAGTACAGCAAGAAGTCTTGTAAAAAGACCAAGTATGGAAACTGTCTCGACACCCAAAATACAGTTATCTTCCATACAGTTCACAAGAGGACAAGAAGGAACACAAGACAAGTCCCGTTGAACAAAGAAGTATTTAAATACTCAAGGATAAAGTATTTAAATACTGCCAGTCTTCAGATCTTCAGAATCCCGCAAAATCCGGATCATGTCATATTCCCGTTGAAGGAAATCTTATTCAAATGGATACATCTCAACGGATACTTTCTTCAGAGACTATATATATCCTATGAAGACATTGAAGATCAGTTACCCAAGTAACCTAATACTCAAGCTATCAAAGTTATCATCTGAGCAAACATATCTCCAAAGCATACTGCAATTAAGAACGAAAGAGATATATAGTGCTCAACATCAAGAACAGCCATCATCAGCTCAAGAACTTTAAAGCTGCTGTTCTTACCTGGTTACCTACCCTTTTACCTCTGTGTAAAAACCAAGCTCTGTGTAAACTCAACAAGTTATTCTGACCTGTGTGGGACGAATAAGGACGAAGCTTTGGAACTGTGTGTGAAGAAGCTAGTCAAGAAGAAAGCTTTAACCAATCTGTGTGAACGGTTGAAAGCGACATTCTTTGTATCAATCTGTGTGAACGATACAAGGATAGATTTGTTTATAATTACGTAGTTGTGTACGCAGTAATTATAATAAACTTTTCACTCCTGTGTGGAGGACCAGTGGACGTAGAGGGGTTTACCTCGAACCACTTTAATTACTGTGTTATTTACCTTCAGCTTTTACTGTTTTAAATTACTGTGATATATTAAGTATACACCAAACACTTCGTTGCTGTATCCACGGCAACTAACTGTATCCAAGACTTCCGCTACGCACTCAGATTTAGATTCCGTACAGTTTGTTGTTTAAACTATTTTCCAAACTGTATCCAGTATACTTAAGTGACCAACATTCACACACGACTCCATAGGCGCTGGATGAAAAGAACGGGCGCCGCGAATCAGTCTGATCTGTTCACAAAAAGAAGCCTTGTGGCCCGACTGACCACAAGTAGGACAAGTCAAAGTCGGACGAGGACACTCCCGGTTCCCATGGCCTGGCTTGCCACAGTTAAAGCATCTGGGTTCCCGAACGGAGGTACTAGTGGTACCCCGATAGCCTCCAGAAAAACAGGTCGAACCACCCCCAGGAATATTAGCAGACTGAGATCTTTGCTGACCTCCACCCTTGTGACCCGAGAAATTTCCGGCGGATTTCTGTTTCTTACTCTCCCGAACCGCAACACTGTCTGTCACAAACATATCATAGGCAAGAGCTCGATTCTGATAATCTTTCAAAGTACTATAGACGAGCCCAGACATGTAGTCCCAAATCGACAATTTCATCCGCCTGAAAAAATGGAAAATTTTGCTGCTCTCCTCGACAACTTGGGTCTTCACATAGCCCAACTCCTTGTTAAAATCAGCAATAGCTTGGGATACGGGAATATCCCGTGGTTGAGCATCATAGAAAGCATGGACTCGAGCCTGTCTAACCAGCCACGGGCAATATTCAGCCTCCATCAATTCCTGAAATTCGGCCCACGAAGCAACATGGTCTTTGGGCCCAATGACTTCCCACCAATCTGTAGCGTCCCTAGTGAGAAAGTACTGGCAATAGGGACCTTACCGTCCCCGGGACAGTTGGTAGCAGTGAAGACTTTAGATATCTCCTTGATCCACCCCTCCCAGCCGATCGGGTCCGAAGCTCCCAAAAACTGAGGAGGATGCATCTTGATGACATCCTGAAGCCAACGATCTGTTCCGCCCCGATTAGCGTGGGCTGGATCCAGGTTCTGGACCACCTGAGCTATTGCCGCCATTTGGTTGACCATTTACTGCATAACGTCCGCAATACCAAGGTCGGTGTGCTCCTGAGAAGAAGCATGACTGTGACGGTCGCCGGTACTGCTGGCTCTCGAAGAATGCGATGTGGCCGCCCCACCGGCTGCCCCATGTCCTCGGCCGCGTCCACGACCACGACCACGACCACGACCACGGTTTCCTCCGGCATCCATACTGGTGTTAAGAGATAACAGAAGTATATTGATGATGAGTAAGGGAGGAAGAAGCAACTACGATTCAAGAAGCGGAAATACAATGCAAGAAAATAAATGACCGAATAAGAAAACTTACGAGCACTGGAAGTACCGAGATGCTGGCAGCGGTGTGACAATATGCAAAACAAAACACAACTAGACCCAAATAACCAACAAGACTAGGTATCCATAAACTTAGTTCTCCGATACCATTTTCCGTAACACCCCAAGATATTCAAGGTATATTACAGTGCCGTGGACCCCTACATGGGACCCACCAGGATAAACACAACTTACCACAGTAAAAACACATATCATCCAGTTGAAAAAAAATCAATTAACACACCCGGTACAACCGGCGGAATAATCAACAGTGGCAAACATAATTAACTTGACGAATACAAATCATAATCCAAAGAGAAAAGCCTAAGTACTCGCGAGTACAATCTATAAGTTTCAAAAGTGGACAACAACCATATCGAATGGAATAACGGAAATAAAAGGACTCAAATGCATATGTCAACGACCCTAGCCAACATCCTCATACTGTCCCAGCGCTCGCTCGTCCGGATGATCATAACCTGAAATCCATAACAAGAATTTCCCCACAACGGGTCCCCAAAGGGGTTAGCAATTACACTAGTACAAGTAGTCAAGGCAAACCAATCGCTTACAAACTTCATAGTACATGCACCAAAATCATTGCGAAAAACAAAACCAGACATGTCTTTTCCGGAAACAAACAGTCAATCAATTTTCCTAGGACCGGGATGAAGCCACGAATCCCACTCGATGCCTCTAAGGACCCTCCCGAGCTGGCCACATTCATATAACAAATCAAGCACACACGTCACCTAGGACCGGGACGAAGCCACGAATCCCACTCGAGGCCTCTAAGGACCCTCCCGAGCTGGCCGCGAAACAAACTCATAAATCCAGGACGAAGCCATAGATTCCCTCGAGGCCCCGTCGGACCCTCCCTAGGTGAGTAAAGCACACACAATATACATTACCATTTCACGTTAATCATAAAGGATTCAAAGAATTACTTGCCTTGAATAATTAACGACGCAACGGACGGAAGGAAAAACACCGACGAATGCTAGGAAGCATCAATCACGAACCTAACGATTCGAAGAACATAATCACAACCAATCCTAAACGAATATGGAATTTGGAATACACCCAAAAACCCGCCTACGATTCATGTATACTCGTATAAAAACAACAACCAGGGCGGACCACAACCAAACCCTCTCGATTACAAAAATACCACGAAATATACCATGAATCCATATGAAAACCAACAATACCAACAAGATTAATCATATTCATCATGAATTAATCTATGATACGGAACGAATCGCACGAAAACGTGAAAGCCCCCAATTTACCCAAAACAAGGTTTTAGGAGTTTACCTCGAATTAAAGACGAAGAACACGATTAGATGTTGATACTATACTCCAAAAACTCGAAGAAGATGCTGGCTCGGAGTTGCTAAGCTTCAAATCACCGGAAAAACACCAAGAAAGTCGCTGGAGTCGGAGAGAAGAGAGAAGAGATGAAAAATGACCGAAAATGGTCAACTCCTGGGTTTATAACCCAGGATGTGTTACGTACGTTAGCCACCAATTGCTAACGTACGTAAGCTGTGTTACGTACGTAAGTCATAATGGCCTTACGTACATAACCAAAAAGGCATAAATGCCTGTACTATTTACACTAGGCCGTTACGTACGTAACCAAAAGGTGTGTTACGTACGTAACATCTTTTACTGGGAAGTACAGGCCAGAAATAGACAAGGGAGGTACCGAAAAAGAATTGAAATACAACGGTGAACAATTCATGATGGTACGACTGTAAAGGACTCGAGACGACGAACTTAAGTGTTGAAGGAAAACATATTACCGACTACCCAAAGGTTCTGAAAAACAACAACAAACGTAATTTTCCCAAAACTTTGGGAAATTACAAAACGGCCCAAAACATCCGAAATGTACAATACGCGGTCGAAACACCGAACAAAAGCTCACAACAAGCTCAGAACCGTGAGATGGATCCTCAGCAACCCCGAAACGGCGGTTCCGAACGACAATTTATGAGGATACCCGAAATAGCGACGAAAACAATAGAAAACACCGAATCGAGTAAGACGAGTCCGAAACAAGCTCGAACAACAAAAAGTCCAATATTAAATATCCTTGAAATGTCAATATGGTTACAAGCGAGTTGCCAAAAATGAAAATACACCAAAATGAGAATATCAAGAGAAAGGAAAAATGCGGATATTACATTCTACCCCTCTAAAAATAAGTTTCGTCCCGAAACTTAAGAAATAAACAACTCGGGGTACCTAGCACACATGCTATCCTCGGTCTCCCAAGTTGCTTCCTCGACATCATGTCTATACCACTACACTTTGACCAAAAGAATGGTCTTATGCCTCAGTCGCTTCTCACGGTGCTCCTAAATCTTCAAGGGACGCTCCTCGAAGGTAATGTCCTCGGCAATATCGATTTCGCCAAAGTCGATGATATGACTAGGATCCGGAACATATTTCCTCAGCTGGGAAACATGGAAAACACTATGAACGTGACTCAAGGCCGGAGGTAGTGCCAAACGGTATGCCAACTCACCAACTCGCTCGAGTATCTCAAAGGGCCCAATAAATCTCGGACTCAACTTCCCCTTCTTCCCGAAACGAAAAACTCCTCTAGTCGGCGACACCTTTAGCAAAACGTGGTCTCCCACCTCGAATTCCAAAGGTCGACGACGAACGTCGGCATACGACTTCTGTCGACTCTGAGCGGTCAACATCCGTTCTTGAATCAAATCCACCTTTCGCCTCGTCTCTAAAACAATATCCAGTTCGGTCCCAACCAAATCAGATGCTTCATTCCAACAAATCGGCGATCGACAATGCCACCCATAAAGCGCCTCATACAGTGCCATGTGAATCGACGCGTGCCAACTATTGTTGTACGTGAATTCGATCAATGGCAAATGCTCCTCCCAGTCGCTACTCCAGTCGAGAGCACAAGCACGCAACATATCCTCGAACGTCTGGATAGTGCGTTCCGACTGTCCATCTGACTGAGGATGAAAAGAGGTACTCAAACGCAAACGAGTACCCAACGCCTTATGCACCGCTTGCCAGAAATGCGGCCATCACGATCTGAAATAATAGCCTTCGGAGTACCGTGAAGCCTCACAATCTGCGTAATAAACATACGAGCCAACTTCTCCAGGCCCCAAGTATCCTTGATGCCCAGAAAATGTGCCAACTTGGTCAGGCGATCAACAATCACCCAAACCATATTCATGCCCGATCTCGATCTCGGCAAACTCGTAATGAAGTCCATCAATATGTCTTCCCATTTCCATTCCTGAACGGGAAGTGACTGCAATAACCTGGCTGGTCGCTGGTGCTCGATTTTGACCTGTTGGCAGGTCAAACATCTCGCTTCAATCTGTGCGACCTCCTCCTTCATATCATTCCACCAGAAATTTCTCCTCAGGTCCGTGTACATCTTACTCGAACCAGGATGAACGGAGTAAGGTGTAGCATGGGCCTCACGTAAAATACTCTACCTCAAATCCGAGTCGTTCCGCACACATAGACGACTCTGGAATCACAATTCCCCATCATCATGAATCACAAACCCAGGAGACTTTCCCTTAAGAACATTCTCTCGGATTTGCATAATCATCGGATCCTCCAGCTGTTTCAGTTTAATTTCATCGATCAGAGACGACGAAATCTCTAAAGCACAAAGTCGCCCTACGGCTCCAAGCAATGAAATCTCAACACTCCACTCAATCAAATCCCGCTGAAGCTCGACTTGAGACATAAGGATCTCAAGTGTCTGCAATGAGACTGGTTTCCGACTCAAGGCGTCGGCCATGACGTTCGCCTTGCCCGGATGATAAAGGATTTCGAGGTCATAATCCTTAATCAACTCTAACCACCTCCTTTGCCTCATATTCAACTCCCGCTGAGTAAATATGTACTTCAGACTTTTATGATCGGTAAAAATCTGAAATGCAGAGCCAAAAAGATAGTGACGCCAAATCTTGAGCGCAAAAACAACTGCCGCTAACTCCAAATTGTGAGTAGGGTAGTTAAGCTCGTATGGCCTCAACTGCCTCGACGCAAATGCAATAGTCTTGCCGTGCTGCATCAACACGCACCCAAGACCCTGACCCAAAGCATCTCTATAAATGAAAAAACCCTCGTTGCCACAGGGCAACGCCAAAATCGGGGGTGAAGTCAAACGCCTCTTCAGCTCCTCAAAACTCGACTGCCTCTCGTCATTCCAGATGAACTTCTCGGACTTATGGAGCAACTGTGTAAGTGGTCGAGCTAGTTTCGAGAAACCCTCGACGAACCTACGGTAGTAGCCAGCTAAACCCAAGCAACTACGGACCTCCTTCACGTTTTTAGGCGGTGCCCAACTCAACACTGCCTCAATCTCTGCGGGTCCACATGACCACCCTTGGCTGAAATCACGTGACCTAGAAACATCACTTCCTTCAGCCAGAACTCACATTTCGAGAACTTTGCATAGAGTTGCTCGGTCCTCAAAATGTCTAACACTACTCGTAAATGATACGCGTGTTCCTCCTCGAATAGATAAGGATATCGTCAATGAAGACGACGACACACTTATCCAAAAACTCAATAAAGACCTTGTTCATCAACTTTATGAACACTGCCGGCACATTAGTTAACCCAAAAGGCATAACTACAAACTCATAGTGTCCGTATCTCGTCTGAAAAGATGTTCTCGGAACGTCGGACTTCTTCACCCGAAGCTGATAGTACCCCGATCTCAAGTCGATCTTCGAGAATACCGCAGCCCTTTGCAACTGATCGAACAAGTCATCAATCCTCGGCAGAGGATACTTGTTCTTGATGGTCACCTTGTTTAGCTCGTGGTAGTTGATACACAAACGCAGTGAACCATCCTTTTTCCGAACAAACAAAACCGGTGCGCCCCAAGGCGAAGCACTCGGTCGAATATACCCCGACTCAAGAAGCTCACTCAACTGCTTCTTCAGCTAGGCCATCTCTGAAGGTGCCATGCGATACGGCGCCTTCGAGATCGGAGCCGCACCCAGCTCTAACTCTATAGCAAACTCGACCTCACGGTCCGGTGGCAACCCCGGTAACTCATCAGGACAAACATCAGGAAAATCACTAAGGACTGGAATCGATGAAAACTCGACTCCACCACTCTCCGCTTTCAAGGCGTACCACCAATAACCAGTGCACCCCTTTCGCAGGAGTCTCATCGCCTTCAAGGCGTTAATAACATGCTTCTGGTTTCTCTTTCACCCCGGGAAAGAGTGCTCAGTGCCGTCCTCGGCTAGCATGGTGATAATCCTCGTGCGGTAGTTCATGATTGCACCATGCCGCTCGAGCCAATCATCCCCGAGAATCAAATCCTCACGCTCAATACCCACAACAATAAGATTAGAGAGCCAAGCCCTCTCACAAATAAACACAGAACAGTCCCAGACCTCTCGATCACCGACGATTCTATCACCGCTAGGAATTTTTACGATAAAAGGCTCGCAAGGCGATAAACGACCAAGACTCAAACGGCGCACACACTCCATAGAAATGAATGAATGCGTGGAACCTGAATCAAAAAGCACACTGACAGGATGGGAATGGATACGAACGATACCTGTCGCCACAGTGGCCGCTGGATCATCGGCCCTCCTCATCTCATAGATACGTGGAGAGGCAGAGCCGACACTGGAAGCTCCCCCTCAAGCGGGCTGACCTCGACCTCTCCCTCGGCCAACACTCGGCGGAGACTGCAGAGCGAACGAGCCCTGATTCACACTCGACTCCATAGGCGCTGGATGAAAAGAACGGGCGCTGCGAATCACTCTAATCTGTTCACAAAAAGAAGCCTTGTGGCCCGACTGACCACAAGTATGACAAGTCAAAGTCGGACGAGGACACTCCCGGTTCCCATGGCCTGGATTGCCACAGTTAAAGCATCTGGGTTCCCGAACAGAGGTACTAGTGGTACCCCGATAGCCTCCAGAAAAACAGGTCAAACCACCCCCAGGAATATTAGCAGACTGAGATCTCTGCTGACCTCCACCCTTGTGACCCGAGAAATTTCCGGCGGATTTCTGTTTCTTACTCTCCCGAACTGCAGCACTGGCCGTCACAGACATATCATAGGCAAGAGCTCGATTCTGATAATCTTTCAAAGTACTATAGACGAGCCCAGACATATAGTCCCGAATCGATAATTTCATCCGCCTGGAAAAATGGAAAATTTTGTTGCTCTCCTCGACAACTTGGGTCTTCACATAGCCCAACTCCTTGTTAAAATCAGCAATAGCTTGGGATATGGGAATATCCCGTGGTTGAGCATCATAGAAAGCATGGACTCGAGCCTGTCTAACCAGCCACGGGCAATAATCAGCCTCCATCAATTCCTGAAATTCGGCCCACGAAGCAACATGGCTTTGGGCCCAACGACTTCCCACCAATCAGAAGGCCCCGGTGAGAAAGTATCGGGCAATAGGACCTTACGGTCCCTGGACGATTGGTAGCAAGAAGACTTTAGATATCTCAATGATCCACCCCTCCCAGCCGATCGGGTTCGAAGCTCCCGAAAACTGAGGAGGATGCATCTTAATGACATCCTGAAGCCAACGATCTGTTCCGCCCCGATTAGCGTGGGCTGGATCCGGGTTCTGGACCACCTGAGCTATTGCCGCCATTTTGTTTACCATTTGCTGCATAACGGCCGCAATACCAAGGTCGGTGCGCTCCTGAGAAGAAGCATGACTGTGACGATCGCCGGTACTGCCGGCTCTCGAAGAATGCGATGTGGCCGCCCCACCGGCTACCCCATGTCCTCGGCCGCGTCCACGACCACGACCACGGTTTCCTCCGGCATCCATACTGGTGTTAAGAGATAACAGAAGTATATTGATGATGAGTAAGGGAGGAAGAAGCAACTACGATTCAAGAAGCGGAAATACAATGCAAGAAAATAAATGACCGAATAAGAAAACTTACGAGCACTGTAAGTACCGAGATGCTGGCAGCAGTGTGACAATATGCAAAACAAAACACAAGTAGACCCAAATAACCGACAAGCCTAGATATCCATAAACCTAGTTCTCCGATACCATTTTCCGTAACACCCCCAAGATATTCAAGGTATATTACAGTGCCGTGGACCCCTACATGGGACCCACCAGGATAGACACAACTTACCACAGTAAAAACACATATCATCCAGTTGAAAAAAAATCAATTAACACACCCGGTACAACCGGCGGAATAATCAACAGTGGCAAACATAATTAACTTGACGAATACAAATCATAATCCAAAGAGAAAAGCCTAAGTACTCGCGAGTACAATTTATAAGTTTCAAAAGTGGACAACAACCATATCGAATGGAATAACGGAAATAAAAGGACTCAAATGCATATGTCAACGACCCTAGCCAACATCCTCATACTATCCCAGCGCTCGCTCGTCCGGATGATCATAACCTGAAATCAATAACAAGAATTTCCCCACAACGGGTCCCCAAAGGGGTTAGCAATTACGCTAGTACAAGTAGTCAAGGCAAACCAATCGCTTACACATTTTATAGTACATGCACCAAAATCATTGCGAAAAACAAAACCAGACATGTCTTTTCCGGAAACAAACAGTCAATCAATTTTCCTAGGACCGGGTGTATTCCAAATTCCATATTCGTTTAGGATTGGTTGTGATTATGTTCTTCGAATCGTTAGGTTCGTGATTGATGGTTCCTAGCATTCGTCAGTGTTTTTCCTTCCGTTCGTTGCGTCGTTAATTATTCAAGGCAAGTAATTCTTGGAATCCTTTATGCTTAATGTGAAATGGTAATGTATATTGTGTGTGACAAAGTATTTCGCAATGAGATTGGTTTCCGACACAAGGCGTCGGCCACGACGTTCGCCTTGCCCGGATGATAAAGGATTTCGAGGTCATAATCCTTAATCAACTCTAACCACCTCCTTTACCTCATATTCAACTCCCGCTGAGTAAATATGTACTTCAGACTTTTATGATCGGTAAAAATCTGACATGCAGAGCCAAAAAGATAGTGACGCCAAATCTTGAGCGCAAAAACAACAGCCGCTAACTCCAAATTGTGAGTAGGGTAGTTAAGCTCATACAGCCTCAACTATCTCGACGCAAATGCAATAGTCTTGCTGTGCTGCATCAACACGCACCCAAGATCTTGACCCGAAGCATCGCTATAAACGACAAAACCCTCGTTGCCACATGGCAACGCCAAAATAGGGGCTGAAGTCAAACGCCTCTTCAGCTCCTCAAAACTCGACAGCCTCTCATCATTCCAGATGAACTTCTCGAACTTTTGGAGCAACTGTGTAAGTGGTCGAGCTCGTTTCGAGAAACCCTCGACGAACCTACGGTAGTAGCCAGCTAAACCCAAGAAACTACGGACCTCCTTCACGTTTTTAGGAAGTGCTCAACTCAACACTGCCTCAATCTTCTGCGGGTCCACACGAACACCCTTGGCTGAAATCACGTGACTTAGAAACATTACTTCCTTCAGCCAGAACTCACATTTCGAGAACTTTGCATAGAGTTGCTCGGTCCTCAAAATGTCTAACACTACTCGTAAATGATACGCGTGTTCCTCCTCGAATAGATAAGGATATCGTCAATGAAGACGACGACACACTTATCCAAAAACTCAATAAAGACCTTGTTCATCAACTTTATGAACACTGCCGGCACATTAGTTAACCCAAAAGGCATAACTACAAACTCATAGTGTCCGTATCTCGTCTGAAAAGCTGTTCTCGGAACGTCGGACTCCTTCACCCAAAGCTGATAGTACCCCGATCTCAAGTCGATCTTCGAGAATACCGCAGCCCTTTGCAACTGATCGAACAAGTCATCAATCCTCGGCAGAGGATACTTGTTCTTGATGGTCACCTTGTTTAGCTCGTGGTAGTTGATACACAAACACAGTGAACCATCCTTTTTCCGAACAAACAAAACCGGTGCGCCCCAAGGTGAATCACTCGATCGAATATACCCCGACTCAAGAAGCTCACTCAACTGCTTCTTCAGCTCGGCCATCTCTAAAGGTGCCATGCGATACGGCGCCTTCGAGATCGGAGCTGCACCCAGCTCTAACTCTATAGCGAACTCGACCTCACGGTCTGGTGGCAACCCCGGTAACTCATCAGGACAAACATCAGGAAAATCACTAACGACTGGAATCGATGAAAACTCGACTCCACCACTCTCCGCTTTCGAGGCGTAGCACCAATAACCAGTGCACCCCTTTCGCAGGAGTCTCATCGCCTTCAAGGCGTTAATAACAAGCTTCTGGTTTCTCTTTCGCCCCGGGAAAGAGTGTTCAGTGCCGTCCTCGGCTAGCATGGTGATAATCCTCATGCGGTAGTTCATGATTGCACCATGCCGCTCGAGCCAATCATCCCCGAGAATCAAATCCTCACCCTCAATACCCACAACAATAAGATTAGAGAGCCAATCCCTCTCACAAATAAACACAGAACAGTCCCTGACCTCTCGATCACCGACGATTCTATCACCGCTAGGAAGTTTAATGATGAAAGGCTCGCAAGGCGATAAACAGTCAAGACTCAAACGGCGCACACACTCCAAAGAAATGAATGAATGCATGGCACCCGAATCAAAAAGCACACTGACAGGATGGGAATGGATATGAACGATACCTGTCGCCACAGTGGCCGCTGGATCATCGGCCCTCCTCATCTCATAGATACGTAGAGGGGTAGAGCCGACACTGGAAGCTCCCCCTCTAGCGGGCTGACCTCGACCTCTCCCTCAGCTAACACTCGGTGGAAACTGTGGAGCGAACGAGCCCTGATTCACACTCGGCTCCATAGGCGCTGGTTGAAAAGAACGGGCGCCGCGAATCAGTCTGATCTGTTCACAAAAAGAAGCCTTGTGGCCCGACTGACCACAAGTATGACAAGTCAAAGTCGGACGAGGACACTCCCGGTTCCCATGGCCTGGCTTGCCACAGTTATAGCATTTGGGTTCCCGAACGGAGGCACTAGTGGTACCCCGATAGCCTCCAGAAAAACGGGTCGAACCACCCCCAGGAATATTTGCAGACTGAGATCTCTGCTGACCTCTACCCTTGTGACCCGAGAAATTTCCGGTGTATTTCTGTTTCTTACTCTCCCGAACCGCAGCACTGGCCATCACAGACACATCATAGGCAAGAGCTCGACTCTGATAATCTTTCAAAGTAGTACAGACGAGCCCAGACATGTAGTCCCGAATCGACAATTTCATTTGCCTGGAAAAATGGAAAATTTTGTCGCTCTCCTCAACAACCTGGGTCTTCACATAGCCCAACTCCTTGTTAAAATCGGCAATAGCTTGGGATACGAGAATATCCCGTGGTTGAGCATCATAGAAAGCATGGACTCGAGCCTGTCTAACCGGCCACGGGCAATATTCAACCTCTATCAATTCCTGAAATTCGGCCCATGAAGCAACATGGTCTTTGGGCCCAACGACTTCCCACCAATCTGTAGCGTCCCTAGTGAGAAAGTACTGGGCAATAGGGACCTTACGGTCCTAGGGACAGTTGGTAGCAGTGAAGACTTTAGATATCTCCTTGATCCACCCCTCCCAGCCAATCGGGCCCGAAGCTCCCGAAAACTGAGGAGGATTCATCTTGATGACATCCTGAAGCCAACGATCTGTTCCGCCCCGATTAGCATGTGCCGGATCTGGGTTCTGGACCACCTGAGCTATCACCGCCATTTGGTTTACCATTTACTGCATAACGGCCGCAATACCAAGGTCGGCGCACTCCTAAGAAGAAGCCTGACTGTGACGGTCATTGGTACTGCCGGATCCTAAAGAATGCGATGTGGCTGCCCCACCGGCTGCCCCACGTCCTCGGCCGCGTCCACGACCACGACCACGACCACGACCACGGTTTCCTCCGGCATCCATACTGGTGTTAAGAGATAACAGAAGTATATTGATGATGAGTAAGGGAGGAAGAAGCAACTACGATTCAAGAAGCGGAAATACAATGCAAGAAAATAAATGACCAAATAAGAAAACTTACGAGCACTGGAAGTACCGAGATGCTGGCAGCGGTGTGACAATATGCAAAACAAAACATAACTAGACCTAAAAATCCGACAAGCCTAGGTATCCATAAACCAAGTTCTCCGATACCATTTTCTGTAACACCCCCACGATATTCAAGGTATATTACAGTGTCGTGGACCCCTACATGGGACCCACCAGGATAGACACAACTTACCACAGTAAAAACATATATCATCCAGTTGAAAAAAAATCAATTAACACGCCCGGTACAACCGGCAGAATAATCAACGGTGGCAAACATTAATAACTTGACGAATACAAATCATAATCCGAAGAGAAAAGCCTAAGTACTCGCGAGTACAATCTATAAGTTTCAAAAGTGGACAACAACCATATCGAATGGAATAACGGAAATAAAAGGACTCAAATGCATATGTCAACGACCCTGGCCAACATCCTCGTACTGTCCCAGCACTCGCTCGTCCGGATGATTATAACCTGAAATCCATAACAAGAATTTCCCCACAACGGGTCCCCAAAGGGGTTAGCAATTACGCTAGTATAAGTAATCAAGGCAAACCAATCGTTTACACATTTCATAGTACATGCACCAAAATCATTGCGAAAAACAAAACCAGACATGTCTTTTCCGGAAACAAACAGCCAATCAATTTTCCTAGGACCGGTACGAAGCCACGAATCCCACTCGAGGCCTCTAAGGACCCTCACGAGCTGGCCAAATTCATAAAACAAATCAAGCACACACGTCACCTAGGACCGGGACGAAGCCACGAATCCCACTCGAGGCCTCTAAGGACCCTCCCGAGGTGAGTAAAGCACACACAATATACATTACCATTTCACGTTAAGAATAAAAGTTTCCAAGAATTACTTGCCTTGAATAATTTACGACACAACAAATGGAAGGAAAAACACCGACGAATGCTAGGAACCGTCAATCACGAACCTAACGATTCGAAGAACATAATCACAACCAATACTAAACGAATACGAAATTGGAATACACCCGAAAACCCGCCTACGATTCATGTATACTCGTATAAAAACAACAACGAGGGCGGACCACAACCAAACCCTCTCGATTACAAAAATACCACGAAATATACCGTGAATCCATAGGAAAACCAACAATACCAACAAGATTAATCATATTCATCATGAATTAATCTATCATATGGAACGAATCGGACGAAAACGTGAAAACCCCCAATTTAACCAAAACAAGGTTTTAGGAGTTTACCTCTAATTAAAGACGAAGAACACAATTAGATGTTGATACTATACTCCAAAAACTCGAAGAAGATGATGGCTCGGAGTTTCTAAGCTTCAAATCGCCGAAAAAACACGAAGAAAGTCGCTGGAGTTGAAGAGAAGAGAGAAGAGATGAAAAATGACCGAAAATGGTCAACTCCTGGGTTTATAACCCAGGATGTGTTACGTACATTAGCCACCAATTGCTAACGTACGTAAGCTGTGTTACGTACGTAAGTCATAAGGGCCTTACGTACGTAACCAAAAAGGCAGAAATGCTTGTACTATAGACACTAGGCCATTACGTACGTAACCAAAAGGTGTGTTACGTACGTAACATCCTTTTCTGGGAAGTACATGCCAGAAATAGACAAGGGAGGTACCGAAAAAGAATCGAAATACAACGGTGAACAATTCATGATGGTACGAACGTAAAGGACTCGAGATGACGAACTTAAGTGTTGAAGGAAAACATATTCCCGACTACCCAAAGGTTCGGAAAAACAACAACAATCGTAATTTTCCCAAAACTTTGGGAAATTACAAAACAGCCCAAAACATCCGAAATGTACAATACATGGTCGAAACACCAAACAAAAGCTCACAACAAGCTCAAAAAACGTGAGATGGATCCTCGGTAACCCCAAAACGGTGGTTCCGAACGACGATTTACGAGGATACCCGAAATAGCGACGAAAACAACATAAAACACCGAATCGAGTAAGACGAGTCCGAAACAAGCTCGAACGACAAAAAGTCCAATATTAAATATCCTCGAAATGTTAATATGGTTAGAAGTGAGTTGCCAAAAACGAAAATACACCAAAATGAGAATATCAAGAGAAAGGAAAAATGCGGATATTACAAAAACAAGGACAGATAAGACAGTAAGGTTCGTAAAATCATTAGCATATGCTATACTACTGGTTAACGTACGTTAGAGGCATCTAGTAGCGTATCCTATGTCTGTAGCATATGCAAGACTGAAGACAGTTTGAGGCAATGAGCTTCGTAACCCATTAGCGTACTCTAAGTGTAAGGGATAGCATACGCAAAATGCTATTTTCTATTAATAGGACATCATCCCATTTCATTCTTTCACTCATTTTGTCTGATGATGGAAGGTATCTTAGATTAGTTCTCAAGCTTCCGGTGTTGAGTTCTACTGATTCTTTCATTGTTTTCCTCCGTATAAGGCACGTTAATGCTGCTCCAGCTCTGAGTTCATATTTCGAGGATGATTATGAACGTATTTCAGAGATTATTAGACTCCATTGACGACATAATTACTGAACACCATGATTTTCAGAAGGTTGAGATGATTAAACATAAGTTATAACTTGATTTAGACATGTATGAGTTGAGCCTCAATTATTTTGAACCTTAGACTGCAGTCTTCTGAGATCGTAGCATGCTTTGGTGATGATTTAGTAAATATTCTTGCATCCATGACTTGTTAAGGTTACCACCTATGTTAAATTATTTCAAGATGATGAACTTTAGGATTGATTTTGATTAGATAACCTTCTAGTATTGATTGTTAGAATGATATCTAGGTAATGGTTATAGCGATTAATAACACTCTTGTAGGAGGATTTGTTGAGGATTGGATATCGTTAGCAACCTTCGAATTGAACTTCGATCCCGAATGAATGTGTTCTTTGGTATGAAGTTTTGGGGATATGCTGTGACGATCATGTTTTGATAGAACACACCGAATTAGAAACGTATGGAAGGAACTCACGTAATAATGTGCATGTTCTTGTACCGAAATGTGGAAAGATAGATTGTATGTTGATTATCCGAACTCATAGTGATTTTGGTGTTAACTTGTTAATTAAGGTTCGTGTGTTGCCAAAGGCTTATTGAAGAACGTCCTTCGAGTGGGCGAACATTTTTCGGATTGAATCCCTATCGTCTTTTTAAGACAAGTACTTTAATTGTGTTTTTCGTGTTGATGTCATTCATATTGTTGTGCATATGTGTCGTCCTCGTATGTCCACCTCTTGTTGGTCCAGCGGGATCTTCTTGGGATCTATGCTAGCGTGCGCTAGATCATTGGACGAGTTTTTCCACCCCGTGCTGGTCCGATAGGATCATCTTGGGATCTATGCAGTGAACGTTGGATCATCAGAATTACCATGTGTATGTCGTGATTATCATCTTGTGTATTGCATTATGGTTTCTCTCTTCATGGAGACTTATCGTCGTTGTCGTTGCTAATTGTTGTTATGATTATTCTTCATGAGTTGTCGAATAATCTATTGTGTATGTTATCATACTTGTACTACCATCGTTTTGATAACCTCGTTGGAGGTGGACATTTGTTTTATGTTCAGGGTCCAGAAGAGTGAGGAAACAACCACAAGAGCTGCATGACGACGAGGGTATCAAGTGATGTTTGATGGTCCGGGAAGTTCTCTCATTTGAGTCGTGTTTTATTAAGTACTCGAGTACGCTGTTGTTTTGTGTTTTGGATGGTACTGTATTGCTTATTGTTCGGTGTTTGTCTTTTACTTCGTTTTGAAACTCGGTATGTAATAATAAATTTTACTATTGGTATTTATTAATGTTGTTTTAAATTCTTAGCCTAGTAAATCCTTATATAAAGTATTTATGGCACTGTAATAATCCTGAAAATCTCGGGGTGTTATAGAATATGGTATCACAGCTAAGATTTATGGATATCTTGGCTTTCAGGTTAATTTAGGGTCCAGATGTGTCTTTTGAGTTGGCAGGCCGTGAATAACATCACCGTATCGCCTACGTCTTCATGCGAGCTGTGGTTGTAAGTTTCCAAAAACTCTATTATTGACCTTTAATGTTATGCCCTTTATGACGATTAAAAGTTAGAACGATATTGTTCCTCATATATTGAGTATGTATGCCTATAGTATGATGAGAATAGGTCATCGACGCGGTCGCGGTCATGGTCGCGGAAGTAGAAATGTTGAAAGGGAATCTTAACCCTCTGTCCCCGAGTAACTGTCAAATCAGGCTAACCTCAGTTCTGGCGAGCAATAGGAATTTGTTAACAATAATAAGGAGCAAACTGTGGAGGCGAAGGACAATCCTACTGCACCTAGCGTACTCCTCCAGGTGGTCAACCAGATGATCCAATTCGCTCAAGTGGTGGACAGAATGTAGGTGGCGATATGCCTACAACCAGGGGAGCGACAACAAGGCATCCCAGACTTGGGGAATAGAGGAGACAGATAGCTACAACAGGTGGCGAAGATGCATCTACCAAATTTAGGTGGCTTTTCTGAAATGCCGACATGGGATCATTGGATAAAGGAGTTATAGAAAATATTTGCAGGAATTAGCTGTCCGGACGATTCAAGAGCCTTTATCGCCCAATATTTTCTGACTGGAGAAGCGTCCGAGTGGTGGGGAGGTATCCGACCTATTGACCATGAGGCCGATTAGAGAGAGTTTAAACTAATGATGAAAGCTCAGTACTGCCCTCGTCCGATTCGAGAAGCTAAATTTCGGGAATTCTTCTCCGCGAAAACTTCATATGTATTTGTAGCTCAAGCGATTAAGACCTTTAATCAGCAACTAGCATTTGTTCGACACCTTGTCAGGACCGATGCAGAAATGATGTTTCACTTTGACATGAGGATGAAGCCAGAGATACAAAGATATATGTCAGGATTTGAATGCACCACTCTCCGCTAGTACCAAGATAAAGCTATGTCTTACGAGATGAAAGAAGTAGCTGTGGAAAAGTTTTCCGAGTCCAAGAAACAGAAAGTCTCTAGTGGATTTGCAGAATACAAGAACTGTGGGGCCCGTAAGGCCCAATCATCTTTTCACTCATTCAGGAAGCCCCCAAACCATCTAGAGGCCGAAAGAGTTCTAAATCAGCACTCACCTTTACAGATGCAGTAAGGAAATTTTCTAACTGTGGTCAGCCAGGACATTATCGACATGACTGCTTACTTACCTCCGTGACGTGTTATGAATGTGGATGAGAGGGACATCGTGGGATATTCTATGGAGATGTTGCTAGATTTTTTCGAGCTCATAGTCGACAGCAGGACCAAAAAGAGACGAGTGTCAACCCGACTCAACAGAGTATGCGGCCACAACAGATCTTTGGCCGAGAAGAGGCAGAGGACAGTATGACCGGAAGGAAGCATCCAATGCTGGATCCATTCCTCCGCGCCTCTATGAAATAAGAAGGATATATTATCAGAGTACAGCAGTTGCATCAGGTACAATTCAGATCCTTTCACAACCAGTTAGCGTTTTGTTCAATATTGGAGCTACACATTCATTTATATCACATTCATGAATGTGAACCTTAGATTGTGGGTTTACCGAGTGGGGAAAAATTTGTGGGGAATTTAAAAACTAGGAATTTTCCTATATCAATCAGAGGCAAAGATTGGCATTCAAATCTGATCATGGTGGAAATTCCAGGAGGTGATCTGATTCTCGAAAACGATTGGCTTAACCGGTACGGAGCTATTATGAGTTATTGGGAGAGAAACATCTCGATGATAGCTAAGGATGGCTATGAATATTTATTTGAAGGATGGAGACCAGGGGGCTCAGGAAAAATGATAAAAGCAATGAAGGCTATCAAACTGTTGCAACAGGGCTGTGCCGGATATTGGTGTTACACAATGAAGAAGAAGAAGGAATAATATAACTTTCATCGATTCCTATTGAAAATGAATTTCCGGATGTATTGTAATATCCGTACCTTTCTATTTTTTAGCAGTTTATATTTTTGGCGCATGTCTATTTTTAACGACTCGCTTGTAACCATTTCGACATTTTGAATCTATTTCATTCTTGGTGTTTTTCCTTTGGACGAGTTTTGGAGGTGTTTTTATGTAATTTCGCTTTGTGTCATGTTTTGTCGCATGTATGTTCGATTCTCGTAAAACTCTTTCGAATTCATTGTTTCTTTGTTTCCATGAGTCTGTGTGGCTGTGTTATTCATGTTGTGAGTTTCGGTTTGATAATCCAATGTTGTATCGTGATTTTCAGACGTTTGGGTCGTTTTGTAATTTCCTATAAGCTTAGGGAATTTTATATCCTTTGTCGTATTTCGAATCCTCCACTAGTCGGAATCATACTTTCTTTCAGCACTTAGCTTTGTCGTCGCGAATATTTCGTATTTATGTTTCTCTGTTATGTCCTTGTGTTACGTCTCGACTTCGTACCTTCCTGTGCAGCGAACTGCATTCAGCAGTGTTAAATTGCTACATGAATAACGTACGTTATTCATGCTTTCTTGCGTGCGCTATCGATACCTGCATAATGTACGTTACACCTTAGTGTTAACCCACATTATGGTCCTCAGAGTTTTGGACAGTGGGTTCTGCCCAGTTTTTGCCAAGTCCTTACGTACGTTAACTCATGGGTGTTACGCACGAAAGCTGCCTATAGCGTACGCTAGCTGCCTGATGTAGCGTATGTTATCGGCCTCAGAAAATTGGACAGATTGTTCTGCCAAGCCATTACGTACGCTAACACCTGAGTGTTACGTACGTAATATATATAGCGTATGTTAACATCAACATGTTAATGTACGTAATGAGTGGTTAGGTTTTAATAACCTGAACAAACCCTTCATCGTGTCATTCTTTCATTTTTCTCCCTTTCATTCGCGGTGAGAGTTCTCCAGGCGATTTCGAGTTGTTCTTCAAGATTTGTCCATGGAGTTCCATGATAGATCGATCATTGTGCTTCAAGTGAAGTTTATCATCATCTTAATCCATATTCTCCGTCCGAGTCGAAGGTATTTTGGCTTGAAACCCTACATTTATCCATTTTGGGGGTTTTTCGGGATTTGTTTAGATTAAACTCGGATTGTTCGTTCCTGTTGTTCTATTTCTTATCGATTATTGTTATTGGATGATTCCCAATCCATTTCTGTCGTGTTTAATCAGTGGATTTTTGATTCGGGGAGGTTTTGTGAAAACCCTCGCTTGTATGCGTCGTCCGTGTATGTTTATGATTGTTAGTCAGGGTTGCGGGCGTATTCCATTCGATTATTATTATCGTTTAGGACTGAGTTGTGTTAATCTTTCGTTTAGGAACAGTCGTTTTCCCTCCGGGTCACTCATAATCGTTGTTCATTCCCGTTTCGTCGAAGATGTCTCAAAGGCAAGTACTTTACATTTGTTTGCATATTCTAGTATTTGATTTATGGCTTCCCGTGTATGTTGTAGACGTGAATGCGTATGCTCACCCAGGGATAGTTTGACGGGGCCTCTGGGGATACGTAGTGCCGTGTGTATGCGTATCGCGAACTGGGGTTAACCACCCAGGGATGGTACGATGGGGCCTCTGCGGGGTGCGGTGGCCGTGAGTCTCGTACCAACGGTTAACCTTTGAAATGTTTTGTTGGAGAACTATGTTTTGTGCTTGTGCATCGTAATATTCCAGAATATAAAAATATTTTCTAAAATGATTTTGGCGCATATTTCATCTGATTAGAATGGTAGTTCAAATGGATTATACTTGCACTAGCTGCTGTTGCTAACCCCTTAAATGGGGGAAATACTTTTGTATTTCAGGTACAAGTCTTGGAGGCGAACGAGCATGCAGACAGTATGACGATGATGGGCAAGGGTGATTCTATTAAATGGTCGTTCGTTGATGTCATGTCTTTTGAATTTTATTAATCATGAATTGCACTTTTGAGTTGGTTTTGACGTGAATTGCACTTTTGAGTTTGGTCTACTTATTTTATATGTCTTGGTTTGAAAAGTCGTTCGTATGTTGATGATGTTTATCACCGTCGTAGTGTCGAGTTTGTGTGTTAGCCTGGTAGATTCCATAGGGTGGGGTCTACGGTGCTGTAATATGCCCCGAACTTCTTGGGGGTGTTACATGTATTTCCTGAGTTACCTAGATTACCTCCACAACACTGCACTAGCATCATAGTTCCGTCCAATCGCCAACTTCTACTGCATGCCCGCCTCTCAATTATAATGCTCTGGCAGCCTCTCTTGTAGGATACTCTGAGGGACTCCACACCCGTGACCTACTCCGAACAAGATTAACTTATATGATTATGAATAACCAATATACCTCATTGGAAAATTCCCGGATTCATTTAATCTTATCAAGAATTCACAAATAATGAATTCTAGACACATTCTTCTAACAAACATGAATAGCAACCGCAATTCTAATCAAGTTCAAAGTTTAGACAAAATGGTAAGTTTGGTTATGACAATAGTTAATTAAGAACGGCTTTACTATTCAAAAATCTTAAGAATTCATAACTGAATGGTACCCCCTAGTCAGGTGCTAGAGTCCTTGTGATCAAATTTAGTATGCTAGAACTGAGATACTGGCGCATTGAAAGTAAACAGAGCTGGAACATATGTTGATGTCAAGTGTTAGAGGACTATGTGAAAGAATCCAGCCGCTAGAGGGCTGTGTGATCAAATCTAGATCGTGGAGGTTTCCAAACTTTGATGAGATGCTGGTTGGTACTGGGAGGGGGGTTCTTAGGCTTCGAAGCAGCATCCTGCCTGTATTGTGCTTAAAAATGCGACAGGCGCGGCTTGCGATTCTACTTGTGATATCTGCATTAGAAAGTGGTTAAATGAATTTATTTAGACTACTCATACAAACAAGATGCATCTTCTTTTCTGGTAACCATCTCATAGAAGCTCTAAGTTAAGCATGCTTGGCTTGGAGTACTTATGGGATGGGTCCCTCGGAATCTTCTCAGGGTGCGTGCGAGTGAGGACAAAGCGCGCTAGAAAAGACTCATGTTGGTGCAATAAGGACAATCTTCATCCTTCTAGGGACCAACAACACATGCATAGAGTCAAGTTGAAATTGCATTTGACTTTACTGTGACCCTAAAACTTGACGGGTACATATATATGTATACAGATTCACAACGAAATAGATTTTGAAATGATTCCCATCATTCGTTCTTAGTTGGGTTACAGTGTGACCCAGAAGATTGGCTAGGTGTTACTCACACTCTTTGGATCCTCCCATTGCTGACTGAGATGAACCTACAGAGTCGTGTATACACGATCGATGAAGGATTAATTAAGCCTATATTCCATTTGTAGATATTGGACATAGAATGTCGAATTTAATTTATTAGATAAATTAAATCGATCAAAGTATATTAAGTAAATTACTAGGTAATTAGTTTAATTCGAACATAATTATTTTTTGGAGAAATTAATTATATTGTATTTCATATAATTAATCAATTGAATTAATTAATTAGCATAAATAAATTGTGACGGTCCAAGATTTATCCAATGGAGTCTAAGATTAATCTACAAAGGTATGATTATGACTATTATATTTTATTATTTTATTTATTCGATCCTTGATCGATCTTCTTTAGAGGTTTGGATAAGCAGTTTGTGCGATTTTATTTTTCACTGCATATTTGTTTTGGCCTGAATCCCAATATTGTATCAGAGTGAGGTCAAGGCGTATCGTATATATGGCATGTTTATGTTGGATAACGATTTAAAATCGTTTTGATAAATTGGATTTATCATCATCAGTATTTTATTATTCATTGTAGTTATACTTTTTGTAAGTTTACATCAAAATATAAATCTAATTTTTTTGGTAAAATGATTTATATGAAAAATATAAGAAATTGTATCAAATTCGAGCCGTGTACCGTCGATAAACGAACAACACACAACTGCCGAAAAAATTTCGAGAGTCTCGACAGTCTCGACCCAGAAGGGCTGCTCTCGGACGAGAGAATCTTCTGTGGCCGGGCATCCTACTTCTGAGCCTCGGGCTTGGCGCGGGTTGTCTAGCATCAGGCTCTATTTTTGTGTCTATTGAAAGAATATATTTTCCCATATTTTAAATTAGATTTAAATTGATCAAAATAGAAAATATGGTATTATTATTTTAAATTGGAAAATTAGTGGAATATTTATTTTGGCCGAATTACTTCGAACGAATTAAAGTTCTTGACTATATGAATTAGTTAGATTAATTCATCATTGATTAATGTATTAGATTGATTGGATGATTTATTAAGTTGATGGTTTTAGTTTATTGCCATTACTCGTAGTATGACTGTGCATGCTTGTGTGATGGGGATGTAATGAACTTAGTTTTTGAATCGATTATCATTTTTGATGGGTTGTTAAAGCTATTTTGATCCTATTTATTTTTATTGAAAATTTGTATAGGTTGTAAATATATTCAATGTAATAGATAGTTACAATCCATGATGAAGATGGCGATTCAAGACCAGTTTATTTTTTCCTACTTTTTTTATTTTTATTGGGTCATTCACTTGGCATAATAGGAACGTTCTATGAACTACATGTTAATAACAACTATTTTTAACAGGATTAATGTGCAAAGTGTAACGTTAATGCCGATAAACCCTGCTTAAAAATGAATTAATCTACAAAATGTAACATTAATTGTGTAATACTCACACATAACAAACACTAAGTTGGAAGGTATCCTACCCTTCGTCGAACCCTTGGAAAATTGAAACCTAATCCAAAATGCTATTCTTCCGAGTATATCAGGGTAATATATTTGGGGAAGGTCGACAAATTCTTAGAGTGCATTATATGTCTTATGTTGGACTAATCAAATCTCCCTAGAAATCATATGGGTTGCCTGGTAAGGTTCAATTGTCATACTTATAGGAGTTGACAGTTTAAAATTAGATGGTTCAGCGAACCATAGAAATCGTATGAGTTGAGGGCAAGTGAACTAGGGGTAAATGAAAAATTAAATCATCCATTAGTTGGTTTGGTGTTGGACACCTTTTTGTCAAACAAAAATACTGGAAACAGTATTTGCCCTCTACTAACTTTATAACGAACTTGATCACCACTAAGAAGTCGATAGTTTGATGACTTACATTTTTCACATGGGAGCGTATGTCACAAGTACGTATGGTAAATGTATATGGGAGTGAATAGACTTTTATAATCACTTTGATGAAGTAGCTGGTTTAAGAAACTCAACTGTTATATATGCAGTTAGGTGAACTTCGCTGATCATGCTAAAATCTCAGCCAGGTACAACTCAGAAGTCAGCTGAAAAATATTATGTGAAAGACTTAGATAACTTTTAATGCATCAGTTAATATGGATGCAGCAATTAAGTATGATACTTAAAGCGGAAATAACACAGCACTTATAATGGGTTCAGATGGGGGTAATCCTCTACTAGTCCACTTTTCTCCAATCCACTTGGAGATAAATCCACTATAACTTTTGATGGTTACATTGAATTTTGTTATTGCAGCTTTCACCAGTGAAAACCCGTGGCCGAGGAAACACTTTCCCTTGGTTGCTTGTCACATCCTGATCGAAAACCCGTGGATGTCGCACAACCTCAACTTTCAAGAACCTCATTCAATAATGTACCCCTACTCAAATCTTTAAGACAAAATTGTTTGTTTTCTCCAACTTGTAAGAGCTTCTTAAGATTTGAATCTTATGATCTTAGCTCTTCACGATGCTTGGTCTATGGGAAAGTGGAGTTCTTTATTTTTTCTTTTCACCTCTTTTACACGGCTTGATTCTTTCTTCAGATTGACCATTAGAAGATATAGAGTTGTCTGTACGCTTCTTTGATTTATATAATAAGAAGTCTTCAGGGCACAAATCCCGAGGAATATTTTAATCAGCTGATTCTATGACTTGATGATGCTCAACTAATATTCTGATTTAGCTATACTTAGCTGAACGAACTTAACATGTTTAATCAATCTTAGTCTAACATCTTTAAAGGCTAAATAGAAGATACTCATTTGGTTCTTCTATAAGATGCCAAGTACTTAGAATATTATGTTTGAATTAAACTTACAGGGATGACATTATCAAAATCCTAAATGTATTCCTAATAAATTCCCCTTTTTTTAGGATGGCAAAACTTGATGATTGGTCAAATGTAAATGTGTAACACACCCGCACTAACTGCCTAACTTACGCTATCTTATATCATATTAGTACTTATAAATTATGGTGAAATTTCGACAGAGTTTCCCCTAAACTAGTACCTATCCCAAACCTGTGACATAAAAACCAACACAAGTACCATACAGAGACATCTAGTCTCAATCCGAATCAAACTCATGACATCAATATCCTCGTAGCTATAACTACAAGAGATTAGTAAACCACAAAACTTAGAGCTTCTCAAATTACTTATTTATTTTACATTGCGATATTTAAACAACCTCACAGGTTAAACAAACATACTAAGTGAACTTAAAGTACCCATCACACCATCAACGACACTCGAACCTATAAGTACATTACTGCAATACATATTTATAAAGTAAGGTTCACAAACAAGAACGAAAATATGTTAAGCCCATGGTTAAGCCCGATAGGTCGTCATCCATGTACGTCGACCCTCAGCAACAGTGGAACTCCAACTCATCCAGCGAGGGAACATACTCAAGCATCAGAATTACCTACAATGCATAAACTACGTGAGCTAAAGCCCAATAAGTAGAAATCATGCATGTTATGTATCATGTCTGATGCAACATATGACATATGATTATCAATGAGAATCTCTCAAAATCATTTTCTTATCCTTGGGCCCGTTGAACCACGTACTAAGCACCGGAATGAACTCAACATCATATCATATCATGAGGCATGCATCTACCATGCCAGACATATAAGGCATGCATCTACCACACCAAATATATCGTGAGAACACGCATCTACCATGTCTCACACATGATATAAGCACGCATCTACCGTGCTAAACATATCGTAAAAGCATGCATCTACCATGCCTCGGTGCTCTAGCAGCGGCCAACAAAACATTTTTCTTTTCTTTATTTCCATGATCGTACCATGCATGCAGACACTAGTGAGTATCCTGTTATGCATGCATGTGAAGATGCTAATGGCTGTTATGATCATGTAAGGTGCAACCAAACACTTTAATCATAGTACAGATCAATCATCCAATACAATACACTCTCAAGATATCATCAAGTTTACAAACAATACTATGTTTATGCATTGTAGTTGCAGATGGATTTCTACTTACCTTGATCGGGTAATACCCTTACGTTTATACCAATAGGGGGTGGTTGGGATGATATATCTTCAGAACCTGTTTCAAGGAATGTGTTTCAAGGATTTACATACCACACGCAAGGTTTAACTCTCTTTATATCGAAAGGGTTTACCACTTCGCATAACCGGTGTTCTATGTACTTTATGTCGGTTTATCGATGTATACCAGCCCATTAACCAATCAATTTTGGACTTATAATTCCTTAATAAATCTATTAATCTCTGTTAATAAAGTTCATTCGACCTTCACAACTTAAAATTTCAAGGTTTTATAACAAACACTTGATTAAGAGAGTTTATCAAAGTCTTGTCGTAATCAGATTTTGTTTTGCTTATAACCACTATAATATACGTTGAATTTGCACAAATTTTTGATATAATATCCCTAAGATACTTAATAATAAGTATACTAAAACTCATGACCCTGAAACATAAGGATCAAGTAACATATACTATTAATTCCAAAAGGTGGCAGAATTGGTTCCTTTATTGCCTTAGTGAGTTTTAAGACTCATAAATCCATATTTAACACAAGGGTTTGCCATGGCTGAATTCTTAACATCATTATAACATGTATAAGAGCATATACAAGCTCTCACACCTTCTAAATAGCTAAGAAACATAGCAAGAATAAGGAATAAACAAAGGAAACTCACCTTGATTGTCAAAGGAATTGAGGTGTTGATGTTTTTGATGATTTCTTCTTGAATATTTGGTGATTTTTCGAAGTGTGAAGCTTCTTGATAATGTTCAGACTGTAAATGAGGGTTGAGGGTCGGATTTATCCATCAACCAAGTGTCTTAAGTCGGTTATGAAGGTGAAATGTCCAAAATACCCTCGAATGACTACTAGAGACTAGGTTTGAAATAATTGATCGATTCAAGTAGTTATGATCCGGTTCTTGGAGTGTTTGAACCGGTTCCTAGTAGATATTGACCTCATTTAGGGTATGGATGGTCTTTAAAATGGTTTATTAGAAGTTTAGGGTGTATTTTTATTGCTTAAACTCGATTACCACTGCGAACAATGTTGAAAATGCTAGTGAAGGACTTTATTGTCAAACTTTCTAAAACTTCACAAATGAGACACTGTAGGTAAGAATGGAAGAAATCATTTATAAAAATATAATTAATATGATAAACTAAAAGATAAGTTCAATTCCTACCATGATTGGAACGAATGAGGTATAGACAGATCACGATATTTTACAACGTTATCAGATACAATCATAAATTGTATCCTATTAGGTATTGACAAGAGTCAAAGGCACTTGACGCGTGTTAGTTTATTGAATGATGGTTATCCACTTGAATCGTCAATTTAAAGTGACCCACTACATGCGCCGACTAAACTCTCGAGGTAAGCTAGTTAACCTCTGATAGACACGTCAGTGACACCTTTATAACTTCTAGGCTTACCACGTGTACTTAGAGTTTTATAAGATCTTTACACATATTTTATTTTCGTATTAGAAATACTATGAATAACATAACTTAGTCCCGTAACATATACCACGATTGTATTTTAGACATGAGTTCAAATGTTTAGCACATTCCTATGTGTGAAATTAACTATAAAATCAACTGAACCATGAAACATCGAGTAATCCAAATAACACATAATTAACAAGTTATGCATGAATCATATTGACCAAGTGAGTAATGTTAGGCTCGGGTATCACATCCTCCCCTCCTTATAAAAATTTCGTCCCCGAAATTTAACTTACCTGAAAAGATCAGGGTATTTAGCCCTCATTTCATCTTCTCTCTCCCAAGTGGCTTCTTCTACGAGTTGATTTCTCCACAACACTTTGACTAGTGGCACCTCTTTATTTCTGAGTTTCTTTACTTCTCTTAGTAAGATTTGTACCGGTATCTCCTTGTAACTCAAATCTGCCTCCATCTCAACTGGTTCATTCTTGAGAATGTGGGATGGATTCGCAATGTATTTTCTTAGTAGAGAAACGTGAAATACATTGTGTATCCGAGACATTGATGATGGCAACTCTAGTCGATAAGCCACTTCACCAACCCGCTCGATAGGAAATGGCCCAATGTATCTTGGACTCGCTTTTCCTTTCTTACCAAATCTCATTATTCCCTTCATTGGAGAAACCTTCAGAATACACGATCACCCACGGCAAATTTTAGTGCTCTCCTTAGGTATACGCATAACTCTTTTATGCGCTTTGAGTGTTCTCATTCTTTCTCGATTAGTGAAGCCCTACATCATTTCTTGAATCATATCAGGACCTAAAACTCTTCCTTCACCAACCTCATCCCAATGTACTGGTGATCGACACTTCCGGCCATACAAAGCTTCATAAGGAGCCATTCCAATTGTACTCTGATAACTGTTATTGTAGGAGAATTCAATTAGGGGTAAATGTTTGATCCACTGGCCTTGAAAGTCCATAACACAGGATCTGAGCATATCTTCAAGAGTTTGTATAGTTCTTTCTGATTGCCCATCCGACTGTGGATGATAAGCAGTGCTGAAAGACAAGTGGGTACCCAATGCTCTATGCAGGCTCTTCCAAAAAGTTGATACAAATTGGGAATCTCTGTCCGATACAATAGATAATGGAACCCCATGTAGCCTCACTATTTCCTGTATATAGAGTTGAGCATAACGATCAATGGAGTACGTCGTACAAACTGGGAGAAAGTGAGCAGATTTTGTCAATCTATCAACTATAACCAAGATAGAATTGTGTCCTTTAACCGTTCTTGGTAAACCTATCACAAAATCCATCGTAATGTCCTCCCACTTCCATTTTGGAACAAATAAAGGTTTCAAGGTTCCTGCTGGTCTTTGATGCTCAGCTTTTACCTGTTGACATGTTAGGCATTGCTCCACATATTGTGCAATATTTTCTTTCATACCTGGCCACCAATAGTGTAGTTTCAAGTCTCTATACATTTTTGTTGCTCCTGGATGTACTGAATATGGTGTTGAGTGCGCCTCTACTAATATTTCTTTGCGAACATCTTCAAAATTAGGCACACATAAACGATTTCTATATCGAATAATACCATCTTCTGACAATTGGAGATCTGACGAGGTTCCTAATTTAATGTTCTTCTTTATTTTCTCTAACTCTTGATCCTCTTTCTGGCCTTGCTGAATTCTATCTATTAAAGTAGGTCGAAGGGTTAGTGCTGACAATTTTGCTTCTAGCCATCCATGTTGGATAATTTCCACATCCATATTCATCAAATCATGTAATTCTGGCTTCCGGATCAAGGTCATGGCCGCAATGGATTGTGCTGATTTTCTGCTTAGGGCATCTGCTACGACATTAGCTTTACCAGGGTGGTAGTTGATGACACAATCATAGTCTTTAATAAGTTCCATCCATCTCCGCTGTCTCATATTTAATTCTTTCTGAGGGAATAAATATTTCAGGCTCTTGTGATCAGTATAAATTTCACAGCGTTCTCCATATAGGTAATGCCTCCATATTGTTAGGAATACTTGTTAGATTTTGATGATGTCATTAATTTAGAATCAAATGTTTATTAATTGGCGAAATGTAAGGAAGAACCAAATGAGTATCTTCCATAGGCCAAAATGTGTTAAGTATAAAATTGGCAAAGTGTAAAGAAGAACCAAATGAGTGTCTTCTGTAGGCCAAAGTTAGTTAGGCTGAAAATCGGCTAAGTACTAAAGTACAGTCTAGTCTATCAAGAGAAGTACAGTAGACTCCAATCGAGTAGCCCTGGTCAACTAAAAATTGTCGAGTAGTTTGACCAGTGCAGCCGAGGAACCTCGGGAAGTCACGACCAGACAAGTCTCAAACAAGATATTAAATGAGACGACTTACCTGCAGAGAAGTAAGCCGCACATCGCCTACTCAACTACTGACTAGTACTCCAAGTCCACGTCAGCATGCTTTGAAAAGTCAAATATTACGGAAAGCTCACATGCAACGTGAAGAGACAAATTGGAGTGATTCCCGCAAGAGATATGATTTATTTAAATCATCCTGACCCACCGTGAAGACTTTAATCCTTTTATATTCAAAAGATTCGGCGCTCACATGCAGAAGTCATCACAACGGTCGGAAGATGAAATTAAATAATGGGAATCCAGCCTTGCAACGTTCAGAAAAGATTAAACAATGAAGTCTCTCTCCAACGGACGGATTTGTTCAGATTTGCAACGGCTACAAGGAAGAAGCTCAGAGATCGTGATCTATATATATCCAGAGATTTGGCCCGAGCAACTAGGTGCGAACATATACTCTAAGCGATCAAAGCAAACAAAGCAATCCTAAGCAATCAAATAGCATCGAGAAAAAGAGCAGATCCAAAAGTTCATATTCAAGGAAGCTCTTTAGTTGGAGAAGACAAACACTCTTGTCTTTAAATCTTGAGTAAGCGGTACTTCACTGGTTGAAGTAGCGGTGTAAAAGGCATCCGAGGATCGCGGATCAAGAGGTGCAAGGCAGTCAAGTTTGTGTACAACGGCACGGAATTCCACTGGTTGGAAGCTATTGTAGTGTGTAGTGAATCACTGTAATCTTTATCACTGGTTGACAATTATAGTGAATTCATCTCCAACTGGTTTGGAGAAAAGTGGATTAGTAGAGGATTACCCCACCTCTGAGACCACTATAACCTTTGTGTTATTTATCACATCTTGCATCATACTCTAACCGCTGCATCCATTGTTAAAGTGTTTCATTAAGTTAATCTATATTCGTCATCACCGACTTCCGCACATATCCAAGGACAAACGACTCCTAGTCATTTGTTTGATCATCAGTGAAGAAACTCACTCTTCGAGAAAAAGAGTTCAAGAGTTTCAACAAGTCTATTCACCCCCTCTAGACTTGTTTACGGACGACTTGTGACCTACAAGTGGTATCGGAGCGGTTGGTTCATTTTTTCACGAACCAGATCCATATTAAGATATATATCTTATCTCTCACGTTATAATGGAACACATGCACTCTAGACTACTGTCTTTTCGGTTGTGAGTATGATCTCCGGAAGATAAGAATGCGAGGCACATTTATCTTCAATCCATGACGACATGTGGTGCATCATTGAAGATGGTCCATTCATTTTCGAGAAGGACAACACGCCCGAGGAAATCGCACTGGGAGGCCCGAAAAGATTCCTAAGAAGAGAACCGGTGACCCGAAGAGAGAAAGCGCCAATCTTGACAACAGGCCGGAGATGTGTCAGACCAAACTCTTGACAAATCCACAATGGTCAAGATCAAAAATTGTAAGAATGCCAAAGAGATATGGGACACATTAGCTCTAATGTGTGAAGGAACGGAGATCAAGGAGAACAAGTTGTCAATAGCTATCCAAAAGTTTGACAACTTTAAAATGAAGAATGGAGAATCAATAGACCAAGTGGACACAAGGTTCACCGAAATTATCAATGAAATCAACTCCTGGGCAAGACTTATGGCAACAGGAAATGGCACTCAAGGTCCTCGAGATCTCTAAATCCGAATGGAGCATGAAGGTGTAGCTATGAGAGAGTCCAAAGACACGAATAAGATAAAGATTCAGAGTGTTCTCGATCTAAAGGCTTATGAGTTCGAGCTTCCAAACTCATCCTCAATCGAGCTGCGAGAGAAGGGAATCGCATTTGCACCGAGTCCCCTGCTAAGAGCACATGCGATGTGAAACCTCCAAATCCGCTAGACTTTGAGGAGGAAATGGCTTTCATTATGCAAAGATTCGGTAACCAGGAAGAACTACTCCAAGTATAAGAAAAACTACAAGGAGAATCCCGGAAGAAACCAGAAAATTTGGAAGGCTGGAAAGTTGAATGTTACAATCACACAAGATAGGACACATCCAAATGGATTGTCAGAGCTCAAGAAGGATGAAACCAAAAGGAGGTGGCCGAGAAGGAAGACAAGAAAAGATCTCATCGGAGAAGACCAGAGCATGTCGAATCAAGCGGCGGCTTCTTTTCGATGACGACGAGGAATATGATTGCACGATGGCAAACTTGGCGATGAAGAGGTAACCTCTAAACCTACCGGTTCTAATAATAGCTCACCATGTCGCAAGATATGGATTTACATGAATCGGTAAATCAATTATTCAAAGATTTTGAAACACTTAAATCGCACATCAAGTCAGATCGTGAGAGAAGACTAAGTGCAAGATGAGAATAGGCAATTTGAAAAATGATTTTGAAAAACTCGGTCTAGATTTAAATAAGACCGAGACAAATCTGGTGATTTTAAAAACTGAGGCAAGTGCCAATACAAATTTGAGATAGACCGGCTAAATATTTTACTTAAAGAAAAGTCACCGCACTTGCTCATGCCAAAGCCGAGTTTACTAAGTACGCATGATAAATAAAACTCAGCGCAGGAAATAACCTCCTGAAAGCGTCGTTAACTCGGGACGAATTGTGTACTAACAAGAGGCCACCGTATTCCAGATCGGGCCTTGGATATGATCCCCACACTCCCTCTAGTTCTAAAACCACTTTCATCAAGGGAGAAACAATGGTCTCATCACGAGCACGTGTATAAACCGATTTTCAAAAGCAGTGCAACGGCCAGTCAAACGTCTAAGCTGCGGTCGAGTTACACTGCATGACCACCTAGACAGCGACTAAGCGATGGCCTGAGCAAAAACAGCGGCCGGACAACATGCCCACTATTACCAACAACTCCCTAAAAATAGATTTCATAATGGGAGGGCGGATGGAAACCTCAAGGTTATCCAAATTACCAAAACGAACAAGTGTGGAGACCACAAAGGTTTAACAAATGGTCTCGGCTAGATTTAGAAATGGCCCACACTATTTTGAGGAATATCCGTATACAATCCAACCGGAGATTTAGACCTCGACCACGAGGCACCTTTTAAGGGTTATAATAATAATTCTTATAATCCAAGGAGAAATCAATTCTCCAGAAACCCACTAACCCCAAAGGACCCACACAAATTTGGGTACCTAAATCTCTGCTTGTTTAATTGCAGAAGAGGTGGAAGGACTACAACCACATCTCCTCAAGCTCAAATTTTGGAGGTGAAGAGTGGTTTGTAGACTCTGGATGCTCAAGGCACATGACCGGGAACAAGAAGATGCTGACCAAATATATCAAAGAAAGAGGTCCCGATGTAACCTTTGGAGATAGCTCTAGAGGACAGACAAAAGGCTTTGGAGAGCTGCACCGAGGAAACATTGTCATATCCAAAGTCCATTATGTCAAAGGTCTCAAATACAACCTCCTGAGCATAAGCCAGTTCTGCGACGAGAAGAATCTAGTAGTCTTCACCATCTTGAAGTGTATGGTGATAGACATCTTATCTGGAGAGATAAAGCTACAAGGTTTCCGAAGAAGAGATGTATACATGATTGATTGGAACACAGGAACACCTAACTCCTATTTTCTATCCAAGACTGTAGGCGAGAATGGATGGTCGTGGCACAAAAGACTATGTCACTGAACTTCAAAGCGATCAAGAAGATTAGCTCTCAGAAGCTGGTCGAGGACTTCCAAATGAAGCATTCAAGAAGGAAGCACTCGTGATGCATGTCGAAGGGAAAGCAGACCTAGGCGTCGTTCTTGCCTGTGCAGCCTACAACGCTCACAACAAGGATCTTAGATCTACTCCACATGGATCTATTTGGTCCTATCAAGCCAAGGACTTTGAGCGGCAGAAAGCTTGCTCTTGTGATTGTAGATGATTATTCAAGGTACACTTGGATCATTTTTCTATACAAGAAAAGTGAAACCTTGACCAAGTTACTGAGCTGCTGAGAAGGATCCAGAATGAGAAATCCCTCTCCATAATCAAGATCAGATCGGATAGAGGAGGAGAGTTTCTCAACAAGGCGATAACTGATTTCAGCGATCAGAATGGGATCCAGCATGAGCTCTCTGCAGCCGTGACGCCCGTGAGAATGGTGTTCTTGAAAGAAGAACGAACCACGAAGGAAGCGGCAAGGTCCATGATTGCGAAGCGGACCTACCCAAAGGTTCAGGCTGAAGGCTGTCAACACACTGCCACACCGAAACAGGAGTATGATAGTAGGGAGACATGGCAAAACTCCTATGAGGTTTGGAATAATAGAACTCCTCTTGCTTACTTTCATGTTTTTGGTTGTAAGTGTTTCATCCACAACAACGGTAAAACACACTAAATGCCTTTGATGCTAAAACTGATGATGGTCTATTTATGGGATATTCCCAAAGAAGCAAGGCATATAGAGTTTTCAACAAAAGAACCTTAGTTGTGGAAGAAACACCCCATGTTGTTTTTGATGAATCTCTTGTTGAGTACAGAAACAACTTGAGCAAATTGAGAACAAGCTCAAGTCGGCAACCCTTGAAGAAGTCATTGTACATGACACTGGAATGGTGGACTCACTGCAGATCGGCTGATGACCCAATGCGGTGATGAAGACCCAATGCAGATCGAGACAGATCACCAAACCTATCGATCCGATTCTTGCTGAAGAAGACCAGTGAGCCGACAAAGACTCATCTCAGATTCGAACCAAGCTGCAGATGACAAGGCGGTAGGCGATCGATTGCGGCAGAATCCAGCAGATGAGACAACCACGAGCAATCAACAGGGGAACAAACCCGAAGAGGACGAGATCCCCAAATGGCTCAAGGATCATCCAATTCAGCAAATTATCGGAAAGTTGACTGATGGAGTCAAGACAAGACAGTCAACTCTACCAGCAGGAATGGCGATGTTCTCATGTTTCATGTCGCAAATTGAACCCAAGACGACAGAACAAGCCTTGGAAGATTATTCATGGATTAATGCCATGCAAGAGGAATTGGAGCAGATGGAGAGAAACAATGTTTGGGAACTAACAGACAGACCTGATCACAAGAAAGTTATTGGCACCAAATGGGTGTATAAAAACAAAAGTGATGAAGACGGAGCTGTTGTTAGGAATAAAGCCAGACTCGTAGCAAAAGGATATGCACAATGTGAGGGAATAGATTTTGATGAAACTTATGCACCTGTTGCAAGATTAGAAGCCATCAGACTATTCCTCGCATATGCTGCATTCAAGGATTTTGAAGTATACCAGATGGATGTGAAAAGTGCGTTTCTAAATGGAATCCTAGAAGAAGAAGTCTATGTAGAGCAACCCCCAGGTTTTGTCAAAGGAGACAAAGTCTATAAGCTGTTGAAGGCTCTGTATGGACTCAAGCAAGCACCGAGAGCATGGTATGAAACACTGTCTGTGTTTCTTGAGAAAAATGGATTTTGCAAAGGAAAAGTGGACAAGACCCTATTTAGAGTGGAGCACGAAGGCCACATTCTAATAGTTCAGATTTATGTGGATGACATCATATTCGGGTCAACCAATCCAGGCGTGTGAGAAATTCTCCAACCTCATGCAAGGAGAATTCGAGATGAGTATGATGGGAAAGCTTAACTTCTTTCTCGGATTACAAGTTAGCGAGATGGAAAAAGGAATTTTCATCAACCAGGCAAAGTATACCCGAGATCTCATCAAGAGATATGGAATGGAATCACCAAACTCGCAAGAATTCGAATGAGCACAAGTACTCACCGGATGCAGCGAGGCGGGAATATCAGTTGACTCAACCCACTACAGAGGACTCATCGGATCTCTTCGTACCTAATCGCAAGGTGCCGGACATATCATATGCGGTTGGAGTTTGTGCAAGATTCGATCAAGCCGAAGCAATCACACCTAGATGCAGCCAAGAGAATAATTAAGTACCTAAAGTCTACCATTAATGTTGGACTATGGTACCCCAAGGATGACAACTTCGAGCTATCAGGATACTCAGATGCGGATTTCGCCGGATGCAAAATCAATAGGAAGAGCACTAGTGGAACGTGTCAATTCCTAGGAACCAGACTGATATCCTGGTTTAGCAAGAAGCAGGTTTCTAACTCTATCTCCACTACAGAGTCAGAATACCTAGCTGCAGGTAGCTGTTGTGCACAGATCCTATGGATCAGACAACAGCTAAGGGACTACAATATTATTGCCAACGAAGTTCCTATATGGTGTGACAACAATAGTGCTATTGCAATAACCAACAATCCGGTTTTGCACTCAAGGACAAAGCACATTGACGTTAAGCACCATTTCATTCGAGACCACGTGCTTAACAAAAGGGTTAGAGTTGAAAGAGTCAGCACAGACTACCAAATAGCTGACATCTTCACCAAACCCCTGCCAGAAGAGAGATTCCTAGAGCTGAGCAGAGATCTTGGATTACTAGATTGGGAATCTAGTTCTGAAGCAAGTTGAAGGAAGGACAAACCCACCTGAATCGGCTAAGCCGATGCAAAGTAGAAGACGAAGACCGGTCGGAGCAACTTAGTCAGACAGAGTACCGTAGAAGTCAAACTCACTGTAGCAGAGCGGTCAACGATCAACGAATCGGACCGGCTAAGTTCTCTAAATCGATCTCTAATTTTCAATTTTATACGCCATATTTATAATATTATTTTGGCTTAAGAAATAGCATTTAAAAATACATTTTATAAGCCAAGTGGCAATTTTAAATACACGCGTCACACGCCCATTTAATTAACCTCTACGGTGGCAATCGAATCAACCGTCAAATTTTAAATGGGGCCACCGATTCAAATTTGAAATTCAAAAGAATATGAAAAGGCGTACCACCGTTTAAACTTATAATAAACTAATCCAAACGTCACTTCATCTTCTTTATAAGGAAGAAAACCCTTTCACTTTCCTCTTTACGCTTTGAAACCACAAAAATTCTGAGCAAAATACACACTAAATCCTAAAATCTTTTTGCAGAAATGGCATCTTTTGACGGAGCAAACTTGAAGGCGATGAAGGACCAAGTTATCTTTTCCATGGTCGTCGATTTCGAAGGATTACTGGAAGCAAATCTGGATGACTTTGATATGCTCGACTTAATCCGGGCGATGAAACTGAACGAAATCTACCCGTTTCTCGAAATCAACCCTCAACACTTGTTCAAAGAAGATGTGGTTGAATTTTACCGCAACGCTTACCTGATTCAGCACCAGATTCAGAGCACGGTCGGTGGAGTACCAGTCACCATAGATACAGAGAAGATTCGCTCTGTATTCGGGATGAAAAATCGCGGTTTGGCGGTCGAAGCACTCAAACAATCACCCGCCGAAACATGGAAGACGATTAAGCTTGAAAATGTCCCTGAGAAGTTGAAGTTTACGGCGAAAAGAAATGAGTTGAAAAGAGTTTACCGAGTCGCTCTGGACATCACAAATAAAATAGTCATGGGAATGGCAGGAAGCTATGACCAACTATCATCCTCAAAGTTCATGGTGTTGGGTGCGCTAATTCAGCGAGAGGAAGTAGACTGGGCCGATTACATTTTTAGGCAACTTGTTCGCGAGGTGAACAAGGTCGAATGGCTCGAGGAAGAGAAGAAGTTCAAGACTAAGTTGGCGTTCGGAACGCATCTTAGTTGGTTCTTGGAGCAGACTGGCGTGGCCAAGGGAAACATCGACACTTTCCACCCGAACAAGAGGCTTGGTCACATGGACCATGATAAGAAAAAGGTTGGAGTCACTGGGAGGGCAGCCCAGATATTGAAGGACTTACCAGACTCAAGCTATTGCCCAAGGTACGATCTATCAGACTCGGACCAACCTGCAGCTGAGGTCGGAACTGCAGTCGAGTCCGAGCATGAGTCTGATGATACTCCAATCGCCATCCGTTTTAAGAGAAGGGGACCAGCCCCAGAAGGACCTTCCAACCTGCAGTCATCACCTGAACCCTCTCCAAAGAGGCCAAGGAAGCTGCAGTTCAGTGAAGGAGAGCAACCTGAGCAGCATACCAGCCCATCAGTTCAGTCTCCAGCTCACCCAGACTTGCCTGCACCAGGCACCGAAACAAGAATTGTACCTGTCATTACTCCTCCTGTATACATGACCGAAGAAGAGGAAGCAGGTCTTGTTATATCAATCCCTGAAGCAGATTACTCATTCAATCTCTTGGAAAATAACACTTTTAATCTTTCCATAGAACAACTTGACTTGTCAAGCCACAAGCGAAAAACATTCTTTTGTCAATATTTTTAAGGAGTGGAAAACTCTTAAAACCATGTCCTTTACAAATTTTCAAATTTTTATTGAAACTAGTGGTTGGGAATACCCCCAAGCCACGGAGGATGTTCTGACTGATTTTTGCAAGGAGTCAGACTTAACCTTACTCCTCCAGGATAACTGGTTCATGTCACACTTTGAGACTAACATGGACCATTTTATCCATTCTATAATGTTGAGTATTTTTGATGGTACTTTTGGAGAAGAGGAGGAAGAGGAGAAGGTAGAAAAGGAGATTAGGATAGAAGAAGTTGATGAAGAAAATGAAATTATCAATTTGGTTGAGGAGGATGAAGAAGCAAAAGCCGAACAAGAAGAAAACATACCAGTTGAAAAGGAGACAGAGGAAATTGAAAAAACAGAAGAAGTGGGAGATGAGGAAGATGAAGAAGAAGGAGAAGAAGTGGAGCAAGAAAAAGAAGAAGAAAATAAGGATGATGATGATGATGAAGGAGAGAAGGAAAAAGATGATGCTAAGGATGATGATGATGATGATCATGATGATGGAGGTGAAGGAGGAGCTGGTGTGGCGGCTGGAGAAGAAAAAGAAGAAGATGAGGAGAAAGAAAAGGAGAAATCTGGAGAAGTAGAAAAAGAGAAATCTGAAGAAGAAGGAGAAGAAGAAGAAAGAGAAAAGGAGCCGAGAAGCGGCAGAGCCTACCAACGAAGGCTGCAGATAGGATTGTTGTGCCTCCCGGTACACCGGCTAGATGCGGAGCCGGCAGAGGACTCAAGGTCGGGCACCCCGGAGAAGACTCTATCGGCCTCCTGCTGCAGAGACGGGAGCTGCGGTCAGTGGCTCCCTTCTTTGAAGGATCGGAGAACACTCCCCATCGGCTCGATTATCTCCCACCATGGTAGGTGATCAAGCAGATTGTCGAGACACCATTGGGGAGTCTTTGTCAACACAGTCACTCGACCTTCAACAGATAAATGCCAAGATTGATACCTTGCCGCAAAGACAGATCCCTCGGCCTCCTCCTCCTACAAACAACGAGAATGCCTTTTGGCATGTCATTGGATGAGCCGCATGGAGCAACAATTAACAACCCTCATTGATCTTTGGCAAAAAGGGGGAAGAGAGGATTCGGGGAAGGGAGAGAATTGAAGTAAGAAAAAGCGGGATGTTCCCGGCTTGAAGGACCATCTAGCTGAAGAGGAAGGAACACTGTAGATTCGGAAGACAAGGTGACGGCTAAAGGGAAGCGAAGGACCAGAGGCGGCTTGAACCTACTCTTGAGTGGGAAGGTGGAGCTATGGTATGTTGAAGATTTACGCCCACTTGAAGCTATTGAAATATGGGAGGCTGCTAGGAAGAAGTTCATCGAGACTTTTATGCAGGAACTTCTTGAGGATGACAAACTCTCCCCAGGAGATTTTCATCAAGCTGGATGGAAGCAGATTCATCCCAAGCTTTGGGCTATTCTAAAGAAGCATGCAAAAGAACAAAAAGCTTTTCCCATGATCCCTAAATTCAGAGGTGAAGAAGCACCGGTCCGCATGGATGGTGAACTTGATGAACTACAACTCAGGAGGAAATCAAGCGAGTGCGCTTGAAAACAAATTCGAGATCGCAGCGGGAGCAGGACTTCGCGGCTCTAGTGGTGAAAAGGAAGTATGGCCTTGCTCCGGTCAAGGTAAGACCCATTGGAGCCAAACCATTCGGACACCAAGCGGCACTGTTCGCAGAGGCGAGAGGAAGAGGCAGATGACCTTTTATATATTTTCTTACTTGTAATTTATTTTACGTACTTAAACATTCTTGTATAATTTCTATGATAAGTCGAAAACTTTATGAACGATCTGTTGAATGACAATTTTCTGTTGTCTCAATATTAGATGATTTGATTTTGTCTTGCACTTAAGTACGAGACTTGGCCATTTGATTTCTTACTTAGTTTTGCCATCATCAAAATAGGGGGAATTTGTTAGGAATACTTGTTAGATTTTGATGATGTCATTAATTTAGAATCAAATGTTTATTAATTGGCGAAATGTAAGGAAGAACCAAATGAGTATCTTCCATAGGCCAAAATATGTTAAGTATAAAATTGGCAAAGTGTAAAGAAGAACCAAATGAGTGTCTTCTGTAGGCCAAAGTTAGTTAGGTGAAAATCGGCTAAGTACTAAAGTACAGTCTAGTCTATCAAGAGAAGTACAGTGACTCAATCGAGTAGCCACGGTCAACTAAAAATTGTCGAGTAGTTTGACCAGTGCGGTCGAGGAACCTCAGGAAGTCACCCGACCAGACAAGTCTCAAACAAGATATCTGGTAGACGACTTACTGCAGAGAAGTAAGTGCACATCAGTCTACTCAACTACTGCTAGTACTCCAAGTCCACGTCGGCATGCTTTGAAAAGTCAAATATTACGGAAAGCTCACATGCAACGTGAAGAGACAAATTGGAGTGATTCCCGCAAGAGATATGATTTATTTAAATCATCGACCCACCGTGAAGACTTTAATCCTTTTATATTCAAAAGATTCGGCGCTCACATGCAGAAGTCATCACAACGGTCGGAAGATGAAATTAAATAATGGGAATCCAGCCTTGCAACGTTCAGAAAAGATTAAACAATGAAGTCTCTCTCCAACGGACGGATTTGTTCAGATTTGCAACGGCTACAAGGAAGAAGCTCAGAGATCGTGATCTATATATATCCAGAGATTTGAAACTGAGCAACTACCGGTGCGAACATATACTCTAAGCGATCAAAGCAAACAAAGCAATCCTAAGCAATCAAATAGCATCGAGAAAAAGAGCAGATCCAAAAGTTCATATTCAAGGAAGCTCTTTAGTTGGAGAAGACAAACACTCTTGTCTTTAAATCTTGAGTAAGGGGTACTTCACTGGTTGAAGTAGCAGACTGTAAAGGCATCCGAGGATCGCGGATCAAGAGGTGCAAGGCAGTCAAGTTTGTGTACAACGGCACGGAATTCCACTGGTTGGAAGCTGTTGTAGTGTGTAGTGAATCACTGTAATCTTTATCACTGGTTGACAATTATAGTGAATTCATCTCCAACTGGTTTGGAGAAAAGTGGATTAGTAGAGGATTACCCCACCTACGAGACCACTATAACCTTTGTGTTATTTATCACATCGCATCATACTCTAACTGCTGCATCCATTGTTAAAGTGTTTCATTAAGTTAATCTATATTCGTCATCAGCTGACTTCCGCACATATCCAAGGACAAACGACTCCTAGTCATTTGTTTGATCATCAGCTGAAGAAACTCACTCTTCGAGAAAAAGAGTTCAAGAGTTTCAACAAGTCTATTCACCCCCCCCTCTAGACTTGTTTCTGGACGACTTGTGACCTACACATATTTCACAGCGTTCTAAATCATGAGTCGGGTAGTTCTTTTCATACTCCTTCAGTTGTCTAGATGCATATGCTATTACTTTACCATTCTGCATTAATACACAACCCAGACCATTCTTTGAAGAATCACTGTAGACTTTAAAACCTCCAGTTCCCATTGGAATGGTCAAGATCGGTGCCGATGTCAGCCGCCTCTTCAATTCTTGAAAGCTTTGCTCGCATGATTCTATCCACTTGAAGGGAACATTCTTTCTAGTCAGTTGTGTTAATGGAGAGGCAATCTTGGAGAATCCCTCTACGAATCGACGGTAATATCCAGCTAGACCAAGAAAGCTGCGTACTTCTGTAGAATTTGTGGGTTGCGGCGATTATTGATTGCTTCAACTTTGCTTGGGTCTCTGAAATCCTGCTCCGGATATAACATGCCCCAAGAATACCACTCGGTCTAACCAGAATTCACACTTTTTAAACTTAGCGTATAATTGTTTCGTTTTAAGACTTCTAAAACTTTCCTTAGATGCACTGTATGGTCTTCTTTGGTCTTGAATATATGAGAATATCATCAATAAACACGATAACAAACTTATCCAGAAGTCTTTAAACACTCTATTCATTAAATCCATAAATCTTCTTGTGGCATTTGTTAGGCCAAACGGCATCACCAAAACTCATAGTGTCCGTACCTGCATCTTGAATGCTGTTTTGGGATGTCCTCTTCCTTTATCTTCAATTGATGGTACCGATCGCAGATCAATTTTGGAAAAGATAGATGCGCCTTGAAGTTGATCAAACAAGTCATCAATTCGAGGTAAAGGATACTTGTTCTTGATCGTAACTTTGTTGAGCTCTCGATAGTCTATACACATCCTCAAGGAACCATCCTTCTTACGAACAAACAATATTGGCGCTCCCCATGGTGAATAACTAGGCCTAATGAGGCCTTTATCTAACAACTCTTGCAACTGGGTCTTTAATTCCTTTAATTCACTGGTGCCATTACGTATGGTGACTTTGATATTGGTGCCGTTCATTTGTAAGTTAATCACAAACTCTATTTCACGATCCGTGGCGATCCGGTAGATCATCAGGAAACACTTCAGGGTATTGTTTCGCCGCTGGTACTTCATTGACCTTCGAGAAATCTTGTTTTTCAATGCTCATTACACTAACTACATAGCCTTCACAACCACTGTTTAATAAATGTTGTGCCTTCATTGCTGAGATTACTGGAAATCTTAAATTCTTACTAACCCCGACAAAATAAAAAGGTTCTTCCCCAGGTGGTTGCAGTGTCACAATCTTTCTCTGACAGTCAACAGTAGCATGATATTTTGATAACCAATCCATACCCAAGATTATGTCATAGTCATTCATGTCCAACACAATTAAATCAGCATAGAGTTCCCTATTTTCGATAGGAATACTACACGCTCGTATGATCTTATTTGTTTGTTTTGGATCTCCAGAGGGGGTAACTACATTATAACCTACCTCAATTGTTTCTGGTACTCTACCCGACCTTCTCACATACTCGGTAGATGCAAATGAATGTGTAGCACTGTGATCAAATAATACCGATCTTTGAAATACCAAATATAAGAAGGTTACCTGTGATAATAGACGGATTAGCTTCAGCATCTTCTCTGGTTATAGTGTAAACTCTAGCTGGTACCCTTTCCTGCGCTTTAGCTTTTGTCTTGTTTGGGCAAACGTTCGCCATATGTCCAGGTTGTCCACATGAAAAGCATACTTTAGAACCCAATAAGCAAACTCCACTATGTTGTTTTCCACAATTAGGGCATGCCGGTAATGGTACAAAGGGTCTACCCTCTTCAGACTTCATGCGCTTACTTGGTCCTCCTTGTTCCTGCCCCTTTTTAGATGGAAAATCAGCCTCTGGATTCTGCGATTGAGGTGGCCTCTTCTTTTCATTCTTAAACCAGCGTTGGCCTTGTCGTTGGGCAAATTGCCGCCGAACCTCTTGTGCTTCTCGAATCCTCGCCCGCCTGCTCGCGACCAATGCTCTCTCAAAGAATTATTGAATAAGTCGTCCCTTGAATTCTGCCATGCCGACATCTCTCGTATAGCTCGGTCTCAAGCCTTCAAGGAACCTCTTCACTTTCAAGCCGTGCTAACCATATGCTCAAGAAACCTAGACAAGATTTCGAACTTACGGATGTAGTCCAAATCGTCATGCTTCCTTGTTTCAAGCGTATAAATTCGTTCGTCTTCATTGCACGAGCAGGGAGTCAAAGTACTTATTTCTGAAGAGTTCCTTGAACTTAGCCCAAGTCATTGTTGCCACATTTTCAATAGCGCTTATCGTATCCCACCAATGACCTGCACTGCCCCGTAACATGAAGGATGCACAAAGTACCTTGTTCTCTTCAGAGACCTTACTATACTGGAACATGTTTTCTATAGTCCTTAGCCAATCTTCTGCTTCTGTAGGATCCACTGCGCTCTCAAATGTAGGTGGATTCAACTTCCTGAACCTTCCTCCATCTAATTCAACTTGTTCTACTCGAGGTGGCGGTCGATTCCTGTCATCTCCCTGCTGTCCTCGCATGTATCTTTGTTGGATGAGTTGTTGGATTTGTTGAGATTGCCTTTCTACTAGTTCAGTCAATCGACCAATGATCAGATCACAAACAGAACTTGTGGATGTCATTTCTGGGTCTTGTGTTCTACCCCCATCACTGCCTTCATTTCTCGTTCTCGGCATTATTCTCTATTTATGACTGAGCCCTATATCATATGGTCAATATAATTCATGAAATATGAGTGCACACAAATAAAATAACACTTACTGGATTTGTTGTGCTCCACATGCTCTGAGCTCGTGTACATGGACATACCTGTGGCACAAACCGGCTCCGATACCACTGTAGCACACCCGCACTAAGCGCCTAACTTACACTATCTTATATCATATTAGTACTTATAAATTATGGTGAAATTTCGACAGAGTTTCCCTAAACTAGTACCTATCCCAAACCCGTGACATAAAAACCAACACAAGTACCATACGAGACATCTAGTCTGAATCCGAATCAAACTAATGACATCAAGATCCCCGTAGCTATAACTACAAGAGATTAGTAAACCACAAAACTTCGAGCTTCTCAATTTACTTATTTATTTTACATTGCGATATTTAAACAACCTCACGGAGTTAAACAAACATACTAAGTGAACTTAAAGTACCCATCACACCATCAACGACACTCGAACCTATAAGTACATTACCGCAATACATATTTATAAAGTAAGGTTCACAAACAAGAACGAAAATATGTTAAGCCCATGGTTAAGCCCGACAGGTCGTCATCCATGTACGTCGACCCTCAAAGAATGTGGAACTCCAACTCATCCAAATGAGGAACATACTCAAGCATCAGAATTACCTTCAATGCATAAACTACGTGAGCTAAAGCCCAATAAGTAGAAATCATGCATGTTATGTATCATGTCTGATGCAACATATGACATATGATTATCAATGAGAATCTCTCAAAATCATTTTCTTATCCTTGGGCCCGTTGAACCACATACTAAGCACCGGAATGAACTCAACATCATATCATATCATGAGGCATGCATCTACCATGCCAGACATATAAGGCATGCATCTACCACACCAAATATATCGTGAGAACACGCATCTACCATGTCTCACACATGATATAAGCACGCATCTACCGTGCTAAACATATCGTAAAAGCATGCATCTACCATGCCTCGGTGCTCTAGCAGCGGCCAACAAAACATTTTTCTTTTCTTTCTTTCCATGATCGTACCATGCATGCAGACACTAGTGAGTATCCTGTTATGCATGCATGTGAAGATGCTAATGGATGTTATGATCATGTAAGGTGCAACCAAACACTTTAATCATAGTACAGATAAATCATCCAATACAATACACTCTCAAGATATCATCAAGTTTACAAACAATACTATGTTTATGCATTGTAGTTGCAGATGGATTTCTACTTAACTTGATCGGGTAATACCCTTACGTTTATACCAATAGGGGGTGGTTGGGATGATATATCTTCAGAACCTGTTTCAAGGAATGTGTTTCAAGGATTTACATACCACACGCAAGGTTTAACTCTCTTTATATCGAAAGGGTTTACCACTTCGCATAACTGGTGTTCTATGTACTTTATGTCGGTTTATCGATGTATACCAGCCCATTAACCAATCAATTTTGGACTTATAATTCCTTAATAAATCTATTAGTCTCTGTTAATAAAGTTCATTCAACTCTCACAACTTAAAATTTCAAGGTTTTATAACAAACACTTGATTAAGAGAGTTTATCAAAGTCTTGTCATAATCAGATTTTGTTTTGCTTATAACCACTATAATATAAGTTGAATTTGCACCAATTTTTGATATAATATCCCTAAGATACTTAAGAATAAGTATACTGAAACTCCTGACCCTTAAACATACGGATCAAGTAACATATACTATTAATTCCAAAAGGTGGCAGAATTGGTTCCTTTATTGCCTTAGTGAGTTTTAAGACTCATAAATCCATATTTAACACAAGGGTTTGCCATGGCTGAATTCTTAACATCATTATAACATGAATAAGAGCATATACAAGCTCTCACACCTTCGAAATAGCTAAGAAACATAGCAAGAATAAGGAATAAACAAAGGAAACTCACCTTGATTGTCAAAGGAATTGAGGTGTTGATGTTTTTGATGATTTCTTCTTGAATATTTGGTGATTTTTCGAAGTGTGAAGCTTCTTGATAATGTTCAGACTGTAAAGGAGGGTTGAGGGTCGGATTTATCCATCAACCAAGTGTCTTAAGTCGGTTATGAAGGTGAAATGTCCAAAATACCCTCGAATGACTACTAGAGACTAGGTTTGAAATAATTGATCGATTCAAGTAGTTATGATCCGGTTCTTGGAGTGTTTGAACCGGTTCCTAGTAGATATTGACCTCATTTAGGGTATGGATGGTCTTTAAAATGGTTTAGTAGAAGTTTAGGGTGTATTTTTATTGCTTAAACTCGATTACCACTGCGAACAATGTTGAAAATGCTAGTGAAGGACTTTATTGTCAAACCTTCTAAAACTTCACAAATGAGACACTGTAGGTAAGAATGGAAGAAATAATTTATAAAAATATAATTAATATGATAAACTAAAAGTTAAGTTCAATTCCTACCGCAGTTGGAACGAATGAGGTATAGACAGATCACAGTATTTTACAAACGTTATCAGATACAATCATAAATTGTATCCTATTAGGTATTGACAAGAGTCAAAGGCACTTGACGCGTGTTAGTTTATTGAATGATGGTTATCCACTTGAATCGTCAATTTAAAGTGACCCACTACACGCGCCGACTAAAATCTCGAGGTAAGCTAGTTAACCTCTGATAGACACGTCAGTGACACCTTTATAACTTCAAGGCTTACCACGTGTACTTGGAGTTTTATAAGATCTTTACACATATTTTATTTTCGTATTAGAAATACTATGAATAACATAACTTAGTCCCGTAACATATACCACGATTGTGTTTTAGACATGAGTTCAAATGTTTAGCACATTCCTATGTGTGAAATTAACTATAAGATCAACTGAACCATGAAACATCGAGTAATCCAAATAACACATAATTAACAAGTTATGCATGAATCATATTGACAAAGTGAGTAATGTTAGGCTCGGGTATCACAAAATGAGTCAACAAAAAAAAGTTCAATCTGTTTGAGATAACTAGGAATTCTCATTTAGGTTGACTGTATATTCATTTCACTTGTGTATATCACATTAAAATCCTTGAATGAATTTTCGTCAAACGTAAAAATAGATTACAAGTAAATGACAAAACAACAAAAATTTAAACATCCAACTCCTTCTTCCTCTTCATTTGGACTTGGCTGGGGTAGTGATTGTAAGGGTTTTGCTCCAGTAGGTTTTTCCACAACCGGAATCAGCCCATATTTCTTCTTTATCACTGTTGAGAAGAAGTGTATTCGTTTTTAGGACAAGTGTATTTTTTTTATACATACTTCCCTTATCTCCTCCTGAAGAGCATTGTCATCGACCTTTCCATTTACATCAATAGGATCTTCTTGTGGTCTGAAAGAGGGGATCACTGGATATGCATCAAATTTCTATTCTGCATACTTCTTCAGAATTTCCCACAAGTTCGGCCAGTTTAGTTCCATATAGTCAATGAATATTTGTTGTGGGGGATAGTCGGGGTCTTGAAGTATTTAGCAAATGTAATACTTGTAACACCCCCAAATCCCATTGGGTCATTACAGTGCCGTGGACCCCACACCAGGAGATCTACCAGACGAACATAACCAAAATACAACAAACTGACCAAAAAGGGAATCTGAGTCCCTACTATGACATCCAACATAATATTCCGATATGAAATTTCAACGACAAAAGTGGGCCTACATGGCCAAAATCAAAATACAACAACATCCACGAGTCTTGCTCGGATAATACAAAGTGACAACAATTGAACAAAACTGGAGTACTCCAAACTGTCACACTGACATGACCACCAAAGCATCTCGGACTAGTATCGCTCGAATGCCTCGTCTCCATCGTCATGCCCCTATGTCTCAACTCTCTCCTCGCAAGCACCTAAAACATGAAAACATGTTCTTCCCCCATGGGGTCAGTCATCCAGATAATGAATATCAAATAAATGTACAACATGATATGCATCCAAACACAGAATAAATGGTACAACAAGGGTAATACGAGATGCTCACAAACCAAAGTAAGAATTGAGCATTCGAGAAACACTATGCCCACGACATACGATCGGTACCTGATTAACAGGTTAGAATACAAGTTCCCAACGGCGAATCACCATTATAGAACACCACAATACGTTAGCCGAAGGTAAACCAAGCCACGTTGAAATAGATACGAATCAAAATGCCTGAAGGCTCCAACGGAAATACCAAAACATCACAATGGCCGGAAAGCCCGTCAGCCGAAGCTGCCAAATATCACAATCACCTGAAAGTCACTTAGCCGAAACTTCCAATCATCACAATGGCCCGAAGCCAAATAGCCCGAAGCTGTATCACATGAGATCATCCAATGACCGTGACCTGCTGAATTGCAGGTGCTGGGAAACTAACCGCGAAGGTTCAAGCCCCAGACTTACCCATAATGAGATCACCCAGTGACCGTGACCTACTGAACTATACGTGTTTGGAAACCAACTGAGAAGGTTCAAGCCCCAAACTTACCCATAATGAGATCATCAACATGACCGTGACCTACTGAACTGTAGGTGTTGGGAAACCAACCGCGAAGTTTCAAGCCCCAAACTTACCCATCGAGCACTAGCCGAGACTAGCCTCCAAAACACAATTAATCACAAACGGTAATGATTCCAAGATTACTGAATTTACAAGAATAATAGTGTGCTGCCTTTAGTCGGCCAACACGACAACAATAACTCATGGATGGGAACCGTCTACGGCGGTCCCAATTCAAATACCTCAACTGCCTTAGGAATGGCCAATCGAACACAACGACATCAACGTATGGGAATTATCTTCGATAATGCCAATTCAATACGTCGATTACCTTAGAACGGTCAATCGATAAATAATGATACCACGGATGGGAATTACCTTCGATAGTCCCAATTCAATACCTCGATTGCCTTAGAATGGCCATTCGATAAACAACGACACAATGGATGGGAATTATCTTCGATAATCCCAATTCAATACATCGATTGCCTTAGAATGCCAATCGATAAACAACAACACAACGGATGGGAATTATCTTCGATAATCCCAATTCAATACCTCGATCGCCTTAGAATGGCCAATCAATAAACAACCACACAACGGATGGGAATTATCTTCGATAATCCCAGTTCAATACCTGGATTGCCTTAGAATGGCCAATCAATAAACAACAACACAACGGATGGGAATTATCTTCGATAATCCCAATTCAATACCTCGATCGCCTTAGAATAGACAATCGATAAACAACGACACAACGGATGAGAATAATCTTCGATAATCCCAATTCAATACATCGATCGCCTTAGAATGACCTATCGATAACAACGAAACAATTAGAACAGATGTCCCGATGCCTTTAATCGGTTACCGACGATGGAGATGATAATCGAACACGTCAGCGCCTTCACTCGGCCAACCACGGCATCAATAGAAAATAACAATATCAATAACAACGATCATAACAATGTCTTAAACCGACATCAATATCAACAACAATAATCGATACATCAATACCATAAATCGGCTATCGACAATAACATCAACAACGAGTATCTTCAAACCCTGAACGGCTTTTATCAGACAACAACAACATTTGGCATAAATTTGCCGAAGGGTATCGTATCAAACAATCCCCTAATATCAACAAAATCGTAGAGAGACCAAGCCTCGAAATGATACAACACATTCATACATATACATGATAACATTAATCTCATTGACTAGTATAAGTATAAAACTTGCCTCAAACCGAAGGCGAGAAAGTCCTTCCACGATCAACGTCCTTCCACGAAATGACGAACGACGTCCTCCGATGATCACAAGCACTCGAACAACCTTAAATGAAATACGATTCATTCAATAACACAAAATCAATGGTAAGAAACACCAAAACAATCCCGATTTTACCCCGAATCGGTTAAACGCCACCAACCAATATCATAGTTCTCAATTATAAATTCTAACATACTGCAACACCTCAATGATCGATTAACTTGATCATTACGTTCTTAACACTTGTGAAAATAATTCAGCAAGAATTACTTAAGAACAATCATCAAAATAAACATCTCAAAATGATAATGTTACTAATATCATCGTAAATACCCCTAGAACATCATCATCTAAACAAACATGATGTCTAAACAATAATCAATCAACAATTCATCATGTTTTCGGATTAATCAACAAGGTTCACTCAACCATTTCAAAATTATGATAATCATTACATAATTCATCATAATTCCTTACAAAAATGGTTATAATCCCTCAAAACCACAACCAACAACAATAATCATATCAAGACTATGCTTAAGAGTTTAAGACATTGTTATGTCAACCAACAACAATAATCAATCAATACCTGAAGAAAACAACAACAACATCATCATACTCGGAAATCACTTGAAGAACAAGAGTTTAAGAGAACTTACCAATGAAGAACAAGAAGAACTCTCAAAACACCAAAGAAGCACCAACAAGCTTCCAACTCTAAGCTCCAAATCAAGTTATGATAATAAAAAACACGTTGGAAGAGGCTAATTATCAAGAACAAGTCCAGAAGGACAATTCTAGGGAGAGAAAATGATTTTGGTTCGTGATGAAATGAAATACGAAACAAAGTTATATAATCTGACAAACACATTACGTACGCTATATAACAAGCATAACGTACGTAAGGACAATTACATACGCTATATCAATAACTTAGCGTACGTAATGCAAGTCCAGACCCGCCTGACCAACAATACGAAGACCTTAATGTACGTAAAGAGCCACACTTTACGTACGTTAACAAGCTGCATGGATTACATACGTAGAGATCACCTCCTAACATACGTAAGGATCCGTTGACTGCAATAGTGAGATCTGATCGAAAGATACCCGGCCCTACCAGCCGAAAGTTGACTCCGAGGAAGGTTCCTACAACCGACCACCCATTACGTACGTAACCGTCTAGGCATAACGTACGTAATCGCAACAAATTAGCATACATAATGCTACACATGTAGCGTACGCTATGGCTATAAACTTAGCCAAAATTCCAAACTCACCAAGCAACATCCAAACGATAAAACCATACCGACGACAAGTATAAATATTTTGATCCCGAAATATCCCAATACAATATACATTGTATTAGTCCAAAACAACAACACTTGTATAATTCCAAATGAATACGTACAACTGAACAGTGATATGAAAAAAAATTACCCCCGGATATTACAATACTTCTCAATGAACTATTTCGTGGCTGTTCCCCACATTGGTACATCTTCCTCAGGTATGAATTCCTACAGAAAGTACAACTTCTTTCCCTCCCAGCTGAGTGGTTGGACATTGTCTTTTCTAGTTCTCCTCTTCTTTGCAGGAGGGTCCTGATCCTTAATTGAGTTTTTTTTAGTTTTTGAGAGCTTGTTCCTGCTTCTGGATAATAGATGACTGTACGAGGGGCATTTAGGGGAATAATAGCTAAAGATTCTTTCCATTTTCTCCTCATTTCTTCCCCCTTTTTGCCAGCATCAATGAGATGTGTCAGTTGTTCTTCCACCTTGGCCATAAAGTCTTGCATGCCAAGGGATAGTCTGACTGATGTAGGTGTCGGGGAAGGTTCCTTCCTGTTGAGTAAGGAATCCATTTTGCTATTCAGCTCCTCAAAATTTGGATCAACTCCAGTTGCCAGAAGTCTTTCAACTGTTTCTTCAACCATCTTTCTGAGCAGTTCAGCTAGGTTCTGAGGTAGCTGATGAGTAGGTGGCTGATTTGGCTGTTCAGCTCGGTTATTTTCTAAGGTAGATGATTTTTCAGCAGCGAAGACTTAGATGAAGAATTTTCCCCTGTTTATCAAACTCCATGTCAGCACTTATCTCAGCAGCTGTCCTCCCTCCATCTTGATCAGGTCCACCCTGTTCCTCATTGTGATCAGAGTCATCCTGATCATCTTTTTTACCCACCCCCTCTTTATCTTCTTCTTCTTCTTCTTCTTCTTCTTCTTCTTCTTGGAGGAGTTGCTCAATGGTCAGGGGAAGTCCCATCCACTCCTTATTGGAGTATTATATTCCATATAATCATAAATTGGTTTTGATGATGAGTTGACGATCAAACCAAAACAACAAAGGAATCAATAGAACAAAGAAGGAGTCGAAGTCACCTGATCAGACCAGATCGGAAAAGTATCCTGATCAGACCAGATGGGAAAAGTCACATGATCAGACCAGATGGGAAAAGTCACCTGATGATTTAGCGCACGCTACGGACAAAGATTAATGCACGCTAAGAAAGTCACCTGATGTCTCACCTGATAGATAACGTATGCAACACAGTGAAAACCATGCACACTAAATGACTGAGTTAGCGCACACTACAGATAAAGGCTAGCGTACGCTAACGAAGGAATATATCCATTGTGAAGAATTTCAACGCGGAGATCACGCAGTCAGTCAACGAATCTGAAAAGCAAACTTTGAACAAGATAGCGCACACTATGAACAATACTTAGCACGCGCTAAGCTTGAATTATGACCATTGGGAAGAAGACTTTCGAGCATCAGACTGTTATAAAACAAAGACCAGCTAGCGCACACTAAGAGTGAAAGTTAGCGCATGCTAACGAAGGAGGCAGAAGCTATTGGACTAAAGAAAAGAGCAGTTAACATACGTAACCATGTAGATTAACATACGTAAGAAGGTTAGCGCATGCTAAAGAATAGAAATAGCGCATGCTAATAAAGACATGCAGTATAACGTCCAGTTGAGAGAATTTGCCTATAAATACCAAGTCATTTGGTATCATTCATAACAACAACTACAAGCAAATCACATATTGATCAGATATCATTATATACACTATCGTTGTTGTACTGGTGCTTAATTGATAAGTGTTTGAGTGTTCATACACGACAACATACACGAGAGAAAAGATACGGATTGTAGATTGATTCGGTATTATTAGGATCGTTGATCCGACATTATTAGAATCATATCTAAATCCAAGTGAGGTTTGTATAGTACCCATCAAAAATCTAGATAGGTTGCTTCCTTGTCTAATAGAAAAGAAAAACGGTTTATATTGGACCGACATAAAGACAAGAGTGTAACTGTTTATCTCGAACCGATAGAAGAAGAGATTGTAATGGTATCCCTCGAACCGATAGAAGACGAGGTGTAGAGGTTGATCTTAAGCCTAAGGAAAAAGATACAAAGAAAGGATGTATGCACGTTTGGCCGAACCTCTATAAACCTTGTGTCATTTATCCTCCGCAATTTAATTTTGCTTCCGCAAAGCAAAAGAGTTTGAAAACTCTACTCCGCCATATTATCCACCATTCTAAGTGGGGTGCCAATTTTCGGAGTGGGTTTACATAAAAATCAGCTTAACATCCGAGGAGATAGGAAGATCCAATGTCATTTCAAATTGCACCGGTTGAAGGTCTTGCCTTAAATCGACCTCCATTCTTTGATGGATCAAATTTTATGACTTGGAAGAAGAAAATCTATATTTTCATCCGAGCCTACGAGATCGAGCTTTGGAAAGCAATATGTCTTGCTCCGAAAATTCCCACGAATTCAAACGGTACTTTCAAAAGTTTTGAAGAGTATGTGATGCGGATTGAAAAAACGACCACTATAATTGAAAAGCAATGCAACTATTATATTGTGATTTAAATTCGGAAGAACACAACCAGATATGCTCGTACGAAAGTGCCAAAGAAATTTGGAAAATGCTTGAGGTAACTCATGAAGGAACGAACCAAGTCAAGGAGACAAAGATAAATATTCTTCTTTACAAATACGAGCTATTTATGATGAAGAACAAAGGGTCCATAACTAACATGCTCGACCGATTTTCGGTCATCACTAATGGACTGGCTTGTTTCGGAAAACTATTGACAAGTAGTGAAAAAGTGAAGAAAATCCTACGATCACTTTGATGAAGGCCTATAGAAGATACTCATTGGTTCTTCTTTACAATGCCAAGTACTTAGTACATTACATTTGAATAAAGCTTAAAATACAGGGATGACATCGGCAAAATCTTAAATATATTCCTAACAGAGAGTGTGTTTTTCCGATAAAATTAGTGGGAGCATGAGTCATGAATAGAAAATGTCCTTTATTTTAAATAATACAATTACCATCCATATAACACTAATTAAATCTGTTTTATTGTTGGTCTAACATCTTTAAAGGCCTATAGAAGATACTTATTTGGTTCTACTTTACAATGCCAAGTACTTAGTATATTACATTTGAATAAAATTTAGAATATAGGGATGACATCGTCAAAATCCTAAATGTATTCCTAACAGAGAGTGTGTTTTTCTGATAAAATTAGTGGGATAAGAGTCATGAATAGAAAAAGTCCTTTATTTTAAATACTCGAATTAGCTGGTTTAAGAAACTCAACTATTTTATATTCAGTTAGGTGAACTTAGCTGATCATGCTGAAATCTCAGCCAGGTACAACTCAGAAGTCAGCTGAAAAATATTATGTGAAAGACTTAGCTAACTTTTAATGCATCAGTTAAGATGGATGCAGCAAGTAAATATGATGCTTAAAGCGGAAATAACACAACGCTTATAGTGGGTTCATACGAGGGGTAATCCTCTACTAGTTCACTTTTCTCCAATCCACTTGGAGATAAATTCACTATAACCTTTGATGGTTACATTGAATTTTGTTACTGCAACTTTCAACCAGTGAAAACCCGTGGCTGCGGAAACACTTTCCCTTGGTTGCTTGTCACATCCTGATCGAAAACCTGTGGATGTCACACAACCTCAACTTTCAAGAACCTCATTCAATAAAGTGCTCCTACTCAAATCTTTAAGACAAAAGTGTTTGCACAACTACAGATTTGCACTTGCATAGCGCTTTTTTTTGCACTCTCATAGCGCTTTTGAGTGCTATGTAAGCCGCCGCTATGCAAGTGCATATGACTTGCATAGCGTTTTTTTAGAGCTATGCAAGTAACATACTTAGATAACGTTTTTTAAAGCACTATATAAATAGGTGGCTTCTAAGTGCATCGCTTAGATAGCACTTTGGTACGTGCTATGCAAGTAGGATATTCAATATATAATATTACTTCAATAGCATTTAAAAAAGCTTTTTCTAAGTGATATATTTTAAAATTTCATTGTTATTATGCATTTTGTTTTTACCAGTAATATTCCAAAAAAATTCATAAATACAATAAAAATAGACAAAATGCACAATCCAAATTTCTTTGATATAATTAATATAAATCACAAATATTAACTTCATTAATTTATTTGGTGTCTAGTACAGGGAACAGGTTCTGGCAGGGATACAAGAAAACATAAAGCATAAACATAGACTAAACTAGATCATCATGCTTCTAAGTAAGACCAAGTACTTGAACTGCAGAATCAGTCTCGGCATTGATGATTCCTTTGTTAGTTGAGTGATGTTGAACTGCACCATCTTGTGGAAGCTTCCGGAAGAAATCAACTGTCAAGTAACAGCACTCCATATCAACTAGCCGCATAATTGCTCTTTTCCTTTCATCCCTCATTCTTTCCAAAGATTCATTAGCTGCGTTCCAAACCTCCATTCTTAGGGAAGGATATTTTTTCAACTCCTGCACATAATATGATCAGTATCCAATTAAAAAGATTATCAATATAACGAACTTGAATCTGATAAAAATAATTTTTTCAGAAGGACACCAATACGAAGCAGCATAAGGATGAGATTTTCTAGATGTAGTCATAAATTTTTTTTCCCTTCACTTATCATCCAATATAGATGTGTTGAAACATCTCATTCTGAAACGACGCCACTAAAAGAATCTCCATACCCCCTCCCTTTTAGCAGCATTATTGCATTGCATCTTCGTCGTGACTCACCTCCAGATGAGGAGAGTGCTTAATTGCATCTCAACCAAACAAATGGAGTCAAGTCCCATTAATTTTGTAAGAGAAGACTCAGATACAATTACATGATACTCAAAATGAAATTGAAATTAACAACAATGTTAATAACATATAAATTGCTTACGATATTTGAAAAAGAATCGTCCTAGAAACAATAAATTCCGGACTTCAATATTGTGAATGTTGTGAGGCATTAAGCAAAAGTCAGAACATTAAGACCTGAAAAGAGATACTTCTCCTGGATGCTGAACTGTCCTTGTTAATTCCTATTGAAGACTATGCAGCAAATTCCAACAAGAGCGCAGCAACAAGAAGCAAATCTAAATGAACTGAATTCAAAATCACAAAACGAAAAAACAAGGAGAAAAGAAGAGGGCGACAAAGTGGGAACATACATGGGCCTAACCAAGCCATTCCTGTAGCAAATAGTGAACCAAAGAGCTGCCCTAGCGTTGCACCAGCGCCAATAAACCCAAACAATCTTGAACCTGACTGAATTCAAGAGAGTCATTGTCACATAATCAACTAGGCTTTTAGAACAAGATTATACAAGCACCAAATTGGATTGGGTTTACAATTATTGCTCTCGGTTAATGGATTCATGCTTGTGCTCAATTAAGTGTATACATTAAAAACATTAGACTAGATTTTGACAGAAAAATAGTACACACTGGCCTCACTGTCCAGCACATCAATTACTCTCGCCCATGTAGAGGAAATAGTTATAAGATTAAGCAAAGCAATCTGTTGAAAACAAGAAACAGATTATATTTATGAAACCTATAGAATAAAACTAGAGATAACACTAACAACAATCTGAAATTTGCAGAAGCTTACCCAAAGGAACAAGGCAATCCTAACTGCAATATAGAACCACCAACGATTTTCCCAGCCAGCAGAATTTGCTAGAATGGTTTGATTCATCGCAACCTTCAGCTCCCCTTTTATAGTGGAGTTAGTTATGCACATTTCCTACACATACAGATGCAACCGAATAATTTTATAGACAATGTCATAAAACCCATCTGCTGAAGAAAGAAACTGTTAAGCGCTTGCCTTTACGTGAAACCTCGAACTTCCAGGCGTCGAAAAAAGCCATAGAATGAATAATATAACAAGAGACATGCTGAAAAGCGGTGTATCAAAACCAAAGCCTGAAACGGAAACAAAACTTCCGGATGTTATTGGAAGAACAATCCAAACCAGTTTAAGGGGAACAGATCACCTAGAAGTGTATGACTTAAGAAGTTAAAGATTCAAGGAATAGCTAAGACCTAAAAATAAGAAGAAATTTTGGTATGAAAGGCAATAATTTAACAAATAATTCATACCATTCCTTTGGATAGATTTGACAGAGAAAAATGCACTTTCTATTTTAATTTGAATTTTATTTGCAAGTTGTAAAATAGAAAACACAAAAATAGAAAAGAAAGAACTCAAAGATGAAACTCACATCTTCATTTTGTCAAGCTTCAAATTCAAGTAAGATGAAAATGTAATACCTTTAATTTCAAACTCCAGTGAGTCTAGAGAAGTAAAGTGTTCCCAAAATAGTAAAATTAACAGCTCTAAAATTGAAATCAAAATCCTAAATCGAATCAAATAAGATTAACAACTAAAATAAAGTTTGATATACCAAATCAGAGATGAATATACTAACAGTAGCAGAAAGATTAACAGAGATTGGCAGCATTAGAGCAAAACACAAATCCCAAATGGATTAGCTGAGATTATACTTTGCTACAATAAATCTATTGAAATTATCATTACCCCCAAGTTCCATTTTCTGGAGCTGGATCTCCGACCACGACTCCATCATCACAGGTCGGACGGAGATGTGGACACCTAAGCCGCGGTGTTTACCCGAACAATCTAGACACATAAAGACGCCATAGGACACCGAAGCCCATTGCGGGTCTTTCTGTGAGCAGTCGACGCAGATCTTGTTTCCCGGTTGCCCTTGCAGGTCAGGCAGCCGCCTTGATGCCCCCGCCATCTCTTGGATCGGCTTTCTGCAAACCCGGATCCGATTTGGTGTGATTGTGGTTTTGGGACCAAGTCGTTTTGCGCTGGCCAACAACAGTGAAAAAAGGGGAGCGGGGATGAGGTCACCAAGTCATTTTGCGCTGGCCGACAGCAGTGAAAAAAAGGGGAGATGAGACTAGCAACGGTTGACTGCTCCACCCCCCACCCAAGCTGAGATAGAGCAGCGGAGATTTTAGGCGGAGATGGAGATAAGGTTTTACAAAATTAATAGAAAAACACAGAAACAATAATTAGTTAGGATATGAGGACTTCAAACGCTTTTGAAAGCGCTATTGTAGCATTAAAAACTAATAAAAAAATAAAAAATATTACTTAAAAATTGTTAACTAGCATTGCGCTATCCGAAACGCTATTGAAGATAAAAACTAATACAGCGTTTTCAAAATAAACGATATTGAAGTATTTTCTTCTATTTCGAATTTATTTTTAAAAATTATGATAATAACTTGGATAGCGCTATTCTCGTGAAGCGCTGTCTAAGTTCCTTACTTGCATAGCGTTTTTGAAAAAGCGCTATGCAACCAGCATCTCCTAAGCCCAGATTTGTAGTAGTGTTGTTTTCTCCAACTTCTAAGAGCTTCTTAAGATTTGAATCTTATGATCTTAGCTCTTCACGATGCTTGGTCCGTGGGAGAGTAGACTTCTTTATTTTTTGTTTTCACCTCTTTTGCACGGCTTAATTCTTTCTTCAGACCATTAGAAGATATACAATTGTCTGTGTGTTTCTTTGATTTCTATAATAAGAAGTCTTCAGGGTGAAAATATCGAGGAATATTTTAATTAGTTGATTCTCTGAGTTGATGATGCTAATCTGATATTCTAATTTAGATATACTTAGCTGAACGAACTTAACATGTTTGATCAATCTTAGTGTAACATCTTTAAAGGCTAAATAGAAGATACTCGTCTGGTTCTTCTATAGAATGCCAAGTACTTAGAATATTACATTTGAATTAAACTTAGAATACAGGGATGACATTATCCAAATCCTAAATGTATTTCTAATAAATTCCCCCTATTTTAATGATGGCAAAACTTGATGATTGTTCAAATGTAAATGAGTCAACAAAAAAAGTTCAGTCTGTTTGAGACAACTAGGAATTCTCATTTAGGTTGACTGTATATTCGTTTCACTTCTGTTTATTACATTACAATCCTTGAATGAATTTTCGTCAAACGTAAAAATAGATTACAGGTAAATGACCAAACAACAAATATTTAAACATCCAACTCCTTCTTCCTCTTCATCTGGACCTGGACGGGGTAGTGATTTTAAGGGTTTTGCTCCAATAGGCTTTCCACAACTAGAATCAGCCCATATTTCTTCTTTGTTACTGTTGAGAAGAAGTGTATTCATTTTTAGGACAAGTGTATTGGTTTTTGATACACACTTCCCTGATCTCCTCCTGAAGAGCATTGTCATCCACATTTCCATTTACATCAATAGGAGCTTCTTGTGGTGTGAAAGAGGGGATCACTCGATATGCATCAAATTTCTCTTCTGCATACTTCTTCAGAATTTCCCACAAGTTCGGCCAGTTTAGCACCATATAATCAATGAAGATTTCTTGTGGGGGACAGTCGGGGTCTTGAAGTATTTCCCAAATGTGATACTTCTCAATAAACTGTTTCTTGGTTGTTCCCCATATTGGTACAGATTCCTCAAGTATGAATTCCTCTAGAAATTCCAGCTCCTTTCCCTCCCAGCTGAGTGGTTGGACAATGTCTTTTCTAGTTCTTCTCTTCTTTGCAGGAGGGTCCTGATCCTCACTTGAGTTTTTTCTTTTTAGTTTTTGAGAGATTGTTTCTGCTTCTGGATAATGGATGACTGGAGGAGGGGCATTTATGGGAATAACAGTTAAAGATTCTCTCCATTTGCTCCTCATTTCTTCCCCTTTTTTGGCAGCATCGATGAGATGTGCTAGCTGTTTTTCCACCTTGGTCATAAAGTCTTACATGCCAAGGGATAGTCTGACTGATTTAGGTATCGGGGAAGGTTCCTTCGTGTTTATTAATGAATCCATTTTGTTGTTCAACTCCTCAAATTTTGGTTCAACTCTGGTGGCTAGAAGTCTTTCAACTATTTCTTCAACCATCTTTCTGAGCAGTTCAGCTAGGTTCTGAGGTAGCTGATCAGTAGGTGGCTGAATTGGCTGTTCAGCTAGGTTATTTTCTAAGGTAGATGATTTTTCAGCAGGGGAGACTTAGATGAAGAATTTTCCCCCTGTTTATCTAACTCCTTGTCAGCAGTTGTCTCAGCAGCCGTCCTCCCTCCATCTTGATCAGGTCCACCCTTTTCCTCATTGTTATCAGAGTCATCTTAATCATCTTTTTTTACCCACATCCTCTTTATCTTCTTCTTCTTCTTATTCTTCTTCTTCTTATTCTTTTTCAACTTTTTCAATCTTTTATTTTTCAACTCCAACTCTCTTATCTTTCTCATTCAAAATTTTCCCTTGGGTTACACCTTACATAGTTTAGAGAATAAATTAGTCCATATTTGTTTTGTAATTGTTTATGAAGCAAATTTCATCCAGTAACATACTCATCTCAGTTTCATTACAGAATACTTGGATGAGTTGCTCAGTGGCCAGTGGGTAGTCCCATCCACCCCTTGTTGGAGTACTATATTACATATAATCATAAATTAGTTTTGATGATGAGTTGACAATCAAACCAAAACAACAAAGGAATCAATAGAACGAAAAAGCAGTCGAGGTCACCTGATCAGACCAGATGTGAAAAGTAACCTTATCGGACCAGATGGGAAAAGTTAGATGATCAGACCCGATGGGAAAATTTATCTAATCAGACCAGATGGGTAAAGTCACCTGATCAGACCAGATAGGAAAAGCTAACTGATCAGATCGAACGAGAGATAGTCACCTGATGATTTAGCGCACGCTACGGATAAAGATTAACGCACGCTAAGAAAGTCACCTGAAGTCTCACCTGAAGTGTCACCTGATGGATAACGTACAAAACGTAGTGAAAACAATTCACACTAAATGACTGAGTTAGCGCATGCTACAGATAAATGCTAACGCACGCTAACGAAGGAATCTATCCATTGTAAATAATTTCAACGCGGAGATCACGCGGGCAGTCAATGAATCTGAAAAGCAAAGTTTGAACAAGATAGCGCACGCTATGAAGAATACTAGCACACGCAAAGTTTGAATTATGACCGCTGGGAAGAAGACTTTCGAGCATCAGAACGTTATAACACGAAGACCAGATATCGCACACTAAGAGTGAAAGTTAACGCACGCTAACGAAGGAGGCAGAATCTACTGGACTAAAGAAAAGACCAGTTAACGACGTAACCATGGAGATTAACATACCTAAGAAGGTTAGAACATGCTAAAGAAGAGAAATAGTGCATGCTAATAAAGACATGCGGTAACGACTAGTTGAGAGAATTTGCATATAAATACCAAGTCATTTGGTATCATTCATAACAACAACTACAAGCAAATCACATATTGATCAGATATCATTATATACACTATTATTGTTGTAATTGTGCTTAATTGATAAGTGTTTTAGTGTTCATACACGAAAACATACAGGAGAGGAACGATACGGTGTTATTAGGATCGTTGATCCGGCATTATTAGAATCATATCTAAATCCAAGTGAGGTTTGTCTAGTACCTATCGAAAAGCTATACAGGTTGCTTCCTTGTCCAATAGAAAAGAAAAACGGTTTATCTTGGACCGACGTAAAGACAAGAGTGTAACAGTTTATCTCAGACTGATAGAAGACGAGATTGTAATGATATCCCTCAGACTGATAGAAGACGAGGCGCATAGGTTGATCTTATGCCTGAGGAAAAAGATACGAAGAGAAGACGTAGGCACGTTTGGCCGAACCTCTATAAATCTTGTGTCATTTATCTTCCACAATTTAATTATGCTTCCGCAAAGCAAAAGAGTTTGAAAACTCTACTCCGCCATATTATCCACCATTCTAAGTGGGGTGCCAATTTTCCACCAATTGGTATCGGAGCGGGTTTACATAAATATCAGATTAACATCCGAGGAGATAAGAAGATCCAATGGAATTTCAAATTGCACCGGTCAAAGGTCTTGCCTTAAATGACATCATTTCTTTGATGGATCAAATTTTATGACTTGGAAGAAGAAAATATCTATTTTCATACGAGCCTACGACATCGAGCTTTGGAAAGTAATATGTCTTGGTCCGAAAATTCCCACAAATTCAAACAGTACTCTCAAAAGTTTTAAAGAGTATGTGATGCGGATTGGAAAAACGACCACTATAATTGCAAAGTAAAGCAACTATTATATTGTGCTTCAAATCCGGAGGAACACAACCGGATATCCTCGTGCGATAGTGCCAAAGAAATTTGGAAAATGCTTGAGGTAACTCATGAAGGAATGAACCAAGTCAAGGAGACAAAGATAAATATGCTCCTTCATGAATACAAGCTATTTATGATGAAGAACGAAGAGTCCATAACTAACATGCTCGACCGATTTTCGGTCATCACTAATGGACTGGCTTGTTTCGGAAAATCATTGACAAGTAGTGAAAAAGTGAAGAAAATCCTACGATCACTACATGTTGAATGGGATGGGATGGTTACAGCAATTATGGGATCGAAAGATCTCGATAATCCTCATTTTAGGGCCCTCGTCGGATCGCTAATAAATTACGAGATAGTTCTTATATCTCGAAATGCCAAACCGAAATTGAAGGAAAGAACAATAGCTTTGAAAGCTAAGATGTCAAACAAAGAAGAAATCCCGGTGGAGAAAGATGATGAAAAATTGGCATATTATGCCAAAAATATAAATAAGTACCCAAACTTATTGAACCGGCGAAGAAAAGACATCAACTCGAGCGAGTTAAAGAAATTCGACAATAACTGTCGAAACTATGGTAAACCAGGCGACTTTGCTAAAAATTGTCGAGCCTCAAATCGTAAGAAGGAAGTTCTCATAGCTACATGGAGTGACGAAGAGGATGATGATGAATATAATCAAAATAACCTAGCACTCATGGCAAGAAGTTCATTCGACGAAAGCGACGTCGACAGCTAGGTTAGTACCTCGTCTAACGACGAATTATTTGAAGCATTCGAACTTTTACATACCGATTTTCAAAATTCTTTAATTGATAATAAATCCATCAAAGCGAAATATAAATTATTGGAAATCGAAATTTCCAAAATAAATGAAAAAGGAAAATGTATTGAAACCGATCATTCTAAATATCCTGAAAATGAAAATAAATTAAAGGATGATCTTTTGAAAGTTCAAAACGAACTAAAGGTTTTAACGAAAAAATTTTCTTGCGGAAATGACAAATTTGAAGAAATGCTTTCCATTCAAAAATTTTCATTAAGCAAACAGGGTTTACGATTCAAACCTAATAATAAAACCGAATCCTTAAATTTTAAAATACATCGATGTGAGAAATGTTTAAAACTTGGGCATCATATTTAAAGTTACAAAAGCCCAAGAAGGATGATTAAAATTAAGAAAATTTGGATCCTAAAGGAACCACTATACCGAATATCATCTATGTTTCAAAAGAAAAAACAACTCTCGGTTGGATCCACAAAAATCAAAATTAATAGGGTGTATGTCGATAAAAATGATGGGAGAAGAAGAACACGAGTCATGGAAGAAAGACGAGAAAAATAAAAACAATATTCCGATCATGAAAGGGAGAGAAAACTTGAAAGAAAAGAAAAGATGGGAAGATGAAATCTAACGAAACGGACAAAGCTGAAAACTTTGATATGTAATTTTTTTTTTATTTTTCCAGGTATAAAATCCCATCGAAGGTTGTTGTTTTGTCATCATCAAAAAGAGGGAGATTGTTGGAGTATTATATTCCATATAATCATAAATTGGTTGTGATGATTAGTTGACGATCAAACCAAAACAACAAAGGAATCAATAGAACGAAGAACGAGTCGAAGTCACCTGATCAAACCAGATGGGAAAAGTCACCCGATCAGACAATATGGGAAAAGTCACCTGATCAGACCAGATGGGAAAAGTCACCTGATCAAACCAGATGGGAAAAGTCACCTGATCAGACCAGACGGGAAAAGTCACCTGATCAGACGAAATGGGAAAAGTTAACTGATTAGATCAGACGAGAGATAGTCACCTGATAATTTAGCGCATGCTACAGACAAAGATTAACGCATGCTAAGAAAGTCACCTGATGTCTCACATGAAGTGTCACCTGATGGATTACTTATGCAATACTGTGAAAACAACGCACGCTAAATGACTGAGTTAGCGCACGCTACAGATAAAGGCTAATGCACGCTGACAAAGGAATATATCCGTTGTAAAGAATTTCAACGCGGAGATCACGCGGTCAGTCAACGAATCTGAAAAGAAAAGTTTGAACAAGATAGCACACGCTATGAAGAATACTTAGCGCATGCTAAGTTGGAATTATGACTGTTGGAAAGAAGACTTTCGAGCATCAGACCGTTATAAAACAAAGATCAGATAGCGCTCACTAATAGTGAAAGTTAGCGCACACTAACGAAAGAGACAGAAGCTACTAGACTAAAGAAAATAGCAGTTAACGTATATAACCATGTATATTAACGTACGTAAGAAGGTTTGCGCATGCTAAAGAAGAGAAATAGTGCACGCTAATAAAGACATGCAGTAACGGCAAGTTGAGAGAATTTGTCTATAAATACCAAGTCATTTGGTATCATTCATAACAACAACTACAAGCAAATCACATATTGATCACATATCATTATATACATTATCGTTGTTGTAATTATGCTTAATTTATAAGTGTTTTAGTGTTCTGTAATATCCGTCTGAATTCTCGTCTTTACTGTTGTACTTTTCGGATGATTCGAGTATTGTCGTATCATATTCGTATTTATTGTAATGAGTATACTATTGATATATACTAAATTGAATCTTTATCTTTGTCGTCCACTTTATAGTTGGTTGTTAGATGTTGTTTGGAGAATTTCATTTTTTACTATGTGTATTGATTGCCCTTAGCGTACGCTACGATTTTAGCTTTACGCACGCTATGTGTGTAACATTACGTACATAGCACTTCAATGTTAATGCACGTAATGTGGTGTATCAGACAGCATCTCGCCTTTCGGCATGTAGGTCCATGCATGCCCGGGATTCTCGGTTCGATTGTGAAGCCAAGTCAACGGCCATTACGTACGTAATGGCTATGTGTTAGCGTACGTAATGTACGTAATCTTTATGTACATTATTTAGGCAACGTACGTAAGGGTACATGTGTTTTGAGGCAGTAGCCTCTAGGGACTCGTTGTGTATGTAACTTCGGCAGGATTACGTATGTAATGCTCCTTGCGTATGCTATGCCTTGGCCATAGCGTACGTAATGACAAATGCGGATTATAAAGGCATGGCTTGCCTTTCATTTCTGCACAATCCAAACTCAACCTCTCCCTCTAAAAACTTATCCCTTACCTTACTAAATCGATTTTTGGCCCTCCCATCTTGTGTTGGAGCTCAGTCACTTGGATTGGAGCTTATTGATTGGAAGTTAGAAGTGTGTTCTCGTAGTTGGATTACATTCTTGTAGTTTTGGTGGTTGTTCTTCATTTCTTAAGGTATGTTATACAATCCTTCTCTATATGTTCGTAGTAATTATGATATTGATATGGAATACTACACCTAGAGTGGAATTAATCAAGTAAAACATGATTGTGGTTATGCTTTTTAAACACTTAATGAGGAATATAGTGATTAAGGTTTAAAATGAAGATGTTCTTGATGTTTTAATGATAATAATCATGTTTATTAGAGTCATACTCATCTTGCTGGATTTATTAAGATCATTAGGGCGGTGTTGATCATAAGTTTCATTGTAGTTACATTAAAATCGATGAATTGATGACATAGGATGTGTTAGAACACCATGTTAGGTATTAACCTACCTTGGAAAGAACTTAATGAATGTTTAAGATTAGGATGATGTTCTTATGGTTCAAAAAACCTAAATATTATAATTTCATTTCTGTTTTGGGTTAACAAAGTCGTTGGAAGATTATAAAGGATATTGACGAACACAACTATAACTTTTAACATATTCAAAGTTAATCGGATATGGTGATAACATAAGAAGGTGTTGATCATCATATTAATACGTTGATAGTATTCTTAGAAAGATTATAACAATTATTGGTGACAATGTCATTATATAATTAATGGTCGAATTCATTTACAACGATCCCTGTGTAGTAGAAGACGTCAATGTGGTTGAACCTAAAGAACCTGGTAAAACCAGTTTTAAAAATGAACTTGGTGTACTATAATTCGTAAATGAGACGATAGAAAGTTCATTAGGATAGATGAACTATTTGGGTATGGTTACGGATGTTGTTTCCTATGAATTAATATCATTATCATATGAATGTGTTATTGAATGAGTTACGTTTCATTCAAGGTTGCTTGTTCGAGTGAGTATTATTAGTCGAGGATACAGTCAGTTTGTTCGTTCGAAGAAGGACTATTCGTCTACGGAATTGAGGCAAGTTATCTTGCTTGGTTATAATGAAGGTTGAATTCTTGTGAATATTATGCATTTTGTGTATACATAATGGTCTATGAATATGTGATTCATGATGTGATGTCATCCTTGTTGTATTACCATTTTGTGGTAGTATTGTATTCCCAAGTTTATCGCCTTTGATACTGTTGGTCTCGTTGAGCATTGTTGTCACTTCGGTGAGTTCTCTCGATTCTTGAATGAATGTGTAATTTGTTGAGTTTCATTGTCATGTTGAATCGTGACATCTTTGGAGTCATATCTGCGTGCCGATTGGTTATGTGTAGGATTTTTCCCGGGCACATGATGGTCATGTGTGGATGTTTCCATATTGGACCGTGCACACGAGACGTAGTTCACGAGGCTAATTAGGTACATCATCCCACGTATATTTTGGATTCCGTATACGGGGTGGACATGTGCACATACATATTTTCGGATTGGGCGTACTGTGATGTCCGTCTTGAGCCATGTTGATTGGTCGTTCATATTCCATGTACGATTGAATTTGTCTGACAGTTTGGGACTGATAATTCATATGCCCGAGGGGTATGTTCAGTGGTCGGTTGTTTCTTTGAGATCCTGTATATATATGAATTGTATAATGTTATGAGAATTATTATCATGTGTAGCTGACCCTGTGGTTTGGGCGAAATACTTGTATTTCAGGGCGATGCAAGGGCAAGGCACAGGAAGAGCACGATGACGACGAAGGGTATTGAAGGATGCTAGTTCGGGGGGCCCTGAGTGTATTGTTGATTGGTTATATCTAAGTTGTGAAATTTCATTTTCCCTATTTTATATAAAATTGGGATGGTATATTCTATTTCCATATGGTTTATACCGGATTTGGATCTTGTGTACTGCTGTATAAGTCGATGTATACGGTAAAAACTCCTAATCGGGGTTATGATTAATACATTGTGGCTCGATACCATATTTATGGGATGTTTAAATTATATTTTGATATCGCCTGGTGGGTCCCGGTGTTGGGGTCCACGGCACTGTTATAGCCGCCATTTTCGTGGTGTTACAGAAGATGGTATCAGAGAGTCGTTTTCTTTTTTAGTCATTGTGGATTGAACTAGTATCAAGAAACCTTCGTGCCACGTGTGACCTATGCAGGCGCCTGACCCTAAGAGCCAAATACGGTATGTTCTTCATAAGTCATGATTTAATTACTAGCATGATATTAATGATAGAACTAATCTCTTTGTTGATTCTGGTATTTCGAGAATCTGTGGTGGGATTCATCTATTTGATTTCTGAGGAAAATTCTAAATTGATTATGTGATTGAAATTGTTTCGAACTGATGTCGATGTGATATTTTGTGTGACACTCGCGGTGCCAATAATTCATTAGGAACTGTTTTCTTGAAAATGTAGTTTCATTGTTGCTATTAACTTAGCATAAATTTGTAATTTGACCGTAAAGACGTATATTGAACTGTACTTCTGATTATTGTTAGATTATTTCAGTATGGAAAGAATCTTGAGGGTCCATGGTAGAGGGGGCCAAGGCCGTAGAAGGGGCCGGAATCACGAGGCCACGTGCTAATACGCGTTCGAGCGTGGGACAAAGCTCGGCAGGGAGTGATTCGCCTACTATGAGCCTGTCCCACCATGCCGAACGACATGAGGGTGCCCATGTCGACCCTTATGTGATTATGCAGGGCATGATGGCCCAGATGACCCAAATGGGTCAGATGATGGAAGATATGCATAGAACTGCTACTACTGGCCACCAGCAGGGACAACATCCTCTGCCTCCGGTGCACGGCGGAATCATGAGCCAGATTATTAGCGATATATCGCGGCAGCGACCTCCGACCTTTGAAGGCTCGTCTGAGCCTGCTGATATTGTGCACTGGAGTGAGCATTTCGAGAAGATGTTCGAGATGGTGGAATGCCCATAAGAGAATCGAGTTTCCGTGGCGACTTACTACCTTAGTAAGAGTACGCATACTTGGTGGCTGTCTGTTAGGCCAGCTGACAGCGTGAGTACTTGGGAAGAATTTAAGAACCTCATGTTGGATCGTTACTATCCAGCACCACTCCGTGAAGCTAGATTATAATAGTTGTTGAACCCCGATCCATCTGAGGATGAGGACGTGTTAGCCATTGCCAATAAATTCCAGGCACTTCTTCCATTTGCTATTTCGATTGCTTATACGGAGGCTGATAAGATCAAATATTTCCTTCAGAGGCTTAAACCCCGAATGAGGATGCAGTTACTTAACCACCACAGTACGACCCTACTGGAGTTCATCGAGAAAGCTTTGGAATACGAACTTACTGTGAAGGATATTTCCAAGAAGCAGCCACAATCCTCCAAGAAGAGATCCAGGAACCAGACCTAAATGCCCGAAGTCGGCCGTCGCATGCCATACTTGTGAGAAGAATGGGCATCATGCTCGTTATTGCAGGGGTTGACAGGGACGTGCTCCAGTAGCATCTTATGCTCCAGTTCAGTCTTCTATTCAAGACCGTGTACCTTCGTCCGCTTCTTATCAGACTACCAGGGCAAATAGAGGGATGCGCCGTGGAAATCAACCCGGTACATCTGCTACTTGTTAGGTGTATTTTTATGCATTTTTATATCATTATTTTATATCCATCTTGAGCCTAAATCAGCCTAAATGAGCTTTTAATGCATTATTTTTATATGTTTTGGAGAAAATCGGAGTTCGGAAGCCAAAACGATGAAAAACGGGCGAAAATAGCATTTTTTGGTCATGAGCCGCGGCACACACCAAGTGAACCGCGGCACACGAAGACAACCAGCAAATAATATGCACACTGTACTGTGTGCCGCGGCACACACAAAGTGAGCCGCGGCACAGAAAGCGCAAATTGGTTGGTATGCTGAATTTGAATGGGGGCCGCGGAGGTAATAAACTTTTGGGCCGCTTGGGCTTTTGGGGTGTTGGGCCGTGAGGTGGTTGAAGTGAGGAAAGGAATTGATTTACTGGGAAGAGGAGAAACTCACTGAAGGAGAGAAAGAGAACTAATATAAAAAGGGCACATGATAGAACAGATGGAGGGGAACGGAGGCAAGAATGGAGGGGAACGGAGGCAAGAGTTTGGCAGCGGAAGAAATAAGGAGTTTTCGGCGGGTGAAACACGGTGTAGATTTGTGGGGCAACGACAACACCACGGATCCCTACGGTTTTTCTGCATCTTAGCTTTTAGATTTATTCGAGTAGGATTTTGATTGTAGCCAAATTCATGACGGTTTGATTATTTATTATTATTTCGATTTACTCGTTATTCTATTGAATTGGATTCTTCTTACTGTTCTTAATGCTTTTTAATTGTCTGGCCAACAGTTAATTTGTTTTGAATGTCTTTATGGATTCGGGAGATGAAATTTAGGCATAGTTCTTGTTAGACGAATTATAATTTTCATGAGATAAGAATATACTCATCCGAATTGTGAAGCCTGTTATTGTGGGAATTCTTGAACTGTTTTAGCTATTAATTATCTGATTCGAATAGGGATATATCGAGTTAGTAATTCGTAGTATTTTCTATCGACCTTGGGAAAGGCTTTAGAATAATTTAGGAATTCCTGGCTTACAATCAATTGAATAACAGTGAATTGAATCGAATAAATATCATTCCCGATTGTTTGAGGTGAAAATCATAATCCTACCCCTTATTAGTATTATTATTATTATTATTATTAGTATTAGTACTATTATTTACTTTCTGCAATTAGTTTAGATATAAACTCTATTTAATTGTTCTTCAAATAAAATTGTGAGTTGATTAAATTTTGGTACTTAGTGAAATCTGTCCTCGAGGGAACGATACTTTACTTATTACTTTATTACTTGTTGACACCGTGCACTTGCGGCATATTGTGAGGGATTTTCCCACAACAAGTTTTTGGCGCCGTTGCCGGGGACTGATTTTTCGCTAATATCAATACCAAGCGACTCTAATTTTAATTTGAAGTTTCTTCTTTAGTTTCTATATTTTTATTTTTTTCATTATGTTTTCTTATGAGTATCGTGACCCTTGGCATTTCATAAATTTCGATGCTCTTAATAATTTGCCAAATAGGGTCAGTCAGCCCCCTCCCCCAAAACAAAAGACCATGCTTGAAATTTATGTAGACGTTCTTAAAAATCCTGATAGTAGCATTTTTGAGCTAGCATGTGCACATCGTGGTCTTGAGGCTCACTACGGTTATTTTCCAGCTCATTTATTTAGTAGTGAAGTTGAGGGGGAGGTCGAGAAGAATGACATGTTGAGTTTTAGGGTCAGTCAGCCCCCTCCCCCAAAACAAAAGACCATGCTTGAAATTTATGTAGACGTTCTTAAAAATCCTGATAGTAGCATTTTTGAGCTAGCATGTGCACATCGTGGTCTTTAGGTTCACTACGGTTATTTTCCAGCTCATTTATTTAGTAGTGAAGTTGAGGGGGAGGTCGAGAAGAACGACATGTTGAGTTTTAGGGTCGATCCCCCAGCACCCAATGATTTCATAAAGTGTGATGAGCCTAGAGAAGAAGTTATCATTGATGATGTTTCCAAAGAAATTCCATTAAATTGTCATCAAACTTCGACTAATAAGGTGAATACTTTTGTGCCAAAAATTTTATTAACGGTGCCACGCATAATTTTTCCTAAATCCATAATGGGAGAGATTGACCCCATTACTCATGATTTTGTTGAGGCTGATTCTTCGAGTTCTAATGAGGTTGTGCATGATAATTCTTTATTATTTGCCCATTCGAACTCTGCTTATTTTTTCATGCCTTATCATTATTATATTCTTCCATCATTTTTTGGTTGTCCGCATAATTATTCTTATTCATCATTTTTGGCAACCGGGCATGAGCCAAAGCCTCCCCTATGGAATAAGAGGCTTATTGATTGCAAGAAGGGGGCATTTGGCAATCTCCCTAGAAAAAACCACGTTAGATTTTTTTTGCCACGTCGTGCTCAAGACGTAAAATAGAGCGCTGGATGGGAGGCAACCCATCATTTTTACTTGCTTTCTAGTTAGTTGTTTTTATTTGATTTTTTGTTATTAATTATTTTTCTTTATTTTGTTATTTCATTTGGATTCGTGTATTCTTGTTGGCCCTTATTTCTCTGATATTTCTTTTTAACCCCGATGAGTTATTATTCTTCATATTCTAGTCTTTCTTGATTTAATGTCTATTGTTATCTCATGACTAGAGACTAAGTTTGGGGGTCCCTTGTGATGCTGAGCGTTATTTGAAGTATGGATTGATCGACGTTTCCACTCAGACATGTGCTGGTGTTCAAGAAGACATTTGGAATAAGTCTCACTTTTCCTTATCTCTTTTATTTTCACATGAGTTTTATTATTGATAATGTTATGTGTAGTGGACTTTATTTTGCATGCTGTTGATGGTTTTTGCAAGCTTGAATTTTTCGTGAATTTTCCGTGCTTCCATGTGTAAAACTGATGTTACGATACTGATTTCTCTTTGAAGAAACAGTTGACTTTTGGTCGAGTTGCAATCAGCGATATCTGTTTCTGTTGAGTATTCAATTAGGTCCGAAATTTTATCATTTTTGTAGAAATTTTAGCAGATAAGAAAAGAGACATACGTGTTTTCAAATCACCGTTTATACGTTTGGTTAAACTTTTCGCGTAGCTCGTCGTCCAGTACCATGAGTCTTGTTGGCATTTAAATTGAGTTTAGAGTCGGACAGTTTTTCCCAAGAAAAAGTCGAGATATTAATTGTTCTATGATGGGAAGTTTAGTAACCGGGGGTATTCACGTGACCCGTTGTTTACTCTCGCGTAAAACGACGACCCTGAATAGATTAATAATTTAGAAATATCGCATTACCGATGATGGGAAGCCTAGTAACCGGGGGTATTCACGTGACCCGTTGTCTACTTTCGCGTAAAACGGCAACCTTGACATGCGGGACTTGCTATTCGAGTTTTTTCTCCGCTGTAGAGGGGGACTTAGTAACTAGAAGCATCCATGTGCCCCATGAGTGTCTTTTACGTCAAACGGTTCCCCGATACATGAGAATGGAAATCCACCCTAGGATCATCCCGATGAAATATCCCGAGAGCCGAAACCTAGTGGTTAACTCGAATCATATTATTGATCATACATAGGGGAATGCTGTCCGAGGAGTAAGTTTAATAATGAAACTCTTGAATTTTGCCTCTAGACTGTGGGATTGGGCGAATTGGCTTGTTTAATCTAACCCTTCATATTGACGGTCGGTTAAATTCACGCTTGTTAATCTTTGAGCTTGATTTTCTCCATGAACGATTGATTAGGACTGAAATTGGTTACTTAGTGGAATCAGTGTCCGGGACTGACTCACTATTACGATACTTGTATTATTCTTTGAGATTTTCAGGGTAGTATTGATTAAGTTGAGCACTATGGATTTGCATGATTATTCACGATACATTTTGTTTAAAATTATAATTTTTTGCTTGAGGACAAGCAAAGGCTCAAGTTTGGGGGTATTTGTTAGGTGTATTTTTATGCATTTTTATATCATTATTTTATATCCATCTTGAGCCTAAATCAGCCTAAATGAGCTTTTAATGCATTATTTTTATATGTTTTGCAGGAAATCGGAGTTCGGAAGCCAAAACGATGAAAAACGGGCGAAAATAGCATTTTTTGGTCATGAGCCGCGGCACACACCAAGTGAACCACGGCACACGAAGACAACCAGCAAATAATATGCACATTGTACTGTGTGCCGCGGCACACACAAAGTGAGCCGCGGCACAGAAAGCGCAAATTGGTTGGTATGCTGAATTTGAATGGGGGCCGCGGAGGTAATAAACTTTTGGGCCGCTTGGGCTTTTGGGGTGTTGGGCCGTGAGGTGGTTGAAGTGAGGAAAGGAATTGATTTACTGGGAAGAGGAGAAACTCACTGAAGGAGAGAAAGAGAAATAATATAAAAAGGGCACATGATAGAACAGATGGAGGGGAACGGAGGCAAGAGTTTGGCAGCGGAAGAAATAAGGAGTTTTTGGCAGGTGAAACACGGTGTAGATTTGTGGGGCAACGACAACACCACGGATCCCTACGGTTTTTCTGCATCTTAGCTTTTAGATTTATTCGAGTAGGATTTTGATTGTAGCCAAATTCATGACGGTTTGATTATTTATTATTATTTCGATTTACTCGTTATTCTATTGAATTGGATTCTTCTTACTGTTCTTAATGCTTTTTAATTGTCTGGCCAACAGTTAATTTGTTTTGAATGTCTTTATAGATTCGGGAGATGAAATTTAGGCATAGTTCTTGTTAGACGAATCATAATTTTCGAGAGATAGGAATATACTCATGCGAATTGTGAAGCCTGTTATTGTGGGAATTCTTGAACTGTTTTAGCTATTAATTATCTGATTCAAATAGGGATATATCGAGTTAGTAATTCGTAGTATTTTCTATCGACCTTGGGAAAGGCTTTAGAATAATTTAGGAATTCCTGGCTTACAATCAATTGAATAACAGTGAATTGAATCGAATAAATATCATTCCCGATTGTTTGAGGTGAAAATCATAATCCTACCCCTTATTAGTATTATTATTATTATTATTATTATTAGTATTAGTACTATTATTTACTTTCTGCAATTAGTTTAGATATAAACTCTATTTAATTGTTCTTCAAATAAAATTGTGAGTTGATTAAATTTTGGTACTTAGTGAAATCAGTCCTCGAGGGAACGATACTTTACTTATCACTTTATTACTTGTTGACACCGTGCACTTGCGGCATATTGTGAGGGATTTTCCCACAACACTACTGGAGCTGGAAAACCCAGAGTCTATGAGATGAAGAAGGCCGACGACCCAGAAGACAGCATGATTGCAGGTACTCTCAAGATCCGCCCTCAGCTCGTTTGTGTTATTTTTTATACTGGTGCTTCATACTCCTTTTTATCTGCTTCTTGTTTGAGTCGTTTGCAATTAGATCATGTTACCAATAGTGAACCTTATGTGATTGGTCTACTCGATGGTAGAAGAATTGTTGGGAATCGTGAAGTGCAGAACTGTCCGATTCGCCTGAATGACTGTGAGTGGTTGTCAGACTTGATTATGGTCGATTTACCTAAAGATGATGTGATCTTGGGTATCGATTGGATGGATCGTCATGATGCCATACTTAGCGTCTGCAAGCGGATAGTGACCGTCACATTTGATGATGGTGTTGAGTGTATTTTTCAGGGTGATAATCCCAGTCATTTAGGGAGAGTCATCAGTGCAATGAAAGCAGTGAAATTTCTTAACCAAGGATTTGTTGGTTATTGGTGCTACATGACCAAGACAGTAGATCGACTAGTTGAATTGGCCGATAATCCTCTAGTACGAGATTACCCAGATGTATTTCTAGATGAGTTTCCGGGCTTACCCCCACATCGTGAGGTAGAATTCATTATTGAGTTAGAGCCAGGTATGTTCCCGCTTTCGAAAGCACCGTATCGTATGGCACCAACTGAGATGCGCAGGAGTTGAAGAGCCAGCTTGAAGATTTGACTGAGAAGGGCTATATTCGACCTAGTGCGTCCCCCTGGGGAGCACCAGTGTTATTTGTATGGAAGAAAGACGGATCTCTACGTTTGTGTATTAATTACCGTGAGCTGAACAGGGTAACAATCAAAAACAAATATATGTTGCCTCGTATTGACGATTTGCTGGATCAACTCCAAGGCACTGCTTTATTTTCCAAGATATACTTTAGATCCGGATATCATCGATTGAGGATTCGAGCGTCTGACATTTTGAAGACAGATTTTCATACTCGTTATGGGTATTATGAATTCGTGGTGATGCCTTTTGGACTGACGAATGCACCAGTAGTATTCATGGAGTTATTGAATCGAGTTTTTATTGACTATGTGGATCATTTTATAGTCATTTTTATTGATGACATTCTGATTTACTCTCATGACCATGAAGAGCATGAGTATCACCTCCGTTAGGTTCTCGATGCGTTAAGGCGGGAACAGCTCTATGGAAAATTTTTCAAATGTGAGTTCTGATTGACTGAGGTTATTTTTCTTGGACATGTGATATCAGCCGATGGGGTGAGAGTAGACCCACATAAGACAGAAGCTATCCGAGACTGGCTACCTCCGAAGAATGTGAAGGAAGTTTGCAGTTTCCTGGGCCTAGTAGGTTATTACTGACGATTCGTGTAAGGTTTTTCCAAGGTTGCTCAACTGAGGACTAATCTGTTGAGGAAGGATAAGAAGTATTTGTGGTAAGAGGCATGTCAGTAAAGTTTTGATGAACTCAAGAGTCGATTGATTTCAGCAACGGTTTTAGTTCTACTAAAAGGAACGGGAGGATACGTGGTGTATAGTGACGCGTCGATACAGGGCCTTGGACGTGTGTTAAAGCAGAATGGGAAAGTGATTGCCTATGCATCAAGACAGTTGCGACCTTACGAGGTCAACTACCCGACCAATGATTTGGAGCTAGCAACAATGGTGTTTGCTTTGAAAATCTGGCGTTTTTATATGGAGGTAGCTATCAGATTTTACTGATCACAAGAGCCTAAAGTACATTTTTACTCAGAAGGAGTAGATCATGAGACAGATAAGGTGGCTAGAACTAATCAAAGACTATGATATCGAGATCCTTTACCATCTGGGTAAAGCAAATGTGGTTGCCGATGTCTTGAGTCGTAAGACAGTATAAGAGCAGATACTTGCCCCCATGACAGTTCAGAGAGAATTGCAGTTAGAGTTCATGACGCCGTAGATCGAGATCTGGTTACAGCGTGTTCAGGGACAACTTTGCACGCTTGATATTACAACATCCCTTGACGATATATTCAGGGCGAAACAGGTGACAGACCCGTTCTTATCTATAATTCGGGGTGATGTAGATCAGTGGAAATCCCCTGGATTTGTGATTCACGAGGACAGACTGATACGGTTCAAGAATCGAGTATGTATACCGACGGATGAAGAGTTGAGGAACGATATTCTAAAGGAGGCCCATGTTACCCCATACTCCATTCACCTGGGATCGAATAAAATGTACAAGGATTTAAAGCTATATTTTTGGTGGGGTAATATGAAATGGGAAGTTGCATAACTCGTTTCGAGATGTTTGACCTATTAGCAGGTCCAGATTGAACATCAACAACCAGCAGGTGTGCTGAAACCACTCCCGATTCCTGAGTGGAAATGGGAGGACATATCAATGGATTTTATTACTAGCTTGCCGGCGAGCCGTTGAGGTATGAATACGATTTGGGTGATTGTGGACTGTCTGACCAAATCAGCCCACTTCTTGGAGATTAAGTATACATGGGGTCCGATGATGTTGGCCCAGCTATTCATTAAAGAGATTGTAAGGCTACATGGTACCCCCGAGAGTATTGTATCGGATCGTGACGGGCGGTTTGTGTCACATTTATGGAAGGCAGTCCATCGTGCGATGGGTCTGCAGTTGAATTTCAGTACGACATTTCATCCTCAGACCGATGATCAGTTTGAGAGTACTATTCAGAATCTGGAGCATATGTTTAGGGCATGTGCTCTCGATTGGAAGTATGATTGGGAAGCCCAACTACCTTTGGTGGAGTTCACCTACAATAATAGCTGCCATGCTTCTATTAAGATAGCACCTTATGAGGCATTGTTTGGCCGCCATTGTATGTCACCTTTGTGTTGGGACGACTTGTCTGAATCCCTTGCTACGGAGCCTGATATGTTGTTACCAGCTCGTGAGAAGATTGACCTGATTAAGAGTTGTCTATTAACGGCTCAGAGCCGACAGAAATCGTATCAGACAACCAATGACGGCCACTTGAGTTTGAGCTTGGTGATCATGTACTGGTAAAATTTTCTCCTACTCGAGGTGTTTTTCGTTTTGGGAAGAGAGGCAAGTTGAGTCCGAGGTATATTGGACCGTTTGATATTTTAGAACGTGTAGACGATCTAGCCTATCGTCTGGCGTTACCACCAGCCTTGAGTGGGATTCACAACGTGTTTCATGTTTCCCAGTTGAGGAAGTATGTGGCTGATCCGAGCCATATTAATCAATTCTAAGAGGTCGAGATATCCGATGATCATTCTCATGAAGAACGTCCTCTGCGGATACTAGAGGGAAGGATCAAATAGTTGAGGAATAATATGATTCCCTTATTGAAGATTCAGTGGTCGAGACATGGAATCGAGGAGGCTACGTGGGAAACTGAGGACAACATCTGGGAGAGATATCCCGAGTTGTTTACCCCTAAGTTTCGGGGACAACTCCTTTAAGGGGGGAGTATACGATATCCGCCAGAATTCTCGTCTTTACTGTTGTATTTTTCGGATGATTCGAGTATTGTCATATATCGGTATTTATTGTAATGAGTATAGTGTTGAGATATACTAAATTGAATTTTTATCTTTGTCGTCCACTATATAGTTGATTGTTAGATGTTGTTTGGAGAATTTCATTTTTTGACTATGTGTATTGCCCTTAGCGTACGCTACGACTTTAGCTTTATGCATGCTATGTGTGTAACATTACGTACATAACACTTCAATGTTAACGTACGTAATATGGTGTATCAGACAGCATCTCGTCTTTCGGCGTGTAGGTCCATACACGTCCGGTATTCTTGGTTCGATTGTGAAGCCAAGTCAACGGCCATTACATACGTAATGTCTATGTGTTAGTGTACGTAATGTACGTAAACGTTACGTACATTATTTAGGCAACGTACGTAAGGGTACATCTGTTTTGAGGCAGTAGTCTCTGGGGACTCGTTGCGTACGTAACCTCGGCAGGATTACATACGTAATGCTCCTAAGGTACGCTATGCCTTGGCCATAGCATACATAATGACAAATGCGGATTATAAAGGCATGGTTTGCCTTTCATTTCTTCACAATCCAAACTCAACCTCTCCTTCTGAAAACCAATCCCCTACTAAATCGATTTTTGGCCCTCCCATCTTGTGTTGGAGCTCAGTCACTTGGATTGGAGCTATTTGATTGGAAGTTGGAGTGTGTTCTCGTAATTGGATTGCATTCTTGTAGTTTTGGTGGTTGTTCTTCATTTCTTGAGGTATGTTCTACAATCCTGCTCTATATGTTCGTAGTAATGATGATATTGATATGGAATACTACATCTAGAGTGGAATTAATCAAGTAAAACATGATTGTGTTAAGCTTTTTAAACACTTATTGAAGAATATAGTGATTAAGGTTTAAAATGAAGATGTTCTTGATGTTTTAATGATAATAATCATGTTTATTAGAGTCACACTCATATTGCTGGATTTATTAACATCATTAGGGCGGTGATGATCATAAGTTTCATTGTAGGTGCATTAAAATCGATGAATTGATGACATAGGATGTGTTAGAACACCATGTTAGGTATTAACTACCTTGGGAAGAACTTAATGAATGTTGAAGATTAGGATGATGTTCTTATGGTTCAAAAAACCTAAATTTTATAATTTCATTTCTGTTTTGGATTAGCAAAGTCATTGGGAGATGATAAAGGATATTGATGAACACAACTATAACTTTTAACATATTCAAAGTTAATCGGATGTGTTGATAACTTAGGAATGTGTTGACCATCATATTAATACGTTGATAGTATTCTTAAGAAGATTATAACAATTATTGGTGATAATGTTATTATAGAATTAATGGTCGAATTCATTTACAACGATCTCTTTGTAGTAGAAGACGTCAATGTGGTTGAACCTAAAGAACTTGGTAAAACCAGTTTTTAAAAATTAACTTGATGTACTATAATTCGTAAATGAGACGATAGAAAGTTCGTTAGGATAGATGAACTATTCGGGTAAGGTTACAGATGTTGTTTCCTATGAATTAATATCATTATCGTATAAATGTGTTATTAAATGAGTTACGTTTCATTCAAGGTTGCTTGTTCAAGTAAGTATTATTGGTCGAGGATACCGTCCGTTTATTCGTTCGAAGAAGGACTATTCGTCTATGGAATTGAGGCAAGTTATATTGCTTTGTTATAATGATGGTTGAATTCTTGTGAATATTATGCGTTTCGTGTATACGTAATGCTCTATGAATATGTGATTCATGATGTGATGTCGTTCTTGACCGTATTACCTTTTTGTGGTGGGATTGTATTCCCAAGTTTACCGCCTTTGATATCGTTGGTCTCGTTGAGCATTATTGTCACTTCGGTGAGTTCTCTCGATTCTTGAATGAATGTGTAATTTGTTGAGTTTTGTTGTCATGTTGCATCGTGACATCTCTGGAGTCATATCTGCGTGCCGATTGGTTATATGTAGGATTTGTCGCCGGGCACATGATGGTCATGCGGGGATGTTTCCGCATTGGACCGTGCACACGAGGCGTAGTTCGTGAGGCTAATTAGGTACATCGTCCCAAGTATATTATGGGTTCCGTATACGGGGTGGACATGTGCACGGACATATTTCTGGATCGGGCGTACTGTGACGTCCGTATTGAGCCATGTTGATTGGTTGTTCATATTCCATGTATGATTGGATATGTCTGACAGTTTGGGACTGACTATTCATACGCCCGAGGGGTATGTTCAGTGGTCAGTTGTTTCTTTGAGATCTTGTATATATATGAATTGTATAATGTCATGAGAATTATTATCATGTATAGTTGACCCTGTGGTTTGCTCGAAATACTTGTATTTCAGGGCGAGGCAAGGGCAAGGCACAAGAAAAGCACGATGGTGGCGAAGGGTATTGAAGGACGCTAGTTCGGGGGGCCCGAACTATTGTTGATCACTTATGTTTAAGTTGTGAAATTTCATTTTCCCTATTCTATATAAAATTCGGAGGGTATATTCCATCTGCATATGGTTTATACCGGATTTGGATCCTGTGTACTGTTGTATAAGTCGATGTATACGGTATAAACTCCTAATCGGGGTTATGATTAATACATTGTGGTTCGGTACCACATTTATGGGATGTTTATATTATGTTTTGATATCACCTGGTGGGTCCCGGTGTGGGGGTCCACGGCACTGTAATAGCTGCCATTTTTGGGGTGTTACAGAAGATGGTATCAGGGAGTCATTTTCTTTTTGAGTTATTGTGGATTGAACTAGTGTCAAGAAGCCTTCGTGCCAAGTGTGACCTATGCAAGCGTCTGACCCTATGAGCCAAATACGGTATGTTCTTAATAATACATGATTTAATTACTGGCATGATATTGATGACGGAACTAATCTCTTTGTTGATTTTGGTATTTCGAGAATCTATGATGGGATCCATCTATTTGATTTTCTGAGGAAAATTCTAAATTGATTATGGGATTGAAATTGTTTCGAACTGATGTCGATGTGATATTTTGTGTGACACTCGCGGTGCCAATAATTCATTATGAACCATCTTCTTGAAAATGTAGTTTCATTGTTGCTACTAACTTAGCATAAATTTGTAATTTAACCGTAAAGACTTATATTGAACTGTGCTTATGATTATTGTTTGTTTCTTTTAGTATGGAAAGAAACATGAGGGGCCATGGTAGAGGGGGCCGAGGCCGAGGAAGGGGCCGAATCCCGAGGCCACGCGCTATTACGCATTCGAGTGTGGGACAAAGCTCGGCAGGGAGTGATTCGCCTACTAGGAGCCAGTCCCACCATGCCGAACGGCATGAGGTGCCCATGTCGACCCTTATGTGATTATGCAGGGCATCATGGCCCAGATGATCCAAATTGGTCAGATGATGGAAGCTATGCAGAGAACTGCTACTACTGGCCAGCAGTAGGGACAACAGTCTCTGCCTCCAGTGCACGGCGGAATCGTGAGCCAGATCATTAGCAACATATAGCGGATGAGACCTCCGACCTTTGTAGGCTCCTCGTAGCCTGCTGATATTGTACACTGGATAGAGCATTTTGAGAAGCTGCTCGAGATGGTGGAACGCCCAGAATAGAATCGAGTTTCCATGGCGGCTTACTACTTTAGTAAAATCACGCATACTTGGTGGCTTTCTGTGAGGCCAGCTGACGGCGAGAGTACTTGGGAAGAACTCAAGAACCTCATGTTGGATCGTTACTATCCATCTACATTCCGTGAAGCCGAATTATCAGAGTTGTTGAACCCCGATCCATCTGAGGATGAGGATGTGTTAGGGATTGCCGAGAAATTCCAGGCACTTCTTCTGTTTGCTACGTCGATTGTTCGTACGGAAGCTGCTAATCAAATATTTCCTTAAGAGGCTTAAACACCGGATGAGGATGCAGTTTCTTAACCACCACTGTACGACCCTACAGGAGTTCATTGAGAAAGCTCTGGAATACGAACTTACTACGAAGGAGATTTCTAAGGAGCAGCCACAATCCTCCAACAAGAGATCCAAGAACCAGACCTAGGCTGACAGTAACCGAGCTACGTTCAATAAGCCCCAATGTGTACCGAATCCTTTTGAGCGGATACCTATGGCATCGAAGCCAGCCGGATCGCACTCTCGAGCGATCAGCTCATCTATTGTGTGCTATAACTGTGGGGACCAGGGGTATATCAGCTCAGAATGCCCGAAGTCGTCCGTCGCATGTCATACTTGTGTGAAGAATGGGCATCATGCTCGTTATTGCAGGGGTGGACCGGGACGTGCTCCAGTAACATCTCATGCTCTAGTTTAATCTTTTGTTCAGGACCATGTACCTCCGTCCGCTTTTTATCAGACTATCGGGGCAAACAGAGGGATGGGCCGTGGAAATCAAGCCGGTACATCTGCTACCAGAGCTGCAAAACCCAGAGTCTACGATATGAAGAAGGCCGACGATCTCGAAGCCAGCATGATTGCAGGTACTCTTGAGATCTGCTCTCATCCTGTTTATGTTATTTTTGATACTGGTGCTTTACACTCCTTTTTATCTGTTTCTTGTTTAAGTCGTTTGCAGTTAGATCATGTTACCGATTGTGAACCTTATGAGATTGGTCTACGCGATGGTAGAAGAATTGTTGGGAATCGTGAAGTGCAGAACTGTTCGATTCGCATGAACGACCGTGAGTGGTTGTCAGACTTGATTGTGGTCGATTTACCTAATGATGACGTGATCTTGGGTATCGATTAGATGGATCGTCATGATGCCATACTTAGAATCTACAAGCGGACAGTGACTGTCACATCTGATGATGGTGTTGAGTGTATTTTTCAGGGTGATAATCCCAGTCATTTTGGGAGTGTCATAAGCGCAATGAAAGCAGTGAACCTACTTAACCAAGGATTTATTGGTTATTGGTGCTACATGAAGAAGACAGCAGATCGACCAGTTGAATTGGCCGATATTCCGGTAGTATGAGATTACCTAGATGTATTTCCAGATGAGTTGCCGGGCTTACCCCTACATCATGAGGTAGAATTCACTATTGAGTTAGAGCTAGGTATGTCCCCGCTTTGGAAAGCACCATATCATATGGGACCGACTGAGATGCAGGATTTGAAGAGCTAGCTTGAGAATTTGACTGAGAAGGGCTATATTCGACCTAGTGCATCCCCTTAGGGAGCACTAGTGTTATTTGTACAGAAGCAAGACGGATGTCTGCATTTGTGTATTGATTACCGTGAGCTGAACAGGGTAAAAATCAAGAACAAATATTCATTGCCTCGTATTGACGATTTGCTGGATCAACTCCAAGTCACCGCTGTATTTTCCAAGATAGACTTTAGATGCGGATATCATCAGTTGCAGATTCGAGAGTAGGACATTCCAAAGACAGCTTTTCGTACTCGCTATGGGCATTATGAATTCGTGGTGATGCCTTTTGGACTGATGAATGCACCAGCAGTATTCATGGAGTTGATGAATCGAGTTTTTGTAGACTATCTGGGTCATTTTGTAGTCGTTTTTATTAAAAACATTCTGATTTACTATCGTGACCATGAAGAGCACGAGTATCACCTCCGTTAGGTTCTCGATGCGTTGAGGCGGGAACTGCTCTATAGAAAATTGTCCAAATGTGAGTTCTGAATGCCTGAGGTTATTTTTCTTGGACATGTGATATCAGCTGATGGGGTGAGAGCAGACCTACAGAAGACAGAAGCTATCCCAGACTGGCTACCTCTGAAGAACGTGAAGGAAGTTCGCAGTTTCCTGAGCCTAGCAGGTTATTACCGACAGTTCGTGAAAGGTTTTTCCAAGATTGCTCAACCGCTGACTAATTTGTTTAGGAAGGATAATAAGTATTTATGATCAGAGGCATGTCAGCAGAGTTTTGATGAACTCAAGAGTTGATTGATTTCAGCACCAATTTTAGTTCTACCAAAACTAACAGAAGGATATGTGGTGTATAGTGACGCGTCGAGACAGGGCCTTAGATGTGTGTTAATGCATTATGGGAAAGTGATTGCCTATGCATCAATATAATTGCGACCTTACGAGGTGAACTACCCAAACCATGATTTCGAGCTAGCAGCCGTGGTGTTTTCTTTGAAAATCGGGCATCACAATTTGTATGGAGTCACCTGTCAGATTTTTACGGATCACAAGAGCCTAAAGTACATCGTTACTCAAAAGGTGTTGAACATGAGACAGAGAAGGTGGCTAGAACTAATCAAAGACTATGATATCGAGATCCTTTACCATCCGGGCAAAGCAAATATGGTTGCCGACGCCTTGAGCATAAGACAGTATAGGAGCATATGCTTGCCCGCTTGACAGTTCAGAGAGAATTGCAGTTAGAGTTCATGTGGCCGGAGATTGAGATCTGGTTACAGCGTGTTCAGGGACAACTTTGGACACTTGATATTTCATCGTCCATTGACGATATAATCACGGCTAAACAGGTGATGGACCCGTTCTTATCTAGAATTTGGGGTGAAATAGATCAGGAGAAAGCCCCTGGATTTGTGATTCAAGAGGACCTACTGATATGCTTCAAGAATCGAGTATGTGTACTGGCGGATGAAGATTTGAGGAATGCTATTCTAAAGGAGGCCCATGCTACCCCATACTCCATTCACCCAGGGTCAAATAAAATGTATAAGTATTTGAAGCTATATAATTGGTGGGGTAATATGAAACGGGAAGTTACATAATTGGTTTCGAGATGTTTGACCTGTCAGCAGGTCAAGATTGAACATCAACGACCAGCAGGTGTGCTGAAACCACTCCCGATTCCTGAGTGGAAATGGGAGGAATATCAATGGATTTATTACTAGCTTGCCAACGAGCTATCGAGGTATGAATACGACTTGGGTGATAGTGGATCGTCTGACCAAATCAGCCCACTTTTTGGAGATTAAGGATATGTGGGGTCCCGAGACGTTGGCCCAGTTGTTCATTAACAAGATTATAAGACTGCATGGTACCCCCAAGAGTATTGTATCAGATTGTGACGGACGGTTCGTGTCACATTTATGGAAGGCAGTCCATCGTGTGATGGGTACGTAGTTGAGGGCTTGTTCTCTCGATTGGAAGTACGATTGGGAAGCCCAACTACCTTTGGTGGAGTTCACCTACAATAATAGTTGGCATGCTTCTATTAAAATAGCACCTTATGAGGCATTATATGGCCGCCGTTGTAGGTCCCCTTTGTGTTGGGACGACTTGTCTAAATCCCTTGGTACGGAGCCCGATATGTTTTTAGCAGCTCGTGAGAAGATTGCCCTAATTATGAGTCGTCTATTAACGGCTCAGAGCCGACAGAAATCATATGCAGACAACCGACGATGACCACTTGAGTTTGAGCATGGTGATCATGAAGTTTCTCCTACTCGAGGTATTTTGCGTTTTGGAAGGAGAGGCAAGTTGAGTATGAGGTATATTGGACCGTTTGAGATTTTGGATCGTGTAGGAGATCTATCCTATCATCTGGCGTTACCACCAGCCTTGAGTCAGATTCAAAACGTGTTTCAGATTTCCCAGTTGAGGAAGTATGTGGATGATGCGAGCCATATTATTCAATTCGAAGAGGTCGAGATAGCCGATGATCATTCTTATGAAGAACGTCCTATGCGGATACTCGAGAGGAGGATCAAACTATTAAGGAACAATATGATTCCCTTATTGAATATTCAATGGTCGAGACACGGAATCGAGGAGGCTACGTGGGAAACTGAGGATAGCATGCGGGAGAGATACCCCGAGTTGGTTACCCCTTAGTTTCGGGGACGAAACTCCTTTAAGGGGGGAGTATGTGATATCCGCCTGAATTCTCGTCTTTACTGTTGTATTTTTCGGATGATTCGAGTATTGTCGTATCATATCCGTATTTATTATAATGAATATATTGTTGAGATATACTAAATCAAATTTTTATCTTTGTCGACCACTATATAGTTGGTTGTTAGATGTTGTTTGGAGAATTTCATTTTTTTGACTATGTGTATTGCCCTTAGCATACGCTACGATTTTAGCTTTACGCATGCTATGTGTGTAATATTACGTACGTAAAACTTCAATATTAACGTATGTAATATGGTGTATAAGACAGCATCTCGCCTTTCGGCGTGTAGGTACATGCACGCCTGGGATTCTTGGTTCGATTGTGACAGCCAAGTCAACGGCCATTACGTACATAATGACCATGTGTTAGCGTACGTAATGTACGTAAACTTTATGTACGTTATATGGGAAACATATGTAAGGGTACATGTTTTTTGAGGCAGTAGCCTCTGGAGACTCGTTGTGTACGTAACCTCAGCAGGATTACGTACGTAATGCTCCTTACATACGATATGCCTTGGCCATAGCGTACGTAATGATAAATGTGGATTATAAAAGCATGGCTTTCCTTTCATTTCTGCATGATCCAAACTCAACCTCTCCCTCTGAAAACCGATCCCCTACCTTACTAAATCGATTTTTGGCCCTTCCATCTTGTGTTGGAGCTCAGTCATTTGGATTGGATCTTATTGATTGGAAGTTGGAGTGTGTTCTCGTAGTTGGATTGCATTCTTGTAGTTTTGGTGGTTGTTCTTCATTTCTTGAGGTGTGTTGTACAATCCTGCTGTATATGTTTGTAGTAATGATGATATTGATATGGAATACTACACATAGAGTGGAATTAATCAAGTAAAATATGATTGTGGTTAATCTTTTTAAACACTTTTGAAGAATATAGTGATTAAGGTTTAAAATGATGATGTTCTTGATGTTTTAATGATAATAATCATGTTTGTTGGAGTCATACTCATCTTGCTGGATTTATTAACATCATTAGGATGGTGATGATCATAATTTTTGTTGTAGTTACATTAAAATCGATGAATTGATGACGTAGGATGTGTTAGAACACCATGTTAGGTATTAACCTACCTTGGGAAGAACTTAATGAATGTTGAAGATTATGATGATGTTCTTATGGTTCAGAAAACCTAAAAGACATAATTTCATTTCTGTTTTGGCTTAGCAAAGTCGTTGGGAGATGATAAAGGATATTGATGAACATAGCTATAACTTTTAACATATTCAAAGTTAATCGGATGTGTTGATAACTTAAGAATGTGTTGATCATCATATTAATACATTGATAGTATTCTTAGAAAGATTATAACAATTATTGGTGATAATGTTATTATAAAATTAATGGTCGAATTCATTTACAACGATCCTTGTGTAGTAGAAGACGTCAATGTGGTTGAACCTAAAGAACTTGGTAAAACTAGTTTTTAAAAATGAACTTGGTGTACTATAATTCATAAGTGAGACGAAAGAAAGTTCGTTAGGATAGATTAACTATTCGGGTAAGGTTGCGGATGTTGTTTCCTATGAATTAATATCATTATCATATGAATGTGTTATTGAATGAGTTAGTTACATTCAAGGTTGCTTGTTCGAGTGAGTATTATTAGTCAAGGATACTATCCTTTTGTTCGTTCGAAGAAGGACTATTCGTCTATAGAATTGAGGTAAGTTATCTTGCTTGGTTATAATGATGGTTGAATTCTTGTGAATATTATGCATTTTGTGTATACGTAATGCTCTATGAATCTGTGATTCATAATGTGATGTCGTTCTTGATTGTATTACCATTTTGTGGTGGGATTGTATTCCCAAGTTTATCGCCTTTGATACCGTTGGTCTCGTTGAGCATTGTTGTCACTTCAATGAGTTCTCTCGTGTAATACCCGGTTGTAATTCAGTCATTATCATTCAGTTCTTATCATTCTGTAATTGTCACTCAGTAATTTTCACTCATTAATAATCATTTGTCACTCATATTCAATCATTGTATTCATCGTTCAGAGTAATTGTATCGTGTATCAATCGTCATTCATCATCAATCAAGATGGAGTTTCGTGCCGTGTTTATCACCGTTGTCATATTCATAGTGTGCTGTGTGTGAGGAGTAACGCACGCTACGTACTCTCTTTAGCGTGCGCTAATTGAGTACGGGTAGCACACGCCACCTCTCAACACTAGCGCAAGCTAGTGTAGTTAAGCAGGCAGTCCAGAAGGCACTGGACTACAGTTGGGATTGTAAGTAGCGCACGCTACAAATGGTAAGTAGCGAGCGCTAGAGAGCCGGAGTAGCGCACGCTATGGAGTCGGTGTAGCGCGCACTAAGGTCGCATCAGGTTGAGTCCAGTGGCTACTGGACTGAATTGGATTAATTCATAGCGCACGCTATGAGTGGTTTTAGCGTACGCAAATGGTGTAGTAGCGCACGCTAATTATTGAGTGTAGCGTACGCTACTGCGATCAGATCAGAGGACAGAAGGTTCTGGACTCCAGTACCGGGCATCAGATAATTCGTTAGCGCACGCTAACATTTGGAGTTAGCGCACGATATGTGTACATCCGTAGCGCACGCTACAAGAGGTACGTAGCGCACGCTACTGTTTTCGGACAGTGTGTACTAGACTACCCAAAACACCCGTTAGCGCACGCTAAGCATAGGGGCTAGCGCGCGCTAAACTGGGATTTCTATAAATTGGACAGTGTAGCCCAGATTTCGTCATTTGTAATTTCTTCTCATTCTCTCATCGGTTCCAGGCGATTTGGAGCGATTTGGAGAGTATTCTTCGAGGTGTAATTATCAATCATCATCTTCAAGCTCATCATTCTGATTAATCATCATTTCATCATCTTCATCACATCAAATCAAAGGTAATGATTTCTTGAATCTAGAATTTCGGATATTTGGGGTTTTCCTTCCGATTTCTTCGTATGAACTTAGATTGTTGTTGGAATATATTAGATATGGATTATCTACCTTGGATTAATGTATTCCTACAGATTTAATGGCATATATTTCGGATTTCAAGAACACTTTGGGGGTTGACTTTGATATTTTGGGGTTTTTTTATTAGATGTTGTCGTTAACTTGAACTATGGATTCCTATGGGATTATTGATATCATTGAAAGTGTTTTGATGGTTTGAAATACTCATCTTGGAGTTGGTTTTGATATATTCGAGTTGGATATTGTTGTAACGACGTTTGAGTCGGTTATGATCGCATTTGATTCGTGTATTGAGCGGTTGTTGGTAATTATTGTTATTCAAGGTTGTTCGAGCGACCGACACCTCATTTTAGGACGTTGTTCGTGGAAGGACATTGTTCACCGGTGTTGAGTAAGTTAATTCTTACTCAGTTAAAGGGATATTCATTCCTTTCGTTGTTGTTCATTCATAATCATAACTCATTCATATTGTATTAACCTTATCGAGACTTGTCATTGTCAATTAATCATTTCAGTCACGAGGAACGACGGTTCCAATTATTTCATTGAGCTATCATTCATTTCACTGTCATTTCATCTCGGTGAGTCATTATTCATTTTCGATGTCACTTTTGTTATCTCGTGGCATTCCGGGTCATACTGGCGTGCCGATTGGTATGTGTAGGATTTCCATGTCGGGCACATTTAAGTCGTGTGTTGGTTTTTGGCCTCACATTGGACTGTGCACACGAGTCGAATGCTTCGTGAGACTGATTAGGTACAAGACCACACGTGTATTCGATCGATACTCGTTGGTGGTTTGTGCACGGACACATTTCCATCCCGGACGTAGTGTGGCGCATTTCCTTTGAGCCGTACTGTTAGTTGATTCATATAGCATGTTTGATTGCGTATGTTTTCAACAGGATTGTGATTATTCAACTCTTGAGGATTGTTGTTCTGTGTAACTGACCCCGTTGGGGGATATTGTTTTTCAAGTCATGGCAAGGCAAAAGCATGGGGAGAGCACGTTGATGGTGAGGAGTCCCAATGATACTAGTAGGGGACCCCAGTCTTTTCAGTCATTTATGTTTCCTTCATTTATTCCGCTGCAAACATTCCGTTTGAATACTCATTTCACTTAGTGTTGTATATTTTACCTCCATATAAAATATACATGTATTCTATATTATCTTGGGTGTGTTGTATGAAATTCCTCATTGGAGTAATTAATGTTGTAATGTGGTTCGGTACTACATTTACCCTGCGTAATTCATTCATTTTCATTAGCCTGGTGGGTCCCAGTCGGGGGTCCACGGCACTGTAATATCCGCCTAGTTTGGGGTGTTATAGAGTTGGTATCGGAGCGTGGTTTTGAATAATACCTTCCGAGTCATGTCTCATTTGAAATCACCGTTCATCAGACTAGTATCATTGGACTTTCGCGTCACGTGTGACCTGTGCAAGAGCCGAGCCCCTCATACCAAAGAACAATAAGATTTCCTCATCTATCATTTTCATTTGTGATCAAGTCGATCATGTGAATTCATTAACCACTCAGTTCATTTCATTGTTTAGTTGTTGATCTTGAGGATCATATCATTAATCTTGTTAACTTGTTCAAGATATTCATTTCAAGAATTTCATCATATAATCACGTCATTTTAGTTGATCATTCATGTAATCGTTGTATTTGAGCGCGTATGCTCATTTTCATCTTTTCATAATATAATCATAATGTGATATTCATGCGAGATATATAATTATCATGCGACCTTCCTATTTCAGTATGGAGAGAGCTGTCAGGGGATACACGGGGAGAGGCCGCGGTGCAGGCAGAAATCCGGGAAATAATCACTCAGTTCCAGGAAGTCGTACCCAGGACTCAGCTCGTTCGGAAGATGTTCGGGTTGATCCACTCACTTTTATGCAGGTCATGATGACCCATATGAAATTTCTCAATCATCATTGTGCCACTCTGGCCGATTTAATCGAGAGAAGTCTCCCGTGTGAGCCTGCTGCTAAGGAAATTGCTAAGCAACAACCTTCATATGCTGGCAAGAAGTCTAAGAACCATAATCAGTCTGACGGCAGTCAGGCCACTTTCAAGAAACAACGTGCGGGCTCTACTTTTTCTGAGCGACCTCCTATGGTGCCTAAACCCGTGGAATCTCAGTCACGAGCGGCCAGTTCGGCCATCACCTGTTTCAACTGTGAAGAACAGGGTCATTTCAGCACCAAATGTCCGAAACAGACTGTCACATGCCACAACTGTGGGATTGCTGGGCATAGGGCCCGTTTTTGCCGAAGGGACTCTAAACCCACTCCGGCGTCATCTCAGGCCCCAGGACATTCAGCGGTGCAGAATCAGGCCACTCAGTCAGCATCGTTCAAGACGACATGAGCTAATAAAGACGGAGCTAAGAGCTATCAGACGGGAGCGTCCGGATCGGATGACGGCAAGCCCCGTATATATGAGATGAAGAAGACCGACGATCCAGAGGCCCGGATGATCTTAGGTACACTCGATATTCTATCTCAACCTGTGTGTACCCTTTTTGATACTGGTGCATCGCATTCATTCATTTCCGAGTCATGTTTGAGTAGGCTACGTCTGGGTAGTGCTACTAGTTGTGAGCCTTATGTCATTAGTCTACCTGACGGTAGAAGAATTATTGGAAATCGCGAGATTCAGAATTGTCCGATTTAGCTTCAGGGCCATGTATGGCTAGCAGACCTAATTGTGGTAGATTTACCGAGAGACGACGTCATTTTGGGTATTGATTGGATGGATCATCACGATGCCATCATTAGTGTCCGTAAGCGTATGGTCACTATCATTTCAGACGATGGGGTTGAATGTGTTTTTTAGGGAGGTAATCCCGGCTGTTCTGGTAAGGTCATTAACTTGATGAAAGCAGTGAAATTACTCAACCAGGGATGTAAAATCATTCATTATATATCATTGTCATCGATTGACCATTCTAAGGTGATCGATATGTTCAATCATTCATTATATCATTGTCATCGATTGGCCGTTCTAAGGCAGTCGAGGTGTTCAATCATTCATTGTATCATTTTCATCGATTGGCCGTTCTAAGGCAATCGAGGTGTTCAACCATTCGTGGTATCATTGTTATCGTTTGACGATGTACTCCCAGACGAGCTACCTGTTTTACCTCCACCGAGGGATATGGAATTCATGATAGAGTTGGAGCCTGGTACATCCCCATTATCGAAGGCACCGTACTGGATAGCCCCGACCGAAATGCAGGAATTAAAGAATCAATTAGAGGATTTGATCGAGAAGGGTTATATCCGACTGAGTGCGTCCCCGTGGGGAGCACCAGTGTTGTTTGTCAAGAAGAAGGATGTTTCGTTCCGCTTGTGTATTGATTACGGAGAATTGAACCGGGTGACGATCAAGAATATGTATCCTCTACCCCGTATTGATGATCTCTTAGATCAACTTCAGGGAGCTTCAGTATTTTCCAAGATCGACTTAAGATCTGGATATCACCAGTTGCGCATTCGAGAGTCGGATATCGCGAGGGCGGCGTTTCAAACACACTATGGCCATTATGAGTTCGTGGAGTACATTAATGCACTAATGCACCTGCGGTATTCATGGAGTTAATGAATCGGGTTTTCATCGACTATTTGGATCAGTTCATGGTTGTCTTTATTGATGACATTTTAATTTATTCTTGACTGGGAGGAGCACGAGTTTCACCTTCATCAGGTACTCGACGTGTTGAGACGAGAACAACTTTATGGGAAGTTTTCCAAATGTGAGTTCTGGATGTCCGAAGTGACGTTTCTCGGACATGTATTTTCTTCAGACGGAGTTCGTGTCGACCCTCAAAAGACAGAGGCTATTCGATATTGGCTACCTCCGAAGAATGTTAAGGAAATCCGAAGTTTCCTCGGATTAGCGGGTTATTATCGACGATTTGTGGAGGGATTTTCTAAAATCGCTCAACCCATGACGAACCTTTTACGGAAGGATAAGAAATACACGTGGTCCGATGCGTGTCAACAGAGTTTTGAGGAACTCAAGAGCTGGTTAACTTCAGCACCTGTCCTTTCTTTACCGCAAGGGACGGAAGGATTTGTGGTTTATAGTGATGCGTCCGGACAGGGTCTCGGATGTGTACTCATGCTGAACGGGAAAGTCATGGCTTATGCTTCACGGCAGTTGAGACCTTACGAGGTTAATTATCCGACCCACGACCTGGAGCTAGCAGCTGTGGTGTTCGCATTGAACATTTGGCGTCATTATCTTTATGGCGTTACCTGCCAGATATTCACCGATCATAAGAGTTTAATGTATATATTCACTCAAAATGAGTTAAATATGCGACAGAGACGGTGGTTGGAACTAATCAAAGATTATGATATCGAGAACCTTTACCACCCGGGCAAGGCGAATGTTGTTGCCGATGCCTTGAGTCGTAAGTCCGTTTAGGAGAAGATGCTTTCTCGATTAACAGTTCAGAAGGAACTTCAGCAGGAATTTCTGAGACCCGAGATCGAGGTCTGGTTACAGCGAGTACAAGGGCAACTTTGTACGTTGGAGATTTCATCGCCACTTGAGGAGGCGATCACGGAGAATCAGGGTTCGGACCCATTTCTGTTACGCATTCGAGAGGATGTGACTCAGGGGAAAGCCCCCGGATTTGTGGTCTACGAGGATGGACTTTTGCGTTTTAAGAATCGGTTGTGCGTACCGGCGAATGACGAGTTGAAAAACTCGATTTTGAGAGAAGCTCATGCTACCCCTTATTCCGTTCATCCGGGGTCCAACAAGATGTATAAAGACTTGAAACAAAATTACTGGTGGAGTAATATGAAGCGAGAAGTTGAGAAATTTGTTTCGAGATGCTTAACCTGTCGACAAGTCAAGATTGAACATTAGTGATCGGCGGGTATGCTGAAACCGCTCCCTATTCCAGAATGGAAGTGGGAAGATATTTCTATGGACTTCATCACGAGTTTGCTGACGAGTCGTCGAGGCATGAATACAATCTGGGTGATTGTGGACCGCTTAACTAAATCAGCTCATTTTCTTTGAGATTAAGGATACGTGGGGTCCCGAGAGACTTGCCCAGTTGTTTATCAAAGAGATAGTGAGACTGCACGGTACTCCCAAAAGTATCATTTCCGATCGTGACGGACGATTCGTGTCTCATTTTTGGAAATCAGTTCATCGTGCTATGGGAACTCAGCTTAATCTCAGTACAGCTTTTCATCCTCAGTTCGACGGACAATCAGAGAGGACTATTCAGACTTTGGAGGACATGTTGAGGGCATGTGTCCTCGATTGGAAAGATGATTGGGAAGCCCAACTACCGTTAATCGAGTTCACGTATAATAATAGTTGGCATGCTTCGACTAAGATGGCACCTTACGAGGCCTTGTATGGTCGTCATTGTCGATCTACTTTGTGTTGGGATGACTTGTCAGAATCAATTGGCTCCGAGCCCGATATGCTTATAGCCGCCTGTGAGAAGGTATCTTTGATCAGGAGTCGTTTGTTGACCACTCAGAGTCGACAGAATCATATGCAGATCATCGTCGTCGACCATTAGAGTTCGAGACTGGTGACCATGTTTTGGTCAAGGTATCCCCGAGTCGTGGTGTCTCCCGTTTTGGAAAGAGGGGAAAGTTGAGTCCGAGATTCATTGGACCGTTTGAGATTTTTGATCGAGTAGGCGAGCTAGCTTATCGATTAGCCTTACCTCCGGCATTGAGACGAATTCATAATGTATTTCACGTCTCTCAGCTATGGAAGTATGTTGCCGACCCGAGTCACATACTTCAGTTCGATGAAATCAAGATCGCATATGATCATTCGTATGAGGAGCATCCCATACGGGTCTTAGAGCGGCGAATCAAACAGTTGAGGAATAAGGCGATTCCTTTGGTAAAAATTCAGTGGTCTAGACACGGAGTCGAAGAGGCTACTTGGGAAACCGAAGATAGTATGCGGGAGAGTTACCCCGAGTTGTTTGACCCTTAGTTTCGGGGACGAAACTCTTTTAAAGGGGGGTATATGTAATACCCGATTGTAATTGAGTCATTATCATTCAGTGCTTATCATTCTGTAATTGTCACTAAGTAATTTTCACTCATTAATAATCATTTGTCACTCATATTCAATCATTGTATTCATCGTTGAGAGTAATTGTATCGTGTATCAGTCGTCATTCATCATCAATCAAGATGGAGTTTCGTGCCGTGTTTATCACCGTTGTCATATTCATAGTGTGCTGTGTGTGAGGAGTAACGCACGCTACGTACTCTCTTTAGCGTGCTCTAATTGAGTACGGCTAGCGCATGCCACCTCTCAACACTAGCACATGCTAGTGTAGTTGAGCAGGCAGTCCAGAAGGCACTCGACTGCAGTTGGGATTGTAAGTAGAGCACGCTACGATGGTAAGTAGCGCGCCCTAGTGAGCCGGAGTAGCGCACGCTATGCAGTCGGTGTAGCGCGCGCTAAGGTCGGATCAGGTTGAGTCCAGTGGCTACTGGACTGAATTGGATTAATTCATAGCGCACGCTATGAGTGGTTTTAGCATACGCAAATGGTGTAGTAGCGCACGCTAATTATTGAATGTAGCGTACGCTACCGCGATCAGATCAGAGGATAGAAGGTTCTGGACTCCAGTACTGGGCATCAGATAATTCGTTAGCGCATGCTAACATTTGGAGTTAGCTCACGCTATGTGTACATCCGTAGCGCACGCTACAAGAGATACATAGCGCACGCTACCATTTTCGGACAGTGGGTACTGGACTACCCAAAAAACCTGTTGGCGCACGCTAAGCATAGGGGCTAGCGCGCGCTAAACTGGGATTTCTATAAACTGGACAGTGTAGCCCAGATTTCGTCATTTGTCATTTCTTCTCATTCTCTCATCGGTTCCGGGCGATTTGGAGCGATTTGGAGAGTATTCTTCGAGATGTAATCATCAAGCATCATCTTCAAGCTCATCATTCGGATTAATCATCATTTCATCATCTTCATCACATCAAATCAAAGGTAATGATTTCTTGAATCTAGAATTTCGGATATTTGGGGTTTTCCTTCTGATTTCTTCGTATGAACTTAGATTGTTGTTGGAATATGTTAGATATGGATTATCTACCTTCGATTAATGTACTCCTATGGATTTAATGGCATATATTTCGGATTTCAAGAACACTTTGGGGGTTGGCTTTGATATATTGGGGGTTTTCGATTAGATGTTGTCGTTAACTTGAACTATGGATTCCCATGGGATTATTGATATCATTGAAAGTGTTTTGATGGTTTCAAATACTCATCTTGGAGTTGGTTTCGATATATTCGAGTTGGATATTGTTGTATCGACGTTTGAGTCGGTTATGATTGTATTTGATTCGTGTATTGAGCGGTTGTTGGTAATTATTGTTATTCAAGGTTGTTCGAGCGACCGACACCTCATTTTAGGACGTTGTTCATGGAAGGACATTGTTCACCGGTGTTGAGTAAGTTAATTCTTACTCAGTTAAAGGGATATTCATTCCTTTCGTTGTTGTTCATTCATAATCATAACTCATTCATATTGTATTAACCGTATCGAGACTTCTCATTGTCAATTAATCATTTCAGTCATGAGGAACGACGGTTCCAATTATTTCATTGAGCTATCATTCATTTCACTGTCATTTCATCTCGGTGAGTCATTATTGATTTTCGATGTCACTTTTGTTATATCGTGGCATTCCGGGTCATACTGGCGTGCTGGTTGGTATGTGTAGGATTTTCATGTCAGGCACATTTAAGTCGTGTGTTAGTTTTTGGCCTCACATTGGACTGTGCACACGAGTCGAATGCTTCGTGAGACTGATTAGGTATAAGACCACACGTGTATTCGATCGATACTCATTGGTGGTTTGTGCACGGACACATTTCCATCCCGAACCTAGTGTGGCTCCTTTCCTTTGAGCCGTACTGTTAGTTGATTCATATAGCATATTTGATTGCGTATGTTTTCAACGGGATTGTGATTATTCAACTCTTGAGGATTGTTGTTCTGTGTAACTGACCCCGTTGGGGGATATTGTTTTTCAGGTCATGGAAAGGCAAAAGCACGGGGAGAGCACGTTGACGGCGAGGAGTCCCAATGATACTAGTAGGGGCCCCCAGTCTTTTCAGTCATTTATGTTTCCTTTATTTATTCCGCTGCAGACATTCCGTTTGAATACTCATTTCACTCAGTGTTGTATATTTTATCTCCATATAAAATATACATGTATTCTGTATTATCTTTGGTGTGTTGTATGAAACTCCTCATCAGAGTAATTAATGTTGTAATGTGGTTCGGTACTACATTTACCCTGCGTAATTCATTCATTTTCATTCACCTGGTGGGTCCTAGTCGGGGGTCCACGGCACTGTAATATCCGCCTAGTTTGGGGTGTTACATCTCGATTCTTGAATGAATGTGTAATTTGTTGAGTTTTGTTGTCATGTTGCATTGTGACATCTCTGGAGTCATATCTGCGTGTCGATTGGTTATGTGTAGGATTTTTCGCTAGTCACATGATGGTCATGTGTGGATGTTTCCACATTGGACCGTGCACACGAGACGTAGTTCGTGAGGCTAATTAGGTACATCGTCCCACGTATATTCTGGATTCCGTATATGGGGTGGACATGTGCACGGACATATTTCCCGATCGGGCGCACTGTGACGTCCGTCTTGAGGCATGTTGATTGCTCGTTCATGTTCCATGTACGATTGGATATGTCTGAAAGTTTGGGACTTACTGTTTATACGCCCGAGGGGTATGTACAGTGGTGAGTTGTTTCTTTGAGATTTTGTATATATATGAATTGTATAATGTCACGAGAATTATTATTATGTATAACTGACCCTGTGGTTTAGGCGAAATACTCACATTTCAGGGCGAGGCAAGGGCAAGGCACAGGAAGAGCACGATGGCAGTGAATGGTATTGAAGGATGCGAGTTCGGGGGCCCCGATTCTGTTGTTGATCGGCTATGTCTAAGTTGTAAAATTTCATTTTACCTATTTTATATAAAATTCGGACGATTGTATCATTATTAGTTTGGGTATATTCCATACCCATATGGTTTATACTGGATTTGGATCCTGTGTACTGTTGTATAAGTCGATCTATACGGTATAAACTCCTAATTGGGGTTATGATTAATACATTGTGGTTCGGTACCACAATTATGCAATGTTTAAATTATGTTTCGATATCGCCTGGTGGGTCCCGGTGTGGGAGTCCACAGCACTATAATAGCCATCATTTTCTGAGTGTTACATATTCACACACAAAAACATACACGAGAGGAAAGATACGGATTGTAGATTGATTCGGTGCTATTAGGATCGTTGATCCGGCATTATTAGAATCATATCAAAATCCAAGTGAGGTTTGTCTAGTACCCATCAAAAATATAGATAGGTTGCTTCCATGTCCAATAGAAAAGGAAAACGGTTTATCATGGACCAATATAAAGACAAGAGTGTAACAGTTTATCTCGGACCGATAGAAGACGAGATTATAATGTTATCCCTCAGACCGATAGAAGAAAAGGCGCAGAGGTTGATCTTAAGCCTAAGGAAAAAGATATGAAAAGAGGACATAGGCACGTTTCGCCGAACCTCTATAAATATTATATCATTTATCTTCCGCAATTTAATTATGCTTCTGCAAATCAATAGAGTTTGAAAAGTCTACTCCGCAATATTATCCACCATTCTAAGTGGGGTGCCAATTTTCCAACAATTGGTATCAGAGCGGGATTCCATAAAAATCAGCTTAACATCTAAGGAGATAAGAAGATCCAATGGCATTTCAAATTGCACCAGTCGAAGGTCTTGCCTTAAATCGACCTCCTTTCTTTGATGGATCAAATTTTATGACTTGGAAGAAGAAAATGTCTATCTTCACCTGAGCCTACGACATCGAGCTTTGGAAAGTAATATCTCTTGGTCCGAAAATTCCCACGAATTCAAACGGTACTCTCAAAAGTTTTGAAGAGTATGTGATGCGGATTGGGAAAACGACCACTATAATTGAAAAGCAACGCAACTATTATATTGTGCTTTAAATCCGAAAGAACACAACTGGATATCCTCGTGCGAAAGTGCCAAAGAAATTTGGAAAATACTTGAGGTAACTCATGAAGGAACGAACCAAGTCAAGGAGACAAACGTAAATATGCTCCTTCATGAATACGAGCGATTTATGATGAAGAACGAAGAGTCCATAACTAACATGCTTGATCGATTTTCGGTCATCACTAATGGACTGGCTTGTTTCGGAAAACCATTGACAAGTACTGAAAAAGTAATGAAAATCCTACGATGACTACTTGTTGAATGGCACGGGACGGTCACGGAAATTATGGAATCAAAAGATCCCAATAATCTTGATTTTAGCACCCTCGTAGGATCGCTAATAAATTACGAGATAGTTCTTAAATCTTGAAATGCCAAACCAAACTGAAGGAAAGAACAATAGTTTTCAAAGCTAAGATGTCAAAGAAAGAAGAAATCCCGGTGGACAAAGATAATGAAGAATTGACATATTATGCCAAAAATATAAACAAGTACCAAAACTTATTGAACCGGCAAAGAAAATACATCAACTCGAGCGAGTCAAAGAATTCGAAAATAACTGTCGAAACTATGGAAAACCAGGCCACTTTGCTAAAAATTTTCGAGCCTCAAATCCTAAGACGGAAGTTCTGATAGCTACATGGAGTGACGAAGAGGATGATGATGAATATAATCAAAATAACCTCGCACTCATGGCAAGAAGTTCAGTCGACGAAAGTGACGTCGAAAGCCAGGTTAGTACCTCGTCTCATGACGAATTATTTGAAGCATTCAAACTTTTATATACCGATTTTCAAAATGATTTAATTGATGATAAATCCCTCAATGCGAAAAATAAATTATTGGAAATCGAAATTTCCAAAATAAATGAAATAGGGAAATTTATTGAAACCAATCATTCTGAATGTCTTGAAAATAACTTAAAGTATGATCTTTTGAATGTTCAAAATGAACTAAAGGTTTTAACGAAGAAATATTCTTGCGGAAATGACAAATTTGAAAAAATGCTTTCCGTTCAAAAATTTTCATTAAACAAATGGGGGTTACGATTCAAACCGAATAAGAAAACCGAATCCTTAAATTTTAAAATACCCAGATGTGAATGTTTAAAACTCGGGCATCATATTTCGATTTTCAAAAGCCCGAGAAGGACAATAAAAATTAAGAAAAATTGGATTCCTAAAGGAACCACTATACCAAATATCGTCTCTGTTTCAAAAGAAAAAACAACTCTCGGTTGGATCCCCAAAAATAAAAATTAATATATTTCCATCAATTGATATTTTGATAATTTATATTTTTAACAATTGGTATTTAACTCAGGGAGAGTTAGTATTATTTTTTAAAAATAGGAAATTTATTTTTCAAAAGGAGTTTTGCTCGTAATTGTCACACTTAATTGATTCTCTATAATTATTATTATTGCGCTTTTTGACTATGACAAAAGCGGGAGAGAGTATGAGAAAGAGGGTGTATGTCGATAAAAATGATGGGATAAGCAGAATACGAGTCATGGAAGAATGAAAAAAAAACAATATCCCGATCATGAAAGGGAGAGAAAAATTGAAAGAAAAGAAAAGATGGGAAGATGAACACTAACGAAATGGACAAAGCCGAAAACTTTGATCCATAATTATTTTTATTTTTGCAGGTATAAAATCCCATCGAAGGTTGTTGTTTTATCATCATCAAAAAGGGGGAGATTGTTGGAGTATTGTATTCCATATAATCATAAATTGGTTGTGATGATTAGTTCACGATCAAACAAAACAACAAAGGAATCAATAGAACGAAGAAGGAATCGAAGTCACCTGATCAGACCAGATGGGAAAAGTCACCCGATCAGACCAGATGGGAAAAGTCACCTGATCAGACCAGATGGGAAAATTCACCTGATCATACCAGATGGGAAAAGATAACTAATCAGATCAGACGAGAAATAGTCACCCGATGATTTAGCGCACGCTATGGACAAAATTAACGCACGCTAAGAAAGTCACCTGATGTCTCACATGAAGTGTCACCTGATGGATAACGTACGCAGCACAGTGAAAACAACACATGCTAAATGACTGAGTTAGTGCATGCTTCAGATAAAGGCTAACGCACGCTAACAAAGGAATATATCCGTTGTAAAGAATTTCAACGCGGAGATCACGCGGTCAGTCAACGAATCTGAAAAGAAAAGTTTGAACAAGATAGCGCACGCTATGAAGAATACTTAGCGCATGCTAAGTTGGAACTATGACTGTTGGAAAGAAGCTTTCAAGCATGAGACCGTTGTAAAACGAAGACCATATAGCGCACGCTAAGAGTGAAAGTTAGCGCACGCTAACGAAAGAGGATGGAGCTACTGGACTAAAGAAAAGAGCAGTTAACGTACGTAACCATGCAGATTAATGTACGTAAGAGGGTTAGCGCACGCTAAACAAGAGAAATAGCACACGCTAATAAAGACATGCAGTAATGGCTAGATGAGAGAATTTACCTATAAATACCAAGTCATTTGGTATCATTCATAGCAACAACTACAAGCAAAACACATATTGATCATATATCATTATATACACTATCGCTATTGTAATTGTGCTTAATTGATAATTGTTTGAGTGTTCATACACGAAAACATACATGAGACGAAAGATACTGATTGTATATTGATTCAGTGTTATTAGGATTGTTGATCCGGCATTATTAGAATCATATCTAAATCCAAGTGAGGTTTGTCTACTACCTATCGAAAAGATAGATACGTTGCTTCCTTGTCCATTAGAAAAGTAAAATGGTTTATCTTGGATAGACATAAAGACAAGAGCGTAATGGTTTATCTCGGACCGATAGAAGACGAGATTGTAATGGTATCCCTCGGACCAATAGGAGACAAGACGCAGAGGTTGATTTTAAGCCTAAGGAAAAAGATACAAATAGAGGACGTATGCACATTTGGCCGAACCTCTATAAATCTTGTGCCATTTATCTTCCGCAATTTAATTATGCTTCCGCAAAGCAAAGGAGTTTGAAAACTCTACTCCGCAATATTGTCCACCATTCTATGTGGGGTGCCAATTTTCCAACAATTGGTATCAGAGCGGGTTTCCATAAAAATCCGCTCAACATCCGAGGAGATAAGAAGATCCAATGGCGTTTCAAATTGCACCGGTCAAAGGTCTTGCCTTAAATCGACCTCCTTTCTTTGATGGATCCATTTTTATGACTTGCAAGAAGAAAATGTCTATTTTCATCCGAGCCTACAACATTGACCTCTGGAAAGTAATATGTCTTGGTCCGAAAATTCCCACGAATTCAAACGGTAATCTTAAAAGTTTTGAAGAGTATATGATGCGGATTGGAAAAATGACCACTATAATTGCAAAGCAACGCAACTATTATATTGTGGTTTAAATCCGGAAGAACACAACCAGATATCCTCGTGCGGAAGTGCCAAAGAAATTTGGAAAATGCTTGAGGTAACTCATGAAGAAACGAACCAAGTCAAGGAGACAAACATAAATATGCTCCTTCATGAATATCAGCTATTTATGATGAAGAACAAAAAGTCCATAACTAACATGTTCGACCGATTTTCGGTCATCACTAATGGACTGGCTGGTTTTGGAAAACTACTGACAAGTAGTGAAATAGTGAAGAAAATCATACGATCACTACATGTTGAATGGGACGGGACGGTTTCGGCAATTATGGAATCGAAAGATATCAATAATCTTGATTTTAGCGCCCTTGTCGAATTGCTAATAAACTACGAGATAGTTCTTAAATCGCGAAATGCCAAACCGAAACCGAAGGAAAGAACAATAGCTTTGGAAGCTATTATGTCAAAGAAAGAATAAATCCTGATGGACAAAGATGATGAAGAATTGGCATGTTATGCCAAAAAATATAATTAAGTACCAAAACTTATTGAACCGGTGAAGAAAAGACATCAACTCGAGCGAGTCAAAGAAATTCGACAACTATCAAAACTGAGGTAAACCAGGCCACTTTGCTAAAAATTGTCGAGCCTCAAATCCTAAGAAGGAAGTTCTCATAGCTACATGGAGTGACGAAGAGGATGATGATGAATATAATCAAAATAACCTCGCACTCATGGCAAGAAGTTCCTTCGACGAAAGCGCCATCGAAAGCCAGGTTAGTACCTCATCTCACAACAGATTTTTTGAAGCATTCGAACTTTGACATACAAATTTTGAAAATGCTTTAATTGAAAATAAACCCCTCAAAGCGAAAAATAAATTATTGGAAATCGAAATTTCCAAAATAAATGAAAAAGGGAAATTTATTGAAACCAATCATTCTAAATGTCTTGAAAATGAATTAAAGGATGATGTTTTGAAAGTTCAAAATGAACTAAAGGTTTTAACGAAGAAATATTCTTGCGGAAATGAAAAATTCGAACAAATGCTTTCCGTTCAAAAATTTTCATTAAACAAACAGGAGTTACGACTCAAACTGAATAATAAAACTGAATCCTTAAATTATAAATACCTCGATGTGAGAAATATTTAAAACTTGGGAATCATATTTGGACTTGCAAAAACCCAAGAAGGACGATAAAAATTAAGAAAATTTGGATTCCTAAAGGAACCACTATACCGAATATCGTCTATGATTCAAAAGAAAAAACAACTCTCGATTGGATCCCCAAAAAACAAAATTAATATCTTTCCATCAATTGATATTTTGATAATTTATATTTTTTAGCAATTGTTATTTAGCTCAGGGGGAGTTAACATTATTTTTTAAAAATAGAAAATCTATTTTTCAGGGGGAGTTTTGCCCGTAATTGTCACACTCAATCGATTCTCTATAATTATTATTATTACACTTTTGGATTGTGACAAAAAGGGGGAGAGAGTATGAGAAAGAGGGAGTATGTCGATAAAAATGATGGGATAAGAAGAATACGAGTCATTGAGGAATGGCAAAAAAATATAAACAATATCCCGATCATGTAAGGGGGAGAAAAGTCAAAAGAAAAGAAAAGATGGGACAATGAAAACTAACGAAATGAAAAAAGGCAAAAACTTTGATCTGTAATTGTTTTTATTTTTGCAGGTATAAATCCCATCGAAGGTTGTTGTTTTGTCATCATCAAAAAGGGGGAGATTGTTGGAGTATTATATTCCATATAATCATAACTTGGTTTTGATGATGAGTTGACGATCAAACTAAAACAACAAAGGAATCATAGAATGAAGAAGGAGTTGAAGTCACCTGATCAGACCAGATGGGAAAAGTCAGATCAGACCAGATTGGAAAGTAATCGGATCAGACCAGATAGGAAAAGTCACCTGATCAGACTAGATGGGAAAAGTCACCTGATCAGACCAGATGCGAAAAGTCACCTGATCAGACCATATGTGAGAAGTCACCTGATCAGACCAGATGGGAAAAGTCACCTGATCAGACCTGATGGGAAAAGCTAACTGATCAGATCAGACGAGAGACAGTCATGTGATGATTTAGCGCACGCTACGAACAAAGATTAACGCATGCTAAGAAAGTCACCTGATATCTCACCTGAAGTGTCACTTGATGGATAACTTACGCAACACAGTAAAAACAACGCACGCTAAATGACTGAGTTAGCGCAAGCTGCAGATAAAGGCTAACACACGTTAACGAAGGAATATATCTGTTGTAAAGAATTTCAATGCGGAGATCTTGCGGTTAGTCAACGAATCTGAAAGGCAAGGTTTGAACAAGATAGCACATGCTATGAAGAATACTTAGCGCATGCTAAGTTTGAATTATGACTATTGGAAAGAAGACTTACGAGCATCAGACCATTATAAAACGAAGACCAGATAGCGCACGCTAAGAGTGAAAGTTAGCGCACGCTAACGAAAGAGGCAGAAGCTACTGGACTGAAGAAAAGAGCAGTTAACGTATGTAACCATGCAAATTAACGTACTTAAGAAGTTAGCACACGCTAAAGAAGAGAAATAGCGCATGCTAATAAAGACATGCAGTAACGGATAGTTGAGAGAATTTGCCTATAAATACCAAGTCATTTGGTATCATTCATAACAACAACTACAATCAAATCACATATTGATTAGATATCATTATATACACTATCGTTTTTGTAATTGTGCTTAATTGATAAGTGTTTGAGTGTTCATACGTGAAAACATATACGAGAGGAAAGATACGGATTGATTCTGTGTTATTAGGATCGTCGATCCGACATTATTATAATCCTATCTAAATCCAAGTGTGGTTTGTCTAGTACCCATCGAAAAGCTAGATAGGTTGCTTCCTTATCCAACCGAAAAGAAAAACGGTTTATTTTAGACCGACATAAAGACAAGAGTGTAATAGTTTATCTCAAACTGGTAAAAGATGAGATTGTCACGGTATCCATCAGACCGATGGAAGACGAGGCACATAGGTTGATCTTAAGCCTAAGGAAAAAGATGAGAAAAGAGGACGTAGGCACATTTGTCCGAACCTCTATAAATCTTGTGTCATTTATCTTCTGCAATTTAATTACGCTCCCGAAAAGTAAAAGAGTTTGAAAACTCTACTCCACAATATTATCCACCATTCTAAGTGGGGTGCCAATTTTCTAACACTCCTATCAATTAATTTCTTTAGAGCAGTGAAGCTAAGGGACCTCTACTTCTTCCAGGCTTTATAAGCAGAAATAATAGAAAGCTTGTTGATGTGTTTCCTTACCATTTTGAGTTGTTATTTGTTGAGTTAGAATGGGTTGTTGTCCTTGAGATTGAATCTGTAATGTATATCATCTTTCTCAATGACTTGTTCTTTTGCAGATTCAACTTCTTCATGAATGCTGGGGAGCTCAAGAAGTGGTGTTGTAGGGATGAGAGTGTCTTCTTTCTGTTCTTCTACCAAGACCAGCTTGATTGACTGAGCTGCTGGTTCTTCAGTGGGAGTTTCAGCTAGGTTGGAGATTATAACAGGCATCTCAGCTGATGGAATCTCAAATATGTCTTCATCTGAGGACTCAGCTGAGTAATCAACTAGTCTATTAAACCCTGTTGCTGTAGATTCTGGTGATGAGTCTACAGTGATAACTACCTCCTTTTCAGGGGACTTTCTTTTCTTCAAATAAGCACACAATGGTAGATTGTCTATTTCTTGGCCATCTTTAGACTGGGCAGGTGCAATCATTGGTATCTTCCTCAACAATGGCTAGCCTTTCGTTAGGATGATGGCTGCAGTAATTTTAGCTAGGGTTAGTTGAGTTGGTGGAATGTCAGTTGAGTTCGGTAAGGTAGCTGCTGCAGATTCCACCTCTGTCTCATCCTCGGATTCAGATGCTAATTTGTATGAGGATATGTCTAACTTCATTTTTTCTAACATTTGTTCAGCTAGAGGTTGCTGAGTTGGGAAAGCCGCCAGTGCAGTTTGGTACAAATCCCCACGGCGTTTGTTGATGTAGAACTTTTCTGATATGCTTGTAGCCATTCCAAGATGCTCAAGAATCTAGCTGGTTTGTGTACCAAAAGCCAGGTTCTGGTTAAATTTCTTCTTGGCACTGTCCCAGCTGACTTTGTTCACTTTTTTCACTAATAGTCTCAAGATGTAGTCAGGCCAGTTATTTCTTTGACTCTACATCATTGCCCCATGATTGTGTACTTTGATGAGGACATCTGATCAAACCTTCCAAATATGCCCATTACCATCTTGTTGGTCATGTATACTAAGAATCGAACTTCCTTCCAGATGTCTGCTTTCTTTGTGGTGTTTTTCAGATTGCTTGGCTGTTCTAGCAATTTGTTCCCATTGCCAGATATCCAATTGACTTTGCTTGAGAGCGTCCAATCCTATTCCACGGTTCTTTAACCCGAATGGATCAGCAACAATCTGTTGATTGATGATGTGTGTTCGCCAAATATTGAGCTTTCTATGCCTTATTCAGTTACCTTAGCTTCCTTGAAGAAACAAATAACCGCTTCCTTGTAGAGTTCGGAAGGATTGATGCATAGGTAATGGTACATACCATTTTTCTTCATCTTCAAGACCAAGTCAGCCATTAGAAGATTGTTGTTGGACTCCAGAAGTCCGAAGAAGTCCACCACAATGCTGAAGATAGTCTGCTCCTTCACGATCTTCAGGTTGATATTCTTGAAGTAGGTTGCAGAATCCATATTTGCAGTTCTAAATTTTTTAGTGTAGACAATAGTTCAAATTTTTGCTATTGGAAAAATAGGGTTCTTGCCCAGGAATTGAAGACGATAATATTTTTATCAATAATCTCAATCGCTTAAGTAGGGAGTATTTTGAAGTTGATTTTAATGAGTAGTTTAATTATGAAGTGGCAGTTCGACTTTTCAGAAAACGTGTGGTAGTGTTTTAACATCAAGGGGTAAACGTGGTGTATCGTGCATATTAACCCACATGTTTTTAAATAAGAATAATTTTACTAGAATTAGAAACTTAACTGTTGACTGTTTGACTTCTTATCGAGCTGTGTTTTGATACTGGTTGAGTTTCTAATCAGTTAAGTTCTTTTATCTTGGCTTAGTTAATGATTAGCTAGTTTCTTCAATGCTGGCTGGCTTTTCTGCATCAGCTAGGCTCTTCAATCCTGGTTGAGTTTGGTATCAACTAGGTTCTTCATTCCTGGCTAAGTTTTCATTCCTGGATGAGTTTTCTGCACCAGTTAGGTTCTTCATTCCCAGTCTAAGAGTCTAAGATCTCTGCTTAGTTCAAGGAATCTTTCTTTTGGCAAAGGCTTGGTGAGTATATAAGCTATCTGATATTCAGTGTTGACCCTTTCCATCCGAACTCTTTTGCTGATCACATGGTCTCTCCTAAAGTGACGCTTAACATCTATGTGCTTTCTTCTTGAGTGTAGTACTGGGTTGTTTATAATAGCAATTGCACTGTTATTGTCAAACCTTATTGGGACTTTATTTGCTATATGTTGTAGTTTGTTAGGTATTGTCTGATCCATAGAATTTGAGCATAATAGCTGCCTGCAACAAGGTATTTTGACTAGGTTGTGGATATTGAATTGGAGGTATGCTTCTTGCTGAATCATGATATCATCTTGGTTCCAAGAAATGGCATGTTCCAATTGTGCTGTTTCTCTTGATTCTATAACCTGCAAAATCAGTATCAGAATAGCCTGATAATTCTTAGTTGTCATATTTATAATACCATAATCCAACATTTATTGTGGATTTTAGATATCTAATTATTCTTTTGATTGCTTCCTGGTGGGACTGCTTTGGCTTGGATTGGAATCTTGCATAAACTCCAACTACATATGATATGTCTAGTCTGCTTCAAATTAGGTACATTAGTGAACCAATCAATCCTTTGTAGTGAGTTAGGTCCACTGAGATGCCTTCATCATCTGTGTCAATGTGTATGGATGTACTCATGGTAACTCTCAGGGGCTTAGATGACTCCATGCCAAATTGTTTGATCAGCTCCCTTGCATATTTGGCTTGGTTAATGAAGATACCTATTTCAACCTTCTTGACTTGTAAACCAAGAAAGAAATTTAGTTTACCCATCATACTCATTTTAAATTCTCCCTGCATAAGGTTTGAAATTTTTTCACATAATTCAGGGTTAGTTGATCCAAAAATGATATCATCCACATATATCTGAACGAGCAATATGTGGTCTTCATGTTCAATTTTGTAGAGTGTCTTGTCCACCTTTCCTTTGCTGAATCCATTTTTCTCAAGAAATATGGATACCAGGCTCTTGGTGCTTGTTTGAGTCCATATAAGGCTTCTAGTAGTTTGTACACCTTGTCTCTATTGACAGATCCAGGAGGTTGTTCAACATACATTTTCTTTTCTAATACATCATTGAGGAAGACACTTTTCACATCCATTTGATACACCTCTAATTTCTTGAAGGCTGCATAGGAAAGAAAAAGGCTAATGGCTTCCAATGTTGCAACTGGTGCAAAAGTTTCATCAAAATCTACACATTGAGCATATCCTTTTGCAACCAATCTAGCTTTATTTCTAACAATGTCTCCATCCTGATCACATTTGTTCTTATAGATCCACTTGGCACCAATGACTTTCTTATGGTATCGTATGTCTATTTGCTCCCGTACATTATTCCTTTCCATCTGGTCCAGTTCTTCTTGTATGGCATTCACCCAAGTGTAGTCATCTAGGGCTTGTTCTATTGTTTTTGGTCCCATCCGAGACATAAAACATGATAACATGGCTATTCCTATTGGGTCTTTAGATTTTTGGTTTTGACACAATCCATTAAGTTCCCAATGATTTGTTGGATGGGATGGTCTTTTAACCATTTGGGAGTTTCATCCTCAAGTTTTGCTCTTGGTCGAGGGTCATCATCATTTATTCCCCATAAAGATTTCTAGAAAGGTTTGATATATCCATCCGTGCTTCAACTAGGTTTTGTTGAACTGTAGTTGAGTCTGGTTCAGCTAGGTTTGAGTCAACTAAGAATGGTTCAGCTAAGTTTGGTGAACCTGGATGATCTGCAGTAGGATCTTCATCAGTGGAGTCAATCAATCTTGTGTCTTTGAAAATGACTTCTTCTAGAGTGGTGACTTTGAGCTTCTTCTCAATGTGATCCACTTGTATGTACTCAACAGTAGATTCATCAAAGACAACATGAGGTGTTTCTTCCATAACTAATGTACTTTTGTTGAAGACTCTGTATGCTTTTCTTGTTAGAGAGTATCCCATAAAGACACCATCACCAGTTTTAGCATCAAAATCATTGGGTTGTGATTTTCCATTATTGTGGATGAAACACTTACAACCAAAAATATGAAAATATGAAAGAGTTAGTAATCTGCCATTCCAAACCTCATAGGGAGTTCTACAGTATCTCCCTGTAATCATGCTTCTGTTCTGACTGCTTCAGCCTAGAACCTTTTGGAGAGATCAGCTTCTGCAATCATTGTCCTGACTGCTTTTTTGAGAGTTCTCTTTCTTCTTTCAGCTACCCTATTTTGTTGTTCTGTTCTTACAGCTCAGACTTCATTTTGGATCCCATTTTGACCACTATATTATGTTATGTATTTGTTGAGAAATTCTCCTCTTTTGTCTGATCTGATCTTGATGATAGATAGAGATATCTTATTTTGAATTCTTCTCATTAGCTCAGGCAACTTGGTGAGTGCTTCACTTTTCTTGTAAAGGAAAACTATCCAAGTGTATCTTGAGTAGTCGTCTACGACTACTAAGGCATGTTTTCTTATATTTAAGGTTCTTGGCTTGATGGGTCCAAAATATCCATGTGAAGTAGTTCCAGCACTCTATTGGTTAGAGTGGTAGGTTTTATTCATTTGACTGAACCTATATTCTGTTTACATTTCTGGCATGCATCACAAAAGGGTCTCCTTCTGGACTATTCCTTCTAGGAGGCGTTTGACTAATTTTTGTGAGCTTGATTTATTAATTGCCTTGAATTTTAGATGACTTAATCTCTTCTAACATAGACATCCATTTTTAGCTAGGGTCTTTGATATGAAACATGCATTGGGTATGTTTGTTTTCCAGTCTATTACATAGACATCTTTTCTTTTGTAGCCTTGTTGTTTCACTTCTCTAGTTTGGAGGTCAGTCACCATACATTTCCATTTGGTGAAGACTACTAGGTTATCCTCATCATAAAACTGGCTTATGCTTAGGAGATTGTACTCGAGTCCTTTGACATACTGCACTTTTGTTATGACGATGTTTTCTCTATGCAGCTTCCCATGTCCTTTGGTTTATCCACATGAGCTATTACCAAAGGTTACGTCTGGGCATATTTCTTTGGTATAAGATGAGAGTATTTTTTTTGTTTCCATTCATGTGTCTTGAGCACCGAGAGTCCATAAACCATTCTTCACTTCCTAGTGGTGATTTTGTAGCTGTTGTACAATAATCTTTCCACCTTTTATGCAATCATTTAAAAGAGATTTAGGTATTCGAATGGTCCTATAGGGTTGTAGATTTCTGGAGGAAATTCTTTCTTCTCTGGTTATGAGAGTTGGTCTGGTTATAATGTGCATAGTTATTATTCTTGTATCCTCCATAAGGATTGCGCACATGATAAGTTATATGATACATTTGGTGTGGACTATGGCTAAATCTTTGGTGAGACCATTTATTGATGTTTTGAGGCCTCCACACCTTGTGATTTTGAAATCTTATAATAGCTCGAGGTTTCCATCTACCTTTTCCTTGTTGAAGTATGTTTTGTGGCAATTGTTGGTAGTAAAACGGTTTTTGAAAGTGTCTAAGCTGCTGATGCTGATTCAGCCATTGCCTAGTCATTTGTCTTGGTTGCTGCCTAGACTCTCTTAACCGCTGCCTAAACATTCTTGGCTGCTGCCTAGATTTTTGACTTGACTGCTGCCTATTTTGGAAAGTTTCAGCAGTCTGTACACTGGTTTCTCCCTTTACAAAAGTAGTTTTCGAAATTGAGCGAGTGTTAGGATCATATCCAAGCCCTAATTTTATATATAGTGGTCTTTGGTTTATAAACAGCCCATCCAAGGTTATGGTATTATTCAGCGGTGTGAGTTTCGAAAGCTCAGCTTTAGTATGAGTGAGTGCAGTTGACTTTATTGTTTAGTCAGCCAGTTTATCTCAGTCATGGCTATGCTGTTTTCATCCTGACTGATTTTCAAGTTAGCTGTATCATGGCTGAGTTTGTTTAAATCACTTTTACAGCTGCACTATCTCATTTTTCAGCCGAGTATTCTCAGTTGACCCAGCCAGGTGTGATGTTTTTAAAATTTTAAAATATTTTATTAATTGATTGTGAGATCTATGCAAATCAACATCTTCAGATATGTCTAAACTAAGAAATTCTGAAGGTTATGGTGTAGATGATACCTCTTCATCAGCAGTGTTGACCATCAGGCAATCATAGTCATCCTCTTCTTCGGAGAAAAATCCACCACTTAATTCCACAATCTCAGGTGTTTGGTCTTCTCCAAATATAGCTCTTCTTTCATATCCTGCATGTCATTCTTTTCGTCCTCTTTCTTTAGGTCAGGACAGTCATAATGAATGTGACCTGTCTTATGGCAGTTGTAGCATTCCACCTTCCAATTTCTAGCTTTTTGGTTTCTTTTGGGATTTTCTTTGTAGTTCTTCTTATATTTTGAGTATTTCTTTTTGAAGATTCCCAATCTTTTTATTATGAATGCTATTTCTTCCTCAAAGTTCAGAGGACCGGGAGGAGTAACTTCAGCTCGGTTTCTTGCAGGGGATTCAGCTGCAAATGCAATCCCTTTCTCAGCTGGTTCACTGGAGGATGAGCAAGGAAGTTCGAACCCAAATACCTTAAGGTCTGAAAATAGCTCTTGGATCTTTATTTTATTGAGAACCTTTGATTCCCTAATAGATACAGACTTCATTCTCCATTCTGGGGTGAGAGACCTTAGAAACCTTTAGTGCTATCTCTCAGTTGTCATAGGTTTTTCCGAAAGAGATGATCTCATTCATGATTTCTGTGAATCTGGTATCCATATTATCTATGGTTTCTCCATCCTTCATTTTAAAGTTGTCAAACTTTTGAGTATCTATTTACAATTTGTTTTTCTTGATCAGCTCAGTTACCTCACACATTACTTCTAATGTGTCCCAAATTTCCATGGCATTCTTATAGTTCTTGATATTTACCATGGTGGCATTATCAAAAGTTTGATATAGAACATATATGGACCATTTATCAAGATTGGCCAGCTTCATGTCAGCAGGGGTTAGTTCTGATCTGATCCTGGGAATCCGCTTTGGTTTCCCAGTTGTGATTTCTTCGACAATGTTGTCCTTCATGTAGGTGATAGGACCTTCTTCAATAATGCTCCACACGTCGTTGTGAATAGATCATAGGTGTGCTTGCATTCTTATCTTTCAAAGATCATAATCATCAATAGAGAAAATAGGGAGTCTAGAGTGCATGTGTTCCATCTTAATATGAGGGTTTATACATAAGTATGGATCTAGTTCCATGACTACGATGAGGTCTATGAACCAACGTCTCCGATACCACTTCTATGTCACACGTATGTATGGTAAAATTCTAGAGGGGGTTGAATAGACTTTTATAATCACTTTGCTGAATTAGTTGGTTTAAGAAACTCTACTGTTATATATGCAGCTAGGTGAACTTAGCTAATCTTAATAAAATCTCAGCGAGGTATAACTCAGAAGTCAGCTGAAAAATATCATGCGGATAACTTAACTAACTTTTAATAGAACAGTTAAGAGGATGCAGCAGTTAAGTATGATGCTTAAAGCAGTAAATAACACAACAGTTATAGTGGTTTCAGAGGAGGGGTAATCCTCTACTAGTCCACTTTTCCTCAATAGAGTCACTCGTCTAAGTTAAGCGATCGCCTGTAGAACCACCTCACCCCACATCTACAACATCGGAGCGAGCTGGGGGGGCAATTGTTATGCGGCGATTTATACGCCTCGACGGCGATCAGCGTAAGGGCCGAGCGACCAAAGACAGTATCAAATAAATCCAAGGCAGACTTGCCAAAGCAAAGAGTCCAGGCCGAAATCGGGTACCAAGCGATCAACATCCGGGGTGATCGCCTTTTGGCACCTAGCGATCGACTTTGGTTCCGACCAAGGACGACCGTCCTATGCCACGAACAAGGCCATCGTCCGTCAAAGTCTACGAAGACTGGATCACAGAGCAAGGACCAATCTGCAGATCCATGAATGGCGCCAAAGAAAATGGATCATTGACTCCAGCCCATCAGCAGCTATCAGTGACAAGGACGGCCTCACCTACCGACAGACCCGCCGAAAGGTCCTAGGTGGGGCCTCCCAATACAGCGACATAGACGCGTTTCAGCCTCTCATTGGTTCGCACATCCGGATGCCAGCAGCTGCTGCAGACTTTAAGGAGACCAATCCATGTGCTAAAGACGATCGCCCAGTGACTCCCAGTCCTATAAATAGAGAGCCTCCAGCACTTGGAAAGCTCTCGGTTTTTTCTCAGCTTTCTATTGAATCTATCTAGGATTTCTCTCTCAGAACCTCTTAACCAAAAGACGGTCGGCAGAGACGAGAACTCCCTACAGTTCAAATTTGAAGAGATCCACAAGTACAGAAACTACTTCATACGAGAGTTCAGCTAATTCACACAGTGAGAGACCGTCGATTTCTCATAGTCAACACAACACTCCATCGTTGTTACAAGAACTCACAGAGCATCAACTATGGTTCTTCCGGCAATCCCCAGCACTCAAGAGCTAATATAACTAGGTCTTTACACTCATTCTAATTGTACTCTAACATTAATATTTATACTCTCAATTATTCGTATTAATAATATCTCGCGAGAGCATTAAAGCCCGGGACTAACAACCCCAGCAAATATTGTGTTATTTACTTCCCCACGGACATGCTCTCTCATTTTATTTGTTACTCGACCATTCCAGCATATCATCTCCGGATAATATTTTAGGTAACAACATTCTATTTTATGTAATATGATATATAATATATAATATAGTTTTTGGGCTTCGGTCTATCATCCTGCCTGCATGAGCTAAAAAATACTTGAGGTGCAGCTTGTGATTCGACCCGTGAGAATTGTACTATGAAGTGGTTAAATAAATTAATTTGTACTACTCACACTAATAAGATAGATCTTCTTTTCTGGTAGTCATCTTATAGAAACTCCAAAGTAAAGTGTGCTTGGCCTGGAGTAGTTATGGGATAGTGACCCCCTAGGAAGTAGATAAAGTGCGCTAGAAAAGAATCGTATTGGTATAGTGAGGATAACCTTCATCATTCTGGGGACCAATAATTGGTATCAGAGCAGGTCTATGGATTCACCTGGAGTATGCTACATTAGAGGCTGCCAGAGCATTGGAGTTGTGAGGCGGACATGCATCAGAAGTTTCCAATTGACCGGGACTAAGATGCTGGTGCAACGGAGGTTGTCAGGTGCTAGATGGCTTTCTGATCAAATCTACTCTGTCGGAACTGAGATACTTGCGCAGTGGAGGTACACAGAGCTGGAAGATATGTCTGATGTCAAGTGTTGGAGGCCTGTGTCAAAAAATCCAGCCGCTGGAGGCCGTATGATCAAATCTAGTTTGCTTTTTACCATAACTCGTCAGTTTTTACACTTACTTATTTGTCTTTGATGTTTTCTAATTTTGTAACTTGATCTGCGAGTGACACAATATTTATCCACTAAGTATGCACATCACTTATCAGACAAAAAATTGCAAGTGAATAATTTATGATCAATTGGAATGTTTCACGCAAGATAAAGTGAATAGTGTATGTTATGATAAATACTCCTTAATTTTTGATAAATGGAGCAAAATACAGCATTCTTCCTACAACCGACTTCATACAACTTTAATCATACAAATTCAATCTACAACATGATGAAGATCGAGATTTCTATTGGATAAGCTCCTAGTTGGCTACAATGTTAATGCTCTATGCATTTTACTTGGAAAAAGTAAAGTGTGAACCAACAGGAAAATCTTACACTTCAAACCAGTGTGAGAAAGCTTTACAATATAAACAAAGTATTATGGAGTTTGAAGAACATTTAATGCTGATAGAGACAATATTTAATGCGAAAGAAAGACGTTGGATACATAGCATTTAATGAAGGCTAAAAGAATGCTTGAAATATTTAATGCTGACAAGATGGATTCCTTTAATTCAATCATTCACCAAGCCGCCAATCTGAAGTGTTCACATCTCACAAAGCGGCTAGCGACTATATTTATAACAGATCTAAAATCAAGGTTATAAATAGCCAATTCAGGGGAATTGCACAACAATATTCATACTGAAGAGATTATCAGTCCCCAACAAAAACAACAGCACACTACAGCCCGTAATCTTTAAGCCTACAACTCTTGTTCAGAGACTTAAACTACTTTACTTACCGTTGAGAGTTAGCCCTATGTAGACTAACAAATCAAGCTGATTCCGACCTATGTGGAACAAATAGAGTTCGAGAGAATGGAGCTACAAAAATTTGTGTAAGAAGTCATCTTAGTTCAAGAAGCGTAGAGCCAATCTGTGTGAACGGCTCAAGCTATAGCCAAGTGTATCAATCTGTGTGAAAGATACAGCTTGGAGATTTAGTTAAAATTATACAGTTGTGTACACCTTGATTTTAATAAACTTTATTCCTATGTGGAAAACCTCTGGACGTAGAGGATGTTGCCTCAGACCATTTTACATACTGTATCTTTACTTGCTTACTTTTTTTTTTGCATACTGCAGCTTACTTTCAGATTTCTGCTATGCAAAATCTTCAAAAAGGAATACAACTAATTTTGCCCCCCCTTAAACTGTCATATAAGTATACTGTGACTATCAAGTGGTTTCGGGAAGATCTGTTCTACAAAGGATCAATCATTTTTTAAAATCTCCGATTATATATCTACATAGATTCTTTGATGATTAACAAAGTTCCATTACTTTTCATCGATGAATTTGATGATTGGTGTACAGTTACCTTCATAAATCAAGATAAATACAGCAAGGAGTTGCTCACCCAATTTTGGAATGAACTCCTCAAAGACTTCATCAATTCCCATGAGCACTTTCACACAGACCCGATATCTAATTTAATGTGGGAGTGTGTGCATGATATAAAGTTGCTCCTAAAGAGTCACACTTCACCCGAGCAAAGGAATCTATAAGTACATAAAAGGAACAATGAATGTAGGATTATGGTAACCTAAGGAAGGAAGATTCAATTTGGTAGGCTACACCGATTTAAATCTCGAAGGCTGAAAGCTGGATAGGAAATAAGTGTAACTTGTCATTTTCTTGGACCAATACTTGTGTCATGGTAGTAAGAAGCAATTGGCTAATTCGCTTTCTATAGTTGAGTTGGAGTATTATAGTGTTGGAAGTTGTTGTATGCATATTATTTGGATGCAACAACAACTACTGGACTATGGAAGTGAGGCGAAAGAAACCCCAATCATGTGTGGCAGTACGAGTGTAATTGCAGTCACGCACAATCCTGTATTGCAGTCAAGGACTAAACATATTGATAAGGAGCACCACTCTATCAAAAATTATATTGTAATAAGGATGTTCAGATCAAAAATGTACATACAAACCTGCAGATAGACGACATCTTCATAAAACCTCCTCTCATCCAATTTATATATGCTCCATCAATAATTGGGAATGCTTCAGCTAGACTAAATCCCTATAAGTTTTTATTTTCGTACTCATTAATTGATGGTAAATACTGTATGACCTATGAATACAGTATCTATACTTATAAATTATAAAAACAGACTCATTAGCATATCTTCACTATTAGAATAAGAGTTACAGTTCCCTTCCTACAAATGTAGTATATATTAATCTAAAGAGAATCCCGTAGGACCAATTAAGTACAATATTATTCATCTTTTGCAGTAAGAATTGAATATGGTATGTACCAATTAAGGGGAATGTTGTATTTCGTGGATACAACAATTATACTGTAGGATTTTAAGTGATATTTTAAATGTATACAATTCCATACACATAAACATGCTCTATCTGAAGTAAAAATGTTTTCCTACTTATTCTTTAAACGACATTTGGACTTTAAAGCCTTAAAACATGCGAATTCAAATGATTTAAACCGCTTAATCGTGCATAGTGGATGTTGTTACATGTCAAAGGTGGGACCGACATTAACTTTCAAAAATAATAGATAAGATGTACCAGTTATGTCCCGGTCCATCATGTACGTTCATCTAAAAAATATTCCCATCCCTTAAATCTGATCGTTCACTGTAACCTAGCCATATAGCATCTATAAAAGGAGCTTGTGTCGACCTAAAGACTCTTTAATGCTTTTTGCAAATAGTACGAGTCTATAGCATATGACAGAAGCACTTAAGCAATTTTTTGCAATTTTTTTATCTTTTCCCAAACTTCATCAATGCATCTTCTAGGTATCATCCCAAACCATGAAGAAGAAGGACTCTCTTATGATTGACGACAGAATTTTTGCCAGATCTATTTTCAAGAGTAGATCATATCTGAGTTGGGAGACATGGGTGCTATGAACACTATTGTCATCGCACGAAACAATGGGGGTTTTACAGAATGGGAAGCATGCAACCTGAGAATTACGCTGAGTCACTATTTGATGAGTTTCTGTACGAATCTAGCAAAAAGGCTCACTGATGTCTGCTACTATGAGCACCGTGCAAGAGAAGGAGATCTCTATCACACTAGAGTTGCTGGATAAGTCGAGGAATTGGAGACTTTTTGAGATGATTATACTGACTACTATTGGAATCTCTTCACCAATAATCATAATGACGAACCCACATCTATCTTGCAACAAGAAGAATTTATCTTTACCCTACTTTTACCTGCAAGAATTTTGTTGAAAGGTCATTGAAAGTTGCACTGGAGCCTTTGAGATGTGCATCAGCCTGCATTTCAGGATAATGAAGGTAATAATGTGTTGCTAGAAGTTAATTGGTGCCAAATCGTGTTTCCAGTAGGAAGCTGTGAAGTCGGGGACTGCTAAAAGATCCTTTGGACATATGTTGTATTACATTCTCACAATACGAGGGATTCTAATAATCTTCTGCTGCCAAGGAAGATTCTGGTTAGAAAGTTCTTGGTTGGGACTAAGCCTGTACAACAAGGCTACTCCGATCGAGCATAAACCTGATCCTGAATTAATGCCTGTGTTAAATGATCCTAGAGAAGTTAGTGGTGAATTTTCAAAGACCAAAGATGGAGATGAGAAGAAGAAGGCGGTTGTGAGTAGGAAAAGAACTATTCTCGATAGAATTCTCGATTAAATAAAAAGAAAAAGATATGATTCTTTCTCCTGTAAGTGAACAAGTAGATATGCAGTGCCGTTAGTATAAAATGATATCATAAGTCTTTGGGCAAAGTATTTAGATCTAGTTGTATTAAATACACGAGAGCTCGGTGATCTTAGTTTGCACTAACAAATGTATGGAGTTAAATTACAAGGTTTGACACTACGATGAATACTTGATAGGGACATATGATTGAAGGGTTTATACGTGTACGATATTCATAACATAAATATAATTTAATGATCTCCATCATTTTTTCTCAGATGGGTTACGGTGTATGCCAAGGGAATGGCTACATGGTGCAAACACTCTTTTGATCCTCCCATTGTTAACTAAGATGAACCTACGAAGTCGCGCACATAGGATAAATGACGGATTAAATTGAGAATATTGTCTCTTAGTTAACATTGGACACTGGATGTATAGTTTTATTTATTGGATAAAATAAATCGGTCTTATGAATTAAATAAGATATTGGGTATTTAAATTTAATTCATATTCTTTCTTAGAAAAATTATATTTAATATAATTAACTGATTGGATTAATTAATTGTATTAATATTAAAATGTACGAAGGTGTATCGATCAGACTAGATACATGATGGTCCATTTCACGGACTGAAATGAACCAATCATATAGTATTACATGCTTTCCCCCTTCATACTGTCATATAGTGTATATTCCCCCTCCCTACTCTCATATAGTGTATATTCACTTTTGTCTTCATGGTGATTTGATGAGGTGTGTGGGAACTTTAGTCATAAATTTGATGTATAATTAAAGGTGGCATGTGATGGCATATAGTGAAGGGAGTTTAGTTTATATATATATAAAACATCATTGTTGGCAGCATTATACTATTGTACAGCTTAGAAGGGGGGGGGGGGGTTGAATAAACTGAAATCTTTTTTAAGTTTAAGTTTGCGTAGCGGTAGTCTGAAACTATGTTTCTATAAGTACAACAACTAGATAATCTCCTATAGCTTGATGCTTACATGTTTTCAAGACAAGTATACTAAAATCACAAGCAGTATAAAATAATAAGGGTAGAAAGTAATGACACACAGTTTAATGTGGTTCGAGATAATCTACTCTATGTCCATAGTTCCTGCACATGGGAGTAAGAAGATTACTAGAATCAATGCGTACACAAATGTATGATTTTAACTATAATTATTGCTATATCGTTCACATAGATTGATACAACCTGCTGTAGCTTAAGCCGTTTACACAGATTGGATGTAGGCTTCTCGGACTTGCTTCTTCACACGTATATTGAAGCCACGTCTTTGAACTTTATTCTTACCACACAGGTCAGAATAGCTTAACTTAGTCCACACAGGGCTAAGGGTCTCAATAGTAGGTTTTTGAAGTATCACAAATTGAAATGCAATTGTAGGATTTGTAAGCTTCCCTGTAGTTGTGATGTTCTTCGTTGAGGACTTGGGTATTTCTTCACTCAAGATATATGATGTATGGTTCAAGAAATATATTTCTCTTAGATGATAATATCGGTGTTTGGTCTAACTCTTGTATAAGTAGTTCGTCTTGTGTGAGCAATTCCTCTTGCTTGGGCTATTTATAATCTTGGAAATAGATCCGCTATAAATGTAGCCGTTGGCCGACTGGTGAAATTTAGACAGCTCTGATTGGTAGATTCAAAATGTTTGGATTATAGATGTTTCGTATTTAATTTTTCAGACATTCGCTCTTCTGTCTATAACCTCTTCAGCTGCATTAAATGACGTCCTGTCAGCATTAAATGCTACTTTAAAACTGTGAATACTTTATGAACAAAGAAAGATTATTTCACAACGGTTTAAATTTCATTCTAAGTCCTATTGGTTTTGTGTTTTACTTTTCCTAAGCAAAACACCTACATCATTGTTTGTTGTAGTCAACGTTTCTTATTTTGTGGTACTCTAGAGCTTTAACTGTAGGATTTATGTTAGGATAAATATTCCTGTTTTGATATAGACAACATACAGCAAAGAAGTCTTAAAGAAGCCGGAATGTCGCTTAGTATGGAAACTGTTAGGAAACTCCATACAGCCTGTCCATACAGCAAGAGATCTTCTACAGAGTCCATCCTAACAGAGCCTACATCATACAACAAAAGTGATAGTACGTTGGATACAGCAGTCAGACTAGGTGTTTTACTTAGGAAAAATAAAACATAATGCAACAGAACTGAATAGAAAAAGCATTAAACCTTTGTTAGATAAACATTGATTATTCATCAAGTATTCATGGTTAAAGCAGCATTTATTACTGATAGGACAGCATTTAATGCAGCAGGGGAGAGACAAGTCTGAACGCGCTGAAGAGCATTTAATGAGAAGTCAAAAAGGATATCTGAAGCATTAAATGCGACCTGCTTGAATTTTAACATTCAGCAGCCACCAATCAGAGACGTCAACATCTCACCAACCAGCAACAACTACATTTATAACGAAGATATTTCCAAGGTTATAAATAGACCCAAGAAAGAGGACATCGCTAACCAAGATTATCATTCTCGCGCATACATCTGACAGATTGCCCTAACAATCTAGCTATTAAAGAGTAGTATATTTCGTCAGCATACAACCTTATTCAAGCAAAGTTTAAGTCCTCAACGCAAACAGCACAGCATACAACGAACGCTCACAAAAGATATAGCTGTTGCTACTTTTTACCTTTGACATATTCATTAGCCCTGTGTGGCAAAGGTTCCTTGCATATTCATGACTGTGTGGGAAGAATAACATTGAAGAGGAAGCTTTGATCTGTGTGAGAAGAAGCGAGTCAAAAGAGCTCAAGCCAATCTATGGAACGGCCCAAAGCTACAGTCCCTGTGTCAATATTTGTGAACGATACAGATACAGGTTTAGTTAAAGTCACGTAGTTGTGTACGTAGTGATTTTAATAAACTCTTTACTCCTGTGTGGAGGACCAGTGGACATAGAGGGATTTACCTCGAACTACTTAAATCAGTGTTATTTACCTTCAGTCATTACTATTTTCATTTAAATATGATTTATAAGTATTCATTGTGAAAACGCTGCATGCACCAAGCGAACAGGAGAATACCCAGTTGTATTTACAGCAACTTACTATCAGACTTCTACTAGGCAATTAACTTCGAAAATCGCACAGCTTATTATATTTTTACCTTCTAAGTTGCTTACTGTATACTCTGTGGCCAACAATTTCTCTTCTTTGGGCGATGTATGATATTACAATGTAGGGACAGGCTGTAGGGTGCATCTATAAAACACTTGGGATAATAATTTCCCCCTTTTTGATAATGCCAAAATCCGTTTAAGAACACGAGGCTGTCTTCAAGTCTTCTATCGAAGCTAAAACTATAAATCTTACAAGACTATGTATATTACAATTTACATTATGATTAGATTTTAGGTGAAATCTTACAGTATGCAATCTTACTTGAATACAACTTAATCTATGAACTGTTCCAGATAAGTTCTTACAGCTTGGGACTTAGCAAAATTTGTACTTAGTAAATATTTCAATATGAATCATAACCAAAGCAGTAGCTGAAGATCACGAGCTGGTATCTTTTGAGGTAAAATAAGATTTTATTGATGATCTGGATTACAGTGCTGTTTAGAATATTAAAATGCTACATTTGAGAGCATACAGGAACAAAAAAAATATAACTGTCAGAAGTTTTCTTCTATAAAGCTGATGCTTTCAAGACTCCCGATATGGGTCATGCTCGGTTCTTTTCCACCATTCGACTAAGGAATCTCATCCTCGATCCCTATAGATGTTTCTTCCTTCCTGAGAGACATCAAAGGCGAGAATCTAGTCTCATGGGTGAGTTATCCGATCACCCTTAAGATGTTTATATTTCTGTTTAATTTACAAAGGAAGTTTCCCTTGTGATAGGAGCCTTGAGAACTCATTTGCAACAGCATCTTCCAGTGTCTTAAAATGGTTGAATGTGGTAGATTCCCTAATGAGAGTACAAAAGTGTCTCAGCAGTTCATTATTCTTCCATGCCTTATACTCTTTAGTTGATGGCTGCCTGTCTGTAGGGAGTAAGATCTCAGCGGGCTTCTAACTATGTTTTTCCTAGGAAAATTGGGATCCTGGAACTCAAAATGAGAACCAGTTACCATGTATCCTCTTTCTCCTTGACCTGGCATGTGTCCTGATAGTATTTCAATAGCTGTAGCAACACTATAATCCGGTATAGCATCCATCTCCCTTTCTTTCTCCATCCTCCATATCCTTCCAAAACTATAATCCAATATTAGCAAGCTCTGTGACTTTAGCCTAATATTCCGAAGAATATCCATTGATTTGGCCTGGCCTGCCTCTCGTTAAGATCTTTCACCGAGTCTACTAGACTGGCAACCACTGTTGTTAGGTCATCAATTTTCTGATCATGTGCAGTAAGGCTGGATCCAGTACACTCGAAGGAGGCGACCATTTTGGCTTCTGCAACTATCAACTTTTCTTGCTCGAGCTTCAGGATCCTCTATTCATACTGTTTAAGCTGGTCCAGTGCCTGCCATAAGGCATTCAGCATGAGGTAAAATGCTTCTTCAACATCCTGCATAGCTCTTTAAAGTTTGGGGAGTTCATCCTAGGCAGCTACTCGCATCCAATCAAGTTCTTTTCCGACATCATATACTGCTTTGACAACATCCTATTAGAAGATGGTTTGGCGATCGATTTGTTGCAGTTGCTCTATTCTAGCTTCGGTGCGGGGGGAATGGGGATGAGAAAGTTTTGAATTAGAGGGCTCTCCGAACTTGTTGGCCATTAGGACAGTCGTCAGCTAGCAAGTCCTCATTTGGTACAATTGATGAACCTGTAGGGATATGAGTTGATACCTGCTCGGTGGCTGGAACCTTTATCGGTTCAGCTAGTATAACTTTCTGAGAGACATAAGGGATTGATTCCTCTTGTTGGCTCTCAGCTTCCTACTGTTCCTTAGAATGGACTGAATCCTTCTATCGGACGGTGTGGATGCATCTTCCTCACTCGAGGGACTTATTTATCCTTAGTGGGAAATGCCAGTTTTTACGGTTGCTGGAGGGACTAATTCCTCCTCTACCTTGCCAGCGTGGCCTGCTTTATTCTGGAGGGTGGGGGACTTGGGTTGATCAGATGATGTCCCCTGTCCTTCGACATCCTCGGACTCAGCAACATCATTCTCGCGAACCTCTGCATGGGTCATCCTCAAATCTGCCTTCATCATCCCCATCTGAGTCGGATCTGAGTGATGGCATGAGCTTCGAGTCCTGTCGTCATACTGTGACTTCCCTTTTAGTCGGGCCTTTTCATTTTCCACATAATATGTCATGATCAGCTCATGGCAAATAGGATCATCCGATATGATCAGGACCTCGACGTTTTGGGTGTTCGTGACTTCCAGGACAAATGATTCTTCCTCCTTCCAGGTCTCCCAGTTATATAGAGTGTCGTATGGGGCCAGCCTATAGTCCTTCCATACTTTGAGGCATTCAAATGTCTCGTCAATTTGGACCTGAAGAACTATTTTATTTATGATTAGGTAGGTACAACCACTAGAAAGGGGTTGAATAGTGCGGTGAAAGGTAATGAACTCTTTTCGTTTACAGAAGCGATAGATAAGTGTGGAACATAAATGACAAAGAGATTTATAGAGGTTCGGTCGTAACTGGCTTACATACTCTTTCCTTATTTATTTCTTTCTATAGGTTCAAGATAAACCTTTCCACCTTGTCTTGAATTGGTCCGAGGTGAACCATTACAATCTTGTCTTCTATCCGTCCAAGATAAACATTTACAATCTCCTTTTCTATCCAATAGGGAAACAATCTATCTAGGTTTTTATTGATACTAGAAAAACCTCACTGGTTTTAGATTATGATTCTAACAATGCCGGATCCACCATCCCCATAACACCGTACAAATCTACAATCCTTTCCTTCCTCTAGTGTATGTATGAGTAAGACAAGCACTCAGACTCTTAACAATTTATACCAATAGCAACAACATATATTGTATACAATAATCTCAGATGTATATGGATTATTCCTGGAGTTGTTGGGTGTTATTTATATGTAGAATAAAAAATGAATTTGAGGCTCCAAAGCCTCAACCAGCCGTTGCTGCCTGTTCATTCATAGCGTACGTTATACTGTTCTCTATCGTACATTAAGAATGTTGTGTACGTAAAACTTTCTAGGTTACGTACTTTAGCATTTGTTCAGTGCAGTCCATTAGCTACGTTTCCTCATTTCCATATGTTATATCTTCATGTTGCGTAGGTTAAGTACAATGGGCATCTGAACGTTCTACAAGTTAACCTTCTATATTCCTCCAATGGGCTGATATTTGAATTTGTATTTCAAACTTCATAGCGGACATAATGCGTTGCTCATAACGCACGTTAGTCTGTGTATGTAGCGTACGTTGTTCTTTGATTTTGCGTGCGTTAATATGAATGAATGTCATCCTTTGGATTTCTTCTGATTTATTCATTGCGTACATTAAGTTAGTTTGGTTAGGTATGTTAAGCATGTTAACTTGGCTGGTTCAGCTAGATATTTTTATGATTTGCAAAATAAATTTAATAATAAAAAAGGGTAAGAGAATTACCCACCGAACAGAAACATAACATACAGAGCGGTGGGAGAGACTACACCTCACTATGTGCAAACAAGTTCTCCTAGGCAGATGAAAAATGAATAAAGGTGAATGGATCCAGTCTTTGTAACACGCTACCAGTTCCTACGAATATTCCTCGAAAATCTAACTCCACATACGCGCTTTGAGTTCTTCTAACAATTTGCCAAACACTAGTACTTTATTCTGAAAAATGATGGAATTCCTATAATTCCACAATACCAATACTGCACACTCCCAAATGCACACCAAAAACATCTTCACTTTCCTCCGTCTAATAAGCCTACCAGGTAGCATGCGCTAGTAAGAACAATTATTGTGCGCTAGGCAGACGATAGCTTGCGCTATATACCAACCATTACATGCGCTAGCGAGACTCCAGTCCCAGTCCAGTAGCTCCTAGACTGCCAGTTAGCGTGCGCTACACAACCGGTAGTGTGCACTAACAATGACATAGTAGCGCACGCTACACTACAAGCGATAGCAAGCGCTACACCAACATGAGTCAAAAACTCATGCAACGGTCCGGAACGGAAAAAAAACACGTGTCAACTCGTGATGTGACCATACGTGGCACAACATTCCAAAGACATGGACAATGCCAATCTGATAATCTGCAGAAAAATTCAACGAAACTAGAACGAAGATCTCGGGTATTACATATATTCATCCTCTTGGATTCCACTAATATTGGCAACCACATCTGTAAGTCATCTGGTGTAGAAGCATTTCGAAATCATCATGAATGATATGTGAAAATCTCCGAAAACTTCATCTTAATATTCCACATGATTATGGTTCAACTTGTAAACATCTTAACAATGGAAAAACCGAAGTTTTAATCACTTTAAGCTTCTTAAATCGTGATGTTCAGTCTATTAAGTCATCAACAAGCTTAATAACCTCAGAAGCAAGCTCATAAAATTCCTAGAAACATGAACTCAAGGCTAGAATAGATTCAACATACCTTATACGGAGGTAAATGATGAAAGTGATCGGTAGAACTCGACACCGTAAGCTTGAACACTAATCCAACATGTCCAGGATCTTGAAAAACAAGTTGAGAGGCTGATATAAGGGTTTTGTAAGGCTGAAAGGACTATCGAAGGGGCAAATCTTGGACAAAACGAATGAAAGAAATGAAAGGGGTTGGTGTCTTTAAATAGAAAATTATACCTTACGTATGCCATCGACCATAGTTAACGTTTGCTAGGTACTTAAAGCATGCTAATGCATAAACATTGTGTACACTAGTGATCTTGGTAGCTTACTGTCTCATTTTTTCCTTATCTTTACATGCATTTCCAATCCGAGTTACGTACCCTACATGTTGATTTAGTGCATGTTAATTACATCATGTAACGTACGTTAACAGTCGTTGACTTATCTTTTTCAAAAGTTGTCCAGGTGCATTCGATAAAATCCGACAAGATCCAACATCCGGCTCCACACGCCAACCATGACTTATCTGATCCTGATTACCTCTTATGTACATTACGTAGCTGTCTTAACGTACGTTAGCACTCACCATTAGCGTATGCTAGTATCATGCAGGTTCATGCATGAAATAACAATCTTTACACAATATGATATTGAATTCTAGATTACGGATATTATAAAAGCATATTCTATAATAATTATTCAACGTAATCATACACTACATGATTCAAATACATAAAGAAATATAAACTTTGTATCCGGGTATTACATACTCCCCCTCTAAAAATAATTTTGTCCCGAAACATAAGATAGGAATAACTCTGGATATCTCGCCTTTATGCTATCTTCAGTCTATGAGGTTGCTTCTTCTACTCCATGCCGGGACCATTGTACTTTAACCAATGAGATTGAATTATTCCTCAATTGCTTAATTCGACCCTCCAGTATCTTGATCGGTTTATCTTCAAACTTGTCACCATTAGCCACTTCGATCTCACCAAAATAAATGACGTGACTGGGATCTAATATGAACTTCCTCGACTAGGATACATGAAACACATTATGGACGTGACTACTCCATGGGGGAAAGACCAATATGTATGCCAATTCTCTATCTCTTTCGAGAATCTCGAATGGTCCGATATATCTCGGACTCAACTCTCACTTCCTTCCAAAACGAAAAATTTCATGAATAGGAGAAACTTTTAGAAGTACATGGTCCCCAACTACAAATTCTAGCGGCCGACGGTGTACATTCGTGTAAGACTTCTGAAGACTTTGGGCAGTCCACAATCTTTCACGAATTAGGGCTATCTTCTTTGAGTCTATATTACCAATTATGGTTCTGTCCCGATTGAGGCAGATGAACCATCCCAACATAAGGTTGACCTACATTCTCGTGTATAATGCTTCGAAAGGTTCCATCTTAATTGAAGCATGCCAACCATTATTGTATGGAACTCAATCAATGGCATGTGAGTTTCCCAATCAGTCGACCAATATAGAGCACAAGCTCTCAACATGTCTTCTACTATTTGGATGGTCCTCTCGGATTGTCCATCAATTTGAGGATGGTAAGCCGTGCTAACTCTCAATTTGGTTCCTAAAGCCTTATGAACCACTTTCCAAAAATGCGACATGAAATGGCCATCCCCATCTAAAATAATGGTCCTTGGTGTTCCATGCAATTGGACTATTTATGCAATAAATACCCGAGCAAATCTGTCTGGTCCCCAGGTATCCTTGATACCTAGAAAGTCAGCCAACCTGGTTAAAGGATCAACTATCACCCAGATCATATTCATTCCAGTCCTGGTCTTCGGCATGTTTGTAATAATGTCTATCAAGATATCCTCTCACTTACATATAGGAATTGGAAGTGACTTCAACATTCCAGCAAGTCGTTGATACTCGATTTTAACTTGTTGACAAGTTAAACACTTAGAGACATATTCCACTACTTCATTCTTCGTGTTACTCTACCAAAAATTTACTTCAGATTTTTATACATCTTACTGGTGCCTTGGTGAATTGAATAAGGTGGACTATGGGCTTCTTTGATGATCGTTTGCTTCAAGACATCATCATCCGGGACAACTAATCGATTTGAAAATCTCAAAACTCCATCTTCGTAGATTATAAAGCATGGGGCCTTCCCCTTGCGCACTTCGTCATGTAACTGAATCATCATAGGGTCATTTAATTGCTTAGATTTAATTTCCTCATTCAAGGATGGAGTTAATTCCATTAAACTTGGTTGTCCTTGAACTCCTTATAACTATACTTCAATTTCTTCACAAATCAATTCATTTCGAATCTTTGGTTGGTTTGTGAGGGCCTCTAGCATTCGAATAGATGCGTGTTTGCGAATTAATGCATTAGCTACTACATTTGCTTTGCCTGGGGGATAAAGAATCTCCAGATCATAGTCTTTAATCGATTCCATCCATCTCCTCTATTGCATATTTAACTCTTTGTGACTGAAAATATATTTTATACTCTTATGATATGTGAAGATCTGGCAATAAGTTCCGTAAAAATAGTGCTACCATATTTTTAGTGTGAAAACAACAGTTGCTAACTTTAAATCATGGGTTGGATAATTAGCCTCGTACTGTTTTAACTGCAGTGGGGCATAGGTGATCACCTTATCATTCTGCATTAACACACACCTAAGACCTTGATTCGAAGCATCACTATAAACTATGAACCCTTCGGTTCCTTGTGGTAGTTGTTTGGATAAACAATCCTGTTTTGATAATTGCCATCATACAGCTAATAAGTCGAAAGAGTCAAAATGACACTAAGTATGGAAGCAATTTGGAATCTCTATACATCCCTTCCATACAGAATTGAAGATCTCATACAGTCTATCCTACAGAGCCTATAGCTACAGCAAAAGACTTAATGTGTCGGATACAGTAGTCAGGATGTAAGATGTTTTTCTTAGGAAAAGTAAAACACATTGGACATGCCTGATTGAAGAATGCTTTAAATCATTGTGAAATACACTTTGTTTATTCATAAACTATTCACAGTTAAAGCAGCATTTATTGGTGATAGGATATCATTTAATGCAGCTGGAGAGAGACTAGTCTGAATGCTCTGAAGAGCATTTAATGCGAAGACAGAAAGCATGTCTGAAGCATTAAATGTGGTGTGCTTTAATTCAAATATTCAGCAAGCCTCCAATCAGAGACATCAACATTTTACGTACCTGCAATGGCTACACTTATGACGGATGCATTTTCCCAAGGTTATAAATATCCCCAAGCTGAGGACATAAAAAGAGACTTTACACGTGATATACTCATACTCGCGAAAGCTCTGAAAAAGATTTTGACAATCTAAGCTATATCAAGAGCAAGTATATTTCGCAAGCATACAACGTATCTACAACGAAGAAATATACTAAGTCCTCAAGGAGAACAACACAGCCTACAACTAACGTGTATCAAAGATCAAGCTGCTGTTCAGAAGAATTCTACCTTTTACCGTTGAGATAACCATCAGCCCTGTGTGGACTGAAGATCCTTGTGTATTCCGACCTGTGTGGGAAAAATAACATTGTAGACAAAGCTTCAAACTATGTGTGAAGAAGCAAGTCAAGAAAGAGATCAACCCAATTATTGTTAACGGCAAAAAGCTTCGGTCCATGTATCAATATGCGTGAACGATACAGAGACAAGTTTAGTTATAGTCACGTAGTTGTGTACGTAGTGATTATAATAAACTATTTACTCCTGTGTGGAGGAATAGTAGACGTAGAGGGGTTTACCTAGAACCACTTTAAATTGTTTGTTATTTACCTTTTGTTTTTTTTGTTTTCATACCTGTGATTTATACAAATATACATTGCAAAACCCTGTATGCACTAAGTAAACGGGAGAACGCCTAGTTGCTGTATCTACAGCAACTTATATAATCAAACTTCCGCTGCACAACTCACTTTCAAAAAATGTACAGCTTGTAGTACCATCACTTTCCAAGCTGTATATTATATACTTAGTAGCCAACAAGTGGTATGAGAGAGGTTGATTCTAAAAATAATCAGTTGTATTTTTAACCGAATCAGATCCAATAATGACACATTTTTTTTAAAACAGTTTTCTTTCTTATTCTCTCATATGGATACCTCAATGATAAACAAGGTTCCTATGTTTTCGATTAAAGAGTTTGATGACTGGAAAATTAGGACGGAGGCTCATCTTGCAGCCATGTACGAGAAGATGATATTTGTCATCCAAGAAGGTCCAATAAAGATAATGAAGGTTAATCCTGCCGCAAGGATAGAAAGATAACTTCATGACGAAATGCTCGAGAAGGAGCGCGAGCAAAGGACAGCAGACGATCGCAAGCGTGAGAATCTCGACAATTTTGCTAAGAATGCGCTGTTTGTCACAATCGACAAAGGCACATTCTCGAAGGTAAAAAGTTGCAAGACAAATAAGGAAATCTGGGCGAAATTCAAGCTGATTTGCAAGGGTACTGATCTCTCAAAATAAAATAAAATTTCTAAACTTACTCAGAAATTTGAATCCATTGAAATGAAATCTTCTCAAACGCTTGAGGAGCTTAACCTCAGATTCACTGGTATTGTCGGTGAACTTGAAGCACTGGGTAAAGTGTATACCCAAAAGGATAAAAATTTGAAAATATTTAAATCACTCCCGACCCGATGGGACATTATGACTACAGCTAGGTGTGTATCCTATAACCTTAATGATATTTTTACTTTTGGCCTATTCTCTGACCTTAAATATTTTGGGTATGACATTGACAGGAGAGAAAAGACCGAAGTGTCACCTGCCAAGACTACAACAGTGGCTGTTGTATCTGATAGGAGACACAGCTCCGCACCCAGCACATCCAAGTCTGCCCACAAGACTGCTGACAATGATGATTATATCCTGTCACAAGATGAAGTGGCCCTTCTTATGCATAAATTCAAAAGTTCATCAAACAGTCTGGAAAGACTCCCTTCAGGCCCAAGCCATTTCACAAGGTAAGTTCCAAATCTCCTTCTTCTAGTGATTACAACTGTTGCTACAACTGAAGGAAACCCGGACATTATGCAAATAAGTGCCCGCATCTGAAAGTTCAAAAGTTGCCAGAAGCTGAGCAACGGGAAAAGGATGAAAGAAGACGTGCTTGGAAAAACAAGCTCAAGGCCCTGATTGGTAAATTAGAAGCCTCACTTACGTCGAACAAGACCGAGGAATGCCTTCAGGCAGTCACTGACAGTGACTCATCCGATGATGAGATAGAAGATAAAGCATATATGTGCTTTATGGCCAAAGAAATGCAGGACGACGAGGATAGCGATGACGAAGTAAGCTCAAATTTTATTACTCCCGCAAATGCTTCGCATACCTTCGAAAACATAATGAATGAATTCAAAAATATTCAAAAGACCCATGGGACCTTAAAACGAGAAAACGTACAGCTCCAAATTTCTAACTTAGAGCTGAAAGATAAAAATGACTTGTTGAAAAATAATTACAATAACACGTCTATTGATTGCGAAAACATCAAGGTCACACTTTAAAAACTCATGGAAAGCAATCATCAACTTGCCCAGGATCTAAATAAGGATAAGTCTGATAACGAGAGCAAGACAAATGATTTCTCTCTACTCGAAGCCAAAGTAAAAACTCTCGAGAAACGAGAAAAAGAATTAGAGACCATCTTGAAATCATTCGAGAAATCATCTAGTGGGATGGAAGAAATTCTAAGCGCCGGGCAACATGCTCATGAAAAAAGTGGCTTAGAGTATAACTCATTCTCCACTAAGGGAAAATCTAGTACGGTATTCATCAGGGGTGTCGAACTCATTCCTGTACCTGAATAAATTCCAAGCCCTGCGGAGGCTACTGCTGTCTCTCGTACAACAAAGGTTGTGATTCCACCATCAGGTTTATATCACAGACAGCGGGAACCTCAGCCTCCCTGACTTGTAACGCGTGATCAACGGCATGCTTCTCGAGCATATCAGAAGCGCCAACAACCATTCGGAAAGAAGTCTGTATCTAAGTATCAAAGTCCTGCACCGTAGTACTTTAAACAGTACAGTGTGCCTAGGTATTTGATACAGGAGCCCCATTATCCATCCAGAAAGAAGGTCGCTCGTAGTATAATCAACATCTCTAGGAATCCAATTCTAGACCCAGGAGGCAATCGTACTAGAATAATAATAACCCTCGAGGTTACATACATAATAATCAAGGTTACAGCGACTACGTGCCTACCCCACGTAGACATCGCAACAATGGACCAAAAGTAACTTATAACAAGCCAGTTGCTGTTAGGCAAATCTGGATACCAAAAGGCACTAACGTACAAGGACCCAACAATCAAAGGAGACTTAAATCTACTTAATTTCTTTGCTTACAGAACATCAAAGAGAAGGACATCTGGTACTTAGATAGCGGATGTTCTCGGCTCATGACAGGAGATATCAGTAAGCGGTCAGATTATGTAGAAGGTCGCGGTCCAAATTTGTAACAGCCCAAAAACAATGGCTATTACAGTGTCGTGGACCCCTACCGGGACCCACCAGGCGATATCCCAATATACATTTAAAGTCTGACAACGTGGCACCATACCACAACATTTATCAAAACCCCGGTGTGGAGTATGAGTTATTCATATCTTTAAATACGAGGAAACATACACAGGATCCAAATTCGGTACAGACCATATGACGATGGGCAGTACCTAATAAATTTTAGTACATTCATCCGACACAAAATAATATGAAAGTCACAATAAAACATAACCGAACAACCAAAAGACTCGGGGCCTCCGAAATAGCACACTTCAGAATCCTCCGTCGCCGTTGTGCTCCTCCTGTGCCTTGCCCTTTCCTCGCCCTGAAATACAAGTATTTCGCCCCAAACCACAGGGTCAGCTATACATGATAATGATTCTCATGACATTATATAATTCATATATACTGATCTCGAAGAAAACCACCGACTACTGAATATACCCCCAAGGCGTATAAACAATCAGTCCCAACTGTCGAACATAACCAAATATACGAACGACCATATACTATGGCTCAAGACGGACGTCACAGTACGCCCGATCCGGAAATGTGTCTGTGCACATGTCCACCCTGTATACGGAATCCAGAATATACATGGGACGATGTACCTAATTAGCCTCACGAACTACGTCTCGTGTGCACGATCTACATGCGGAAAACCTCCACGCATGATCATCAAGTGCCCGGCTAAAAATCCTACACATAACCAATCGGCGCGCAGATATGACTCCAGAGATGTCACGATACAACATGACAACGAAACTCAACGAATTACACTTAAAGCAAGGAATCGAACAACTCACCGAAGTGTCAACAAAGCTCAACAATATCAAGGGTCCAAAAGTAACGAACTTGGGAATACAATCCCATGATGAAAACGGGAAATCATTAAGAACAACCTCAAGTCACAAGACACAAGTTTATAAGTGTTTCATATACACGAAATGCATAATCATCATAAGAATCCACACATCATTATAACCAAGCAAGATAACTTACCTCAATTCCGTAGATGAATAATCCTTCTTTGAATGGTCAAACGAACGGTATCCTCGTCTAACAATACTCACGTGAACAAGCAACCTTGAATGAAATATAATTCATTCAATAACACATTCGTACGATAATGGTATTATCGTATAAACAATATTCGTAAATTTACTTGAATAAATCAATTATCCTATTGATCATTTTAATGTTCTTATTACAAATCATCGTATGTTTATCATGTTCATTACATATTCTAACCTTAATGTCAAAAGCTTGATGTCTAGTTTATTATCAATGCAATATCGTGAAAATATCTTTTCAAATCATCGACACTTCCAATTACGATATAAGTTGTGTTTAATTACGTTCTTCATTATTTTACCAACGATTTCATTCAAAACTTGATTACTATATGAAACATAAGTTTAAGTTTTTAGTGAACTAAGAACATCATCTTAATTTACGTCTCTTAACACGCACGGATTAAGGAAATGGAATTCGATTACTCATCTACCGCATTTGTATCATCATATTCAACACAATTCTCTTACGAACATTATCAACCTATTAATGTAGTGATTAACACCCTTTAACGAAATCGATAAATTCGAACATATGAAGATTATAACTTCCTCCTATCAACATTCATTGTTTTACTTTGAAGAATTTATTAAAAGCATAGTTATATCATTGGATACTTGAAATTTTTGAAGTCACTTCATCCCATATAGCGAAGATCATCTTCAAAGGATTAATATAATCTTTCCAACAATTTATTACAAAGGTTTTAGAGGCTAAAAATCATGGTTCCCTACTACCTTCAAGAATCAATAGAATGTTCAAGACAAATTTAACATTTCTCACTTTTAATCATTAAGGATATCATCCCTAACATGTTCCTAGTGTTGAGACTATAATTAACTTCCGATTATCATGTTATACATCAGGTTTTTATGTATATCATTACCAACACAATCACATTATGAAGTTATTTACATCAAGAAGTAACACTAATACCTTAAATGTTAATCTTCACTTAGTTTGAGCATGATTCCATTAATTTATCATGTTTACACTAGTTTAAACTAACATTATGTGAAGTATTTATCTACTAACATCATCATAAGCATGGAATTGATATGAGTTAAAGAAAGACCAACCTTAAAATGAAGAACAACACCAACACTTCAAGGGATATACTTCAATCTTTAACTCTCCAAGTCACCAATCAAGTGTTGAAGCTCCAACACAAGTTAGAAAGGCTTAGAAACGAAGTTGGAAGGGAAAGGAATCGTTCCTCAGTTGGGAGGTTGGAAAGGGTCGAGTAGGAAGTGAATGGCAAGTCATACTTTTAAAATCTGAACTCGGCATTACGTACGTTAACGAACGTGGTTAACGTACGTTATAGCCCTTACGTACGTAATCTTATGATCATTACGTACGTAACCAAATTCATCAAATCTTACTGCCTCAAAACACGCAATTCGTTACGTACGTAACCATGTAGCTATTACGTACGTAACCAGGCGGACTGCTGGAGGATCTTCCGCATTACATACGTTAACGTATTGATGTTACGTACGTAAGGCGACATACATAGCGTACGTTATGAAGACAGGTTAACGTACGTTAAGTACTATAACAAGCATAAATGGAATTCTCCCAATATCACCCAACAACTAATATAGTATGAATGATCATGAATCCAACTTAACATAATTCGTCAATACTTGCTACAACATCACAGATATGGTGCGAAAATACTTAACTTAAATCATGAAATACAATATTAAAGGCGAGGGTATTACATACTCCCCCCCTTAAAAGGAGTTTCGTCCCCGAAACTAAGGGGTAAACAGTTCGGGGTATTTCTCTCGCATGCTATCTTCAGTCTCCCACGTAGCTTCCTCGACTCCATGTCTCGACCACTGAATTTTTAATAAGGGAATCGTCTTGTTCCTCAGCTGTTTAATTCTTCTCTCGAGTATCTGCACAGGCCGTTCTTCATACGAATGGTCGTCGGCTATTTCGACCTCGTCGAATTGAATAACGTGACTTGGATCAGCAACATACTTCCTTAACTGAGATACATGGAATACGTTGTGAATCCGACTCAAAGCTGGTGGTAATGCTAAACGATAGGCTAGGTCGCCTACTCGTTCCAGGATCTCAAACGGACCAATATACCTTGGGCTCAATTTGCCTCTCTTCCCGAATCGGAAAACACCTCTAGTAGGAGATACTTTGACTAGTACATGGTCACCAACCTAAAACTAGAGTGGTCGTCGACGATTATCTGCATATGATTTCTGGCGGCTTTGGGACATTAACAGACGACTCTTGATCAGAGAAATCTTCTCGCGGGCTGCGAATAACATATCAGGTTCCGTACCAATAGATTCAGACACATCGTCCCAGCACAAATGGGACCTACAACGACGACCATACAATGCCTCATAAGGTGCCATCATGATCGAGGCGTGCCAGCTGTTATTATATGTGAATTCTACCAACGGCAGTTGGGTCTCCCAGTCAGGCTTCCAATCGAGAGCACATGCCCTCAGCATATCCTCTAGAGTTTGAGTTGTCCTCTCAGACTGACCGTCGGTCTGAGGATGAAAAGCCGTACTGAAGTTCAACTGTGTACCCATAGCACGATGAACCGCCTTCCAGAAGTGCGACACGAACCGTCCGTCCCGATCTGATACAATACTCTTAGGGGTGCCATGCAGTCTCACAATCTCTTTGATGAATAATTGGGCCAATCTCTCAGGGCCCCAAGTATCCTTGATCTCCAAGAAGTGGGCTGATTTAGTCAATCGATCCACAACCACCCAAATCGTATTCATGCCTCGACGGCTCGTCGGCAAACTAGTAATAAAATCCATCGATATGTCTTCCCACTTCCACTCGGGAATCGAAAGCGGTTTCATCAGGCCAGCTGGTCGTTGATGCTCAATCTTGACCTGCTGACAGGTCAAACATTTCAAAACGAATTCGGCAACCTCCCGTTTCATGTTACCCCACCAATAATACGGCTTCAGATCCTTATACATTTTGTTCGATCCCGGGTGTATGGAATACGGGGTAGCATGAGCCTCCTTCAGAATAGTATTCCTCAACTCTTCGTCTGCTGGTACACATACTCGATTTTTAAAGAATAACAGTCCATCCTCGTGAACCACAAATCCAGGGGCCTTCCCCTGATCGATTTCTCCTCGAACTCTGGATAAGAATGGGTCCGTCATCTGTTTCGTCCTGATCGTCTCATCAAGGGATGGTGAAATCTCAAGCATGCACAGTTGTCCCTGAATGCGTTGTATCCAGACCTCAATCTCTGGTCTCATTAACTCTAATTGCAACTCCCTCTGGGCGGTCAAACGAGCTAGTATCTGTTCTTGCACCGTCTTGCGGCTCAAGGCATCGGCAACCACATTTGCCTTGCCTGGATGATAAAGTATCTCGATATCATAGTCTTTGATTAGCTCTAACCACCTCCTTTGTCTCATATTCAACTCCTTCTGGGTAAAAATATACTTGAGGCTCTTGTGGTCCGTGAAAATCCGACAGGCAACTCCATACAGATAGTGGCGCCAGATTTTTAAAGCAAACACTACAGCTGCTAACTCCAAGTCATGAGTCGGGTAGTTGACCTCGTAAGGACGCAACTGTCTGGACGCATAGGCGATCACTTTCTTGTCCTGCATTAACACGCATCCAAGGCCCTGCCTCGATGCATCGCTATATACCACGAATCCTTCCGTTCCTCTAGGTAGTACTAAAACAGGTGCTGAAATTAATCGACCTTTGAGTTCATCAAAACTTTGCTGACATGCTTCCGACCACAAGTACTTCTTATCTTTTCTCAACAGATTAGTCATTGGTTGAGCAATTTTGGAAAATCCTTCCACGAATCGTCTGTAATAGCCAGCTAGACCCAGAAAACTACGAACTTTCTTCACGTTCTTCAGGGGTAGCCAGTCTCGGATAGCTTCCGTCTTTTGCGGGTCTACTCTCACTCCCTCCGCTGATATCACATGACCCAGAAAAATAACTTCAGACATCCAGAATTCACACTTAGAAAATTTTCCATAGAGTTGTTCTCGCCTTAATGCATCGAGAACCTGGCGGAGGTGACACTCATGCTCCTCATGATCACGAGAGTACACCAAGATATCGTCAATAAAAACGACTACAGAACGATCCACATAATTAATAAAAACCCGATTCATCAATTCCATGAATACTGCAGGTGCATTAGTCAGTCCGAATGGCATGACAACGAACTCATAATGCCCATAGCGAGTGCGAAAAGATGTCTTCGGGACGTCAGACTCTCGAATCCGCAATTGGTGGTACCCGGACCTCAAGTCGATTTTGGAAAATACAGCGGCTCCCTACAGCTGATCCAATAGATCATCGATGCGAGGTAAAGGATATTTGTTCTTAATTGTTACTTTGTTCAGCTCCCGGTAATCAATACACAAACGCAGCGATCCGTCCTTCTTCCGTACGAATAACACCGGCGCTCCCCAAGGGGATGCACTGGGTCGAACATATCCTTTCTCAGTTAATCCTTCGAGTTGTCTTTTCAACTCCTGCATCTCAGTCGGGGCTATACGATATGGTGCTTTCGAAAGCGGGGAAGTCCCTGGCTCCAACTCAATGGTTAATTCTACCTCTCGCTGTGGGGGTATTCCTGGAAGCTCGTCTGGAAATACATCTGGATAATCTCGAACTACTGGAATATCAATCAATTTGACTAGCCGGTCAGCTGTCTTAGTCATGTAGCACCAATAACCAATGCATCCCTGGTTCAGTAATCTCATAGCCTTCATAGCGCTGATGACTCTCCCAGAATGATTGGGATTATCACCCCGAAAAATACACTCGACGCCATCATCCGAGGTGACGGTCACCATTCGCTTACGGACGCTAAGCACGGCATCGTGACGATCCATCCAGTCGATACCCAAGATTACATCATCTTCAGGTAAATCAACCACAATCAAGTCGGACAACCACTCATGATTGTTCATACTAATCGGACAGTTCTGTACTTCACGACTCCCAATAATTCTTCTTCCATCGGGTAGACCAATTACATAAGGTTCACAATCAGTAACATGATTCAAACGCAAACGACTCAAACAAGAACTAGACAAAAAAGGAGTGTGAAGCACCAGTATCAAAAAGAACACAAACGGGGTGAGAGTGGATCTCGAGAGTACCTGCAATCATGCTGGCTTCGGGATCATCGACTTTCTTCATCTCGTAGACTCTGGGTTTTGCTACCCCGGAAGCAGGTGTACCAACTTGATTTCCACGGCCCATCCCTTTGTTCGCCCCGGTAGTCTGGTAAGAAGCGGATGGAGGAGCACGTTCCTAAACAGAAGACTGTACTGGAGCAAGAGACGCTACTAGAGCACGCCCGAGTCCACCCCGGCAATAGCGAGCACGATGACCGTTCTTCCCGCAAGTGTGACAGGCAACGGCCGGCTTCGGACACTTGGAGCTGATATGCCCCTGGTCCCCACAGTTATAACACACGGCGGTGGTGATTGCCCGAGAGTGCGTTCCTGCCGGTTTCGGTGCCATAGGTGGCCGCTCAGAAGGATTTGGTACAGGCTGGGGTTTCTTGAATACCCCCCGGTTACTGTCTCCTTGGGTCTGGTTCCTGGATCTTTTGTTGGAAAACTGAGGCTGCTTCTTAGAAATCTCTTTCGCAGTAAGTTCATATTCCAAAGCCTTCTCAATAAACTCCGGTAAGGTCGTACAGTGGTGATTGAGTAATTGCATCCTCATTCGGGGTTTAAGCCTCTTGAGGAAATATTTGATCTTATCAGCTTCCGAACGGACAACTGACGTAGCAAAAGGGAGAAGTGCTTGGAATTTTTCGGCAATCGTTAACACATCTTCGTCTTCCGATGGGTTGGGGTTTAGTAATTCGGACAGTTTGGCTTCACGGAGGGGTGTAGGATAATAACGATCTGTTGTGTCAAGAATTAACACTTTCCGACGGGCGATCGCCTCGGAGGTCGGGCGACCGAGTCACTGCCGAGCGGCCAAGGCAGATCTGCCGATCAGCTACCAGGCGACCTAGCCTTAGCCCGGCAACCGAGGTAGATTTGCCGACCGAAAGTCCCAGGACCAGTCCCGGTGCCGAGCGATCGACATCAAATACGATCACCTCTCGGTACTCGGCGACCGACTCCTGGCGACCGACAAGCGGACGACCATCCCTCGGCACCTGCCGACCGACCCTTGGCGACCGACCCCTGCGACCAATTGGAGGCGATCCCCTCTCGGCACCTGCCGACCGACCCTTGGTGACCGATCAATGCCGACCCTCAGCAACTGGCCGATGGCGACCTCTGATGACCAGCTAGGGACGACCGCCTCTTGTCGATCAGGGCCGATGGCCATCCAGTCGGCAAAGGCCGAGCCTCAAGACTGGCACCACATGCAAGGGCCGAGACAAGATCCGCGAATCACGGGTCATTGACCACAGCCTGGCAGAATCTCTCCACCAGCCGACAAGCCGCCGAAAGCTATCAGTAGGGCCGCATATGACTTTGATTCCGCCGAAAGCTGTCAGTAGGGCCGCGTGTGGCTGACTCCGGACGCGTGCTGGCTCCTTATTGGACCACCCAGCTGCTGCCAGCCTCTTCCTTGGACTTTAGCCCAACTGCTCGGGTGATCGCCCCATTATAATATTGGCCGGCGGACGATCGCCCCATTATTATAATGGCCGGAAGGCGATCGCCCGCTAGAGGACAGGACCCGGCTGCCCCTATATATACATGGCTCCCAGCACTTGTCCAAGGACCGAAATTCTTTTGGATTGGACCGAGATTTTGGTTCACAAAACTCTCTGGCATTCTCGCATTTCACAAGCAAAATACACAGCACTTGGCTAATCTCCAACTCTTGGCAACAGCTATCATTCGGTCTTACTTCTCCCGGTCTCTCTCATCAGGAATACGATCGGCGGGGATGAAGAACACCGAGCTTCGCTCAAGAGCCGGATTAACAGAGTCTTTTTACACTCATTGTATTTAGATTTCTCTCATTAATACTTGTATCCACGAATATTCGTATTAATATCATCTCGCGAGAGCATTCAAGCCCGGGCCTAACAAACCCGGCAAATCTTGTATTATTTATCTTCTCTCGGTAGTGCTCCCGCAATTGTTGTTTGTTGTCCGTCTTCCAGCAGTATTAATCTTCAGATAAATATTTTGGGCAACAACAATTGGCGCTGGAAGAAGGGGCATCCAACCCTCGAATTTTTACACCTTCCGTCCCGAAGAACACTCACTGTTCTCGGGGCAGATACTTGAAGTGACACTCACTGCACTTCAAAGAAATCCTTCAGAAATCATGTCTTCCGCCTCCGCATCGAAGAAAGCCGCTGACCAGCCGGCCAGACCCCCCGTTCCGTCCCAGTCCGAGCCGCAGCCGATGGTGGAAGGCAGCCGCCGCGGTTGGAGACGCTCGATCCCATCCCTGGGCGGCGGCCCGATCCTCTCGCTCGATCAGCTCCGAACCAAGGAACAGATCGACGAGGTCATGGCTGTCCTACAGGAGCGACGGAGTGCTCTCGACGCGCCTCCTGCCATCACCCCCGCGGCCTCCCGACGGAAGTCCAAGCGGAAGCTCAAGGCGTTACTGGCCGAGCGATCGCCAGGAGGCTCTCGTTCGCAAGAAGAGGCGCTCGGCAGCCAGGGCACCTCTGTCTTCGATCGCCTGGGCAGTGACCCAACCTGGCGACCGGGGCAGTCCGGCCCCAGCTACGAGACGACGGAGTTTGAGTCCGTCACCAGGAGCTCGGCCTACCCGGCTCCCAGAAGGCAGCCCATCCGTCTGCCTCCCCCTCGCCAAATTGCCGAGGTCGGCAGTAGCGGAGTCCGGAGATCGATACACGATCTCCTCGGCTCCCGCTCCCAAAGCCGATCAGCAAGCGACCGAGCCACTGCGATGGCTGCGATGCAACGTCAGATCGACGACATGAAGGCGCTCCTGCTATCCGGGGCAGGCGCCATGAAGACGATCGCCGAGCCGAGCGAGCCGCTCGCGATCGACATCGAGCTCGCCCCCGTGCAGCACAAGATCGCTCCCCCGCAAACACCCGTGTACGAGGGGCGATCGGACCCCCAGGTGCACCTGAGGAAGTTCAACATCTACATGACCGGGTGTGGGGCATCTGACGCGACCAGGTGCCGAATGTTCCCTATGACGCTGGACGACCTCGCCCACCGGTGGTAAACCTCATTGCCACCTCGGTCCATTAGCTCCTTTAACGAGCTGGCGCACGTCTTCACGGAGTATTTGGCCACCAGGGTCATCCGACCAGAAGGTCGCCTTCGCTTGATGCAAATCAAGCAGGGAGAAGAAGAGTCCGACTCGGACTACATCGACCGGGTAGACGGGATCATCCTCAACGGCGAGCCCGTAAGCGATGAGACCGCCCTCTACGCGGTCCTAGGAGGATTTCAGGGTTTTTCGCCTATGTTCAGGCATCTCACGAAGAACCAACCTACAACCTACGCAGCCTTCCGGGCTAGAGCCGCAGATTTTTTGGCCTGGCAAAGGTTCCTTCTTAGCCTGTGAGCAGCGCGATCGGCGCCCGGACGACGATCTCCCGCCCGATCGCCGATATCAACCTACGAATAAAGCGATCGGCTGCCGAGCGACGATCGCCAGTCTTCCGGCCCGATCGCCGATCATCACGCTACATCATCAGCAATCCGGAGGACACGATCGCCATCTACAGTCCAGCATTTAACATGAGGAACTAAGGCTCGCGATCGCCTCCACCGCACATCATAAAGCCATGGCCCTGGCAGTCGATGGAACCGGCTGCTTCGGCCATGCAAGGTCCCTTTCGGCCGAGATCGCCCGCCCTTCGTTTAAATACGAGGCCGGCGTAGTCTGAGGGCTCTCCAACATTAATCAGTGGACCCATGCCACAACCCCCGTCTCAACGTACACCGTCGAGGTCGGCCATCTCCATGGCTGGCCGAGGTGGAAGCAGAGCTAACAAGCCGCGGAGGTGGAGTTGATTCATCCGACGCTGCCCCGTGCAAGGACTCCTCTAGACCGAGACCGCACGCCCTTCGTTTAAATACGAGGCGAGGCGCAGCCTAACAGAGGACCCTCATAATAAAGTGAGTCACGAGACACTCAATGTCTTCGCGCACCAAGACACGGTCATGGAGTCGGTCCATCGATCTCCGCGACTGTGCACGATTCCTCAAACAAGCGAAACCACCAAGTTTCCGTGGGGGATCGGCCAATATTGTTTTTGCAGGTACAAGACCGAAAGGTAGCTAGCCAATCGACCATGATAGCCCAAGTCCGAATCCTAAGTCAGCTCAGCAAGATCGCCCGTCCTCTTCCTTACACGATCGCCAGCAAGAACCACCTCGCCCCATGTCTTCAACATAGGAGCAAGCTGGGGGGCAATTGTTGTGTCAAGAATTAACACTTTCCGACCCGCGATCGCCTCGGAGGTCGGGCGACCGAGTCACTGCCGAGCGGCCAAGGCAGATCTGTCGATCAGCTACCAGGCGACCTAGCCTTAGCCCGGCAACAGAGGTAGATTTGCCGACCGAAGGTCCCAGGACCAGTCCCGGTGCCGAGCGATGGACATCAAATACGATCGCCTCTCGGTACTCGACGACCGACTCCTGGCGACCGACAAGCGGACGACCATCCCTCGGCACCTGCCGACCGACCCTTGGCGACCGACCCCTGCAACCAATTGGAGGCGATCCCCTCTCGGCACCTACCGACCGACCCTTGGTGACTGACCAATGCCGACCCTCAGCAACTGGCCGATGGCGACCTCTGATGACCAGCTAGGGACGACCGCCTCTTGTCGATCAGGGCCGGTGGCCATCCAGTCGGCAAAGGCCAAGCCTCAAGACTGGCACCACATGCAAGGGCCGAGACAAGATCCGCGAATCACGGGTCATTGACCACAGCCTGGCAGAATCTCTCCACCAGCCGACAAGCCGCCGAAAGCTGTCAGTAGGGCCGCATATGACTTTGATTCCGCCGAAAGCTGTCAGTAGGGCCGCATGTGGCTGACTCCGGACGCGTGCTGGCTCCTTATTGGACCACCCAGCTGCTGCCAGCCTCTTCCTTGGACTTTAGCCCAACTGCTCGGGTGATCGCCCCATTATAATATTGGCCGGCGGACGATCGCCCCATTATTATAATGGCCGGAAGGCGATCGCCCGCTAGAGGACAGGACCCGGCTGCCCCTATATATACATGGCTCCCAGCACTTGTCCAAGGACCGAAATTCTTCTGGATTGGACCGAGATTTTGGTTCACAAAACTCCCTGGCATTCTCGCATTTCACAAGCAAAATACACAACACTTGGCTAATCTCCAACTCTTGGCAACAGCTATCATTCGGTCTTACTTCTCCCGGCCTCTCTCATCAGGAAGACGATCGGCGGGGACGAAGAACACCGAGCTTCGCTCAAGAGCCGGATTAACAGAGTCTTTTTACACTCATTGTATTTAGATTTCTCTCATTAACACTTGTATCCACGAATATTCGTATTAATATCATCTCGCGAGAGCATTCAAGCCCGGGCCTAACAAACCCGGCAAATCTTGTATTATTTATCTTCTCTCGGTAGTGCTCCCGCAATTGTTGTTTGTTGTCCGTCTTCCAGCAGTATTAATCTTCGGATAAATATTTTGGGCAACAACACGATCCATCATAAGGTTCTTGAATTCCTCCCAAGTACTTGCGCCTTCGGCAGGCCTCACAGAAAGCCACCAAGTATGGGCACTCTTACTAAGGTAGTAGGCTGCCACAACAACTCGATTTTCCTCTGGGCACTCCACCATCTCGAACAGTTTCTCGAAATGCTCTATCCATTGTACAATGTCAGCATGCTCAGATGAGCCTTCAAAAGTCGGAGGTCGCTGACGTGATATGTCGCTAATAATCCGACTCACGATCCCGCCAGGCACCAGAGGCGGAGGCTGTTGCCCCTGCTGTTGACCGGTAGTATTCCTCTGCATTGCTTCCATCAGCTGACCCATTTGGGTCATCTCGGCCATCATGCCCTGCATCACAGTGTAATGATCGACACGTGCATTCTCTCCGGTGTGGTGTGATTGGTCCCTAGAAGGCGAATCACTGCCACATTCGCGCGTCTGTTAGCTCGTGGTATCGGAATTCGGCCTCTTCCGCGGCCTCGTCCCCCTCTGCCACGGCCTCTCAGGTTCCTTTCCATATTGAAAGAATCAAGTCACAAGTACAGTTCGATTTATCAATCATAATTCATGCTAAGTTAATGACAACAGGGAATTTCCTATCCAACAAAGCAGTTTGTAAAGGATCACTGGCACTACAAGTGTTACACACTCAGTATCATATCAACATTAAGTCGAAACAATTTCAATCACATAATTAATTTAGGTTCACCTCAAACATATGAATTTTTGCCTCATGGTAGCAAGATGCCAAGATAAGTAAGGAGACCAATACATCGTCAATATCATGCCAGTAATCAAATTATGGTTCATGAGAACATACCGTATTCGACGGGTCAGGCGCTTGCACAGGTTACACGTGGCACGAAGGTTTCTTGATGCTATTTCGATTCTACAATGACTCAAACTAAAAACACACTCTCTGATACCATCTTCTGTAACAGCCCAAAAAACGGTGGCTATTACAGTGCCGTGGACCCCTATCGGGACCCACCAGGCGATATCCCAATATACATTTAAAGTCTGACAACGTGGCACCGTACCACAATATTTATCAAAACCCCGGTGTGGAGTATGAGTTATTCATATCTTTAAATACGAGCAAACATACACAGGATCCAAATTCGGTACAGACCATATGACGATGGGCAGTACCTAATAAATTTTAGTACATTCATCCGACACAAAATAAAATGAAAGTCACAATAAAATATAACCGAACAACCAAAAGACTCGGGCCCCCCGAAATAGCACACTTCAGAATCCTCCGTCGCCGTTGTGCTCCTCCTGTGCCTTGCCCTTTCCTCGCCCTGAAATACAAGTATTTCGCCCCAAACCACAGGGTCAGCTATACATGATAATGATTCTCATGACATTATATAATTCATATATACTGATCTCGAAGAAAACCACCGACTACTGAATATACCCCGAAGGCGTATAAACAATCAGTCCCAACTGTCGAACATAACCAAATATACGAACGACCATATACTATGGCTCAAGACGGACGTCACAGTACGCCCGATCCGGAAATGTGTCCGTGCACATGTCCACCCTGTATACGGAATCCAGAATATACGTGGGACGATGTACCTAATTAGCCTCACGAACTACGTCTCGTGTGCACGATCTAAATACGGAAAACCTCCACGCATGATCATCAAGTGCCCGGCTAAAAATCCTACACATAACCAATCGGCGCGCAGATATGACTCCAGAGATGTGACGATACAACATGACAACGAAACTCAACGAATTACACTTTTACCAAGGAATCAAACATCTCACCGAAGTGTCAACAAAGCTCAACAATATCAAGGGTCCAAAAGTAACGAACTTGGGAATACAATCCCATGATGAAAATGGGACATCATTAAGAACAACCTCAAGTCACAAGACACAAGTTTATAAGTGTTTCATATACACGAAATGCATAATCATCATAAGAATCCACACATCATTATAACCAAGCAAGATAACTTGCCTCAATTCCGTAGATGAATAATCCTTCTTTGAATGGTCAAACGAATGGTATCCTCGTCTAATAATACTCACGTGAACAAGCAACCTTGAATGAAATATAATTCATTAAATAACACATTCGTACGATAATGGTATTATCGTATAAACAATATTCGTAAATTTACTTGAATAAATCAATTATCCTATTGATCATTTTAATTTTCTTATTACAAATCATCGTATGTTTATCATGTTCATTACATATTCTAACCTTAATGTCAAAAGCTTGATGTCTAGTTTATTATCAATGCAATATCGTGAAAATATCTTTTCAAATCATCGACACTTCCAATTACGATATAAGTTGTGTTTAATTACGTTCTTCATTATTTTACCAACGATTTCATTCAAAACTTGATTACTATATGAAACATAAGTTTAAGTTTTTAGTGAACTAAGAACATCATCTTAATTTACGTCTCTTAACACGCACGGATTAAGGAAATGGAATTCGGTTACTCATCTACCGCATTTGTATCATCATATTCAACACAATTCTCTTACGAACATTATCAACCTATTAATGTAGTGATTAACACCATTTAACGAAATCGATAAATTCGAACATATGGAGATTACAACTTCCTCCTATCAACACTCATTGTTTTACTTTGAAGAATTTATTAAAAGCCTAGTTATATCATTGGATACTTGAAATTTTTGAAGTCACTTAATCCCATCTAGCGAAGATCATCTTCAAAGGATTAATATCATCTTTCCAACAATTTATTACAAAGGTTTTAGAGGCCAAAAATCATGGTTCCCTACTACCTTCAAGAATCAATAGAATGTTCAAGACAAATTTAACATTTCTCACTTTTAATCATTAAGGATATCATCCCTAACATGTTCCTAGTGTTGAGACTATAATTAACTTCCGATTATCATGTTATACATCAGGTTTTTATGTATATCATTACCAACACAATCACATTATGAAGTTATTTACATCAAGAAGTAACACTAATACCTTAAATGTTAATCTTCACTTAGTTTGAGCATGATTCCATTAATTTATCATGTTTACACTAGTTTAAACTAACATTATGTGAAGTATTTATCTACTAACATCATCATAAGCATGTAATTGATATGAGTTAAAGAAAGACCAACCTTAAAATGAAGAACAACACCAACACTTCAAGGGATATACTTCAATCTTTAACTCTCCAAGTCACCAATCAAGTGTTGAAGCTCCAACACAAGTTAGAAAGGCTTAGAAACGAAGTTGGAAGGGAAAGGAATCGTTCCTCAGTTGGGAGGTTGGAAAGGGTCGAGTAGGAAGTGAATGGCAAGTCATACTTTTATAATCTGAACTCAGAATTACGTACGTTAACGAACGTGGTTAACGTACGTTATAGCCCTTACGTACGTAATCTTATTATCATTACGTACGTAACCAATTTCATCAAATCTTACTGCCTCAAAACACGCAATTCGTTACGTACGTAACCATGTAGCTATTACGTACGTAATAGCCATTGACTTGGCTGTCGCGATCGACTCCCGACCACCTACCCCCGCTCGGCCCCACCAGCCGAAAGGCGGACTGCTGGAGGATCTTCCGCATTACGTACGTTAACGTATTGATGTTACGTACGTAAGGCGACATACATAGCGTACGTTATGAAGACAGGTTAATGTACGTTAAGTACTATAACAAGCATAAATGAAATTCTCCCAATATCACCCAACAACTAATATAGTATGAATGATCATGAATCCAACTTAACATAATTCGTCAATACTTGCTACAACATCACAGATATGGTGCGAAAATACTTAACTTAAATCATGAAATACAATATTAAAGGCGAGGGTATTACAAAATGTGTGCTTCGGTGACAAGTCCAAAGGAATAAAAAGAGGGAAGGGAACCCTGCTTGTAGGAAAGTTCAAAGTCACCGACGTAGCCTATGTTAAAGGCTTACAGTATAATCTACTTAGTATCAGCCATTTCTGTGACAAATAGTTCTCGGTGAAATTCTATATAGATCATTGTAGGGTGAAGGACATCAAAACCAAATAGATTGTCCTCATAGAAAGCAGGTTAGGTACATACTGACTGGAAGCCTACGAGCTCCACAATTCCGTGTTTTGTTGCCAAAGGCACTGCTGGCTATGGCACAAGAGGATGTCTCATATCAACTTCAAGACAATAAGCAAGCTCGCCAGACAGGGAATGGTTAGAGGTTTGCCCTATGTGTCATTCCAAAAAGACAGCATCCGCAGACCTTATAAAAAATGCAAACAAGTCAAAACCACCCTGAAAGGTAAATCATACCTGTCCACCCACAGAATTCTGGATATGGTACATATGGACCTCTACGGTCCTGTAGACCCTATAAGTTTGAGAGGTAAGAAATATTGTCTAGTTATTGTTGGTGATTTCTCCAGATATGCTTGGACAATCTTTCTAAGCAAGAAGAAAGAAACCACAAAAAATTTGCTTGAACGCCTGAGAAAGCTTCATAATGAGAAAGGATTGAGTATCATATCCATTTGTTCCGACAGAGTTACGGAATTCACAAATCGCTACATAGAGCAATACTGTTCGGATAATGGAATACAACACGAATACTCAGCAGCCCGGACTCCTCAACAAGATGGTGTTGCCGAGCGAAAGAATAAGACGATCAAGGAAGCCACAATAACCATGATCGCCACAAGCAAGTTGTTGTAGGGGTTCTGGGGCGAAGCAAAAAATACATCATGCTATACACAAAACCACTATATCATCAACAAGCATCACAACAAAACAGCATACGAGGTAAGGAATAACAAAAATCCACTAGTTTCATATTTTCACATATCTAGATATAGATGTGATGTTCTGAATAACAAGAAAGATCAACCCAGAACCTTCAACAAAAAGTCGGATGAAGGGATATTTGTAGGATGTTCCTCTGTCAGCAAAGCCTTCAGGATCTTTAACAAAATGAAGTTGACAATAGAGGAATCTGTCTATGTAGTGTTCCATGAACCTCATTTTGATCCTATAGGAGTAGAAGACCTGACTCAGAATATCCAAACACTCTCCATTAATGACCCTCCAACACCAAAAGAGCCTGTCGTAGACTTAGAGATCAACCCTGTAGCTGTAAGAACAGATGTAGTTAAAGCTGATGTTGTACAAGTTGAAGCCAAAACTACAGAACCACAAGATAGATTGCGGGATGCAAAACTAGAACCCGACAGGAGATGGCTAATAGATTACTCTCATGAGTTAATCATAGGAGCCATTGATGCTGGAGTACATAAAGAACTGTACTATGTGCGCAAGAAGAACCCGAATCTGAGAAATCTCCATTTCCTGTATGGAAATCTCAAGCTGAACTTAGGAGACTAGCCGTGTGCACCCTAGTTGTATTCTTAGCTCAATACGAACCTGTTTATGCCAATGAAGCTTTGAATAATTCTCACTGGATCACTTTTATAGAAGACGAGCTTAATGGTTTCGAAAGAAACAATGTATGGTATCTAGTACCCAGACTAGAAAATCAAGCTATAATTGGAACTAAATGGGTATTTAGAAATAAGAAGGATGATAATAGACTTGTTATCAGGAACAAATCCCATTTAGTTGCACAAGGTTACAGACAGGAAGAAGGCATAGATTATGATGAAACATTTGCCCCTGTAGCCTGATTGGATGCCATTAGAATATTTCTAGCCTTTGTCGCCCATAAGAGCTTCATAGTATATAAAATGGATGTTAAGAGCGCATTCGTGAATGTAGATCTCGCCGAAGAAGTGTATGTTGAACAAACACCATGGTTTGTCAACACTGAAGGTGGAGATTTAGTAAACAGACTACGGAAAGCTCTGTATGGACTTAAGCAAGCACCTAGAGCATGGTACGAAACCCTGTCCCTATACCAAACCAATAATGGATTTGAGAAAGGCGATGTGAACAAGACTCTATTTAAGATACAGGAAGGATATGATATGTGAATGGTGCAACTTTATGTCGATGATATTATATTTTGTCCTGCTAACCTTGATTTATGTCAAAGGTTCTCTCATCTCAGGCAAAGTAAATTTGAAATGACTATGATAGGGTAACTTAGTTATTTCGTAGATTTGCAGGTGAAGCAGCTACCTACAGTAATCTTTATCAACCAGGAGAAGTACAGCAAGGAGCTACTCAACAAGTATGGGATGAACAACTCCAAATCCTCGTAAACCCCTGTGAGCACTTACGTGCAAATTAGTGCTGATGAAGCTGGAAATACAGTTGATAAATCACTCCACAAGAAGCTTATTGGCTCACTCCTGTACCTAATGGCTAGCAGGCCCGATATCCAGTTTGCTGTAGGAGTGTGCACTCGGTATCAAGTAGCCCCTAAGGAGTCACACTTCATGACAGCCAAATGAATTCTTAAGTACATGAAAGGAATAGTTGATGTAGTATTGTGGTATCCTAAGGAAGGAGGATTCAATTTGGTTGGCTACAGTGACTCGGATATCGGTGGCTATAAGTTGGATAGGAAGAGTACAAGCGGTACTTGTCACTTTCTTGGACCTAGACTTGTGTCATGGTTCAGTAAGAAGCAATTGGCCAACTCGCTTTCTACGGCAGAGTCGGAATACCATGCCGCTGGAAGTTGCTGTATGCAGATTCTCTGGATGCAACAGCAGTTATCAGATTATGGAATCAGTGCCAGAGAAACACCGATCATGTACGATAGCATGAGTGCAATTGCAATAATGCACAATCCAGTATTGCACACGCGAACTTAGCTTATTGATATGAAGAATCACTTCATCAGGAATCATTTTGAGAATAAGGATGTCCAGATCGAGAAGGTTCATATAGATAGCCAGTTACCCGACATCTCTACAAAACCTCTCAGCACAACCATATTATGTATGCTTCGACAACAATTGGGAATGCTACAGCCTGGCTCCCTGTAAGTTTTTATGCTTTTACTCATCAATAGAGGGGAATGCTGTAAGACCCAAGAATACAGTATCCACATTAATTAACTATACACTTAGAAACAGTCAGACAGTATTGTAGGATAAAGAAGTCATGAAAGCTTCCTACAGCTGACGTGTGCATTAATTAAGGGGAATATAGTACGACCCATGAATACAGTATTAATCCAAACATTGTTGTAAGAATTGAATCTTGTATGTACCTTTTAAGGGGGAACGATGTATTATTCGTGGATACAGCACATATACTGTGGGACGTCAATTAGCATTATATTATTATTCTATTCGTACTTAAAACATTTTTAGATCACGTGCCCTATTTTATAATTCAAACGTTTTATTCTTTATTGCTTTAAATGACATATGGACTTCATTACCTCAAACACCATGATATTAATGATTTCAAAACCTCTGTTTCGTGCATTGAGGGAAGACAATTGTCAGAAGTGGGACCGGTTATAATTTCAAAAATAGATGGATAAGACGTACAAGTTAATCTAAGTTCATCCTATTCGTTCTTTTAAAGGACATTTCCCGTCCCTTAAATCTGGCCGTTCACTGTATGTAACCCTAATATTCCCTGCACACTATAAAAGGAATGTATCTTACTCCCTTTGACTCTTTATGCTTTCTGCAATATTAAACGAGTCAAGAGCAAATAGCCTACAAACATTCTGCAAATTTACTGCACTCTTTCTTTGTTTCTTCAAACCTTTTTCTTCAAATCAAATGGCAACTTCACTGACTTCCTGTCTGTCCCTGAAGGAGAAGGAATCAATCATTGACAGGCGAATCTTCGCCAGATCCATCGTCATGTGGAGAGTTAACCATCAAATTGATGATGTTGACGGAATGGAACCAGTTGTATCCAGAATCATGCAACAAGGCTTGTACCTCCATGGAATTCACCACCCTGATCTCTACGATGAGCGTAGTGTTGAAGAGTTCTATCTAGATGCCTCTATCAAGTTCTTTTCTATGAAAAGAGGAGATGTTTCTGACATCACTGCTACCGTTCGAGGAATTGAGATTTCTGTGAACCGGGAGCTACTGGAAAGCTTATTCATGGTGTCGTCCGATGGCCTAAAAATAGAGGAACTTGAGACCTTCGGGTTGGAAGAATTGTTAACAGCCTACTTGGGATGTTCAAAGGCGATAGTTCGGATAAGAACGTCCACCCGTCATGCCACAAGAAGAAGTTTTGCCGACCATACATTTATCTCCACGATTTTTGCTGCCGAGTTATTAAGAACCAGACTGGGGCGTTCAAAATGTGCACGAACCTTCGCTTTCGGATGATGGTAGCCATTATGTCCAACTAAAGGGTGAACTGGTGCCAAATTGTGTTGAAAAGGATACAGGAAGAGGCCGAAAAGTCGAGAACTCAGAAGAAATCGTTTGGCCTCATTACCAGTTACATCCTCACTCGTTGTGGTGTGCCACAGTCTAGTAGTGCCAAAAAGATTGGACGAGGAAAAGTATATAGGTGGGCGCAAGCCCACTGTCTTCAACAACGATGGACTGATCTCTAGCAGGCCTCATCCCAGGCTTATGCCCATTTCTGATGACCCCAGGGATGTAACATTGTTAATGTCAAGGCTGTGAGTGGAGAGAAGAAGAAGAGAAAGAGAAGTATCTCTGACAGCAGATCACCACATGCTGCAGAGAAGGCGCAGAAGAAACTAAATAAAGCTTCTAAGGCTAAGGTTATGGTGGCTACAACGGTCACTGTAGATGTCCCAATGGTTCAACCCGCTGTATAAATCCCAAAGGGCGCAACCCCTTCGAAAGAAATAGTTATTGCACAAATAGCTGATCCCGAGCCAATGGCGGGTATGATGGATGAACAACTATTTGTCAAACTAGAGAACTCTGGTGAGTCGGCTGCCCCTACGGAGCCAAAGGCCACCTCTCCTGCAAGGGATCCCACACCCATACAGGATCCCTTTCCCATCAGGGTATCATCCCCTATTAGGGATCCCTCTCCAATAGAGGCTCCCGTACCTGTTGCGGATCCCATCCATACAGTAGACCCAAATACTGTAAGGAGTCCCTCCCCATTAGTTCTAATCAATGAAACTCTTCTCCAGGTGCAAATTGAACAAGCTTACGACTGCTGTGTGACTTGGAAATCATATAGGTCGCCCCATAGTACGACTTGTACAACGGGGAAGAATGAAAGGAAGAAGAATGTTTCGTTACAGAGGTCACGAACACCCAGAATATTGAAGTCTTGATTCAATGGGAGAATAAATTTTGCCGTGAGCTTATTTCAAATTACTACCTGGCAAAAGAGAAGCCTCGATTGAAAGGGAAGTCTCAGTCTGATGACAAATCTTTTTCTGACAGCCACAAGTCTAACCCCGACTCAGACGCTGATGATGATGCTATACAGGTCGGTCTGAGGATCAACCGCGAAGAGGCGAGGGAAGGAGAAATGGCTCGAATGGAAGACCAACAGTGTCAGGGGACCCCCGAAAGACATCAGTCCCCTACCCCCCAGCAGCAAGATGCTCAAGACATACAGGAGGATTCAGTCCCTCATGTACAGCAAACAGTTCCTTAATAGGCAGCCCAGCCTATCTCAGATCATGAAGAAGAAGACTGCACCATCTGCCAAGAGGAATCAGTCCCTCTACCGGAGCAGGCGGAAGCTGAGAGTCGTCAGGAGGATTCAGTCCCTACTGTACTTCTGACTACTGATGATCATTCCAAACAGGAGGAATCAGTCCCTCTTGTTGCCGATACCGAACCTACAGCACCCTCTGCTTTTCCAACTCAATATGCCCATGCATCTCTAATCTCTGTGAGCTCCAAATTTGGTTCCGGTGATGGTTTCTTGCTACATGAAAGACCACGACGCCCTCGTCACAATGTTGTTCTCCATCAACTCAATGAACTATAGGATTCAAAAATCGCGCACCCTGGCTCCCCGCGCACCGAGGCCCGGATCGAGCAACTCCATGCAATCGGCCGATAGATAGTATTCCTGCAGGACGCAGTGAAGGCACTGTATGATTTTGGTAAGGAACTTGATTGGATGCGAGAAACTTCCCAGGAAGAGCTCTCTGGTATGAAAAATGAAATAACCAACGCGGAGAATGCATTCCGCCTAATGCCTAATACATTGTGGCAAATGCTTAATTAGCTTAAAGCGCATCAGGAGAGAATCCTTCGGCAAGAACAAGAAAAGCTCATGATGGTCGAGGAGAAGACGGTTGCTGCCCTTAAGGAGACCAGAACCAGGTTAACAGACCATGATCATAAGATAGATAACATGTCTCTCGTGCTCGGTACTCTAGTTGGTAAAGTTTCAAGTCAAGAGACCAAACAGGATTAAACTATAAAGATCCTATAGGAGATTCAAACTAAGGTCACAAATCTTGATGACGCCAAAAAGCGGGAAGAAGCCAGAGAGGCAGGCCGTTAATGGAGGATAGAGAGAGAGAAAGAGAGAGAGATTGATGCTGCTCTAGAAGAAAGTGTCGCTGTTGCGATTGGCCGTCTGGCCACGCCTACAAAAGGATACAGGGTATCTGGTTCTCAACTAGAGTTCCAAGACCCTAATATTCCCTGGAAGAATAATGTGCGAAAGCCGTCCGAGTTATTGCTACCAACAGACCGACAACCTTCAGTCGATGAACTGAAGAATTGGAAGAAAACCAACTGGTGAGATACTTCTGTACGCTCATATGGGAATCTCCTCTGTTCAATAAATTCAAAATGCTACAGGATGCCGTGAATGAGTTCTCGAGGGTATTAGGAGAAGGGAAGCTCCCATGGAAAATGCGTATGAAGTAAAGGCATCAAAAAGGTTATCAGATCACTTACCCCGAAGACTGGATACTTGCCTACGATCAATCTCCTGAAGGAAGAAGCATATATCAGGATTGAGGCAGTGACTCACTAGTCAATTGATGGAAGGGAACCGAACATGATCCTAACAAAAAGCCTTGGAGGCATTCACAGTACAGGAGTTAAACTGTCTTCATTATCCCTGTATTTTATTTCTTCCATAGGCTTATATTGTTGTATGTAATCTGTTTCTCCTTCAAGCATTGTAATTTTCATGATTATTATTAATAAAATTAATTTCTCCTGAAAGATTACAGCTCGTAATCTAAGCTTACTATTTTACTGTTTATTTACGAAGCTGTTACAATATTCGAAGAAGTATAGAACTTGTTAAGTCTTAACATGTAAGAACTTGTCTGTGAACAGTTTATAGGTTAAGTTGTATTCAACCTAAATCACACTAAAAGATTGTGCCTATGCGCCAATCATAAGTTTAAAGTTGTAATACACATCCGTGTAGATGCTTTCAATTTCTTAGAACTTGCCTGCGAGCAGTTCACACTTTTAGACTAAGTGCTGAAGATCAGATCATTCGACAGAAGACCAAGAGTCAGCCTCTCTGAATCAAGAAGTTACCTTGAAGAAGTCTTGGCATTATCAAAAATGGGGAATTATTGGGATAAACAATCATGTTTTGATAAATGCCATCATACAGATAAGAAGTCGAAAGAGTCAAAATGCCGCTAAGTATGGAAGTTGTCTGGAATGTCCATATAGCCCTTCCATACAGAATTGAAGATCTCTTACAGTCTATCCTACAGAGCCTACAGTTACAGCAAAAAACTTAATGCGCCGGATACAGTAGTCAGGCTGTAAGATATTTTACATAGGAAAAGTAAAACACATCCGACAGGCCTGATTAAAGAATGCTTTAAACCATTGTGAAATACACATTTTTATTCATAAAGTATTCACAGTTAAAGCATCATTTATTGCTGATAGGGCAACATTTAATGCACCTGGAGAGAGACTAGTATGAACGCTCTGAAGAGCATTTAATGGGAAGACAGAAAGCATGTCTGAAGCATTATGTGATCTGCTTTAATTCAAATATTCAGCAAGCAGCCAATCAGAGACATCAACATCTCATCTACCTGCAATAGCTACATTTATAATGAATGCATTTTCCAAAGGTTACAAATAGCCCCAAGCTGAGGAATTAAAAAAGACTTTACACTTGATATATTCATACTCGCGAAAGCTCTGAAAAAGATTCTGACAATCTAAGCTATATCAAGAGCAAGTATATTTCACCGGCATACAACGTATCGACAACGAAGAAATATACTAAGTCCTCAATGAGAACAGCACAGCCTGCAGCTAACGTGTATCAAAGATCAAGCTGTTGTTCAGAATAATTCTACCCTTTACCGTTGAGATATCCATCAACCTTGTGTGGACTGAAGATCCTTGCGTATTCCGACAAGAATAGCATTGTAGACGAAGCTTCAAACTGTGTGTGAAGAAGCGGGTCAAGAAAGAGCTCAAGCCAATCTGTGTGAACGACAAAAAGCTTCAGTCCCTGTATCAGTCTGTGTGAATGATACAGAGACATGTTTAGTTATAATCACGTAGATGTGTACATAGTGATTATAATAAACTATTTACTCCTGCTTGGAGGACCAATGGACGTAGAGGGATTTAAATCGAACCACTTTAAATTGTGTGTTATTAACCTTCTGTCTTTATTGTTTTCATAATTGTGATATACAAGTATACATTGCAATACCTATACGCACTAAGCAAAAAGAAGAATGCCTAGTTGTTGTATTTACAGTAACTTAGGTAAACAAACTTCCAACATGCAACTCACTTTTGAAAAACATACAGCTTGTAGTACTATCACTTTCGAAGATGTATATTGTATACTTAGTTGACAACAATAGTGCTATGATTGGAGCCATTGTCAGTCTCCTCTTCAGTTTGTTAAAGTTAACTTCACACTTCTCATTCCATTCGAAATTTCGGGTTTTCTGCAATAATTGGGTAAGTGGCGAATGATTTTGGAAAATCCTTCCATGAACCGACGATAGTATCCAGCAAGTCCTAAGAATCTTCTGATCGCTTTCACATTCTTAGGAGACTTCCGCTCCAAGATGGCCTCGTCCTTTTGTGTATCTACTCGGAATCCTTCTGCTGACACTACATGACCAAAGAACATTACCTCCTTTAGCCATAATTCACATTTAGAAAGTTGGGCATACAACTCTTTGCTTATGAAGAGGTTCAAAATGATTCATAGGTGTTATGCATGCTCGTCGAGGCTTTTAGAGTAGTTCAAAATATCATCGATGAAAACAACCATAAATTTATCCAAGTACCCTATGAATAACCGATTCATTAACTGCATAAACACAACGGGTGCATTGGTTAAACCGAATGGCATTACTACAAATTCATAGTGCCCATATCGAGATCTAAATTCCGACTTCGAAATGTCGGACTCTTTAATTCCCAATCGATTGTATCCCGATATCAAATCAATCTTCGAGAATATCATAGCTCCTTGCAACTGGTCGAACATATCATCAATCTGAGGCAATGCTGATTCTTGATCGTTACTTCGTTTAGCTCCCGATAGTCAATGCACAACCGAAGTGACCCATATTTCTTTCGAACAAATAGAACTGGTGCACCATAGGGGAAACACTTGGATGGATATAACCTTTGTCCAACAGCTCTTCAAGTTGCTTCTTTCACTCATATATCTCGGTGGGTGCCATTCAATATGGCGCTTTTGAAATAGGTGTTGCTTGCGGTTCTAACTCGATTGTGTAGGTAATCTAAGTAATTCATTAGGGAATACATCCGAAAATTCATTTACAACAGGAATAGATGAAAGTTTTACTCATCCTTCTTCTTTTTTTCATTGCATAACACCAGTATCCGGTACAACCATGTTTCAGCAGTTTGATAGCCTTTATTGCTTTAATCACTTTCCCTGAGCTCCGTGGTCTCCATCCTACCAATAAATACTCAGAGTCATCTTCATCTATCTTCGAAATATTTGTCTTCCGGTAGTTTATAATAACTCCATAACGGTTAAGCCAATCGTCTCTGAAAATCAGGTCATCTCCTTGAATATCTACCACGATTAGATTTGAAGGCCAATATTTTGCTTCCGATTGATATAGAATAATTTTAAGCTTCTAAAGTTCCCATAATCCTTTTATCACTTAGTAAACCCACAATATAAGGAGCACATTCATGAAAATAAAATTTTTCAAACGATTCACACAAGATAGTGATATGAAAGAACGAGTAGCTCCTATATCGATAAAAACAAAGATGGGTTGCGAAAGGATTTGAACTGTACCTGATGCAATAGTCATAGTCTAATCATTTGTCCTCCTCATATCATAAATGAAATGAGTAACGGACCCAACATTCGATGCATGGTTCATGTCATACTGACCTCTGTCTCTTCCTCGTCCAAAGTCCACTTTATTGAGTTTGATTAACACTAGTTTCTTTCTGGACCTGCGCTGAGGTATGAGCTCCAAAAGATCTCACCACATCTCCAGAGAATATCGCACAATTTCCTTCTTTCCCATATTCATAGCATGTCACGGAAGGAAAGGGGCAGTCACATCAGAAATGCCCTAATCGGCCACAATTGAAACATTTCCTCATTGCATCTGTAATTGTAGATGCTTATATTGAACTCTTTTCGCCTCTGGAAGGATACGAGGGCCTCCTAGATGAGTGAAAATATGACTGGGCTTTACGGCCCCCACCATTTTTATGTTCTGAAAAACCACTAGAGACTTCTGCTTGTTGGACTTAGAAAATTTCTCTATCTTTGTTTCTTTCATTTCATATGCGAGGGCTTTATCTTGATAATGACAAAAAGTGATGCACTCAAATCCCGACATGTATCGTTATATCTCTGGTTTCATATGCATGTCAAAATGAAAATTCTTTGATGCATCTGTATTGACTAGGTGTCGAACAAATGCCAAATAAGGATTAAAGATCTTAAACACTTGAGCCACAAGTAAGTCCAGAGGTGGCGTAGAGAAGAATTCTCGAACTTTAGCCTCCCTAATCGATGAGGGCAATACTAAGCTTCCATCATTAGCTTGAACTCCTCCTAGTTGGCATCATGGTCAGCAGGTCGGATGGACTCACACCATTCAAATGCTTCTCCAGTCAGAAAATATTGGGAGATGGGGACTTTTCAGTCATTCAGGCAGTTGATTCCTGCAAACACTTTCTCCAGTACCCTCATCCAGTGATTCCATATGGGTACTTTAGAAAAACCATCAAATTCCGATGGTTGCATCTTAAATCTTCTTGTAAATCACTTGTCTCCATGATAGCCCAGGTTCGGAGTGCCTTGATATCATTCTCCCAGTTGTAGACTTATCACCACTTGCATTCAATCCACCACTTGAGCAAATTAGGTCATCTGGTTAACCACTTGACGAAGCACGCCGGGAATGTCAGGATTATTGTTTGCCCAGAAAGTTCGCTCTCGATCATTATTGATAGATTCCTGTTTCTAGACAGAACTAAGATAAGCATAATTCGACAGAGAATCAGAAACAGAGGGTGAAGCTTCCCCTCCAGCATTCCCGCATCCGCTTTCACGACCGCGACCACATCCACGACCTCCTCTCAATATACTGTAAGGAAAAAACATCGTTCTAGAGTTTAATTATCATAAAAGGTATAATATTAAAGGACAATAATTAAGTTTAGGAAACTTACAACCACGGCTCGCATGAAGACGTATGCAGTACAATAATATTATTCACGACCGGTTAACCAAAAGATACACTGGACACCAAATTAACCAGACTGCCAAGATATCCATGATCTTAGGTCTGATACCATATTCTGTAATACCCCCGAGATATTCAGGGTTATTACAATGCCATAAATACTTTATGTAAAGATTTACTAGGCTAAATAAATAGAACAAACACTTATATAAATATCAAAAATAGAATTATTATAACAAACTGGGTTTTTCACAAGTAAACGATGATACTGAATAGAACTCATTGATACATAATCATCAAAATCAAGCAAAGAAATTGTGTACTTGAGTACTTATATAAAAACATAAACTGTAAGAACTCCCGACAACCTACATCACTGTGCACCCTAGTCATCATGTTGCCCCTATGGTTTTTTTCCCGCTCCCCTGAATCCTGAACATAAAAACATGTCCATTCCCGAAGAGGATAGCAAAATAATGCTAGTACAAGTATGATAATTTATACAACAAGATATTATTCAACAATTCAACAATGAATAATAACAACTTACAAACTTGTCTTATAAGAAGACCTATAATGCATTACTCAACATGACAATCCCAACATACATATGGTAATCCGTGTTTAAGTTGTAACACCCCGATAAGGCGGCCATTACAGTGCCGTGGACCCCACACTGGGTTCCACCAGGCGATACCCGAAGTACAGATTAAATACACAATATATGTGATACCGAACCACAAAACATAGTACTTACTCCGATCTGGAGTTTACAGCAGTATGGCCTACGGCCTTATTACGTACAGGATCCAAAACATAAGTATAATCCATATGGAGATGAATTATACCTTAAATAACAATACATTGTTCAAACTTAAAATAAAGCGGAAAGATAACATTACACGGTACGAACATGACTGGACACGAAAGACTTTGGGGCCCCGAACTAGTATCCTTCGAACCCTTCGTCATCACCTTGATCTTCCCGTGCTTTGCCTTTTCCTCGACCTAAAATACAACACAAGTATTTCGCCCAACACAGGGTCAGATATACATGATAAATGATTCTCAAGATATTATACAATTCACGTATATAAGATTTCAAGAATAACGCCCCGACTAACGAACATACCCCTCGGGCGTGTGAACGCTCAGTCACAAAACGTCGAACACATCCAAGTATAAAAATTGACTGTGAGCGACTAAGATAGTACGGCTCGAGAGGGACATCACAGTATGCCCGATCCGAATATGTGTCAGTGCACATGGCCACCCCATATACGGAATCCAGGATATACGTGGGACAATGTACCTAATTAGCCTCAACGAACTACGTCTCGTGTGCACAGCCCTTCACGGAAAATATTCACACATGACTATATATGTGCCCGGCTAAAAATCCTACATAATATCCAATAGGAACGTAGATATGACTCTGGATATGTCACGATGCAACATGACAACGAATTCAATAATTCACAAAATCCGATTAAGGATCGAGGACTCACCAAGATGACAACAAGATCAACAATATCAAGGGTCCAAAAGTAACGAACTTGGGAATACAATCCCACGATGAAAACGGGACATCATTAAGAACAACCTCAAATCACAAGACACAAGTTTATAAGTGTTTAATATACACGAAATGCATAATCATCATAAGAATCCACACATCATTATAACCAAGCAAGATAACTTGCCTCAATACGGAGGCGAGTAGAGTCCTTCTTTGTGAACGAATCACACCCTCGATTCAAAATCGGTTACTCGGACAATCAACCTTGAATGAAGTATGTTTTACTCAATAATACGTTCATATGATCATCTATACCAAACTTCAACGAGACAACATCCTAATTCTCATTTGAGTAGTTCAACTTTAAGATGTTGAGCGTCACTCCAAGAACCTCATTCAATACCATTCTATTCTTACGATTGATTACAAGATATTTACCAAATGTTTGCTGGATTAAGATGTGTTAAACAATAATCTCCTACTCTTTAAACTTATCAAGAACATCAAAAGGTAAAATCTGCACTTCAATCAATTACTTATGTTGAGTTAAGTAGTTATAATTCCAAATTATGATCATGAAGACCACTACAAGTTCAACACCTTCCTTATAATCTTCTAATTAACTTGGAGGTTCAAACATTACTCCTCTGGATTCACTTATCTTAGGTTCAAGAAGGTGATTCCATTCTTCTAATGATCAACAAGGGTTTTCTTAAAACATTTTATGGTAATTATTCCAATAAGTTATTTACATTATAATGAAACAAAGACTATTAGTATTCCATTGGTGTAATTAGTCCAGGAATAAGAGTTTGATTTAACTAAACATGATCATCACCATTTAAGATACTAAGAACACAACATTACAAAACCCTTAATCATCATATTCATCATTAAGTTCGTTGGAAGCTTAACTATAAACATGTTTAGCTTGATTAATTCATCACTAGGTGGAGTATACTTAATCACTATCATTATAACTATGAGATTATAGGGTTAAAACGTATGACATACCTTCAGAATTGAAGAATAATACACCAAGACCACAAGAACACAATCTAAGCTTCAAGAATGACTCCAACTCCCAATCAACAAGCTCCAAAATCCAAATGTAAAGCTCAAACACAAGTTGGAAGAAGGTAATTTTGATCTAGGGGTGCAGGAGGATGATTATCTTGGTGAAAACTCAGAGTTTGGTCGTGCAAAATGAAAGACACAAGTTGTCTTTTTATAACAGAACAGTTCGTTACGTACGTTATCACAAGAGGATAACGTACGTTAAGAGCTTTACGTACGCTACACCAAAAATGTTACGTACGTAAGCTTATTCCAGAGGCTGCTGGACTGAAACACGAACATCGTTACGTACGTTACCTATCAACGCATTACTTACGTAATGTAGGTCAACTAGATTGCCTCCAAAAAATCAGATATTCGAATCTTGTCTGGCCCTACACGCCGAAAGTTGAGATCGGATACGATTACACATGTTACGTACGTAACAAGTACACCTTTACGTACGTAAAGTACTAAGCATAATGTACGTTATGCTTAAGGATTAGCGTACGTTATACTCAGGTTAGTAGCTCAAAAATGTATTAATCTACGCGACGTTGAGAATCCAATTATAGTGCGAGTGATCGTTATTATTATGTCTATTTATGATATATTCCAACATCAATAACAATACACAAATGCAACAAGAGTACAACAGTATTTGAATTATCCGAATGATACAACAGTAAGTAAGAATTTCCGTCGGATATTACATACTTCCCCCCTTAAAAGGGGTTTCGTCCTCGAAACTAAGGGGTAAACAATTCAGGATACCTCTTTTGAATGCTTCTCTCCGTCTCCCACGTGGCTTCCTCGACCCCGTGTCGTGACCACTGAACCTTCAGTAGGGGAATCGTCTTATTACGCAGTTGTTTGATCCTCCTCTCAAGTATTCGTACGGGGCGCTCCTCATACGAATGATCCTCCGCTAAATCGATCTCATCGAACTGAAGTACATGACTCAGATCAGCAACGTATTTCATTAACTGGGAGACATGGAACACGTTATGAATTCGGCTCAGGGCTGGTGGTAAAGCCAGGCGATAGGCTAAATCGCCTACTCAGTCCAAAACCTCAAACGGCCCGATATATCTCGGACTCCGCTTGCCTCTCTTTCCAAAACGAAAAACTCCTCGAGTAGGGGACACCTTCATTAGTACATGGTCGCCGACCTCGAAATCAAGCGGTCTCCGGTTGTGCATGTAGGACTTACGCCGGCTTTGAGCCGTCAACAAACGACTCCTAATCAGGGTGATCTTCTCACGGGCTGCTAACAACATATCGGGTTCCGTACCCAGGGTTTCAGATGGATCGTCCCAACATAGGGGGGATCTACAACGACGGCCATACAATGCTTCATAAGGTGCCATCTGAATCGAAGTGTGCCAGCTATTATTATAAGTGAATTCCACCAAGGGTAGTTGGGCCTCCCAATCATCCTTCCAATCGAGAACGCACGCCCTCAGCATATCCTCTAACGTTTGGATAGTTCTCTCAGTCTGACCATCCGTCTGCGGGTGAAATGCTGTGCTGAAGTTCAAATGCGTACCCATCGCACGATGAACTGCTTTCCAAAAATGTAACACGAATCGCCCGTCACGATCTGATATAATACTCTTAGGGGTACCATGTAACCTTACAATTTCTTTGATAAATAGTTGGGCCAATCTCTCGGGTCCCCAAGTATCTTTAATCTCCAGAAAGTGGGCTGATTTGGTCAAACGATCCACAATCACCCAAATCGTATTCATCCCTCGACGACTCGTCGGCAGGCTGGTAATAAAATCCATCGATATGTCCTCCGATTTCCACTCGGGGATCGGAAGCGGTTTCAGAAATCCTGCGGGTCGCTGGTGCTCAATCTTAACTTGTTAACAGGTTAAACACTTCGAAACAAATTCTGCAACTTCCCGTTTCATACCTCCCCACCAATAATATTGTTTCAAATCCTTATACATTTTGCTAGACCCCGGGTGGATAGAGTACGGGGTAGCATAAGCTTCTCTCAGGATAGAACTCCTTAACTCATCATCAGCGGGTACACAAACTTGGTTCCTGAAGCATATCAACCCATCCTCGTGTATCACAAAGCCAGGAGCTTTCCCTTGAGTTATTTCATCGCGAACTCGAGATAAGAATGGGTCCGTAACTTGCTTCGATCTAATTATATCCTCAAGGGATGATGAAATCTCAAGTGTACAGAGTTGTCCTTGAATACGCTGTAACCAGACTTCAATTTCCGGCCTCACCAATTCTAACTGCAATATCCTCTGAGTTGTTAGGCGGGCAAGCATCTGCTCCTGTACTGTTTTACGAATCAAAGCGTCAGCAACTACATTTGTTTTGCCCGGATGATATAGGATCTCGATATCATAGTCTTTGATGAGTTCTAGCCACCTTCTCTGCCTCATGTTTAACTCCTTATGAGTAAAAATGTATTTCAAGCTCTTGTGATCCGTAAAAATCTGAGAGGTAACTCCATACAGATAATGACGCCAGATTTTTAAAGCAAACACCACAGCTGCGAGTTCTAAATCATGGGTGGGGTAGTTGACCTCGTAAGGTCGTAGCTGTCTCGATGCATAGGAGATCACCTTCCCGTTTTGCATTAGTACACACCCAAGGCCCTGTTTAGATGCGTCACTATACACTACAAAACCTTCCGTTCCTTTTGGTAGGACTAAAATAGGCGCCGAAATCAACCGACTCTTAAGTTCATCAAAGCTCACGACATGCCTCTGACCAGAAATACTTCTTATCCTTCCTCAACAAATTAGTCATTGGTTGGGCAATTTTGGAAAAACCCTCCACGAACCGTCAGTAATAACCTGCTAGTCCCAAGAAACTGCGTAGTTCCTTAACGTTCTTTGGTGGTAACCAGTCTCGGATAGCTTCTGTCTTCTGCGGGTCTACTCGCACCCCATCAACTGATATCACATGCCCGAGAAAGATAACTTCATTTATCCAGAACTCACATTTAGAAAATTTTCCATAAAGCTGCTCTCGCCTTAACGCCTCGAGAACTAGATGGAGGTGACGCTCGTGCTCTTCATGGTCACGAGAATAGATCAGGTTGTCGTCAATAAAAACGACTACAAAGCGATCCAGATAATTAATAAAGACTCGATTCATTAGCTCCATGAATACTGCCGGTGCATTCGTCAGTCCAAAAGGCATCACTACGAACTCATAATGCCCATAGCGAGTACGAAAAGCGGTCTTCGAAATATCAGACTCACGAATCCTCAACTGATGGTAACCAGACCTCAGGTCGATCTTAGAAAACACAGCAGCCCCTTGAAGCTGATCCAATAAATCATCAATACGCGGCAATGGGTATTTGTTCTTAATGGTTACCTTGTTCAGATCACGATAATCAATACACAGACGTAGGGATCCGTCCTTCTTCCGTACAAATAGTACTGGTGCTCCCCAAGGGGACGCGCTAGGTCTAATGTAGCCCTTCTCGGTCAAATCCTCAAGTTGGCTCTTCAGCTCCTGCATCTCAGTCGGAGCCATACGATACGGTGCTTTTGAAAGCGGGGACGTACCAGGCTCTAACTCAATATTGAACTCTACATCACAATGCGGAGGTAAGCCTGGCAACTCATCTGGAAATACGTCTGGGTAGTCTCGGACTACCGGAATATCGATCAATTCAACTGGTCGATCCATTGACTTGGTCATGTAACACCAATAGCCCATACATCCTTGATTGAGCAGTTTCACCGTTTTCATAGCGCTGATGATTCTCCCGGAACGGCTGGGATTATCACCCTGGAAAGTACACTCAATGCCATCGTCAGAGGTGACGGTCCCTGTTCGCTTGTGGACACTAATTATGGCATCATGACGGTCCATCCAATCGATACCCAAGATCACATCATCTTTAGGTAAATCGACCACAATTAAATTTGACAACCACTCACGGTCGTTCATTAGAATCGAGCAGTCATGAACTTCACGATTCCCAACAATTCTTCTACCATCGGGTAGACCAATTATATAAGGTTCACAATTCATAACATGCTCTAATTGCAAACGACTCAAACAAGAAGTAGATAAAAAGGAGTGTGAAGCACCAGTATCAAAAAGAACACAGACAGGCTGAGATTGGATCTCGAGATTACCTGCAATCATGTCGGCCGGGATCTTGACCCTCTTCATCTCGTAAACTCTAGGTTTTGCAGCCCTGCACTGGATGTACCAGCTTGATTTCCACGTCCCATCCCCTTGTTTGCCCGGTAGTATGATAAGAAGTGGATGGAGGTACTGTCTGGCGAATCAAGGCATCTTGGAGCATGAGGTGCTGCGGGAATACGTACTGGTCCACTCCAACAATAACGAGCACAATGTCCATTCTTCCCACAAGTATGGCATGACACGGCTGGCCTAGGACATTTCGAATTGATGTGCCCCTGGTCTACACAATTATAGCACACAACAGATAGGCTGACCGCTCGAGGTTGCGATCCGGTTGGCTTCGATGCCGTAGGTTGACGTTCAGAAGGATTTGGCACTGGTTGGGGTCTCTTGAATGTTCCCCGGTTGTTGTCGGACTGGTTCTGGTTCCTGAATTTCTTGTTGTTAGACTGCGGTTGCTTCTTGGAAATTTCCTTTACAGTCAATTCGTACTCCAGAGCTTTCTCGATGAACTCCGGTAGGGTCACACAATGATGGTTCAACAGCTGCATCCTCATTCAGGGTTTAAGCCTTTTGAGAAAGTATTTGATCTTATCAGCTTCTGTGTGGACAATTGTCGCGGCAAAAGGGAGAAGTGCCTGGAATTTTTCGGTGATAGATAGTACGTCATCATCTTCGGACGATACCGGATTCAGCAATTCTGATAATTTGGCCTCGCGGAGAGGACCTGGATAGTAACGATCTAGCATGAGATTTTTAAATTCTTCCCAAGTACATACGCCATCAGCTGGCCTCACCGAAAGCCACCAAGTGTGGGCGCCCTTGCCCAAATAGTAAGCTGCTATGGAGACGCGATTCTCTACTGGACAGTCTACCATATCGAACAATTTCTTGAAGTGTTCGATCCAATGCACGATATCAGCCGGCTCAGAGGAACCTTCAAAAATCGGGGGTCGTTGGCGCGAGATGTCGCTGATGATCCGATTCACCGGCCCGCCATGTACAGGAGGTGGCCCCTGATGCTGGTCGGTAGCAGCTCTTTGCATAGTTTCCATTAACTGACCCATTTGGGTCATCTGAGCCATCATGCCCTGCATTACAGTGTAAGGATCGACACGAGCATCCTCGCGTCCATTGTGGTGCGATTGGTCCCTAGAAGGTGAATCACTGCCTGCGGAACTATGCTCTGCGTTCGCACGTCTGTTGGCTCACGGTATCGGGATTCGGCCCCTTCCGCGGCCTCGTCCCCCTCTGCCACGACCTCTAAAATTTCTTTCCATACTGAAAGAATCAATTTGTAATGATAATCATAAGTACAGTTCATGATACCAATCACAATTCATGCTAAGTTTATGGAAGTAAGAAATTACATAATCAAGAAAACAGTTCGTAATGAGTTATCGTCACTTATGAGAGTCACACAAAATATCATATCGACGTTTGAGTCGAATGATTACAATCATATAATCAATCCAGAATTTTATTTGAATCATCAATCAGATAATTCCTGCCACAAACCCTTAAAATGCCAAGATCAAGAAGGAGATCTATTCAGAGATCAATATCATGTCAGTAATTTATTCATGGTTCATAAAGTACGTACCGCATTTGGCTCGTAGGATCAGGCACTCGCACGGGTCACACGTGACACGAAGGTCTCTTGATACTAGTTCAATACACAAAGACTCAAAAAGGAAGAAAACAACCTCTAGCAAATGCTCTCTGATACCATCTTCTGTAACACCCCGATAAGGCGGCCACTACAGTGCCGTGGACCCCACACTGGGTTCCACCAGGCGATACCCGAAGTACAGATTAAATACACAATACATGTGATACCGAACCACAAAACATAGTACTTACTCCGATCTGGAGTTTACAGCAGTATGGCCTACGGCCTTATTACGTACAGGATCCAAAACATAAGTATAATCCATATGGAGATGAATTATACCTTAAATAACAATACATTGTTCAAACTTAAAATAAAGCGGAAAGATAACATTACACGGTACGAACATGACCGGACACGAAAGACTTGGGGCCCCCGAACTAGTATCCTTCGAACCCTTCGTCATCACCTTGATCTTCCCGTGCTTTGCCTTTTCCTCGACGTAAAATACAACACAAGTGTTTCGCCCAACACAGGGTCAGATATACATGATAAATGATTCTCAAGATATTATACAATTCACGTATATAAGATTTCAAGAATAACGCCCCGACTAACGAACATACCCCTCGGGCGTATGAACGCTCAGTCACAAAACGTCGAACACATCCAAGTATAAAAATGGACTGTGAGCGACTAAGATAGTACGGCTCGAGAGGGACATCACAGTACGCCCGATCCAAATATGTGTCAGTGCACATGTCCACCCCGTATACGGAATCCAGGATATACGTGGGACAATGTACCTAATTAGCCTCAACGAACTACGTCTCGTGTGCACAGCCCTTCACGGAAAATATTCACGCATGACTATATATGTGCCCGGCTAAAAATCCTACAGAATATCCAATCGGAACGTAGATATGACTCCGGATATGTCACGATGCAACATGACAACGAATTCAATAATTCACAAAATCCGATTAAGGATCGAGGACTCACCGAGATGACAACAAGATCAACAATATCAAGGGTCCAAAAGTAACGAACTGGGGAATACAATCCCACGATGAAAACGGGACATCATTAAGAACAACCTCAAATCACAAGACAAAAGTTTATAAGTGTTTAATAAACACTAAATGCATAATCATCATAAGAATCCACACATCATTATAACCAAGCAAGATAACTTGCCTCAATACGGAGGCGAGTAGAGTCCTTCTTTGATGAACGAACTGCCGGCCCTCGATTCAAAATCGGTTACTCGGACAATCAACCTTGAATGAAGTATGTTTTACTCAATAATACGTTCATATGATCATCTATACCAAACTTCAACGAGACAACATCCTAATTCTCATTTGAGTAGTTCAACTTTAAGATGTTGAGCGTCACTCCAAGAACCTCATTCAATACCATTCTATTCTTACGATTGATTACAAGACGTTTACCAAATGTTTGCTGGATTAAGATGTGTTAAACAATAATCTCCTACTCTTTAAACTTATCAAGAACATCAAAAGGTAAAATCTGCACTTCAATCAATTACTTATGTTGAGTTAAGTAGTTATAATTCCAAATTATGATCATGAAGACCACTACAAGTTCAACACCTTCCTTATAATCTTCTAATTAACTTGGAGGTTCAAACATTACTCCTCTGGATTCACTTAGCTTAGGTTCAAGAAGGTGATTCCATTCTTCCAATGATCAACAAGGGTTTTCTTAAAACATTTTGTGGTAATTATTCCAATAAGTTATTTACATTATAATGAAACAAAGACTATTAGTATTCCATTGGTGTAATTAGTCCAGGAATAAGAGTTTGGTTTAACTAAACATGATCATCACCATTTAAGATACTAAGAACACAACATTACAAAACCCTTAATCATCATATTCATCATTAAGTTTGTTGGAAGCTTAACTATAAACATGTTTAGCTTGATTAATTCATCACTAGGTGGAGTATACTTAATCACTATCATTATAACTATGAGATTATAGGGTTAAAACATATGACATACCTTCAGAATTGAAGAACAATACACCAAGACCACAAGAACACAATCTAAGCTTCAAGAATGACTCCAACTCCCAATCAACAAGCTCCAAAATCCAAATGTAAAGCTCAAACACAAGTTGGAAGAAGGTAATTTTGATCTAGGGGTGCAGGAGGATGATTATCTTGGTGAAAACTCAGAGTTTGGTCGTGCAAAATGAAAGACACAAGTTGTCTTTTTATAACAGCACAGTTCGTTACGTACGTTATCACAAGAGGATAACGTACGTTAAGAGCTTTACGTACGCTACACCAAAAATGTTACCTACGTAAGCTTATTCCATAGGTTGCTGGACTGAAACACGAACATCGTTACGTACGTTACCTATCAACGCATTACGTACGTAATGTAGGTCAACTAGATTGCCTCCAAAAGATCAGATATTCGAATCTTGTCCGGCCCTACACGCCGAAAGTTGAGATCGGATACGATTACACATGTTACGTACAAGTACACCTTTACGCACGTAAAGTACTAAGCATAACGTACGTTATGCTTAAGGATTAACGTACGTTATACTCAGGTTAGTAGCTCAAAAATGTATTAATCTACGCGACGTTGAGAATCCAATTATAGTGCGAGTGATCGTTATTATTATGTCTATTTATGATATATTCCAACATCAATAACAATACACAAATGCAACAAGAGTACAACAGTATTTGAATTATCCGAATGATACAACAGTAAGTAAGAATTTCCGTCGGATATTACATCAGTGGTCACTGCCTAGATCCCAAGATGATCCAACATGGTAGAAAATATATTTAATGATCCAGGGATTGCGAGCATATATTCCAAGATGATCCCGTCGGACCAACATGTGGTGGACAAACAACAGCGACACATTTATGCACGTTAACTTGAATGACATCCAAACGGAAAACATAATTAAAGTACTTGCCTTAGAATGACAACAGGGATTAAATACTTTCGACCAACGTCAACACACTCGAAGGACGTTCCCTTGATCAACCACTAGCAAAACTCGAACCTTATATAAAAAAAATGAAGAGTTCAACTTGCGAATATATAACTTTATACAAACATCTAACGTTTCTATGAGATTGAATTTATCATCCTACGTATGGCCGGTTTTAATGGTTTAACAATCTAACGAACACTTAATCGGACTTTCAACATACATCATGAGAATCGAATGGTAATAACAGGGGTGATTTCACGGCATCTATGGAATTCAAGGATATTCATGTCACCAACAATTCAATACTCCAACTATGATTAACAACTCTAATATTCGGTTCTACTACTCTATGATTCACTATCAAGAACATGATCATGATGAAAGAATCCTAAAATATCATACAAAGGAAATGTATCCATTCGGGATTCTAAGTCTAATTCATAATTTTACTAAAATTTGAATTCTCCGGTGATGTAATTCCTCCTACAAGATTTCTTCATCTATGTTCATCACCAATGGATTCACTTCACTCTTACCATCCATACAAGAAAAACCAAGGTTTTAATCACTTCAAGCGTCTTATATCATGATGTTCAGTCTATTAAATCATCAACAAGCATGCTCATAATATTCCTAGAAACGTGAACTCTAGGCTGGAATAGCATCAACATACATTATATGGAGGTAAACGATGAAAACAATCGGTAGAACTCAACACCGGAAGCTTGAACACTAATCCAATATGTCTACGATCTTCAAAACCAGGTTGAGAGGCTGATATAAGGGTTTTGCAAGGCTGGAAGGACTGTCAAAGGGGCAGAGCTCGGACAAGATGAATGAAAGAAATGAAAGGGGGTTGGTGTCTTTAAATAGAAAATTATACCTTGCATACGCTATCGACTAGAGTTCACCTACGCTAGGTACTTACCACACGCTAATGCATAGACATTATGTATGCTAGCGATCTTCATAGCTTACCGTCTCATTATATCCTTGGAATTGTGTATGTTGCCAAGCTGAGTTACTACGCTACATGTTGATTTAGGGCACATTATTTGCATCAGGTAACGCATGCTAACAGTCGTTGACTTATCTTTTTCAAAAATTGTACAGGTTCATGAGAGAAAATCCGATAAGATATGAGAGCCGGATCCACATGCTGACCATGCCTTATTTGATCTTGACTACTTCTTACGTATGTTAGGTATCTGTCTTAACGCATGTTAGCTCTAACCATTAACTACGTTAGTTTCATCAATTAGCGTATACTAGTATCATACAGGTACATGCATGAATTATAATCTTTACACAATATGATCATGAATTCTGGATTATGGATATTATAAAAAGCATATTTTATAATAATATTCAACCTAATAATACACCACATGATTCAAATACAGATAAAAATACACAATAAGTATCCGGGTATTACATTATATCTATCCATGTAGCTATACCTCTTAGGTAGTTTGAGATATCTTACTTCACCTACACGGTGGTAGCGATTGTGTTTCAGAAGGTTCGGTTCTTTCTTCTTTCACAGGTGTCTCCTCAGGAGTTTCTTCATGTTCTTTCGAAGAAACATTTATACCTGCTCCACCTTCCTAAATGAAATTGTCTTCCAGGAAGTGTGCTTGTAAAGCAACAATAATCCTTTAATATTACGGCATGTAGAATATATAACACATTAAATCAGATGAGTATCCTATTAAAAGTCCCTTAACATACCTAGATTCCAGTGTCTTCACCTTAGTCTTTTTGACATAGTCGGGTATCCCAAAATATTAATGTGATTAAGACATGGTTTCTTACCTATCTATATCTCACGTGGTCTTGTGGGAACGGATTTGAAAGGACACTTGTTCAAGATATGCATGACAGTAAGTAGTATATCTCAATAGATAAATTAGTAAATCAGTATAGTTAAGCATGGAGCGAACCATGTCCAATAGGGTTCTGTTCCTTCTTTTTGAAACACTATTTAACTGAGGGGTTGTTGGAGGTGTGAATTGTGATACTATCCCATTTTTAAGAACTCATCAAAATTGGTGCTCATGTTTTCCTCCTATGTCTGATGGAAGTGCCTTAATATGATCTCCAATTTTATTTTCGACTAGAGCCTTAAATTCTTTAAATTTCTCGAAAGCTTTGGGTTTGTGCTTCATCAAGTACACAAAACCGTTCCTAGTATAATCATCAGTGAACATGCTGAAGTACTGATATTTGTGTCATGCTGCTTCTAAAGCACTACATACATCTGTATGTATAAATTCAAGTTTTTCAGTAGCTCTTTTAAAGTCCCTCTGAATGAGGACTTAGTCATTTTGTCCTTAAGGCAAGATTCGCAAGTAGGATAGGGATCAGATCCCAACAAACGCATAAGTCCATCTTAATCCATCTTATGAATCCTGGTCTGTCTAATATGACCAAATCTAAGATGCCACTTTAATGCTTTGTTATTTTCGTCTCTACCGCACTTTCTAGTCATAGTATTCGCAACTGTCTTGTTTTGCATATTTAGATGATAAATTCCACTCAACAATATGACAGAGCCAATATTCTTATGCACACTCAGCAAAACCAACACATCATCTAAGGACAAAATAAACCAGATTCTAGATATAAAATAAGTGACCTAATATCTGTAGACTCGGCACTATGTCTGCTTCCAATTGTTATCATCACTTATCCATCTCCAAGATGTCTAGTTCATCCCCGAACCTGATTCACAGTGCAAATGTGAGAACTAGCACATGAATCTAGAATACAGGAAGTAATAAATAGTAGCAGAACAATTTGTTTCCAAAACTAAAAGTGTTGTACCTGAAGCACCATCAAGCTGAGCGCAGTCCTTTCTCCAGTAGCCTAACATACTGCATTTTACACACATGTCCATTAGCTTGGCTGTAATTGCCAACAGAACCATTGGGGCATTATCTATTCCCTTTCTGACCACAGCTTTGGCCCCTAGCTGCTTCTTGTTTTTCTTCTTCTTGTTATTGGACCTTCGAGGCCTAAAAGAGATAACGAGGGTAGCCTCTTTCACCCTCAATGTACGGATCTGAGACTGAGCCATTGACAGTTTGTTCCTCAAGCTGGCTTGATCGAAAGCAGTCTCATTACAGTAGAAATTCATGAAAAACTGTGACAAGGAGTCATGCTGAGACTGATGTATGAGATCGGTTTGATAGAAACATGCATCCTAAAATCAGAGCCTTCGATCTCTAGATCATTGAGATCATGGATATGGTCCCTAGCTTTCTCTCCTTCATTCATCCTAGCTCCAAATAGCTGTTTTGATATCTCATATCAATCTATTTGTCTATACTCCCCATGGGGTTTGGTCAGATGAACTAGTATCTGCTTAGCAAAAACCATTTTCTCGTGGACTCTCTGTAGCTCATTAGTCGTAGAGCCCGATGAGTCAATTTTTGATTGTCTCGTTCTATTCTATTGAGTCATGCTTTTTTAAGTGTTTTTGTGCTTTTTACACTTGGTATGTTGTGTTTTTGTTTTATAGGTGGCCGGACGAATATTGTGGTGAAATATATGCTTTTATAGACATATTGGAGTTTATGACGATCAAGAGCAATTCGGGAGCAAGAACAGAATTTAAACGATGAAGAATGAAGCAATATCGGTCGTATTTCCTAGTTTCCAGATTCAGTACTTCGAATTAGGATATGTTCTATATATATATATATATATAGATTCCTTGTGAAATAAGCTTCGAAATGGTATATCATACGCTAAATTCTGAAGTGTATTGAGGGAGATATGGCCTCTAGACCACAGCCTCACAGTCCGTACCGCATCTGGACCGCGGTCCGAATCTTGGACCGCATCAGAACCAAGATCCTAAATTCAGACCGCACGGCAGATGTTTTGCCAAAAAAACCCGGATCGCGATCCCAGACTGCCGGACCGCGATCTACCCCTGTTGTACAGAAAACGCATTTTCTACGTTTTTTGTGATTGTATGACGGGTATAAAAGGGAAAACCCTAGACACAACTTGAGAGATAGCCGAAAAACTCGAGAGAAAAACTCTTGGAACTCAGTTTTCATCTTTTTTTTGGTATTCTAAACATCTAGAGATACATTTGATATTCATAATTTGTAAGAAGATTTTGTGAGTTTTTGAAGGAAGAACATCAAACCTTCCTCGGGGATTCGATTTCGTTTTTGCAAGGGAAGATGTCTACCATGTTTTACTCTTTGATTTTTGCTATTATTGTTGAAATGAGCATGAGTAGCTAATCTTATCATATGGGTGTTTAGATAGAACCACACACATGTTGTTAGTTGTTAGCTTTAATTGATTTCTAGGTAAGAGTTTGGGATTGTTCCTCTTTCTTTGTTCTTAATAATTTATCGATGTTATTGATGATATTGTGCACGAATATTGTTTAGATGCAAGAGAACATATGATTTATATCATCAAACCTATTTCATAGTTGTTATTATTGTCAAAATCGAGGATTTTTGTCGGTGTTCGCCATCGAACGACCCGATAGAAGTGATTGTGAATGTTCTAAACCTTTTTCCGCGATCTTTTAGCGAATTACCCCACAAAAAGTTTTTAGCTAGTAGATTGTTAGTAGGGACATCCCCATTAAAGGAGTTTCTCTTGTTTTTGAATTGAATTTCGCGATTTTTAGAATTTGCCGCCATCAAACGGATTTCTTTTAATTGTGAGCAATTGGTGATTATAAACCTTAAATTCTTTGAGTATCGAAGCTAATGATTGGGAATGTGTTTGTCGTTAATTCTAAACTCCCATACCATTCTCATAATAGTAATCTCTAGATAATCCTTACCATTAATTCGTTCATTTCAGGTTTATTTAATTTTCTACAGTCGTGTTCTTGATCATACCTCAATCGGATTTTTCATTGTGATTTGATTTATGTTGCTCTCTTTGTTCTAATTCGACTATTTGCCAAACAAAATTGAACTTCAAACCGTTTCCATCTCCTTGTGTGATCGACCTCGGAGTTACTTCCCGCTACCTACAAAAGCGATTCGTACACTTGTGAGTTTATAATTTATTCACCAGAGCCCATCATAAAGCCATGGACTCTGACCTCATCTTTGACCCACTTATTATGGGTTTCAACCTCTTCCTGAATAGCCCTTGTCAGATTAGGATCCGGTGGGTCCACCTTCAAGATGTATTCTAATAATTCCATAATGAGGACTATCCACAAATTTTAGAGTTAGTCGACAAAGTTTGATCCGGTTAGGATGTTCTTTTTAGGAATTATTGCGAGTAGATTTATTGTCATTTTGAGATTTTAATACTGCAGAGAATAAAACATATTTAATTAGTGTTATATGAATTATGATTCGACTATTTAAAATAAAGGACTTTTTCTATTCATGACTCTGCTCCCACTAATTTTATCGGAAAAACACACTCTCTGTTAAGAATACATTTAGGATTTTGACGATGTCATTCCTCTATTCTAAGTTTTATTCAAATGTAATGTACTAAGTACTTGGCATTATAAAGAAAAACCAAATGAGTATCTTCTATAAGCCTTCAAAGATGTTAGACCAAGGATTCCTGGAAGAAGACACTCTCATCCATGCAGCACCACTCCTTGAGCTCCCCAGCATTCTTGAAGAAGTTGAAGCTGGCGAAGAACAACTCATGGAGGAAGCTGACATACATTACAGATTCAATATCAAGGAAAACAACCCATTCCCACTCAACAAAGAACAACTCAAAATGTTAAGGAAGCACATCAACAAGTTTTCTAGTATTTACCTTATAAAAGAGAAAGAAGTTGAGGTCCCTTAGCTTCACTACTCTAAAGGAGTTAGTTGATAGGAGTGGATGGGACTACCCTCTTCTTAGTTGAGCAACTCATCCAATTATCCTGCAATGAAATTGAGATGAGTCTGTTATTCGATGAAAATTGGTTCATTAATAATTACAAAATAGATATGGACCAATTTATTCCTATATTATGGAAGGGGTAACCCAAAGGATAAATTTTGATGAGAAAGGTGAGAGAGTTGGAGTTGAAAAACAAAAGATTGAAAAAGTTGAAGAAGTTGAAAAAGAATAAAAAGAAGAAAAAGAAGAAGAAAAAGATACAGAGGAGGGGGAGAACAAAAATGATCAGGATGACTCTAATCATAATGAGGATCAGGGTGGACCTGATCAAGATGTAGGGAGGACATATGCTGAGACAAGTGCTGACAAGGAGTCAGATAAACAGGGAGAACATTCTTCAGCTAAGTCTCCCTCTGCTTAAAAATCGGCTACCATAGAAATTAATCGAGCTAAACAGCTAAATCAGCCACGTACTAATCAACTACCTCAGAACTTAGCTGAACTGATCAGAAAGATGGTTGAAGAAACAGTTGAAAGACTTCTGGCCACCATAGTTGGACCACATATGGTGGAGCTGAATACCAAAATAGATTCCTTATTCAATAGAAAGGAACCTTTCCCGACACCTACATCAGTCAGACTACCCCTTGGCATGCAAGACTTTATGACCAAGGGGGAAGAACAGCTGGCACATCCCATTGATGCTGGCAAAAAGGGGGAAGAAATGAGGAGTAAATGGAAAGAATCCTTATTTTTTATTCGCAATGCACCTCCTCCAATCATTCATTATCCAAAAGCAGGAACAAGCTCTCAAAAACTAAAAGGAAAAACTCGGCTGAGGATTCGAATCCTCATGCAAAGAAGAGGATAACTAGAAAAGACATTGTCCAACCACTTAGCTGGGAGGGAAAGGAGTTGTACTTTGTGGAGGAATTCATACTTGAGGAAGTTGTACCAACATGGGATCAACCAAGAAGCAGTGTATTGAGAAGTATTACATTTGGGAAATACTTCAAGACCCCGATTGTCCCCAACAACAAATCTTCATTGATTATATGGAGGTAAACTGGTCGAACTTGTGGGAAATTCTGAAGAAATATGCTGAAGAGAAATTCGATACATATCCAATGATCCCCTCTTTCAGACCACAAGAAGCTCCTATTGATATAAATGGAAAGCTGGATGACAATGCTCTTTAGGAGGAGATAAAGGAAAGTATGCATTAACAACTAATACACTTCTCCTGAAGACTAAGAGTTTGCCTCAATAGTGATAAACCAAAAATATGGTTGATTCCGGATGTGGACAAACCCATTGGAGCAAAACCATTTAAATCACTGTCTCCAACCGAGTCCATATGAACAGGAAAAAGGAGCTGAATGTTTAAATTTTGTTATTTTATTATTTACTTGTCATATGTTTTTACGTTTGACAAAAATTCATTCAATGACTGTAATGTAATAAACAGAAGTGAAACGTATATACAGTTAACCTGAATGACAATTTCTAGTTGTCTCAAACAGACTGAACTTCATTTTTTTGTGTGACGGCTCATTTACATTTGAACAATAGGAAGAATTTGTTAAGAATACATTTAGGATTTTGATAATGTCATCCCTGTATTCTAAGTTTAATTCAAATGTAATGTTCTAACTACTTGGCATTACAAAGAGGAACCAAATGAGTATCTTCTATAGGCCTTTAAAGATGTTAGACTAAAGATTGATCAGACAGGTTAAGTTCGTTCATCTAAGTATATCTAAATCAGAATATCAGCTAAGTATCATCAAGTTATAAAATCAGCTGAGTATCGCATATCAACTGATTATTGCCAAAGTCATAATGTCATCTAAGTTTAGTAAATACATAATGTCAGCTGAGTTTATCCAAGATAGAATGTCAGTTGATCTTAGTCAAGACAGAATGTCAGTTGAGTTTAGCCAAGATAGAATGTCAGCTGAGTTTAGTCCAGATAGAATGTCACCGGAGCTTAGTCAAGACAGATTGTCAGCTGAGTTTAGCCATGAAATAATGTCAGTTGAGTATAGCCAAGATAGAATATCAGCTAAGTATGGACGTCAAAATACTTTGACACTTGGAGATAAATTCACTATAACGTTTGATGGTTATAATGAATTTAGTTACTGCTGCTTTTAACTAGTGAAAAGTCGTGGCCACGGTAACTCCTTCCCTTGGATGCTTGTCACCTTCTGATTGGAAATCCATGGATGCCTCACAACACTTAAGATGCTTATCACCTTCCCATCAAGAACCCGTGGATGTCACACAACCTCAACTTTCAAGAACCTCATTGAAGAAAGTACCCCTACTCAAATCATTAAGACAAGTGTGTTTGTTTTCTCCAACTTCTAAGAGCTTCTTATGATTTGAATCTTACGATATTAGCTCGTCACGATGCTTGTAGAGTATATTGCTTTGGTTTGATTTTGACCGTTTACATCGTACTTCTGCTCAAGAGTTCTTCAGATATTTATAGTACTTCCTTTGAGCTCTTCATAGCCATTGCATCCATTGAAACAAATTGGTCCGTTGGAGAGTGGACTTCTTTGTATTTTCTTTTCACCTCTTTTGCACGACTTGATTCTTTCTTTAAATCTGATCATTTGAAGATATACAGTTGTAACTACTGTTTTCTTTGATTTATATAATAAGAAGTCTCCATGACGTGAATATCGAGGAATATTTTATTCCTCAACTTGCGAGAATCATTCAGATTATCTACTTGGCTTTATTTATGCATGTATGTTATTTTCCATCTTTGTTGACTTTTCAATGTTTGCTAATGTGGATATAACTGATTAATACTTGCTGGCATTTAAGCCGTTCCTGAACGTAAAATCAGAGTAAGATGTGAGCCACAATCACAACTATAGTGCATACACGTGAGTATTTTTTATTTTTTCCGTATGGTGAGATTTTCTGAATAAAAAAGTGATACGCAATAAATGCATTCATTATTCTATTGAGTAGTTGAAGCGCAATTAACACAAGCACAGATTTGTTAAATATTTTTACCTTATTTTTCTTCTATAAATAAACATTGTGCTTGTTTCTTTTATTCATCCCTCAAACTTGTACTTTTCTCTTTTTCTTTCAAATAAGTTTCTTTTCAAGAATGGAATCATCATCTTCCACAAAAAGATTTAACTCAGTCTGCATTTTTGGTGGAGCTAGTTATGGAACAGAGGTATGCTTTACTGAAGCAGGCCACCACTTGGGTCGTGCCTTAGGAGAAAAATGCATTCATGTAGTTTACGGAGGAGGAAGTCTAGGATTAATGGGACGCGCTGCTGCTTCTGCCTATATGCGAGGAGTAAAAGTGTTGGGAATAATTCCAAAACCTCTGGCTGAAAGTAAAATCACCGGGGCAACTATAAGAGATGAGTTTAGAGATATAAATATGCAAGATCGCATAACTCACATGATGAATAAATCTGACGCCTTTATCACCCTTCCCGGTGCTTTTGGCACTCTTGAGGAACTTTTTCATGTGGTTACCAAAGCCCAGCTAAATGGTCATAAAAAACCCATAAGTTTGCTTAATGTCAATAGTTTCTTTGATGGTTTACTATCTTTTATCGTCTACTCTACTGAAAAAGGTTTTATTTCCGAGCGTGCTAAACAAATCATAGTCGTTGCAACAACACCAGAAGAACTAATCAAAAAATTCATTGAATTTGTTCTCCAAACAGATCCAGCTCTAGCTAATATTGTCTGGATGGAAGATTTTACCGTGAGAAAATGAAAAGTGGATTCATTCCTCTCCCTTTGATAACCCATATCGGACCTCTTGTTATTTATACTTTCTGTCGTGTGTAAAAATCGTGCTAAATGATGGCAGCTTAAGGAGTTTCTTTTTGATCTCTTGACGCGCATCTATTCGCGATTTATGTATTGTTATTTTTATTGCTGTAATTTTTATTATTTGTTTTTAATAAAAGCATTGATGGCAGCATAAGGCGACTCTTCGGACTTTCCTAAAGCGAATCTTAAAAATTGTGTTATATTTCCGGGTATACTTTATTTTAGTTTTTTTTCTTTTGTTGTTTGCCTCATATATTCTTTTTTTTTTTTGCAGATCCAAAAAGGCGTTAGCTCAAGCATCAACCTTCATAACATGGAGTATTCTGCTTTTCTCATTTGCTTATTATTATTATTATTATTATTATTATTATTATTATTTCTCTTTTATTATTATTTTAAACCGAGGACAATCTCTTTTTCAAGCTTGGAGGTTTGGTGTGTTTAGTATAATATTGGAAATATATGAATTTTTAAAACATAAAAAAATACCTCCAACAGTCAATTTGTAATGTATCGTACTACTCACCTCGGGAGACTTGTTTATAAAATTTTGTGCGGTAAAATGACCATGGGCTAAACTTGAATTTTCGATGAAATGTCAAACTCAATTGTTTCTATTTTTTTTCTTTAGTTTGAATTCATAAAAAAATATATATTTGAGAACTTGTGAGCTTTTGAGCCGTTATCATGCAAAATCTCCATTGATTGAGTGCGCTATTTATGTTGTGAAACTCTAGAACATGCATTGGTATCTTACTCAAAACTACGAAGTGTATGCAAAATAGTGAAAGTGATTTTAGGCGATTTTTTTTTTATCCTTTCAATCTTTTTCGGCCTACCCAAAAATTATTAATTCCCTCGTTAACCCAATTGAGCTTATTGCCTATTTTATTGTTAACCACATACTGAGCTTTCCATCGCTATACATCCTTTGACCCTTACTTGAACAGTTAGAAATTATTTTTGACAAGGATAAAGATATTGTGTGGTGACATTGGGTGATATATATATTGTTGGTAGTGTTGAAAAATTGAGAAAACATTTACTCCGTTGTTTTTGGGAACTTAGTAACTGGGTTTATTCATGTGACCATGTTTACATTCACGTAAAACAGTTACCTTAGATATGAGTATGCATAGAAGCAACTTGTGTATGTTTTTATCCTAGTAACTGGATGTATTCATGTGACCCCTAGTTTACATTCGCGTAAAATAGATAATAAACAACCCAAGTAAAGAAAAAGGCGGAAAAAAATGGTTGAATGAAAATCAAGAAAAAGAGCTCAGATAAATCGAAGCATAAGTAAGGGGATCTGTAACACCCCAAAAGGGAGGCCATTACAGTGCCGTGAACCCCACACTGGGACCCACCAGGTGATACCCAAAATACAGATCAAATACACAATACTTGTGATACCGAACCACAATACATAGTACTTACTCTGATTAGGAGTTTACAGTAGTATGGCCAAAGGCGTTATTATACACAGGATCCAAAATACAAGTATAATCCATATGGAGATGGAATATACCTTAAATAACAATACATTTATCCACAATTAAAATAAGTGGAAAGATAACATTACACAGTTCGAACAAAACCGGACAACCAAAGACTTGGGCCCCCCGAACTAGTATCCTTCGAACCCTTCGCCATCACCATGATCTTCCCGTGCCTTGCCTTTGCCTCGACCTAAAATACAACACAAGTATTTCGCCCAACACAGGGTCAAATATACATGATAAATGATTCTCAAGATATTATACATTTCACATATATTAGATTTCAAGGAAAACATCCCGACTAACGAACATACCCTCGGGTGTATGAACGATTAATCATAAAACATCAAACACATCCAAATATATAAATGGACTATGAACGACCAAAATAGTACGGCTCAAGATGGACATCACAGTACGCCCGATCCGGAAATGTGTCAGTGCACATGTCCACCCCGTATACGGAATCCAGGATATACATGGTACAATGTACCTAATTAGCCTCACGAACTACGTCTCGTGTGCACAGTCCAATACGGAAACATCCACGCATGACTATATAGTATATATGTGCCTGACTAAAAATCCTACACAATAACTAATCGGAACACATATATGATTCCGGATATGTCACGATACAACATGACAATGAATTCAATAACCCACATATCCGATTAAGGATCAAGAAACTCACCCAAATGACAATAAGGATCAATGATATCAACGGTTCAAAAGTGATGAACTTGGGAATGCAATCCCCCGATGAAAACGGAACATCATCAAGAATAAGATGAAATCACGGGTCACAAATGTATAAGTGTTTCGTATACACGGAACGTATAATCATCATAAGAATCCAAACATCATTATTGTAACACCCCCAAGTTATTCAGGTTATATTACAGCGCCGTGAGCCCCGCCGTGGGACCCACAAGGCTAAACATACGCGGAACTATAAAACTTGACCGAGAAGATCTACATACAATGGAATGAAGGACAATACAAATGGTATTAAAAACCATAACCAATGAAACCATATACATCACCACACAAATCAATACCTCGGCAACACAGGCCGGAACATCAAGGAAACTGAAAATACAATACTCGAGTATTTAAAATCCATTCCAGTACAACAACACTGAATGGAGGAATCCAAAAATATAACCGGAGACAAGACACAGTATCACACTTGCCCATCATCTTCATGCCGACCCGATACCTGCCTGTCCGATCTCCTGGAACCTGAAATACATAAAAAGTATTTCCCCCATAAAGGGGTTAACCGTCGAATAGCTAGTGCAAGTATATCAAGTATGAAACACAATACTCCTCGACAATAAAGTATATCTAACCGTCAATTCATCAATTCAAGACTAGTATTCCGGAATAACTAAATCTCATATCATCACATCAAGACGTATATGAATACCGTGGTAACGGTTCGTTCATATCATCCGTCATCAATACATATATGAATACCGTGGACACGGTCCGTTCATATCATTCGTCATCAATACATATATGAATACCGTGGAAACGGTTCGTTCATATCATGCCATCAATACATATATGAATACCGTGGAAACGGTTCGTTCATATCATGCCATCAATATATCTTACTTTCAAAGTCGAGAACGTACAATCATAAATATATACTTGCCTTTGAGACATCGAGAAATCGAACGGAAAAAGGGTATGAGTTCGGTAGGTCCAAGAACGCGCTTCCGGCACCTAAACGATTCGCAAGGAAATGATAATCAATTATCCATACTCAAACTACACGAAGAAATTCCAGAAACCCGTCTACGATTCATGAAAACACATGGATAAACAACTAGAGGTTGAAAAATCGCCCAAACTCTCACAAGTCCAAAAACAGTACAATCAAATCCATAAAATCGTAGGAAACGCATGCATACAGTATAGATACATCCTAATCTCAAGGTTCTCAAGCTTCAAATCGGATAAATCGGACGAATTTACGAAAACCCCCAAAATTCAACACAATATTCAAAGTGTTCTTGAATAATCCTTCAATAATCCAATGAATAATCAAACATGCCCATAATCATGCGTATATCACTTCATACAACATGATTTTAACACCCAAAACATCATTACCCAACACAAAATCGAACTCCAAGATGTTGAAGAAATTACCTCTTGAAGATCCAAGCACTATGATCCGAAGAATACGCGATAGATCGATGATCCGAGCTTCACAACCGAATGAAAATGATGAAAATCCAACACTCAAGTGATAGATGATGAAACTTCTCTCTCTCAAGCCTTCTCTCTCGTGTAGGTTCAAGAAAAGGGAAGAAATGGGTGGATCTCGCCCAAAAAACACAGATATAGGGCTGACTGTCAAGTGTGCCGCGGCCCAGGGCCAAAAATGGCTCCCAGTGGTCGACAGTGTGCCGCGGCCCGGCCAAGTATGCCGCGGCAGTGACTTGGCACTGTGCCGCGGCCCTTCTGGCATGTGCCGCGGCACAGGGTACAGACGGGTCGGCCAACAATTGAACGCGAGTGTGCCGCGGCCCGGACGGGTGTGCCGCGGCAGTAACTCGGCATTGTGCCTCCTCGGCCAGTGCCCGACATCGTTCGGCCAGAACCCGAAATCCGTCCGGCCAGTCCCGCAATCATCCGACCAGTCACGCATCCGTCCGGCCAGTGCCCGACCATCAGGGCTCGACGACTCGATTTCCGAAAAACGTACGGAACGAACACGACAAAAGTTCGCGGACAACATCAACGACCCGAAATGAAAGGGTAATGCAATAATTAATCATACGCGACCGAGAAAAGGGTCGAGACAACAAATACAGATACGGATACCCATAACTTTGGGTAAATTACAAAATGGCCCAAAACGCCCGAAAATCACGATACATGATTGAATAACCAAACCGAAGTTCACAACACGTCTAACAAAGTTAAACGGACTTACGGGAAACTCGAAACAAGAGTTTAGAACGAGATTCGCAAGAATCGAACTCAAGTGCGGAAAAGTCGCTAAAAAGCACGGAACTCAACAAAACGACACCGAAACGAACTCGGATGTCGAAAAGTATAGAATTAATTATTCTCAGGATGACGAAACGGTCCCAAGCGAGTCGTCAAAACGGACTTCCGCCAAAAAAAGAAAATCACCGAAAATCGAAATTGCGGATATTACATTCTACCCTCCTTAAAAGAAGTTTCGTCCCGAAACTTAAAACAAGTAGGGAGAAAAATATCCCGCAAGGAAAAACTCAACGAGATACACAAGAACCGAAAACTTACGCCCAAACGGCGAATCATCAAGATAGAACACTACAATACGTTACCCGAAGGTAAACCAAACCAATGCCGAAATAGATACGAATCACAATGCCCGAAGGCTCCAACGAAAAATACCGATACACCACAATGGCCTGAAATCCGAACAGCCCAAAGTTGTAAATCATCACAATCTAGATCTCAAAGAAACAAACCTGACTGTCGGACATACCCCTAAGCGTATGAACAACCAGTCGCAAATCGTCGGACATATCCAATACAACATGGACTACGAACGACCAAACGATAAGTCTCAAGAGGGACATCACAGTACGCCCGATCTGGAAATGTGTCCGCGCACATGTCCGCCCCGTATACGGAATCCAGAATATACGTGTGACAATATACCTAATTAGCCTCACGAACTACGTCTCGTGTCCACGGTCCAATGCGGAAACATCCACGCATGACCATCGTGTGCCTGGCTAAAAATCCTACACATAACCAATCGGCACGCAGATATGATTCCAGATATGCCACGATACGACGTGACAACGAAACTCAAAGGATACTATATCCTATACGGATAATACGACTCACCAAGTGAACGACGACACACGAATAATGAAAGATCGACTCGACCAACAATATTCAAAACAACCATCCGGGAAATCCTCAACCTTCGACGATCACAAAATTACCGAGTTCACAAGAATAATAGTGTGCTGCCTTGAGTTGGCCAACACGACAATAATAACTCACGGATGGGCACTATCCTCGGCGATCCCAATTCAATACCTCGATTATCTTATAACGACCAATCGATAACGACTCAACGGATGGGCACTATCTTCGACAGTCCCAATTCAATAGTTCGATTACCTTAGAACGGCAATTCGATAACAACGATACAACGGATGTCTCGGCACATTTAATCGGTTACCGATAACGAAGATGATAATCGAATACATCAATGCCTTCAATCGGTTAATATAATATTAATAGAAAAAACACCAATATCAATGAAGACGATCACCACAATATCTCAATGGGACATCCATCACAATCACAATCGATACGTCGATACCGCGAGCCGGCTATCGACAACAACTTTACCAACAAGTATTGCAATGCCTTGAACCGGACATTTACAAACAACAGTAACATTTGGCATAATTTGCCGACGGGTGTCGAACCAAACAATTCCCGAACATCAATAAATCACGAAGAGGCTAAGTCGCGAAATGATACAATACGTTCATACATCTATATGATAACATTAATCTCATTGACCCGTACAAGTATAAAACTTGTCTCGATATCAATGCCACAAACTGTTACCAATTCAGTTGCTTTCGTCTACGAGTTCCTCAGTTCCGACCAAGCTGATTACGAACTCTTCAACCTCAACCGCAATACAACTGTCATAATCCATGATCAAACATCATATCTTATTGTAAAACGAAGGATTAATAAACAACAGGTTCGATGATGATTAATATCAATACAACAAGGCCCCAACTCACCGGTTCCACAATATCTCGATTAAACACAGTCTGAATTATCCAACTCAGACCCTCACGAATCCATGTCCACAAGACGAGCCGAAATCCGATGATCATATCAGCAACCAATTCGGACCAATAATAAGGGTCTAAATGTTATTGATTCCAAACTCAATTTTTAAATATGAATTGACAAGGTTCCCTTCTCGTAAATCCATCGTTAAAATTTACCTATGACTATTATTAATTCGAACCATCCGACTGGTTCAAAACAATAGATAATCATATTAAAAAGGTTATCAAACAATCCAATCATTCGACTTGAATATTTGCTCCAGATGTATGGGCTTATAAATTCAGAGATGAATAATAGTCTCATCAAACTCATAATCACATTCGTATTCCTATACGAATATTATTTCAAACACATAGTTTAGCTCTAGATATGAATATTCCATATTCATTTTCAAAACATCAACACTTCTTAAAAATTTTCATCACCTCGTATAATTCATGAATTCTTCAAGAACATGAAATATCCGAAATCACATTCAGAACAACATATCCGAGGTATATATCTCCATGTTACCATTTTCTTCATCATGCCATTCATACAACCTCAAGAATCGCAAGAAAACCATTATCATCATATGAAGAAGATCTCAATAATCATATCAACATCCGAATTCTCTTATTACAATTCCAATAAATCTCGTGTAACATTATCACATGATACCATAATTGTAACACCCCAGATCCTCCAGGGAATATTACACGTCGTAAACCCTTCTCACAAGGATTTACCAGGCTAAGCACAATTTTCCAGGTCATTTCAAAAATGCCAAAAAGACCGATGACGGTAATATTTTTCAAATACTAAAAAAAATCGATTTCCAATTACCGTCAAAACGATCAAGGCCAAAATGCCAAAAACTCAGTTTAGGGAATCCGTTTTACAAAATAAAATTTCAGTTGACAAAATACCAAAAGCCATTTCAAAATACTCACGCAGCGGATAAAAGTACAGTCCAATTTATGCATTTACATTGAAATAAGACGAACATCAAAATACACGATTCCCAACATACTCCCTCCCAAGTAGTAATCCTTACAGAAAAAAAAAACGAACCACTATGAAAGGGATACGAGGATTACCTTATATGGACGAACCACGAAATAGAATAATCGAACTCCATTCCAAGAATAATCAAAACTTCAAGAACAATACTTAAATCTGAGCTCTCCATCTTAATCTTGTTTAAGAGGATTATCTCTCAATGTTCAGGAACTTCAAGTACTTCCCAAGGCTCTCTCTATTGACTCAAGGAAGGAGATTGGACAAAATGCCTCTCAGCACTCGTCTATCCTCTTTATAAAACACATCACTAGCGCGCGCTAGACCATATATTTAGCGTGCGCTACAGATCTAGCGTACGCTATCCTTCCTTGATAGCGTGCGCTATCGGGTAGTCCAAAAGTTACTGTATTGTTTCGAAATTCATCTAATGTACGTAATGTCCATGCATTAGCGTACGCAAACAGGCGTTGACTTGCTACAGTGAAATGCTCACTAGCGTGCGCTATTCCTCGACCAACATCTGGACATACCAAACGATCATACGGCACAATGAATACATATACGCATTAAACAACATTGTCATACGTTCACATCATCCTCAAGCACAATTATCCATCAACGACATCCAACATATAAACGAAAAAATATATCCGAAAAATCGGGGTATTACACTCTACCCCCCTTAAAAATAAGTTTCGCCCTCGAAACTTGCAATCACTCGCACAAACAACATTTCAACGGGAATTCAAATTCACCAAGAATTATCGAATAATCCTAACAACATACATACAAGTCTGTGAAGTCGAAGATCTCCCGTGATACTAGCATGCGACTCCTAAACAACGTCTCAACATAATACCGATACACACCAATATTGCAATGAGCAATTTAACAAAATCTCAAGGAAGAGTTCACTTCCGTGACCACGGCCACGATTCTTCCTACTTTCAGCCAACATTCTGAAGGGCACACACGTGCGTAAGTATAATCCAAATCGCACATTCTCGAAGTGACCAATTCCCAAGAATACCAAGCTATAAACGAAGCGATTATGAAAAATACAAGAAGAGTGAGAGGACTTACAAGTACCGGTCGCACTGTGATGATGGCAGAGTAGTGATACTGTGGGCAAATGACGACTCAATCGACCCAAAAGACCGAAAGTCTAGGTATCCATAAACCTAAGCTCTGATACCATATTCTGTAACACCCCCAAGTTATTCAGGGTATATTACAGCGCCGTGAGCCCCGCCGTGGGACCCACAAGGCTAAACATACGCGGAACTATGAAACTTGACCGAGAAGATCTACATACAATAGAATGAAGGACAATACAAATGGTATTAAAAACCATAACCAATGAAACCATATACATCACCACACAAATCAATACCTCGGCAACACAGTAGGAACATCAAGGAAGCGAAAATACAATACTCGAGTATTTAAAATCCATTCCAAGACAACAACCCGAATGGAGGAATCTAAAAGATAATGGAGACAAGACACAGATCGCACTTGCCCATCATCTTCATGCCGACCCGATACCACTGTCCGATCTCCCGAACTCGAAATACATAAAAAGTATTTCCCCCATAAAGGGGTTAGCCGTCGAATAGCTAGTGCAAGTATATCAAGTATGAAACACAATACTCCTCGACAATAAAGTAAATGTAACCGTGAATTCATCAATTCAAGACTAGTATTCCGGAATAACTAAATCTCATAGCATCACATCAAGACGTATATGAATAGCGTGGAAACGGTTCGTTCATATCATCCATCATCAATACATATATGAATACCGTGGACACGGTTCGTTCATATCATCCGTCATCAATACATATATGAATACCGTGGAAACGGTTCGTTCATATCATGCCATCAATACATATATGAATACCGTGGAAACGGTTCGTTCATATCATGCCATCAATATATCTTACTTTCATAGTCGAGAACGTACAATCATAAATATATACTTGCCTTTGAGACATCGAGAAATCGAACGGAAAAAGGGTATGAGTTTGGTAGGTCCAAGAACGCGCTTCCGGCACCTAAACGATTCGCAAGGAAATGATAATCAATTATCCATACTCAAACTACATGAAGAAATTCCCAAAACCCGTCTACGATTCATGAAAACACACGGATAAACAACTAGAGGTTGGAAAATCGCCCAAACTCTCACAAGTCCGAAAACGGCACAATCAAATCCGTAAAATCGTAGGAAACGCATGCATACGGTATAGATACATCCTAATCTCAAGGTTCTCAAGCTTCAAATCGGATAAATTGGATGAATTTACGAAAAACCCCAAAATTCAACACAATATTCAAAGTGTTCTTGAATAATCCTTCAATAATCCAATGAATAATCAAACATGCCCATAATCATGCGTATATCACTTCATACAACATGATTTTAACACCCAAAACATCATTACCCAACACAAAATCCAAATCCAGGATGTTGAAGAAATTACCTCTTGAAGATCCAAGCACTATGATCCGAAGAATACGCGATAGATCGATGATCCGAGCTTCACAACCGAATGAAAATGATGAAAATCCAACACTCAAGTGCTAGATGATGAAACTTCTCTCTCTCAAGCCTTCTCTCTCATGTAGGTTGAAGAAAATGGAAGAAATGGGTGGATCTCGCCCAAAAAACGTAGATATAGGGCTGATTGCCAAGTGTGCCGCGGCACAGGCCCAAAAATGGCTCCCAGTGGTTGACAGTGTGCTGCGGCCCGGCCAAGTGTGCCGCGGCAGTGACTTGGCAGTGTGCCGCGGCCCTGCCGGCATGTGCCGCGGCACAAGGTACAGACGGGTCGGCCAACAATTGAACACGAGTGTGCCGCGGCCCGGACGAGTGTGCCGCAGCGATGACTTCGGCATTGTGCACCTTTCGGCGATGCCCAACATCGTTCGGCGAACCCAAATCCGTCCGGCCGGTCCATGATCGTCCGGCCGATCACGCAACCATCCGGCGGTGCGACCACCGTGGCTCGGCGACTCGATTTCCAAAAATGTACGGAACGAACACGACGAAAAGTTCGCGGACAACATCAACGACCCGAAATGAAAGGGTAATGCAATAATTAATCATACGCGACCGAGAAAAGGGTCGAGACAACAAATACAGATACGGATACCCATAACTTTGGGTAAATTACAAAATGGCCCAAAACGCCCGAAAATCACGATACGTGATCGAATAACCAACCCGAAGTTCACAACACGTCTAACAAAGTTAAACGGACTTACGGGAAACTCGAAACAAGAGTTTAGAACGAGATTCGCAAGAATCGAACTCAAGTGCGGAAAAGTCGCTAAAAAGCACGGAACTCAACAAAACGACACCGAAACGAACTCGGATGTCGAAAAGTGTAGAATTAATCATTCTTAGGATGACGAAACGGTCCCAACCGAGTCGTCAAAACGGACTTCCGCTAAAAAAAGAAAATTACCGGAAATCGAATTTGCAGATATTACAATTATAATCAAGCAAGATAACTTGCCTCAATACGTAGATGAGAATAATCCTTCCTTGTCGAACGAACGAACGGTCCTCGACTTAATATCGGCTGCTCGAACAATCAACCTTGTAAGGGATACAATCCATTTAATAACACATTCTCATAACTATCGATATCTAGTTCAACGAATCGATATCCTAAATTCAATTCGCTTAGTTCAACTATCTTTGTATACATCATAATTAAATTTCAAGGATTCACACTGCATAGTTTCCAACTGACCCATCTGGGTCATCTGAGCCATCATGCCCTGCATCAGAGTGTAAGGATCGACACGTGCATCCTCGCGTCCAGTGTGGTGCGATTGGTCCCTAGAAGGCAAAACACTCCTGCGGAACTATGCTCTGCATTCGCATGCCTCTTGGCTCGTGGTATCGAGATTCGGCCCCTTCCGCGGCCTCGCCCCCCTCTGCCACGGCCTCTCAGATTTCCTTCCATACTGAAAGAATAAATTCAAAATGATAACCATAAGTACAGTTCATGATACCAGTCAAAATTCGTGCTAAGTTAATAGCAACAATGAATTACATATTCAAGAAAACAGTTCACAATGAATTATCAACACTACGAGTGTCACACAGAATATCATATCTACGTTGAGTCGAACAATTTCAACCATCTAATTAATCCAGAATTTACCTTGAATTATCAATCAGATAAATCTTGCCACAAATCCTCGAAAATAACAAGATCAACAAGGAGATCTATTCCAATATCAATATCATGCCAGTAATTAAATCATGGCTCGTAGAGTACATACCGCATTTGCTGACAGAGAATAATCCTTCCTTGTCGAACGAACGAATGGTCCTCGACTTAATATCGGTTACTCGACAATCAACCTTGTAAGGGATACAATCCATTCAATAACACATTCTCATAACTATCGATATCTAGTTCAACGAATCGATATCCTAAATTCAATTCGCTTAGTTCAACTATCTTTGTATACATCATAATTAAATTTCAAGGATTACACTAGCTTCAATTTATTCTCATTATCGGTTATCACCCAAGGTGTTCTCGATTATTCGTATGGTTCAAACGGATGAGAATTTATCAAGAACAATCATCAAGGAGAACTTTGCTAAAATTGTTATACCGGTAGAATTTCTTAAAAACAACATCAATGTGTTGAAAGATATAATCCAAGCAATTACGTTTCATAAAACATTGATCAAACTGAAGGTTAATCAGCGATTATCATCATTCGAACAAATCATGAGTTTGTAAAATTATTACTATGTTCATCGGTAATGAGTTCACCTAGTTAGGTTAACGATATAGTCGAGTTATTCATCACAAGATCATCACGAAATCATCATCAAAGTGTATAAACATCTCGGAACTATAACCTTATGTTGATGTAATTCAAGGTTCAACCAAATCAGATGAAAAAAAACCTAATTTCATCTAGTTCAGAATCTCCCTAAGCATGATAGTTTGATTCATTGTAGTGATAACAATTCTACAAAATCAACCTATCTAAAATGAAACTAAGGAATATTATTGTCCTAGTGATATTAATAGTCCAGTAAGGAGAGTGTGTTTCTACTAAACATGATTACCACCATTTAAAACATCAAGAACACATCATGACAAACCTTTAATCACCATATTCATCATTAAGTTGTTAAAAGCTTAACTACAAACATGTTTAGCTTGATTAATTCAATATTAGGTGAAGTATACATTATCACTAATAGCATAACTACGAAATTATAGAGTAAAATCATATAACATACCTTTATAAATGAAGAACAATACACCAAAACCACAAGAATACACTCTAATCTTCAAGAATGACTCTAAACTTCCAATCAAGAAGCCCCAAATCAAGATTCAAAGCTCAAACACAAATTGGGGGAAGGTATAATTGGATAGGGAGGCAAGGAATGATTATAGGGGTGAAAAAATCGGAGTTGGACGTGCAAAATGAAAGACACAAGTTGTCTTTTTATAACAGTACAGTTCGTTACGTAAGTTATCACATGTAGATGACGTACGTTAGCAACTTTATGTATGCTACACAAAAAGTGTTATGTATGTAATCTACTACCACAGGCTACTGAACTAAAATACGAATATCAGTACGTACGTTATCGCTTGGAGCATTACGTACGAAATGTAGGTCAACTAGGCTGCTACAAAAAGGTCAGATATTCGAATCACGCCCGACCCCACATGCCGAAATTTGAGATCGGATAATACTACAAGCATTATGTACGTAAAAAATACATCCTTACGTACGTTAAACCCACAACATAATGTACGTTATGCTAAAGGGTTAGCGTACGTTAAACACAGAATTACTAGCCCAAAAATGCACTTACCTATACAACGTCGAGAATTCAATCATAGTGTGAGTGATAGTAATTTTCAAGTCTATTATGATATATTCCAACATCAATAAACATTAAACAAATGCAACAAGACTACAATAGTATTGAATTATCCGAATAATAAAACACTAGGTAAGAATTCCATCGGATATTACATACTCCCCCCTTAAAAGGAGTATCGTCCCCAAAACTAAGGGGTAAACAATTCAGGATACCTCTCTTGCATGCTGCTCTCCGTCTCCCACGTGGCCTCCTCGACTCCGTGTCGTGACCACTTAACCTTCAGTAAGGTAATCGTCTTGTTCCACAATTGTTTGATCCTCCTCTCAAGTATCTGTACGTGGTGCTCTTCGTACGAATGATCCTCCGCTATATCGATCTCATCGAACTGAAGTATATGACTTGGATCAGCAACATATTTCCTTAACTGGGAGACATGGAACACGTTATGAATCCGGCTCAGAGCTGGTGGCAACGCCAGGCAATAGGCTAGATCGCCTACTCGATCCAAAACCTCAAACGGTCTGATATACCTTGGACTCAGCTTGCCTCTATTTCCAAAACCAAAAACACCTAGAGAAGGGGACACCTTCATTAGTACATGGTCGCCGACCTCAAACTCCAGTGGTGGTCGACGGTTGTCTGCGTAAGACTTCTGTGGGCTTTGAGCCATCAACAAACGACTCCTAATCAGAGCGATCTTCTCATGGGCTGCTAGTAACATATTATGTTCCGTACCCAAGGATTCAGATGGATCGTTCCAGCACAAAGGAGATCTACAACGACGGCCATACAATGCTGTTAGGAGTATGCCCTCGAATGCCACTCAGAGGTTGTTGAGTGAGGGCATTGTACTTGTAATTATGTAAACCATTTATATAAGGCAAATGATTGTTTCTTTATTTACTGGTAGTTACTGGCATTCCTAACTCGTAAATAAACATATAGAAACTAGTCCGTGTATTTGAGAGCAAAACGTTCCACTCCTTATTGGATAAGGGGTCGGCCTTTGGAAAGGTTTATAGCTCAAATACTTAATCGTCATAAGTCGATGAAACTTGGTAGGCGTTAAGTTTATGTAAAGACTTGTATGACGTGTTCTTTGACATGGAGAGTGCACATCGAACACTAATAGTTAGTGGGAGCACACGTTATAGGTATGCTAATTAGATTAGTATACTCCGACTCACCCTCGATTCGTCACATGGATTTCACTCGGACAGTCAATGACGGAATCGAAAGGTTGTGATAGGTATTCGTGAACCTTCGACTTAAGGATTTAGTAGGGATGTGCTTGTGACGTCAAGATTTTCATTAGAGTAGTTCGACCCTGTAAACCGGAAGGCGGGGTCAACCTCGACGTGCATCTTGACGGGCAAGTAGCGAGTCCTCGAATACCAAGATAGAATTCTTTCTCCCGTTAGTGAGCGGGTTATATGTCCTATGCGGTTATTGGCGAGATGAGATCATAAGTCTTTGGCAAAGCATTGGAGACAGGTTGTATTAGATACACGTGACTCGATGATCTCGATTTGCATTAACGCATGCATAGCGTCAAGTACAGATAGGGTTTGACTGACCGTGACCCTATAACTTGATCGGGACATTTGAAAGAAGGGTTTATACGAATACTGGTATTCACGACAGAATGGTTCTTGAATGATCCCAATCATTCGTTCTCAGTTGGGGTACAGTGTAGGCCGCCAGGCTGGCTAGGTGGTGCTACTACTCTTTGGTTCCTCCCATTGCTGACTGAGACGGACCTACCGAGTCGCGCATTAGGATTGACGACGGAATGAATCGAGCTTAATCTCTCATTATAAATATTAGATATTGGATATCTAATTTGGGACATTGGATGTCTAAATCGATTTATTGGATAAATTGATTTACGGCCTAATGAATTAAATAAATTACTGGGTGATTAATTTAATTCATAAATATAATTATTTCTTGGAGAAACTAATTATGTTATTATGTATTTGATATGATTAATTAATTGGATTAATTAATCGATATAAATACATTGGGACGGAATTGGAGTTTATCTGTTTAGACTCACAGGAGTTCGAAACGGATCGAACTCGTCCGATACCTTCTAGATGGCTGCCCTCCTTCCACCTACTTTCCACCAAGTCTTCAATTCCATTTTATTAATAGATGATTATGACTTGGTGGGGGAATCTCATGTGATATGATTTGATTTATGTGGGTTGAATAAGAATGGTGAGAGGACTTTGATCTCACTTCACTCAACCTTTAGAAAAGGCTTCCAACCGTGAGTAGTGAGAGAGAGAGAGAGAAAAATCATTTTCTCAAGTCTTCATCTTGATCTTCTTCTTCACTTTGATTCTTGAGTTTTCTTGGAGAAAATTCAAGATACATTAAGAGAGATATATTATACACTTAGAGTGTAATAACAAAAGCTTCACCACTTGATTCTAGCCGTAACCTTAGAGGTTAATCAAGTGTTGTTGTTCCGGTCGTTTTTCCGGCGCGTGGCAAGTAGAGACGCGGTGTTTTCGGCGTTGGATCGTTCAAGGGCTTGGAGCGGATTGAACTCGTAGAGATCAAACTAAAGCTTGGGGAATAGCTCAAGAGAAGGTTTCCATTTAATCAACGGACTTCGAGGGTTAGTTTCTTACGACTCTTGCTTTTCGTTTTGATATTCGTATATACGTAGCTCGATCGATCCTCGTAGGGATTCGGATCGAATTAATTTTCGTTTACCGCTTCCGGGCCTTCGTTTTAGGCACCGAATCCCAACGGTGGTATCGGAGCGTAGGTCTTGCGATCGTATATACGATATTGGCATTTGGAATGCTCGATTAAATGGTGAATAATTTGGAATCATTTTAGTCATAATCGTGGTATATGTTTTTCGTAATAATTGTATTTTTCGTAAGTTTATGTCTAAATATAAATCTTAAATTTCGGAAATATGATTTATATTGAAGATATGAAAGTCGGAAAATATTGATATTGGATATCCGGTCGAAAATCTAGCCCCGAATCGTCAGTCGGACGACTTTTTGGACAAAAGGGTAATTTGGCCGAGGATGACTCGACCGTGTCTGGTGACACGGTCGTGTCCGGCAAAGGTGGCTGCCACCGCACGGAGACTCCGGCCGTGTCCGGAGACACGGGCGTGTTCGCCGAAGTGACTCGACCGTGTCTGGGTGACACGGTCGTGTCGGCATCTGCCAAGTCACTGAGCGACCCGACCGTGTCTGGGTGACTCGGTCGTGTCTGACGGCATCTTCCGAGGGTGACTCGGCCAAGCCGGAGTGATCGCCGGTAGGTCGCCGAGGGTGACTCGGCCATGCCGCCTGCTTTCACCGGCCCGATTTTTCCGTGTATTCTTAAAAATTAATCTCCCGCATGTTAAATTGGATTTAATATGATTAAAATGATTTATGGTATTTCATTTTATAAGGGAAATTTGATTAATTGGAATATTTATGGTCGACCGAATTATTTTGAACGTTATTACATTACCGATTGTGTGAATCGATTGGATCGGTTCGTATTGTTGATTGGATCAATGTATCTCTACGCTTTCCATTAATTTAGTATTTATTGGATGAATGCTTTTGAATGGGGATGTGGTTCGTGGACTTAGTTTTGAAACGATCGATATAATCGATTGGGTTGTAAAGGCCGTTTTGAGCCTATTTATTTTACTAGAAAAATTTGTATCTAGGATGCAATTTTCAATGTAAAATTTATATGTAATGACGAAGACCGGAGGAAGATCCATTTCGAGAAGACGAAGATTCAAGACGAAGACTTGTAATTAGATTACGGAGTTTTTGTTTTCTAGGAACGGTCCATGAACCACATGTTGGTAGCAACTAGGTTGTGATTGGTTGTTTCATATTGTATGAATGCCACAAACGCGCTTAAACGATTAATGTGCAAAGTGTAACGTTAATCGCGATAATTCTCCCACAACAAATAATTAAGTTTATAAGGTTTCAAGGTTTTCCTTCCCTCCATCGAGTTTTCGAAATTGAAATCCAAACCGGATGTGCTATGCTTCCGAGTTATCGGGTAGTCGTTCGGGAGGACGGATAAATTACCGGAGCGCATTGGATGTCTTCGGTTGGAGCAAATTTTATCCCTAGAAACCCGATAGGTTGCCGGATAAGATTCAATTGTGGCGATTGCGTCGATGGTATAAACTTAACTTGTTCACGAACCATAGAAACCGTATAGGTTGAGGGGAGTGAACAAGGGGAAAAGAAGATCGAATCATCCATTAGATGGGTTGGTGTTGGACACCACTTTATGAAAATTAATAGACTAGAAACCTGTTCGGTTGCCCTCTATTAAGATTTATAAAGAACTCGATCACCACTATGAAGTAGAGCGACGATACTTCCGGATTTCACATGTGAGTGTGTTATTCCGATAAAAATAGTGGGAGCTGGGTAACAAGAATAGAAAGGACCTTAATTCTATACTCAGATCATAATATAACAAGTCACTAATTAATCTGTTATACTTAATGCAGACATAACTCAATATGACAATGAATCCACTCGCAATTCTACTCGAAAAGAACACCTTAATGGGACCTAACTTTGTGGATTGGCTCCGCAATCTAATGATTGTCCTCAGTATAGAGGCACTGGGATACGTCTTGGAGACGGACATTCCGGCGCCTCCTATGCGGACTCGAGCCAATCAGGAAGAGATTGAAAACCACGAAAAGTGGGTTAAGGATGACGTGAAAGTCCATGCTTATATGATGGCTTCCATGTCTAATGAGCTTCAGAGAGCTCATGAGAAAATGACTTCTGCTAGGCAGATTCTATCTCACTTAACCGAGCTTTATGGTGAGCATGTGAATCGCTAGATATGAGTTATCCAAGCAATCGCTGTGCAAGGATGAAGGAAGGTGAGAAGGTTGGGAACACGTCCTCAAAATGATATCCATGATCGAGAGATTGGAGGCTCTTGATTTTAAAATGGATACTTCTCTCCAAACCGACCTTATCCTACAGTCTCTCCCGATTCCTTCTCACGCTTTGTTATGAACTTCAACCGCAATGAGATTGCATGTAATTTAGTGGGCTAATGAACAAACTTGTGACCGCTCGATCTCAAATGAAGACTCAGCGGATGAAGGAGTCTGCTCTTGTGATTTCTTACGGACCTCGGAGGTCTAAGAATAAGAAGAAAAAGACCAAGAAGCAAACCGACCACAAGCTAAGGACCTTAAGGGTAAGGGCAAGGCCCCAATGGTTAGAAGAACAAGAAGAAAAGGATACTTGTCTCAAGTGCGGTGAGCCGGGCCACTGGGCTAGAGACTGTCCGATTCTTCATGGCACTTGGTCTGTAACTTTTAGTTTTGGAAACAAATTGTTCACTCTTGTATTTTCTACTTCCTGGATACTGGATTCTGGTGCTAGTTCTCATATTTGTACCGTGAATCAGGATCTGGAACAAAGTAGGAAGCTTGGAGCTGGAGAAGTTATGATCACAGTCGGAAGCGGGCATAGTGTCGAGGCGACCGACATAGGATCACTTCTTTTGGGTTTAGAATCCGGTTTTGTTTTGACTTTAGAAGATGTACTTGTTTTGCCCAAGGGGCACAAAAACATTGTATCCATTCCGGTCATGGACCGAAAAGGCTTTTCATTTTTCATTGGTGATGGTTCCTGCAAAATTTATTTTAGAAATAAACTAGTGGGTACTGCTACATTGTTGAATGGATTGTATCATCTAAATCTCAGCAACAAAGTAGTTGTGAATACTATGACTAGAAAACGTGGTAGGGATGAAACCAATCAAGTTTTGAAATGGCATCTTAGACTTGGTCATGTTGGTCGACCAAGGTTTACAAGATGGAAAAGATGGACTTATGGGTCCATTGGGATCGGATCCCTTTCTACTTGTGAATCTTGCCTTAAAGGCAAAATGACTAAGTCCCCTTCACGGACTTTTGAAAGAGCCGATAAATCGGGATTAATCCATACCGACGTATGTGGTGCTTTAGAAGCAAACGTGACGGATATCAATATTTCATTACGTTTACAGATGATCATACTAGGTATGGTTATGTATACTTAATGAAACATAAATCCGAGGCCTTTGAGAAATTCCAGAATTCAAGGCCCTAGTCGAGAAACAAACCGGTAATCATATCAAAGCACTTCGGTCGGACCGAGGTGGCGAGTATATGAGTACAGAGTTTGACGAGTTCCTTAAGGAACATGGAATAGTTTCACAACTAACACCTCCAGGTACTCCTCAGTTAAATGGTGTGTCAGAAAGAAGGAACCGGACCCTGTTGAACATGGTCCGTTCCATGCTGGGCTATACTGACTTGCCGATTTACCTGTGGGGGTATGCACTCGATCGCCGCGTATATCTTGAATAGATGTCCTTCCAAATCCGTTCCTAAAACTCCACATGAGATGTGGGAGGGAAGGAAACCAAGTCTTAATCATATTAGGATTTGGGGATGTCCCGCCTATGTCAAGAAGACTAAGGTGGAAAAGTTGGAAGCTAGGTCTGCGAAGGGACGTTTCATTGGATTCCCGTCTGGGACGATGGGATATCTATTCTACATGCCCGAGGATCGAAGGATCATTGTTGCTTTACAAGCACACTTCCTGGAGATGAGTTCATTCAGGAAGGCGGAGCAGGTAGAAGTATTTCTTTAGAAGAATACAATGAAACTCCTCGAGAGACACCTGTGCAAGAAACTGGAACCGAACTTTCTGAAACACAAGTACAACCACCTCGTAGGTCTAGTAGGGTGTCTCATTTACCTGAGAGGTATGGGCTTGTGCACTTGGAGGAGCTGGGTCTCCATGAGGTTCCAAGTGATAGCCAAGAGAGCACCCGACGACCTATGACCAAGCGATGGTGGATGTAGACTCCGCGAAATGGCGTGAAGCTATGGAAGCTGAGATAGACTCGATGCATGTCAATCAGGTCTGGACTCTAGTAGACCGCCCCAAGGGCATAGTGCCTATTGGGAACAAGTGGATCTACAAGAGAAAGACTGATGGTGATGGCAAGGTTGACGCCTATAAGGCCAGGCTAGTGGCAAAGGGTTATACCCAGAAGGAAGGAATCGATTACCACGATACCTTCTCGCCCGTAGCCATGATCAAGTCTATTCGCATGATGCTTGCTATAGCTGCCTACCACGATTATGAGATATGGCAAATGGACGTAAAGACGGCTTTCCTTAATGGATTCCTCGAGGAGGAAATCTATATGGAGCACTAAAGGCTTTGTATCGAAGTCGATATTCGAGAAAGTGTGCAAGCTTCACGTTCCATTTATGGTGAAGCAAGCGTCGCGTAGTTGGAATCTTCGTTTTGTGAGGCGGTCAAAGTTTGACTTCGTGCAAAATGAAGAGGAACCTTGTGTATACAAGAGGGTTAGTGGGAGCAAGATCGCATTCTTAGTACTATATGTAGATGACATTCTACTAATAGGAAATGATGTGGGAATGCTCGGTTACGTGAAAGCTTGGCTTTCGAGTAATTTCTCCATGAAAGACTTGGGAGAAGCTACCTATATTCTTGGTATTCGACTCTAGGGATAGAGCGAAGAGAACAATAGGTCTTTCCCAAGCCCTCTATATAGATAAAATCTTAAAGCGATTTAAGATGGATGATTCTAAAGAGGGTTCCTACCGATGCGACATGGAATAAAACTCACCTTGAAGATGTGTCCTCAAAATGAGGAACAACGAAAGGAAATGAGTAATATACCATATGCTTCGGCCGTGGGTAGCCTTATGTATGCTATGTTGTGTACAAGACGACATTGCGCATGCCGTAAGCGTGGTGAGTAGGTTTGAGCAAACCCGGGTAGGGAACATTGGATCAGTAAAGAACGTTCTCAAGTACTTGAGAAGGACTAGAGATATGGTTACGATGTATGGTGGTGGAGAATTGGATGTGGTGGGATTCACCGATTCGGACTTCCAAGGACCGAAGGACGACTCGATGTCCACTTCGGCTACATATTTACTCTTAATGGAGGAGCGAGTATCTTGGCGTAGTGCCAAGCAAAGCGCGATCACGATTCCACTGTCGGTGAGTATCAAGCGGCCTCGGAGGCTTCAAGGAAGGGTTACGGATTAAGAAGTTTCGGAGAACTTCAAGTGATACCATGTCTTTTTGCTGTTCATTGTCTTTGCGACAACGACGAGTCGTAGCGAGCCAAGGAGCCGAGGTTTCACAACAAGACCAAACATATTGAGAGGAAGTATCATCTCGTAAGAGAATTTGTTCGCAAGGGATACATTGTCCGCATAGAGTAGACTCGGCCGACAACGTCGCCGATCCACCAAGCCACTATCTCGGACTAGCTTGGAGCGTCATCGGAGAACATGGGTATTAGATACCAAAGTGTGTGGCATTGAGTGCAAGTGGGAGATTGTTAGGAGTATGCCCTCGAATGCCACTCGGAGGTTGTTGAGTGAGGGCATTGTACTTGTAATTATGTAAACCATTTATATAAGGCAAATGATTGTTTCTTTATTTCTTGGTAGTTCTTGGCATTCCTAACTCGTAAATAAACATATAGAAACTAGTCCGTGTATTTGAGAGCAAAACGTTCCACTCCTTATTGGATAAGGGGTCGGCCTTTGGAAAGGTTTATAGCTCAAATACTTAATCGTTCGCAAAAGTCGATGAAACTTGGTAGGCGTTAAGTTTATGTAAAGACTTGTATGACATGTTCTTTGACATGGAGAGTGCACATCGAACACTAATAGTTAGTGGGAGCACACGTTATAGGTATGCTAATTAGATTAGTATACTCGAACCGACTCACCCTCGATTCGTCACATGGATTTCACTCCGGACGATCAATGACGGAATCGAAAGGTTGTGATAGGTATTCGTGAACCTTCGACTTGAGGATTTAGTAGGGATGTGCTTGTGACGTCAAGATTTTCATTAGAGTAGTTCGACCACCTTAAACCGGAAGGCGGGGTCAACCTCGACGTGCATCTTGACGGGCAAGTAGCAGTCTCGAATACCAAGATAGAATTCTTTCTCCCGTTAGTGAGCGGGTTATATGTCCTATGCGGTTATTGGCGAGATGAGATCATAAGTCTTTGGCCAAAGCATTGGAGCCGATTGTATTAGATACACGGCTCGATGATCTCGATTTGCATTAACGCATGCATAGCGTCAAGTCGAGATAGGGTTTGACCGACCGTGACCCTAAAACTTGATCGGGACATTTGAAAGAAGGGTTTATCGTTCTTGGTATTCACGTGAGAATGGTTCTTGAATGATCCCAATCATTCGTTCTCGATTAAGTGCAGTGTAGGCCGCCAGTGGCTAGGTGGTGCTACTACTCTTTGGTTCCTCCCATTCTTTGGTCGAGACGGACCTACCGAGTCGCGCATTAGGATTGACACGGAATGAATCGAGCTTAATCTCTCATTATAAATATTAGATATTGGATATCTAATTTGGGACATTGGATGTCTAAATCGATTTATTGGATAAATTGATTTACGGCCTAATGAATTAAATAAATTACTGGGTGATTAATTTAATTCATAAATATAATTATTTCTTGGAGAAACTAATTATGTTATTATGTATTTGATATGATTAATTAATTGGATTAATTAATCGATATAAATACATTGGGACGGAATTGGAGTTTATCTGTTTAGACTCACAGGAGTTCGAAACGGATCGAACTCGTCCGATACCTTCTAGATGGCTGCCCTCCTTCCACCTACTTTCCACCAAGTCTTCAATTCCATTTTATTAATAGATGATTATGACTTGGTGGGGGAATCTCATGTGATATGATTTGATTTATGTGGGTTGAATAAGAATGGTGAGAGGACTTTGATCTCACTTCACTCAACCTTTAGAAAAGGCTTCCAACCGTGAGTAGTGAGAGAGAGAGAGAGAGAAAAATCATTTTCTCAAGTCTTCATCTTGATCTTCTTCTTCACTTTGATTCTTGAGTTTTCTTGGAGAAAATTCAAGATACATTAAGAGAGATATATTATACACTTAGAGTGTAATAACAAAAGCTTCACCACTTGATTCTAGCGGTAACCTTAGAGGTTAATCAAGTGTTGTTGTTCGATCGTTTTTCGGCGCGTGGCAAGTAGAGACGCGGTGTTTTCGGCGTTGGATCGTTCAAGGGCTTGGAGCGGATTGAACTCGTAGAGATCAAACTAAAGCTTGGGGAATAGCTCAAGAGAAGGTTTCCATTTAATCAACGGACTTCGAGGGTTAGTTTCTTACGACTCTTGCTTTTCGTTTTTGATATTCGTATATACGTAGCTCGATCGATCCTCGTAGGGATTCGGATCGAATTAATTTTCGTTTTACCGCTTCCGCTGGGCCTTCGTTTTAGGCACCGAATCCCAACAAATGCTTCATAAGGTGCCATCTAAATCGAAGCGTGCCAGCTATTATTATAAGTGAATCCCACCAAAGGTAGTTGGGCCTCCCAATCATCCTTCCAATCAAGAACGCACTCCCTCAACATATCCTCTCGAGTTTGGATAGTCCTCTCAGTCTGACCATCATTCTGCGGATGAAATGCCATGCTAAAGTTTAATTGCGTACCCATCGCACGATGAACTGCTTTCCAAAAATGTGACACGAATCACCCGTAACGATCTGATACAATACTCTTGGGGGTACCATGTAACCTTACAATCTATTTGATAAATAGCTGGGCCAATCCCTCGGGTCCCCACGTGTCTTTTATCTCCAAAAAGTGGGCTGATTTGGTCAGACGGTCCACAATCACCCAAATCGTATTCATCCCTCGACGACTTGTTGGTAAGCTAGTGATAAAATCCATCGATATGTCCTCCCATTTCCACTCGAGAATCGGGAGTGCTTTCAGCATTCATGCGGGTCACTAAATCTCAATCTTAACCTGTTGAAAGGTTAAACACCTCGAAACGAACTCTGCAACTACACGCCGAAAGTTGAGATCGGATACGATTACACATGTTACGTACGTAACAAGTACACCTTTACGTACGTAAAGTACTAAGCATAATGTACGTTATGCTTAAGGATTAGCGTACGTTATACTCAGGTTAGTAGCTCAAAAATGTATTAATCTACGCGACGTTGAGAATCCAATTATAGTGCGAGTGATCGTTATTATTATGTCTATTTATGATATATTCCAACATCAATAACAATACACAAATGCAACAAGAGTACAACAGTATTTGAATTATCCGAATGATACAACAGTAAGTAAGAATTTTTGTCGGATATTACATACTTCCCCCCTTAAAAGGGGTTTCGTCCTCGAAACTAAGGGGTAAACAATTCAGGATAGCTCTCTTGAATGCTTCTCTCCGTCTCCCACGTGGCTTCCTCGAACCCGTGTCGTGACCACTGAACCTTCAGTAGGGGAATCGTCTTATTACGCAGTTGTTTGATCCTCCTCTCAAGTATTCGTACGGGGCGCTCCTCATACGAATGATCCTCCGCTAAATCGATCTCATCGAACTGAAGTACATGACTCAGATCAGCAACGTATTTCATTAACTGGGAGACATGGAACACGTTATGAATTCGGCTCAGGGCTGGTGGTAAAGCCAGGCGATAGGCTAAATCGCCTACTCAGTCCAAAACCTCAAAGGGCCCGATATATCTCGGACTCCGCTTGCCTCTCTTCCCAAAACGAAAAACTCCTCGAGTAGGGGACACCTTCATTAGTACATGGTCGCCGACCTCGAAATCAAGCGGTCTCCGGCGGTTGTCTGTGTAGGACTTCTGTCGGCTTTGAGCCGTCAACAAACGACTCCTAATCAGGGTGATCTTCTCACGGGCTGCTAACAACATATCGGGTTCCGTACCCAGGGTTTCAGATGGATCGTCCCAACACAGGGGGGATCTACAACGACGGCCATACAATGCTTCATAAGGTGCCATCTGAATCGAAGTGTGCCAGCTATTATTATAAGTGAATTCCACCAAGGGTAGTTGGGCCTCCCAATCATCCTTCCAATCGAGAACGCACGCCCTCAGCATATCCTCTAAAGTTTGGATAGTTCTCTCAGTCTGACCATCCGTCTGCGGGTGAAATGCTGTGCTGAAGTTCAAATGCGTACCCATCGCACGATGAACTGCTTTCCAAAAATGTGACACGAATCGCCCGTCACGATCTGATACAATACTCTTAGGGGTACCATGTAACCTTACAATTTCTTTGATAAATAGTTGGGCCAATCTCTCGGGTCCCCAAGTATCTTTAATCTCCAGAAAGTGGGCTGATTTGGTCAAACGATCCACAATCACCCAAATCGTATTCATCCCTCGACGACTCGTCGGCAGGCTGGTAATAAAATCCATCGATATGTCCTCCCATTTCCACTCGGGGATCGGAAGCGGTTTCAGCAATCCTGCGGGTCTCTGGTGCTCAATCTTAACTTGTTGACAGGTTAAACACTTCGAAACGAATTTTGCAACTTCCCGTTTCATACCTCCCCACCAATAATATTGTTTCAAATCCTTATACATTTTGCTAGACCCCGGGTGGATAGAGTACGGGGTAGCATAAGCTTCTCTCAGGATAGAACTCCTTAACTCATAATCAGCGGGTACACAAACTCGGTTCCTGAAGCGTATCAACCCATCCTCGTGTATCACAAAGCCAGGAGCTTTCCCTTGAGTTATTTCATCGCGAACTCGAGATAAGAATGGGTCCGTAACTTGCTTCGATCTAATTATATCCTCAAGGGATGATGAAATCTCAAGTGTACAGAGTTGTCCTTGAATACGCTGTAACCAGACTTCAATTTCCGGCCTCACCAATTCTAACTGCAATACCCTCTGAGTTGTTAGGCGGGCAAGCATCTGCTCCTGTACTGTTTTACGAATCAAAGCGTCAGCAACTACATTTGCTTTGCCCGGATGATAAAGGATCTCGATATCATAGTCCTTGATAAGTTCTAGCCACCTTCTCTGCCTCATGTTTAACTCCTTATGAGTAAAAATGTATTTCAAGCTCTTGTGATCCGTAAAAATCTGACAGGTAACTCCATACAGATAATGACGCCAGATTTTTAAAGCAAACACCACAGCTGCGAGTTCTAAATCATGGGTGGGGTAGTTGACCTCGTAAGGTCGTAGCTGTCTCGATGCATAGGAGATCACCTTCCCGTTTTGCATTAGTACACACCCAAGGCCCTGTTTAGATGCGTCACTATACACTACAAAACCTTCCGTTCCTTTTGGTAGGACTAAAATAGGCGCCAAAATCAACCGACTCTTAAGTTCATCAAAGCTCTGCTGACATGCCTCTGACCAGAAATACTTCTTATCCTTCCTCAACAAATTAGTCATTGGTTGGGCAATTTTGGAAAAACCCTCCACGAACCGTCCGTAATAACCTGCTAGTCCCAAGAAACTGTGTAGTTCCTTAACGTTCTTTGGTGGTAACCAGTCTCGGATAGCTTCTGTCTTCTGCGGGTCTACTCGCACCCCATCAACTGATATCACATGCCCGAGAAAGATAACTTCATTTATCCAGAACTCACATTTAGAAAATTTTCCATAAAGCTGCTCTCGCCTTAACGCCTCGAGAACTAGATGGAGGTGACGCTCGTGCTCTTCATGGTCACGAGAATAGATCAGGATGTCGTCAATAAAAACGACTACAAAGCGATCCAGATAATTAATAAAGACTCGATTCATCAGCTCCATGAATACTGCCGGTGCATTCGTCAGTCCAAAAGGCATCACTACGAACTCATAATGCCCATAGCGAGTACGAAAAGCGGTCTTGAAATATCGACTCACGAATCCTCAGCGATGGTAACCGGACCTCGGAGTCGATCTTAGAAAACACGACCCCTTGAAGTGATCCAATAAATCATCAATACGCGGCAATGGGTATTTGTTCTTAATGGTTACCTTGTTCAGCTAACAATAATCAATACACAGACGTAGGGATCCGTCCTTCTTCCGTACAAATAGTACTGGTGCTCCCCAAGGGGACGCGCTAGGTCTAATGTAGCCCTTCTCGGTCAAATCCTCAAGTTGGCTCTTCACTCTGCATCTCAGTCGGAGCCATACGATACGGTGCTTTTGAAAGCGGGGACGTACCAGGCTCTAACTCAATATTGAACTCTACATCACGATGCGGAGGTAAGCCTGGCAACTCATCTGGAAATACGTCTGGGTAGTCTCGGACTACCGGAATATCGATCAATTCAACTGGTCGATCCATTGACTTGGTCATGTAACACCAATAGCCCATACATCCTTGATTGAGCAGTTTCACCGTTTTCATAGCGCTGATGATTCTCCCGGAACGGCTGGGATTATCACCCTGGAAAGTACACTCAATGCCATCGTCAGAGGTGACGGTCCCTGTTCGCTTGCGGACACTAATTATGGCATCATGACGGTCCATCCAATCGATACCCAAGATCACATTATCTTTAGGTAAATTGACCACAATTAAATTTGACAACCACTCACGGTCGTTCATTCGAATCGAGCAGTCATGAACTTCACGATTCCCAACAATTCTTCTACCATCGGGTAGACCAATTATATAAGGTTCACAATTGATAACATGCTCTAATTGCAAACGACTCAAATAAGAAGTAGATAAAAAGGAGTGTGAAGCACCAGTATCAAAAAGAACACAGACAGGCTGAGATTGGATCTCGAGATTACCTGCAATCATGCTGGCTTCGGGATCTTCAGCCCTCTTCATCTCGTAAACTCTAGGTTTTGCAGCCCCTGCACCAGATGTACCAGCTTGATTTCCACGTCCCATCCCCTTGTTTGCCCCGGTAGTCTGATAGGAAGTGGATGGAGGTACTCGGTCCTGAACTGAAGACTGTACTGGAGCATGAGGTGCTGCGGGAATACGTACTGGTCCACTCCTACAATAACGAGCACGATGTCCATTCTTCCCACAAGTATGGCATGACACGGCTGGCCTAGGACATTTCGAATTGATGTGCCCCTGGTCTACACAATTATAACACACAACAGATAGGCTGACCGCTCGAGGTTGCGATCCGGTTGGCTTCGATGCCGTAGGTTGACGTTCAGAAGGATTTGGCACTGGTTGGGGTCTCTTGAATGTTCCCCGGTTGTTGTCTGACTGGTTCTGGTTCCTGAATTTCTTGTTGTTAGACTGCGGTTGCTTCTTGGAAATTTCCTTTACAGTCAATTCGTACTCCAGAGCTTTCTCGATGAACTCCGGTAGGGTCACACAATGATGGTTCAACAGCTGCATCCTCATTCAGGGTTTAAGCCTTTTGAGAAAGTATTTGATCTTATTAGCTTCTGTGTGGACAATTGTCGCGGCAAAAGGGAGAAGTGCCTGGAATTTTTCGGTGATAGATAGTACGTCATCATCTTCGGACGATACCAGATTCAGCAATTCTGATAATTTGGCCTCGCGGAGAGGACCTGGATACTAACGATCTAGCATGAGATTTTTAAATTCTTCCCAAGTACATACGCCATCAGCTGGCCTCACCGAAAGCCACCAAGTGTGGGCGCCCTTGCCCAAATAGTAAGCTGCTATGGAGACGCGATTCTCTACTGGACAGTCTACCATATCGAACAATTTCTTGAAGTGTTCGATCCAATGCACGATATCAGCCGGCTCAGAGGAACCTTCAAAAATCGGGGGTCGTTGGCGCGAGATGTCGCTGATGATCCGATTCACCGGCCCGCCATGTACAGGAGGTGGCCCCTGATCTTTGGTCGTAGCGACTCTTTGCATAGTTTCCATTAACTGACCCATTTGGGTCATCTGAGCCATCATGCCCTGCATTACAGTGTAAGGATCGACACGAGCATCCTCGCGTCCATTGTGGTGCGATTGGTCCCTAGAAGGTGAATCACTGCCTGCGGAACTATGCTCTGCGTTCGCACGTCTGTTGGCTCGCGGTATCGGGATTCGGCCCCTTCCGCGGCCTCGTCCCCCTCTGCCACGGCCTCTCAAATTTCTTTCCATACTGAAAGAATCAATTTGTAATGATAATCATAAGTACAGTTCATGATACCAATCAGAATTCATGCTAAGTTTATGGCAGTAAGAAATTACATAATCAAGAAAACAGTTCGTAATGAGTTATCGTCACTTATGAGAGTCACACAAAATATCATATCGACGTTTGAGTCGAATGATTACAATCATATAATCAATCCAGAATTTTATTTGAATCATCAATCAGATAATTCCTACCACAAACCCTTAAAATGCCAAGATCAACAAGGAGATCTATTCAGAGATCAATATCATGTCAGTAATTTATTCATGGTTCATAAAGTACGTACCGCATTTGGCTCGTAGGATCAGGCACTCGCACGGGTCACACGTGACACGAAGGTCTCTTGATACTAGTTCAATACACAAAGACTCAAAAAGGAAGAAAACAACCTCTAGCAAATGTTCTCTGATACCATCTTCTGTAACACCCCGATAAGGCGGCCATTACAGTGCCGTGGACCCCACACTGGGTTCCACCAGGCGATACCCGTAGTACAGATTAAATACACAATACATGTGATACCGAACCACAAAACATAGTACTTACTCCGATCTGGAGTTTACAGCAGTATGGCCTATGGCCTTATTACGTACAGGATCCAAAACATAAGTATAATCCATATGGAGATGAATGATACCTTAAATAACAATACATTGTTCAAACTTAAAATAAAGCGGAAAGATAACATTACACGGTACGAACATGACCGGACACGAAAGACTTGGGGCCCCCGAACTAGTATCCTTCGAACCCTTCGTCATCACCTTGATCTTCCCGTGCTTTGCCTTTTCCTCGACCTAAAATACAACACAAGTGTTTCGCCCAACACAGGGTCAGATATACATGATAAATGATTCTCAAGATATTATACAATTCACGTATATAAGATTTCAAGAATAACGCCCCGACTAACGAACATACCCCTCGGGCATATGAACGCTCAGTCACAAAACGTCGAACACATCCAAGTATAAAAATGGACTGTGAGCGACTAAGATAGTACGGCTCGAGAGGGACATCACAGTACGCCCGATCCGAATATGTGTCAGTGCACATGTCCACCCTGTATACGGAATCCAGGATATACGTGGGACAATGTACCTAATTAGCCTCAACGAACTACGTCTCGTGTGTAGAGCCCTTCACGGAAAATATTCATGCATGACTATATATGTGCCCGGCTAAAAATCCTACACAATATCCAATCGGAACGTAGATATGACTTCGGATATGTCACGATGCAACATGACAACGAATTCAATAATTCACAAAATCCGATTAAGGATCGAGGACTCACCGAGATGACAACAAGATCAACAATATCAAGGGTCCAAAAGTAACGAACTGGGGAATACAATCCCACGATGAAAACGGGACATCATTAAGAACAACCTCAAATCACAAGACACAAGTTTATAAGTGTTTAATATACACGAAATTCATAATCATCATAAGAATCCACACATCATTATAACCAAGCAAGATAACTTGCCTCAATACGGAGGCGAGTAGAGTCCTTCTTTGATGAACGAACTGCCGGCCCTCGATTCAAAATCGGTTACTCGGACAATCAACCTTGAATGAAGTATGTTTTACTCAATAATACGTTCATATGATCATCTATACCAAACTTCAACGAGACAACATCCTAATTCTCATTTGAGTAGTTCAACTTTAAGATGTTGAGCGTCACTCCAAGAACCTCATTCAATACCATTCTATTCTTACGATTGATTACAAGATGTTTACCAAATGTTTGCTGGATTAAGATGTGTTAAACAATAATCTCCTACTCTTTAAGCTTATCAAGAACATCAAAAGGTAAAATCTGCACTTCAATCAATTACTTATGTTGAGTTAAGTAGTTATAATTCCAAATTATGATCATGAAGACCACTACAAGTTCAACACCTTCCTTATAATCTTCTAATTAACTTGGAGGTTCAAACATTACTCCTCTGGATTCACTTAGCTTAGGTTCAAGAAGGTGATTCCATTCTTCCAATGATCAACAAGGGTTTTCTTAAAACATTTTGTGGTAATTATTCCAATAAGTTATTTACATTATAATGAAACAAAGACTATTAGTATTCCATTGGTGTAATTAGTCCAGGAATAAGAGTTTGGTTTAACTAAACATGATCATCACCATTTAAGATACTAAGAACACAACATTACAAAACCCTTAATCATCATATTCATCATTAAGTTTGTTGGAAGCTTAACTATAAACATGTTTAGCTTGATTAATTCATCACTAGGTGGAGTATACTTAATCACTATCATTATAACTATGAGATTATAGGGTTAAAACATATGACATACCTTCAGAATTGAAGAACAATACACCAAGACCACAAGAACACAATCTAAGCTTCAAGAATGACTCCAACTCCCAATCAACAAGCTCCAAAATCCAAATGTAAAGCTCAAACACAAGTTGGAAGAAGGTAATTTTGATCTAGGGGTGCAGGAGAATGATTATCTTGGTGAAAACTCAGAGTTTGGTCGTGCAAAATGAAAGACACAAGTTGTCTTTTTATAACAGCACAGTTCGTTACGTACGTTATCACAAGAGGATAACGTACGTTAAGAGCTTTACGTACGCTACACCAAAAATGTTACATACGTAAGCTTATTCCAGAGGCTACTGGACTGAAACACGAACATCGTTACGTACGTTACCTATCAACGCATTACGTACGTAATGTAGGTCAACTAGATTGCCTCCAAAAGATCAGATATTCGAATCTTGTCCGGCCCTACACACCGAAAGTTGAGATCGGATACGATTACACATGTTACGTACGTAACAAGTACACCTTTACGCACGTAAAGTACTAAGCATAACGTACGTTATGCTTAAGGATTAACGTACGTTATACTCAGGTTAGTAGCTCAAAAATGTATTAATCTACGCGACGTTGAGAATCCAATTATAGTGCGAGTGATCGTTATTATTATGTCTATTTATGATATATTCCAACATCAATAACAATACACAAATGCAACAAGAGTACAACAGTATTTGAATTATCCGAATGATACAACAGTAAGTAAGAATTTCCGTCGGATATTACATCAGTGGTCACTGCCTAGATCCCAAGATGATCCAACATGGTAGAAAATATATTTAATGATCCAGGGATTGCGAGCATATATTCCAAGATGATCCCGTCGGACCAACATGTGGTGGACAAACAACAGCGACACATTTATGCACGTTAACTTGAATGACATCCAAACGGAAAACATAATTAAAGTACTTGCCTTAGAATGACAACAGGGATTAAATACTTTCGACCAACGTCAACACACTCGAAGGACGTTCCCTTGATCAACCACTAGCAAAACTCGAACCTTATATAAAAAAAATGAAGAGTTCAACTTGCGAATATATAACTTTATACGAACATCTAACGTTTCTATGAGATTGAATTTATCATCCTACGTATGGCCGGTTTTAATGGTTTAACAATCTAACGAACACTTAATCGGACTTTCAACATACATCATGAGAATCGAATGGTAATAACAGGGGTGATTTCACGGCATCTACGGAATTCAAGGATATTCATGTCACCAACAATTCAATACTCCAACTATGATTAACAACTCTAATATTCGGTTCTACTACTCTATGATTCACTATCAAGAACATGATCATGATGAAAGAATCCTAAAATATCATACAAAGGAAATGTATCCATTCGGGCTTCTAAGTCTAATTCATAATTTTACTAAAATTTGAATTCTCCGGTGATGTAATTCCTCCTACAAGAGTTCTTCATCTATGTTCATCACCAATGGATTCACTTCACTCTTACCATCCATACAAGAAAAACCAAGGTTTTAATCACTTCAAGCGTCTTATATCATGATGTTCAGTCTATTAAATCATCAACAAGCATGCTCATAATATTCCTAGAAACGTGAACTCTAGGCTGGAATAGCATCAACATACATTATATGGAGGTAAACGATGAAAACAATCGGTAGAACTCAACACCGGAAGCTTGAACACTAATCCAATATGTCTACGATCTTCAAAACCAGGTTGAGAGGCTGATATAAGGGTTTTGCAAGGCTGGAAGGACTGTCAAAGGGGCAGAGCTCGGACAAGATGAATGAAAGAAATGAAAGGGGGTTGGTGTCTTTAAATAGAAAATTATACCTTGCATACGCTATCGACTAGAGTTCACCTACGCTAGGTACTTACCACACGCTAATGCATAGACATTATGTATGCTAGCGATCTTCATAGCTTACCGTCTCATTATATCCTTGGAATTGTGTATGTTGCCAAGCTGAGTTACTACGCTACATGTTGATTTAGGGCACATTATTTGCCTCAGGTAACGCATGCTAACAGTCGTTGACTTATCTTTTTCAAAAATTGTACAGGTTCATGAGAGAAAATCCGATAAGATATGAGAGCCGGATCCACATGCTGACCATGCCTTATTTGATCTTGACTACTTCTTACGTATGTTAGGTATCTGTCTTGACGCATGTTAGCTCTAACCATTAACTACGTTAGTTTCATCAATTAGCGTATACTAGTATCATACAGGTACATGCATGAATTATAATCTTTACACAATATGATCATGAATTCTGGATTATGGATATTATAAAAAGCATATTTTATAATAATATTCAACCTAATAATACACCACATGATTCAAATACAGATAAAAATACACAATAAGTATCCGGGTATTACATTATATCTATCCATGTAGCTATACCTCTTAGGTAGTTTGAGATATCTTACTTCACCTACACGGTGGTAGCGATTGTGTTTCAGAAGGTTCGGTTCTTTCTTCTTTCACAGGTGTCTCCTCAGGAGTTTCTTCATGTTCTTTCGAAGAAACATTTATACCTGCTCCACCTTCCTAAATGAAATTGTCTTCCAGGAAGTGTGCTTGTAAAGCAACAATAATCCTTTAATATTACGGCATGTAGAATATATAACACATTAAATCAGATGAGTATCCTATTAAAAGTCCCTTAACATACCTAGATTCCAGTGTCTTCACCTTAGTCTTTTTGACATAGTCGGGTATCCCAAAATATTAATGTGATTAAGACATGGTTTCTTACCTATCTATATCTCACGTGGTCTTGTGGGAACGGATTTGAAAGGACACTTGTTCAAGATATGCATGACAGTAAGTAGTATATCTCAATAGATAAATTAGTAAATCAGTATAGTTAAGCATGGAGCGAACCATGTCCAATAGGGTTCTGTTCCTTCTTTTTGAAACACTATTTAACTGAGGGGTTGTTGGAGGTGTGAATTGTGATACTATCCCATTTTTAAGAACTCATAAAAATCGGTGCTCATGTTTTCCTCCTATGTCTGATGGAAGTGCCTTAATATGATCTCCAATTTTATTTTCGACTAGAGCCTTAAATTCTTTAAATTTCTCGAAAGCTTTGGATTTGTGCTTCATCAAGTACACAAAACTGTTCCTAGTATAATCATCAGTGAACATGCTGAAGTACTGATATTTGTGTCATGCTGCTTCTAAAGCACTACATACATCTGTATGTATAAATTCAAGTTTTTCAGTAGCTCTTTTAAAGTCCCTCTGAATAAGGACTTAGTCATTTTGTCCTTAAGGCAAGATTCGCAAGTAGGATAGGGATCAGATCCCAACAAACGCATAAGTCCATCTTAATCCATCTTATGAATCCTGGTCTGTCTAATATGACCAAATCTATGATGCCACTTTAATGCTTTGTTATTTTCGTCTCTACCGCACTTTCTAGTCATAGTATTCGCAACTGTCTTGTTTTGCATATTTAGATGATAAATTCCACTCAACAATATGACAGAGCCAATATTCTTATGCACACTCAGCAAAACCAACACATCATCTAAGGACAAAATAAACCAGATTCCAGATATAAAATAAGTGACCTAATATCTGTAGACTCGGCACTATGTCTGCTTCCAATTGTTATCATCACTTATCCATCTCCAAGATGTCTAGTTCATCCCCGAACCTGATTCACAGTGCAAATGTGAGAACTAGCACATGAATCTAGAATACAGGAAGTAATAAATAGTAGCAGAACAATTTGTTTCCAAAACTAAAAGTGTTGTACCTGAAGCACCATCAAGGTGGCCGATCCTTTCTCCAGTAGCCTAACATACTGCATTTTACACACATGTCCATTAGCTTGGCTGTAATTGCCAACAGAACCATTGGGGCATTATCTATTCCCTTTCTGACCACAGCTTTGGCCCCTAGCTGCTTCTTGTTTTTCTTCTTCTTGTTATTAGACCTTCGAGGCCTAAAAGAGATAACGAGGGTAGCCTCTTTCACCCTCAATGTACGGATCTGAGACTGAGCCATTGACAGTTTGTTCCTCAAGCTGGCTTGATCGAAAGCAGTCTCATTACAGTAGAAATTCCTGAAAAACTGTGACAAGGAGTCATGCTGAGACTGATGTATGAGATCGGTTTGATAGAAACATGCATCCTAAAATCAGAGCCTTCGATCTCTAGATCATTGAGATCATGGATATGGTCCCTAGCTTTCTCTCCTTCATTCATCCTAGCTCCAAATAGCTGTTTTGATATCTCATATCAATCCATTTGTCTATACTCCCCATGGGGTTTGGTCAGATGAACTAGTATCTGCTTAGCAAAAACCATTTTCTCGTGGACTCTCTGTAGCTCATTAGTCGTAGAGCCCGATGAGTCAATTTTTGATTGTCTCGTTCTATTCTATTGAGTCATGCTTTTTTAAGTGTTTTTGTGCTTTTTACACTTGGTATGTTGTGTTTTTGTTTTATAGGTGGCCGGACGAATATTGTGGTGAAATATATGCTTTTATAGACATATTGGAGTTTATGACGATCAAGAGCAATTCGGGAGCAAGAACAGAATTTAAACGATGAAGAATGAAGCAATATCGGTCGTATTTCCTAGTTTCCAGATTCAGTACTTAGAATTAGGATATGTTCTATATATATATATATATATATATATATATATTCCTTGTGAAATAAGCTTCGAAATGGTATATCATACGCTAAATTCTGAAGTGTATTGAGGGAGATATGGCTTCTAGACCACAGCCTCACAGTCCGTACCGCATCTGGACCGCGGTCCGAATCTTGGACCGCATCAGAACCAAGATCCTAAATTCAGACCGCACGGCAGATGTTTTGCCAAAAAAACCCGGATCGCGATCCCAGACTGCCGGACCGCGATCTACCCCTGTTGTACAGAAAACGCATTTTCTACGTTTTTTGTGATTGTATGACGGGTATAAAAGGGGAAACCCTAGACACAACTTGAGAGAGAGCCGAAAAACTCGAGAGAAAAACTCTTGGAACTCAGTTTTCATCTTTTTTTTTGGTATTCTAAACATCTAGAGATACATTTGTGAGTGATATTCATAATTTGTAAGAAGATTTTGTGAGTTTTTGAAGGAAGAACATCAAACCTTCCTCGGGGATTCGATTTCGTTTTTGCAAGGGAAGATGTCTACCATGTTTTACTCTTTGATTTTTTCTATTATTGTTGAAATGATCATGAGTAGCTAATCTTATCATATGGGTGTTTAGATAGAACCACACACATGTTGTTAGTTGTTAGCTTTAATTGATTTCTAGGTAAGAGTTTGGGATTGTTCCTCTTTCTTTGTTCTTAATAATTTATCGATGTTATTGATGATATTGTGCACGAATATTGTTTAGATGCAAGAGAACATATGATTTATATCATCAAACCTATTTCATAGTTGTTATTATTGTCAAAATCGAGGATTTTTGTCGGTGTTCGCCATCGAACGACCCGATAGAAGTGATTGTGAATGTTCTAAACCTTTTTCCGCGATCTTTTAGCGAATTACCCCACAAAAAGTTTTTAGCTAGTAGATTGTTAGTAGGGACATCCCCATTAAAGGAGTTTCTCTTGTTATTGAATTGAATTTCACGATTTTTAGAATTTGCCGCCATCAAACGGATTTCTTTTAATTGTGAGCAATTGGTGATTATAAACCTTAAATTCTTTGAGTATCGAAGCTAATGATTGGGAATGTGTTTGTCGGTAATTCTAAACTCCCATACCATTCTCATAATAGTAATCTCTAGATAATCCTTACCATTAATTCGTTCATTTCAGGTTTATTTAATTTTCTACAGTCGTGTTCTTGATCATACCTCAATCGGATTTTTCATTGTGATTTGATTTATGTTGCTCTCTTTGTTCTAATTCGACTATTTGCCAAACAAAATTGAACTTCAAACCGTTTCCATCTCCTTGTGTGATCGACCTCGGAGTTACTTCCCGCTACCTACAAAAGCGATTCGTACACTTGTGAGTTTATAATTTATTCACCAGAGCCCATCATAAAGCCATGGACTCTGACCTCATCTTTGACCCACTTATTATGGGTTTCAACCTCTTCCTGAATAGCCCTTGTCAGATTAGGATCCGGTGGGTCCACCTTCAAGATGTATTCTAATAATTCCATAATGAGGACTATCCACAAATTTTAGAGTTAGTCGACAAAGTTTGATCCGGTTAGGATGTTCTTTTTAGGAATTATTGCGAGTAGATTTATTGTCATTTTGAGATTTTAATCTATGCAGAGAATAAAACATATTTAATTAGTGTTATATGAATTATGATTCGACTATTTAAAATAAAGGACTTTTTCTATTCATGACTCTGCTCCCACTAATTTTATCGGAAAAACACACTCTCTGTTAAGAATACATTTAGGATTTTGACGATGTCATTCCTCTATTCTAAGTTTTATTCAAATGTAATGTACTAAGTACTTGGCATTATAAAGAAAAACCAAATGAGTATCTTCTATAAGCCTTCAAAGATGTTAGACCAAGGATTCCTGGAAGAAGACACTCTCATCCATGCAGCACCACTCCTTGAGCTCCCCAGCATTCTTGAAGAAGTTGAAGCTGGCGAAGAACAACTCATGGAGGAAGCTGACATACATTACAGATTCAATATCAAGGAAAACAACCCATTCCCACTCAACAAAGAACAACTCAAAATGTTAAGGAAGCACATCAACAAGTTTTCTAGTATTTCTGCTTATAAAAAGACTGAAAGAAGTTGAGGTCCCTTAGCTTCACTACTCTAAAGGAGTTAGTTGATAGGAGTGGATGGGACTACCCTCTTACCGTTGAGCAACTCATCCAATTATCCTGCAATGAAATTGAGATGAGTCTGTTATTCGATGAAAATTGGTTCATTAATAATTACAAAATAGATATGGACCAATTTATTCCTATATTATGGAAGGGGTAACCCAAGGGATAAATTTTGATGAGAAAGGTGAGAGAGTTGGAGTTGAAAAACAAAAGATTGAAAAAGTTGAAGAAGTTGAAAAAGAATAAAAAGAAGAAAAAGAAGAAGAAAAAGATACAGAGGAGGGGGAAAACAAAAATGATCAGGATGACTCTAATCATAATGAGGATCAGGGTGGACCTGATCAAGATGTAGGGAGGACATATGCTGAGACAAGTGCTGACAAGGAGTCAGATAAACAGGGAGAACATTCTTCAGCTAAGTCTACCTCTGCTTAAAAATCGGCTACCATAGAAATTAATCGAGCTAAACAGCTAAATCAGCCACGTACTAATCAACTACCTCAGAACTTAGCTGAACTGATCAGAAAGATGGTTGAAGAAACAGTTGAAAGACTTCTGCCACCATAGTTGGACCACATATGGTGGAGCTGAATACCAAAATAGATTCCTTATTCAATAGAAAGGAACCTTTCCCGACACCTACATCAGTCAGACTACCCCTTGGCATGCAAGACTTTATGACCAAGGGGGAAGAACAGCTGGCACATCCCATTGATGCTGGCAAAAAGGGGGAAGAAATGAGGAGTAAATGGAAAGAATCCTTATTTTTTATTCACAATGCACCTCCTCCAATCATTCATTATCCAAAAGCAGGAACAAGCTCTCAAAAACTAAAAGGAAAAACTCGGCTGAGGATTCGAATCCTCATGCAAAGAAGAGGATAACTAGAAAAGACATTGTCCAACCACTTAGCTGGGAGGGAAAAGAGTTGTACTTTGTGGAGGAATTCATACTTGAGGAAGTTGTACCAACATGGGATCAACCAAGAAGCAGTGTATTGAGAAGTATTACATTTGGGAAATACTTCAAGACCCCGATTGTCCCCAACAACAAATCTTCATTGATTATATGGAGGTAAACTGGCCGAACTTGTGGGAAATTCTGAAGAAATATGCTGAAGAGAAATTCGATACATATCCAATGATCCCCTCTTTCAGACCACAAGAAGCTCCTATTGATATAAATAGAAAGCTGGATGACAATGCTCTTTAGGAGGAGATAAAGGAAAGTATGCATTAACAACTAATACACTTCTCCTGAAGACTAAGAGTTTGCCTCAATAGTGATAAACCAAAAATATGGTTGATTCCGGATGTGGAAAAACCCATTGGAGCAAAACCATTTAAATCACTGTCTCCAACCGAGTCCATATGAATAGGAAAAAGGAGCTGAATGTTTAAAGTTTGTTAATTTATTATTTACTTGTCATATGTTTTTACGTTTGACAAAAATTCATTCAATGACTGTAATGTAATAAACAGAAGTGAAACGTATATACAGTTAACCTGAATGACAATTTATAGTTGTCTCAAACAGACTGAACTTCATTTTTTTTGTGTGACGGCTCATTTACATTTGAACAATAGGAAGAATTTGTTAAGAATACATTTAAGATTTTGATAATGTCATCCCTGTATTCTAAGTTTAATTCAAATGTAATGTTCTAACTACTTGGCATTACAAAGAGGAACCAAATGAGTATCTTCTATAGTCCTTTAAAGATGTTAGACTAAAGATTGTTCAGACAGGTTAAGTTCGTTCATCTAAGTATATCTAAATCAGAATATCAGCTAAGTATCATCAAGTTATAAAATCAGCTGAGTATCGCATATCAACTGATTATTGCCAAAGTCATAATGTCATCTAAGTTTAGTAAATACATAATGTCAGCTGAGTTTAGCCAAGATAGAATGTCAGTTGATCTTAGTCAAGACAGAATGTCAGTTGAGTTTAGCCAAGACAGAATGTCAGCTGAGTTTAGTCCAGATAGAATGTCACCGGAGCTTAGTCAAGACAGATTGTCAGCTGAGTTTAGCCATGAAATAATGTCAGTTGAGTATAGCCAAGATAGAATATCAGCTAAGTATGGACGTCAAAATACTTTGACACTTGGAGATAAATTCACTATAACGTTTGATGGTTATAATGAATTTAGTTACTGCTGCTTTTAACTAGTGAAAAGCCGTGGCCACGGTAACTCCTTCCCTTGGTTGCTTGTCACCTTCTGATTGGAAATCCATGGATGCCTCACAACTCTTAAGATGCTTATCACCTTCCCATCAAGAACCCGTGGATGTCACACAACCTCAACTTTCAAGAACCTCATTCAAGAAAGTACCCCTACTCAAATCATTAAGACAAGTGTGTTTGTTTTCTCCAACTTATAAGAGCTTCTTATGATTTGAATCTTACGATATTAGCTCGTCACGATGCTTGTAGAGTATATTGCTTTGGTTTGATTTTGACCGTTTACATCGTACTTCTGCTCAAGAGTTCTTCAGATATTTATAGTACTTCCTTTGAGCTCTTCATAGCCATTGCATCCATTGAAACAAATTGGTCCGTTGGAGAGTGGACTTCTTTGTATTTTCTTTTCACCTCTTTTGCACGACTTGATTCTTTCTTTAAATCTGATCATTTGAAGATATACAGTTGTAACTACTGTTTTCTTTGATTTATATAATAAGAAGTCTCCATGACGTGAATATCGAGGAATATTTTATTCCTCAACTTGCGAGAATCATTCAGATTATCTACTTGGCTTTATTTATGCCTGTATGTTATTTTCCATCTTTGTTGACTTTTCAATGTTTGCTAATGTGGACATAACTGATTAATACTTGCTGGCATTTAAGCCGTTCCTGAACGTAAAATCAGAGTAAGATGTGAGCCACAATCACAACTATAGTGCATACACGTGAGTATTTTTTATTTTTTCCGTATGGTGAGATTTTCTGAATAAAAAAGTGATACGCAATAAATGCATTCATTATTCTATTGAGTAGTTGAAGCGCAATTAACACAAGCACAGATTTGTTAAATATTTTTACCTTATTTTTCTTCTATAAATAAACATTGTGCTTGTTTCTTTTATTCATCCCTCAAACTTGTACTTTTCTCTTTTTCTTTCAAATAAGTTTCTTTTCAAGAATGGAATCATCATCTTCCACAAAAAGATTTAACTCAGTCTGCATTTTTGGTGGAGCTAGTTATGGAACAGAGGTATGCTTTACTGAAGCAGGCCACCACTTGGGTCGTACCTTAGGAGAAAAATGCATTCATGTAGTTTACGGAGGAGGAAGTCTAGGATTAATGGGACGCGCTGCTGCTTCTGCCTATATGCGAGGAGTAAAAGTGTTGGGAATAATTCCAAAACCTCTGGCTGAAAGTAAAATCACCGGGGCAACTATAAGAGATGAGTTTAGAGATATAAATATGCAAGATCGCATAACTCACATGATGAATAATTCTGACGCCTTTATCACCCTTCCCGGTGCTTTTGGCACTCTTGAGGAACTTTTTCATGTGGTTACCAGAGCCCAGCTAAATGGTCATAAAAAACCCATAAGTTTGCTTAAGGTCAATAGTTTCTTTGATGGTTTACTATCTTTTATCGTCTACTCTACTGAAAAAGGTTTTATTTCCGAGCGTGCTAAACAAATCATAGTCGTTGCAACAACACCAGAAGAACTAATCAAAAAACTCATTGAATTTGTTCTCCAAACAGATCCAGCTCTAGCTAATATTGTCTGGATGGAAGATTTTACCGTGAGAAAATGAAAAGTGGATTCATTCCTCTCCCTTTGATAACCCATATCGGACCTCTTGTTATTTATACTTTCTGTCGTGTGTAAAAATCGTGCTAAATGATGGCAGCTTAAGGAGTTTCTTTTTGATCTCTTGACGCGCATCTATTCGCGATTTATGTATTGTTATTTTTATTGCTGTAATTTTTATTATTTGTTTTTAATAAAAGCATTGATGGCAGCATAAGGCGACTCTTCGGACTTTCCTAAAGCGAATCTTAAAAATTGTGTTATATTTCCGGGTATACTTTATTTTAGTTTTTTTTCTTTTGTTGTTTGCCTCATATATTCTTTTTTTTTTTTTGCAGATCCAAAAAGGCGTTAGCTCAAGCATCAACCTTCATAACATGGAGTATTCCGCTTTTCTCATTTGCTTATTATTATTATTATTATTATTTCTCTTTTATTATTATTTTAAACCGAGGACAATCTCTTTTTCAAGCTTGGAGGTTTGGTGTGTTTAGTATAATATCGGAAATATATGAATTTTTAAAACATAAAAAAATACCTCCAACAGTCAATTTGTAATGTATCGTACTACTCACCTCGGGAGACTTGTTTATAAAATTTTGTGCGGTAAAATGATCATGGGCTAAACTTGAATTTTCGATGAAATGTCAAACTCAATTGTTTCTATTTTTTTTCTTTAGTGTGAATTCATAAAAAATATATATTTGAGAACTTGTGAGCTTTTGAGCCGTTATCATGCAAAATCTCCATTGATTGAGTGCGCTATTTATGTTCTGAAACTCTAGAACATGCATTGGTATCTTACTCAAAACTACGAAGTGTATGCAAAATAGTGAAAGTGATTTTAGGCGATTTTTTTTTTTTATCCTTTCAATCTTTTTCGGCCTACCCAAAAATTATTAATTCCCTCGTTAAGCCAATTGAGCTTATTGCCTATTTTATTGTTAACCACATACTGAGCTTTCCATCGCTATACATCCTTTGACCCTTACTTGAACAGTTAGAAATTATTTTTGACAAGGATAAAGATATTGTGTGGTGACATTGGGTGATATATATATTGTTGGTAGTGTTGAAAAATTGAGAAAACATTTACTCCGTTGTTTTTGGGAACTTAGTAACCGGGTTTATTCATGTGACCATGTTTACATTCGCGTAAAACAGTTACCTTAGATATGAGTATGCATAGAAGCAACTTGTGTATGTTTTTATCCTAGTAACTGGATGTATTCATGTGACCCCTAGTTTACATTCGCGTAAAATAGATAATAAACAACCCAAGTAAAGAAAAAGGCGGAAAAAAATGGTTGAATGAAAATCAAGAAAAAGAGCTCAGATAAATCGAAGCATAAGTAAGGGGATCTGTAACACCCCAAAAGGGCGGCCATTACAGTGCCGTGAACCCCACACTGGGACCCACCAGGTGATACCCAAAATACAGATCAAATACACAATACTTGTGATACCGAACCACAATACATAGTACTTACTCTGATTAGGAGTTTACAGTAGTATGGCCAAAGGCGTTATTATACACAGGATCCAAAATACAAGTATAATCCATATGGAGATGGAATATACCTTAAATAACAATACATTTATCCACAATTAAAATAAGTGGAAAGATAACATTACACAGTTCGAACAAAACCGGACAACAAAAGACTTGGGCCCCCCGAACTAGTATCCTTCGAACCCTTCGCCATCACCATGATCTTCCCGTGCCTTGCCTTTGCCTCGACCTAAAATACAACACAAGTATTTCGCCCAACACAGGGTCAAATATACATGATAAATGATTCTCAAGATATTATACATTTCACATATATTAGATTTCAAGGAAAACATCCCGACTAACGAACATACCCTCGGGTGTATGAACGATTAATCATAAAACATCAAACACATCCAAATATATAAATGGACTATGAACGACAAAAATAGTACGGCTCAAGATGGACATCACAGTACGCCCGATCCGGAAATGTGTCAGTGCACATGTCCACCCCGTATACGGAATCCAGGATATACATGGTACAATGTACCTAATTAGCCTCACGAACTACGTCTCGTGTGCACAGTCCAATACGGAAACATCCACGCATGACTATATAGTATATATGTGCCTGACTAAAAATCCTACACAATAACTAATCGGAACACATATATGATTCCGGATATGTCACGATACAACATGACAATGAATTCAATAAACCACATACCCGATTAAGGATCAAGAAACTCACCGAAATGACAATAAGGATCAATGATATCAACGGTTCAAAAGTGATGAACTTGGGAATGCAATCCCCCGATGAAAACGGAACATCATCAAGAATAAGATGAAATCACGGGTCACAAATGTATAAGTGTTTCGTATACACGGAACATATAATCATCATAAGAATCCAAACATCATTATTGTAACACCCCCAAGTTTATCAGGGTATATTACAGCGCCGTGAGCCCCGCCGTGGGACCCACAAGGCTAAACATACGCGGAACTATAAAACTTGACCGAGAAGATCTACATACAATGGAATGAAGGACAATACAAATGGTATTAAAAACCATAACCAATGAAACCATATACATCACCACACAAATCAATACCTCGGAAACACAGGCCGGAACATCAAGGAAACTGAAAATACAATACTCGAGTATTTAAAATCCATTCCAGTACAACAACACTGAATGGAGGAATCCAAAAAGATAACCGGAGACAAGACACAGTATCACACTTGCCCATCATCTTCATGCCGACCCGATACCTGCCTGTCCGATCTCCTGGAACCTGAAATACAGAAAAAGTATTTCCCCCATAAAGGGGTTAGCCGTCGAATAGCTAGTGCAAGTATATCAAGTATGAAACACAATACTCCTCGACAATAAAGTATATATAACCGTCAATTCATCAATTCAAGACTAGTATTCCGGAATAACTAAATCTCATATCATCACATCAAGACGTATATGAATACCGTGGTAACGGTTCGTTCATATCATCCGTCATCAATACATATATGAATACCGTGGACACGGTCCGTTCATATCATTCGTCATCAATACATATATGAATACCGTGGAAACGGTTCGTTCATATCATGCCATCAATACATATATGAATACCGTGGAAACGGTTCGTTCATATCATGCCATCAATATATCTTACTTTCAAAGTCGAGAACGTACAATCATAAATATATACTTGCCTTTGAGACATCGAGAAATCGAACGGAAAAAGGGTATGAGTTCAGTAGGTTCAAGAACGCGCTTCCGGCACCTAAACGATTCGCAAAGAAATGATAATCAATTATCCATACTCAAACTACACGAAGAAATTCCAGAAACCCGTCTACGATTCATGAAAACACATGGATAAACAACTAGAGGTTGGAAAATCGCCCAAACTCTCACAAGTCCAAAAACAGTACAATCAAATCCGTAAAATCGTAGGAAACGCATGCATACAGTATAGATACATCCTAATCTCAAGGTTCTCAAGATTCAAATCGGATAAATCGGACGAATTTACGAAAACCCCCAAAATTCAACACAATATTCAAAGTGTTCTTGAATAATCCTTCAATAATCCAATGAATAATCAAACATGCCCATAATCATGCGTATATCACTTCATACAACATGATTTTAACACCCAAAACATCATTACCCAACACAAAATCGAACTCCAAGATGTTGAAGAAATTACCTCTTGAAGATCCAAGCACTATGATCCGAAGAATACGCGATAGATCGATGATCCGAGCTTCACAACCGAATGAAAATGATGAAAATCCAACACTCAAGTGATAGATGATGAAACTTCTCTCGCTCAAGCCTTCTCTCTCGTGTAGGTTCAAGAAAAGCGAAGAAATGGGTGGATCTCGCCCAAAAAACACAGATATAGGGTCGTTGTCAAGTGCCGCGCCTGTGGCCAAAAATGGCTCCCAGTGGTCGACAGTGTGCCGCGGCCCGGCCAAGTATGCCGCGGCAGTGACTTGGCACTGTGCTGCGGCCCTTCTGGCATGTGCCGCGGCACAAGGTACAGACGGGTCGGCCAACAATTGAACGCGAGTGTGCCGCGGCCCGGACGGGTGTGCCGCGGCAGTAACTCGGCATTGTGCCTCCTCGGCCAGTGCCCGACATCGTTCGGCCAGAACCCGAAATCCGTCCGGCCAGTCCCGCAATCGTCCGACCAGTCACGCAACCGTCCGGCCAGTGCCCGACCATCAGGGCTCGACGACTCGATTTCCGAAAAACGTACGGAACGAACACGACAAAAGTTCGCGGACAACATCAACGACCCGAAATGAAAGGGTAATGCAATAATTAATCATACGCGACCGAGAAAAGGGTCGAGACAACAAATACAGATACGGATACCCATAACTTTGGGTGTATTACAAAATGGCCCAAAACGCCCGAAAATCACGATACGTGATTGAATAACCAAACCGAAGTTCACAACACGTCTAACAAAGTTAAACGGACTTACGGGAAACTCGAAACAAGAGTTTAGAACGAGATTCGCAAGAATCGAACTCAAGTGCGGAAAAGTCGCTAAAAAGCACGGAACTCAACAAAACGACACCGAAACGAACTCGGATGTCGAAAAGTATAAAATTAATCATTCTCAGGATGACAAAACGGTCCCAAGCGAGTCGTCAAAACGGACTTCCGCCAAAAAAAGAAAATCACCGAAAATCGAAATTGCGGATATTACATTCTACCCTCCTTAAAAGAAGTTTCGTCCCGAAACTTAAAACAAGTAGGGAGAAAAATATCCCGCTAGGAAAAACTCAACGAGATACACAAGAACCGAAAACTTACGCCCAAACGGCGAATCATCAAGATAGAACACTACAATACATTACCCGAAGGTAAACCAAACCAATGCCGAAATAGATACGAATCACAATGCCCGAAGGCTCCAACGGAAAATACCGATACACCACAATGGCCTGAAATCCGAACAGCCCAAAGCTGTAAATCATCACAATCCAGATCTCAAAGAAACAAACCTGACTGTCGGACATACCCCTCAGCGTATGAACAACCAGTCGCAAATCGTCGGACATATCCAATACAACATGGACTACGAACGACCAAACGATAAGTCTCAAGAGGGACATCACAGTACGCCCGATCTGGAAATGTGTCCGCGCACATGTCCGCCCCGTATACGGAATCCAGAATATATGTGTGACAATATACCTAATTAGCCTCACGAACTACGTCTCGTGTCCACGGTCCAATGCGGAAACATCCACGCATGACCATCGTGTGCCTGGCTAAAAATCCTACACATAACCAATCGGCACGCAGATATGATTCCAGATATGCCACGATACGACGTGACAACGAAACTCAAAGGATACTATATCCTATACGGATAATACGACTCACCAAGTGAACGACGACACACGAATAATGAAAGATCGACCCGACCAACAATATTCAAAACAACCATCCGGGAAATCCTCAACCTTCGACGATCACAAAATTACCGAGTTCACAAGAATAATAGTGTGGTGCCTTGAGTTGGCCAACACGACAATAATAACTCACGGATGGGCACTATCCTCGGCGATCCCAATTCAATACCTCGATTGTCTTATAACGACCAATCGATAACGACTCAACGGATGGGCACTATCTTCGACAGTCCCAATTCAATAGTTCGATTACCTTAGAACGGCAATTCGATAACAACGATACAACGGATGTCTCGGCACATTTAATCGGTTACCGATAACGAAGATGATAATCGAATACATCAATGCCTTCAATCGGTTAATATAATATTAATAGAAAAAACACCAATATCAATGAAGACGATCACCACAATATCTCAATGGGACATCCATCACAATCACAATCGATACGTCGATACCGCGAATCGGCTATCGACAACAACTTTACCAACAAGTATTGCAATGCCTTGAACCGGACATTTACAAACAACAGTAACATTTGGCATAATTTGCCGACGGGTGTCGAACCAAACAATTCCCGAACATCAATAAATCACGAAGAGGCTAAGTCTCGAAATGATACAATACGTTCATACATCTATATGATAACATTAATCTCATTGACCCGTACAAGTATAAAACTTGTCTCGATATCAATGCCACAAACTGTTACCAATTCAGTTGCTTTCGTCTACGAGTTCCTCAGTTCCGACCAAGCTGATTACGAACTCTTCAACCTCAACCGCAATACAACAGTCATAATCCATGATCAAACATCATATCTTATTGTAAAACGAAGGATTAATAAACAACAGGTTCAATGATGATTAATATCAATACAACAAGGCCCCAACTCACCGGTTCCACAATATCTCGATTAAACACAGTCTGAATTATCCAACTCAGACCCTCACGAAAAATCCATGTCCACAAGACGAGCCGAAATCCGATGATCATATCAGCAACCAATTCGGACCAATAATAAGGGTCTAAATGTTATTGATTCCAAACTCAATTTTTAAATACGAATTGACAAGGTTCCCTTCTCGTAAATCCATCGTTAAAATTTACCTATGACTATTATTAATTCGAACCATCCGACTAGTTCAAAACAATAGATAATCATATTAAAAAGGTTATCAAACAATCCAATCATTCGACTTGAATATTTGCTCCAGATGTATGGGCTTATAAATTCAGATATGAATAATAGTCTCATCAAACTCATAATCACATTCGTATTCCTATACGAATATTATTTCAGACACATAGTTTAGCTCTAGATATGAATATTCCATATTCATTTTCAAAACATCAACACTTCTTAAAAATTTTCATCACCTCGTATAATTCATGAATTCTTCAAGAACATGAAATATCCGAAATCACATTCAGAACAACATATCCGAGGTATATATCTCCATGTTACCATTTTCTTCATCATGCCATTCATACAACCTCAAGAATCGCAAGAAAACCATTATCATCATATGAAGAAGATCTCAATAATCATATCAACATCCGAATTCTCTTATTACAATTCCAATAAATCTCGTGTAACATTATCACATGATACCATAATTGTAACACCCCAGATCCTCCAGGGAATATTACACGTCGTAAACCCTTCTCACAAGGATTTACCAGGCTAAGCACAATTTTCCAGGTCATTTCAAAAATGCCAAAAAGACCGATGACGGTAATATTTTTCAAATACTAAAAAAAATCGATTTCCAATTACCGTCAAAACGATCAAGGCCAAAATGCCAAAATCAGTTTAGGGAATCCGTTTTACAAAATAAAATTTCAGTTGACAAAATACCAAAATCCATTTCAAAATACTCACGCAGTGGATAAAAGTACAGTCCAATTTATGCATTTACATTGAAATAAGACGAACATCAAAATACACGATTCCCAACATACTCCCTCCCAAGTAGTAATCCTTACAGAAAAAAAAACGAACCACTATGAAAGGGATACGAGGATTACCTTGTATGGACGAACCACGAAATTGAATAATCGAACTCCATTCCAAGAATAATCAAAACTTCAAGAACAATACTTAAATCTGAGCTCTCCATCTTAATCTTGTTTAAGAGGATTATCTCTCAATGTTCAGGAACTTCAAGTACTTCCCAAGGCTCTCTCTATTGACTCAAGGAAGGAGATTGGACAAAATGCCTCTCAGCACTCGTCTATCCTCTTTATAAAACACATCACTAGCGCGCGCTAGACCTTATATTTAGCGTGCGCTACAGATCTAGCGTACGCTATCCTTCCTTGATAGCGTGCGCTATCGGGTAGTCCAGAAGTTACTGTATTGTTTCGAAATTCATCTAATGTACGTAATGTCCATGCATTAGCGTACGCAAACAGGCGTTGACTTGCTACAGTGAAATGCTCACTAGCGTGCGCTATTCCTCGACCAACATCTAGACATACCAAACGATCATACGGCACAATGAATACATATACGCATTCAACAACATTGTCATACGTTCACATCATCCTCAAGCACAATTATCCATCAACGACATCCAACATATAAACGAAAAAATATATCCGAAAAATCGGGGTATTACACTCTACCCCCCTTAAAAATAAGTTTCGTCCTCGAAACTTGCAATCACTCGCACAAACAACATTTCAACGGGAATTCAAATTCACCAAGAATTATCGAATAATCCTAACAACATACATACAAGTCTGTGAAGTCGAAGATCTCCCGTGATACTAGCATGCGACTCCTAAACAACGTCTCAACATAATACCGATAGACACCAATATTGCAATTAGCAATTTAACAAAATCTCAAGGAAGAGTTCACTTCCGTGACCACGGCCACGATTCTTCCTACTTTCAGCCAACATTCTGAAGGGCACACACGTGCGTAAGTATAATCCAAATCGCACATTCTCGAAGTGACCAATTCCCAAGAATACCAAGCTATAAACGAAGCGATTAAGAAAAATACAAGAAGAGTGAGAGGACTTACAAGTACCGGTCGCACTGTGATGATGACAGAGTAGTGATACTGTGGGCAAATGACGACTCAATCGACCCAAAAGACCGACAGTCTAGGTATCCATAAACCTAAGCTCTGATACCATATTCTGTAACACCCCCAAGTTATTCAGGGTATATTACAGCGCCGTGAGCCCCGCCGTGGGACCCACAAGGCTAAACATACGCGGAACTATGAAACTTAACCGAGAAGATCTACATACAATAGAATGAAGGACAATACAAATGGTATTAAAAACCATAACCAATGAAACCATATACATCACCACACAAATCAATACCTCGGCAACACAGGCCGGAACATCAAGGAAACTGAAAATACAATACTCGAGTATTTAAAATCCATTCCAGTACAACAACACTGAATGGAGGAATCTAAAAAGATAACTGGAGACAAGACACAGTATCGCACTTGCCCATCATCTTCATGCCGACCCGATACCTGCCTGTCCGATCTCCTGGAACCTGAAATACATAAAAAGTATTTCCCCCATAAAGGGGTTAGCCGTCGAATAGCTAGTGCAAGTATATCAAGTATGAAACACAATACTCCTCGACAATAAAGTAAATGTAACCGTGAATTCATCAATTCAAGACTAGTATTCCGGAATAACTAAATCTCATAGCATCACATCAAGACGTATATGAATAGCGTGGAAACGGTTCGTTCATATCATCCATCATCAATACATATATGAATACCGTGGACACGGTTCGTTCATATCATCCGTCATCAATACATATATGAATACCGTGGAAACGGTTCGTTCATATCATGCCATCAATACATATATGAATACCGTGGAAACGGTTCGTTCATATCATGCCATCAATATATCTTACTTCCATAGTCGAGAACGTACAATCATAAATATATACTTGCCTTTGAGACATCGAGAAATCGAACGGAAAAAGGGTATGAGTTTGGTAGGTCCAAGAACGCGCTTCCGGCACCTAAACGATTCGCAAGGAAATGATAATCAATTATCCATACTCAAACTACATGAAGAAATTCCCAAAACCCATCTACGATTCATGAAAACACACGGATAAACAACTAGAGGTTGGAAAATCGCCCAAACTCTCACAAGTCCGAAAACAGCACAATCAAATCCGTAAAATCGTAGGAAACGCATGCATACGGTATAGATACATCCTAATCTCAAGGTTCTCAAGCTTCAAATCGGCTAAATTGGATGAATTTACGAAAAACCCCAAAATTCAACACAATATTCAAAGTGTTCTTGAATAATCCTTTAATAATCCAATGAATAATCAAACATGCCCATAATCATGCGTATATCACTTCATACAACATGATTTTAACACCCAAAACATCATTACCCAACACAAAATCGAAATCCAGGATGTTGAAGAAATTACCTCTTGAAGATCCAAGCACTATGATCCGAAGAATACGCGATAGATCGATGATCCGAGCTTCACAACCGAATGAAAATGATGAAAATCCAACACTCAAGTGATAGATGATGAAACTTCTCTCTCTCAAGCCTTCTCTCTCATGTAGGTTGAAGAAAATGGAAGAAATGGGTGGATCTCGCCCAAAAAACGCAGATATAGGGCTGATTGTCAAGTGTGCCGCGGCACAGGCCCAAAAATGGCTCCCAGTGGTTGACAGTGTGCTGCGGCCCGGCCAAGTGTGCCGCGACAGTGACTTGGCAGTGTGCCGCGGCCCTGCCGGCATGTGCCGCGGCACAAGGTACAGACGGGTCGGCCAACAATTGAACACGAGTGTGCCGCGGCCCGGACGAGTGTGCCGCGGCAGTGACTCGGCATTGTGCCTGCTCGGCCAGTGCCCAACATCGTTCGGCTAGAACCCGAAATCCGTCCGGCCAGTCCCGCAATCGTCCGGCCAGTCACGCAACCGTCCGGCCAGTGCCCGACCACCAGGGCTCGACGACTCGATTTCCAAAAAATGTACGGAACGAACACGACGAAAAGTTCGCGGACAACATCAACGACCCGAAATGAAAGGGTAATGCAATAATTAATCATACGCGACCGAGAAAAGGGTCGAGACAACAAATACAGATACGGATACCCATAACTTTGGGTAAATTACAAAATGGCCCAAAACGCCCGAAAATCACGATACGTGATCGAATAACCAAACCGAAGTTCACAACACGTCTAACAAAGTTAAACGGACTTACGGGAAACTCGAAACAAGAGTTTAGAACGAGATTCGCAAGAATCGAACTCAAGTGCGGAAAAGTCGCTAAAAAGCACGGAACTCAACAAAACGACACCGAAACGAACTCGGATGTCGAAAAGTGTAGAATTAATCATCCTCAGGATGACGAAACGGTCCCAACCGAGTCGTCGAAACGGACTTCCGCGAAAAAAAGAAAATTACCGGAAATCGAATTTGCAGATATTACAATTATAATCAAGCAAGATAACTTGCCTCAATACGTAGACGAGAATAATCCTTCCTTGTCGAACGAACGAACGGTCCTCGACTTAATACCGGCTGCTCGAACAATCAACCTTGTAAGGGATACAATCCATTTAATAACACATTCTCATAACTATCGATATCTAGTTCAACGAATCGATATCCTAAATTCAATTCGCTTAGTTCAACTATCTTTGTATACATCATAATTAAATTTCAAGGATTCACACTGCATAGTTTCCAACTGACCCATCTGGGTCATCTGAGCCATCATGCCCTGCATCAGAGTGTAAGGATCGACACGTGCATCCTCGCGTCCAGTGTGGTGCGATTGGTCCCTAGAAGGCAAAACACTCCTGCGGAACTATGCTCTGCATTCGCATGCCTCTTGGCTCGTGGTATCGAGATTCGGCCCCTTCCGCGGCCTCGCCCCCCTCTGCCACGGCCTCTCATATTTCCTTCCATACTGAAAGAATAAATTCAAAATGATAACCATAAGTACAGTTCATGATACCAGTCAAAATTCATGCTAAGTTAATAGCAACAAGGAATTACATATTCAAGAAAACAGTTCACAATGAATTATCGACACTACGAGTGTCACACAGAATATCATATCTACGTTGAGTCGAACAATTTCAACCATCTAATTAATCCAGAATTTACCTTGAATTATCAATCAGATAAATCTTGCCACAAATCCTCGAAAATAACAAGATCAACAAGGAGATCTATTCCAATATCAATATCATGCCAGTAATTAAATCATGGCTCGTAGAGTACATACCGCATTTGGTGACACGAGAATAATCCTTCCTTCTCGAACGAACGAATGGTCCTCGACTTAATATCGGTTACTCGACAATCAACCTTGTAAGGGATACAATCCATTCAATAACACATTCTCATAACTATCGATATCTAGTTCAACGAATCGATATCCTAAATTCAATTCGCTTAGTTCAACTATCTTTGTATACATTATAATTAAATTTCAAGGATTACACTAGCTTCAATTTATTCTCATTATCGGTTATCACCCAAGGTGTTCTCGATTATTCGTATGGTTCAAACGGATGAGAATTTATCAAGAACAATTATCAAGGAGAACTTTGCTAAAATTGTTATACCGGTAGAATTTCTTAAAAACAACATCAATGTGTTGAAAGATATAATCCAAGCAATTACGTTTCATAAAACATTGATCAAACTGAAGGTTAATCAACGATTATCATCATTCGAACAAATCATGAGTTTGTAAAATTATTACTATGTTCATCGGTAATGAGTTCACCTAGTTAGGTTAACGATATAGTCGAGTTATTCATCACAAGATCATCACGAAATCATCATCAAAGTGTATAAACATCTCGGAACTATAACCTTATGTTGATGTAATTCAAGGTTCAACCAAATCAGATGAAAAAAAACCTAATTTCATCTAGTTCAAAATCTCCCTAAGCATGATAGTTTGATTCATTGTAGTGATAACAATTCTACAAAATCAACCTATCTAAAATGAAACTAAGGAATATTATTGTCCTAGTGATATTAATAGTCCAGTAAGGAGAGTGTGTTTCTACTAAACATGATTACCACCATTTAAAACATCAAGAACACATCATGACAAACCTTTAATCACCATATTCATCATTAAGTTGCTCAAAGCTTAACTACAAACATGTTTAGCTTGATTAATTCAATATTAGGTGAAGTATACTTTATCACTAATAGCATAACTACGAAATTATAGAGTAAAATCATATAACATACCTTCATAAATGAAGAACAATACGCCAAAACCACAAGAATACACTTTAATCTTCAAGAATGACTCTAAACTTCCAATCAAGAAGCCCCAAATCAAGATTCAAAGCACAAACACAAATTGGGGGAAGGTATAATTGGTCTAGGGAGGCAGGGGATGATTATAGGGGTGAAAAAATCGGAGTTGGACGTGCAAAATGAAAGACACAAGTTGTCTTTTTATAACAGTACCGTTCGTTACGTAAGTTATCACATGTAGATGACGTACGTTAGCAACTTTATGTATGCTACACAAAAAGTGTTATGTATGTAATCTACTACCACAGGCTACTGAACTAAAATACGAATATCAGTACGTACGTTATCGCTTGGAGCATTACGTACGTAATGTAGGTCAACTAGGCAGCTACAAAAAGGTCAGATATTCGAATCACGCCCGACCCCACACGCCGAAATTTGAGATCGGATAATACTACAAGCATTATGTACGTAAAAAATACCTCCTTACATACGTTAAACCCACAACATAATGTATGTTATGCTAAAGGGTTAGCGTACGTTAAACACAGAATTACTAGCCCAAAAATGCACTTACCTATACAACGTCGAGAATTCAATCATAGTGTGAGTGATAGTAATTTTCAAGTATATTATGATATATTCCAACATCAATAAACATTAAACAAATGCAACAAGACTACAATAGTATTGAATTATCCGAATAATACAACACTAGGTAAGAATTCCATCGGATATTACATACTCCCCCCTTAAAAGGAGTATCGTCCCCAAAACTAAGGGGTAAACAATTCAGGATACCTCTCTTGCATGCTGCTCTCCGTCTCCCACGTGGCCTCCTTGACTCCGTGTCGTGACCACTGAACCTTCAGTAAGGTAATCGTCTTGTTCCACAATTGTTTGATCCTCCTCTCAAGTATCTGTACGTGGCGCTCTTCGTACGAATGATCCTCCGCTATATCGATCTCATCGAACTGAAGTATATGACTTGGATCAGCAACATATTTCCTTAACTGGGAGACATGGAACACGTTATGAATCCGACTCAGAGCTGGTGGCAACGCCAGGCAATAGGCTAGATCGCCTACTCGATCCAAAACCTCAAACGGTCTGATATACCTTGGACTCAGCTTGCCTCTATTTCCAAAACCAAAAACACCTAGAGAAGGGGACACCTTCATTAGTACATGGTCGCCGACCTCAAACTCCAGTGGTGGTCGACGGTTGTCTGCGTAAGACTTCTGTCGGCTTTGAGCCATCAACAAACGACTCCTAATCAGAGCGATCTTCTCATGGGCTGCTAGTAACATATTATGTTCCGTACCCAAGGATTCAGATGGATCGTTCCAGCACAAAGGAGATCTACAACGACGGCCATACAATGCTTCATAAGGTGCCATCTAAATCGAAGCGTGCCAGCTATTATTATAAGTGAATCCCACCAAAGGTAGTTGGGCCTCCCAATCATCCTTCCAATCAAGAACGCACTCCCTCAACATATCCTCTCGAGTTTGGATAGTCCTCTCAGTCTGACCATCATTCTGTGGATGAAATGCCATGCTAAAGTTTAATTGCGTACCCATCGCACGATGAACTGCTTTCCAAAAATGTGACACGAATCACCCGTAACGATCTGATACAATACTCTTGGGGGTACCATGTAACCTTACAATCTATTTGATAAATAGCTGGGCCAATCCCTCGGGTCCCCACGTGTCTTTTATCTCCAAAAAGTGGGCTGATTTGGTCAGACGGTCCACAATCACCCAAATCGTATTCATCCCTCGACGACTTGTTGGTAAGCTAGTGATAAAATCCATCGATATGTCCTCCCATTTCCACTTGAGAATCGGGAGTGCTTTCAGCATTCATGCGGGTCACTAAATCTCAATCTTAATCTGTTGAAAGGTTAAACACCTCGAAACGAACTCTGCAACTTCACGTTTAATACTCCCCACCAATAATATTGCTTTAAATCCTTGTACATTTTGCTAGACCCCGTGTAACACCCCGATATGTTCGGAATAATTACAGCGCCGTAAATCCTTTATATAAGAATTTACAAGGCTAATTTGAGAAATACAGAAAATAATACTAAAGTGTCCTTGAGGTTAAAATTCAAAACTAGTTCAACAATGAGTTCATTATTACAATCATTCCAAACACCAACAAAATACGCGTACTCGAGTACTGAAAAAAAACTGAAAAACGAGACGACATCAAATTACATCACTGCGCCACTTCATCGTCATGTCGGTACTGTGGTTGCTTCCCCGATCCTCGGCTACCTGAACATCAAAACAAATGTCCACCCCCGAAGGGGTTAGCAAAACGATACTAGTACAAGTATCATAATACATGAATCAACAATGCATCATAAAACATACAAAACGGACTTCCGTCACCGGAATCTAACGATGCGAATCCTCACGATTCCATCAACATAATACAGAGTAATCCAACGATCCAGAGCCCTCAGTATAGATCCCCATGATGATCCCGTCGGACCAACGTATGGTGGAAAACCCGTCCAACGATCCAGCGCCCTCAGCATAGATCCCCATGATGATCCCGTCGGACCAACACATGGTGGACATCCGATCCAGCGCCCTCAGCATAGATCCTCATGATCCCCTTAGATCATTTACAACATAAACAGTGCAATTATGCATACACATATGCAAATCAATACGTTCATCGACATGAACAATCAAGGAATCAATAACGGGAATACCATGACAATTCAAAGAAATTAATCTCATGTTCAACAACATGAATAAATCGTATGCATGATCAACATTCCAATATAAACCAATTTCAAAATACGATACTTGCCTCAAAAATGGCAAGAATAAAATACTCCAACGAATGTCACGCGTCCGAAGGCCACCGCCCCTCGATCGACCCCTATGCAAGGCTCGGACCTTGTTCAAAATAAATACAAGGAACTTAACATACTTCTCGAAACTAACGTATGACCACCGAATATTCTAAATTAAAATCACGTAATAATGATGTAAAGCCGGTTCGCAGTTAGTATGCTTGATGAAAGCTGAGCCATAAATAGTGATACACTTCATATGAGTCAAATGATCACATCGGAGGCGACATACCGATGTCTAAGGATTCAAGGATATACAAGTCATCAAAATCTAGACTTCAAAATTGGTTTCAATTCCTGACTCCCCATGTTTGTTTCTTACGATTCATACCACAAGTGTGACTCAAGATACAAGCATACCATATATACTACGCAAGGAAACAGTACTACGGTGATTCGGGTTGATTTCATTGACATAGCCGATTCATTACAAGCATGAACATGAAGAACCTTGTCAAATCAAACACCTCTATCAAACATGAATTATCATCGGTGGAACATCACGGTAATTCTTAGAATCTTACTAAAATCATGCTCATAATTCAAAACAAACTTAGGATACTACACCCTAAGGTTTTTTATCCATCAAGGCTCATTCAACACTCTTAACAACGAGGGAAAAACAAGGTATAATCGGGTTCCAATCTTCAATAATATGGTGCTGGATTCATAAGATATTTAACTAGTCCAATGATTTCCGAAGCAAGCTCAAAGTATAGCTAAGAACATAAATTCTAGCTTGGTAAATTGTAACATACCTTAAACGGAAGGAAAGGTTGGAATAACTTGATGAAATCTATGCACAAAAGCTAGAAAACCAATCCTCAAAGCCCCTTTGCCTTCAATGGTGATGCTAAGAGGCTGGTATATAGGTTCAGGTTGGAAGGAGTCACTCTCGAAGTCTCAGAAATCGGGTGTGGGAAGAGGTGTAAACTGAAAAAATGAAGTTAGGTGTTGTCCTATTTATAGAAAAATGTTATTAGCGCATGCTACTGCTCCTAATTAGCGTGCGCTAACGGGCTTGCAGTCCACTGTCTCTGTCCGGTCTCGGCTTAGCATATGCTAAACACCCCTTACGTGTGCTAAGTACAGCAATTAGCATACGCTACCACTCAATATAGCATGCGCTAACGACCATACGAAGCTTTACTGACCCACTATACTCAATTTTAGCGTGCGCTATCCTCATACCAGTAGCGTGCGCTAAGCATCATTGACTCCACTTTTCCAAAAGCCGTCCAGATTCATTCCGACATATCCCGACAAAGATCTGCGGTCTGATATCACCTACTACCCTATCTTATTCAAGTTGACTACGCATAGTGCACGTTAAGGCTCATACATAGCGTGCGCTAGGAAACTCAATTAGCGTACGCCACGCTCAGACGTTAGCGTGCGCTACAATTGCACAAATATAATTATAAACAACATCATTCATGAAATCATACGCTCAACAGTACAAGATCATGAAATACGAAGGATAATACTCAGATCAAATACAACATATATAATGGCACAAGGTTCAAAATACACATTAGAATCTCAGGTATTACATCCTCTCTCCCTAAGAAGATGTTTCGTCCCGAAACTTAAGATGAAAATAACTCCGGATATCTAGTCTTCATACCATCCTCCATTTCCCAAGTGGCCTCCTTGACTCCGTGTCGTGACCATTGCACTTTAACCAAGGATTTTGGTTTATTCCTCAATTGTTTGATCCGACTCTCAAGTATCTTGATTGGTTTCTCTTTGAAGGTGCCGTCATTAGCTATCTCAATCTCGCCGAAATCAATGATATGACTGGGATCTGGTACATACTTCTGTAACTGGGATACGTGAAACACATTGTGTACGTGACTCAGCGATGGCGGTAAGGCCAACTTGTATGCTAACTCCCCAACTCTTTCAAGGATCTCGAATGGTCCAATATATCTCGGACTCAGCTTCCCTTTCTTCCCAAATCAAAAAATTCCCCGAGTAGGAGAAACCTTCAACAGCACGTGGTCCCCAATTTCGAACTCCAACAGGCGACGACGCACGTCTGCATAAGACTACTGTCGACTCTGGGCAGTCAACAGCCTTTCCCGAATTAGAGCTACCTTCTCTTGAGTCTGAACTATCAACTCTGGTTCCATCCCAATCAAGTCAGAAGAATCATCCCAACACAGGGACGATCTACATCTTCTCCCGTACAACGCTTTGAACAGTGCCATCTTAATGGAAGCATGCCAACTATTGTTGTAGGTGAATTCAATCAAGGGCAAATGAACCTCCCAATCTGTTGACCAATCTAAGTCACAAGCTCTAAGCATGTCTTCTAGTGTCTGAATAGTCCTTTCGGACTGACCGTCCGTCTGTGTATGATAAGTCGTGCTAAAGTTTAGCTCGGTTCCCAAAGCCCTGTGAACTGCCTTCCGAAAGTGCGACACGAAGCGACCATCGCGATCCGAAATAATGGTCTTCAGAGTTCCATGCAATCGGACTATCTCTGTAATAAACACTCGTGCCAATTTCTCGGGTACCTAAGTGTCTTTAATACCCAGGAAATGAGCCGACTTGGTTAGTCGATCAACTATCATCAAAATCATGTTCATCCCCTAGTCCTCGGCATACTGGTGATAAAGTCCATTGATATATCCTCCCACTTCCACTCAGGAATCGGAAGTGGCTTCAACATTCCGGCAGGTCGCTGATGTTCAATCTTAACCTGCTGACAGGTTAAACATTTCGAAACGTATTCCGCTACGTCCTTCTTCATATTCCCCCACCAGAAATTTTGTTTTAGATCCTTAAACATCTTACTGGTGCCCGGGTGAATAGAATAGGGTGCGCTGTGAGCTTCCTTCAGAATTGTCTATCTTAAAACATCATCATCGGGAACACAAAGTCGACTATGAAATCTCAGAACTCCATCATCCTGTATCACAAATCCTGGGGCCTTCCCTTTGTTCCTTCATCACATAATCGAAGAATCAGAGAATCATCCAACTGCTTAGATTTGATATCTTCAACCAACGATGAAGTTAGTTCCATCACACACAGTTTCCCTTGGACTCCTTGTGACCATACTTCGATTCCTTCACGAATCAGTTCTCATTGAATGCTGGTTTGGGACGTAAGTGCTTCCAACACTCAAAGAGAAACAGGTTTTCTGCTCAGTGCATCAGCTACCACGTTTGCTTTGCCTGGATGATAGAGGATTTCCAAATCGTAATCCTTGATCAATTCCAGCCACCTTCTCTGCCTCATGTTTAATTCCTTATGACTGAAAATATACTTTAGGCTCTTATGATCTGTAAAGATCTGACAATGAGTGTCGTATAAATAATGTCCCCAAATTTTCAAAGCAAAGACCACAACTACTAACTCCAGATCATGAGTCGGGTAATTAATTTCGTACGGTTTCAACTGTTGAGAGGCATAGGCAATCACCCTATCCTTTTGCATCAACACACATCTCAGGCCCTAATTTGAAGCGTCGCTGTATACCATGAATCCCTCGGTTCCATCTGGTAATGCTAGTATAGGTGGTGTCGTTAGTCTTTTCTTAAGTTCATCAAAGCTAGCCTGGCATTTCTCATTCCACATGAATTTTTGAGTCTTATGCAACAACTGAGTAAGCGGACGAGCAATTTTGGAAAATCCTTCTACAAAATGGCGATAATATCCAGCAAGTCCTAAGAAACTTCAGACTTCTTTCACGTTATTAGGAGATTCCCATTCTAATATTGCTTCGACTTTCTTCAGGTCTATCTGTACTCCGTCAGCTCATATCACATGGCCAAGGAAAACTACTTCCTAAAGCCAGAACTCGCATTTAGAAAGTTTCGCATAAAGTTGTTCATTCCTCAAAGTACTCAAAACGATACGCAAGTGCTCTGCATGCTCTTCTGGGTCTTTCGAATAAATCAAGATGTCGTCAGTGAAAACGACCACGAACTTATCCAAGTATTCTAATAATATCCGATTCATCAATTGCATAAATACCGCAGGAGCATTGGTAAGTCCCAATGGCATCACCACAAATTCATAATGCCCGTACTGGGATCTGAAAGCAGATCTCGATATATCCGATTCCTTGCTCCGTAATTGATGGTATCCTAATCTCAAATCGATCTTCGAGAATACCCTTGCCTCCTGCACTTGGTCAAACAAGTCGTCGATCAGAGGTATTGTATATTTGTTCTTAATCGTCACCTTGTTTAGCTCCCTGTAATCTATATTTCTTCCAGACAAAGAGAACGGGCGCTCCCCAAGGAGAAACGCTAGGTTGGATGTCACCCTTCTGCAATAATTCATCAAGCTGCTTCTTTAATTCGTACATCTCGGTTGGCGCCATACGGTATGGTGCTCTGGAAATAGGAGCAGCTCCAGGCTCTAATTCGATATTAATCTCTACTTCTCTCCGTGGAGGTAACCCAGGTAGTTCATCAGGGAATACGTCTGAGAATTCGTTCACAACTGGGATAGTTGAGATTTCTACTCTTTCTTCTTTCTTCATGGCATAACACCAAAATCCGTGACAACCCTGCATCAGCAATTTAACTGCTTTCATGGCTCTGATCAATTTTCCTGAGCTTCCCGGTCTCCATCCTTTGAATAAATGTTCGGATCCGTCATCAGCAATGATCAAAATAACTCTCTTACGATAATTTAAAATGGCCCCATAACGATTTAGCCAATCGTCTCCGAGAATTAAATCGTCACCATGGGTGTCGACTACAATAAGATTTGATGGCCAATATCTCCCTCCTATAGACACTGGAAAATCTCTACTTTCCAGGGTTCCCACAATTCTCTCTCCACTTGGTAATCCCACAATATAAGGCTCACAATCATGTAAACACGAGATTTTCAAACGATTAACACAGTTCAAATATATGAAAGAATGCATAGCTCCTGAATCGAATAAGACACTAACTCGTTGCAAAAGGATCTGAATCGTACCTGATGCAACAGCAGTGTTCTGATCGTCCGAATTCCTCATCTTGTAAATGCGCGGAGGAACGGACCCAGTACTGGACGCCACTCTTTTCCCGACATTTTGCTGCTGGAAACCACTTTGATGCGTCTGGTTCACACTTGTATCCTTCGGAACCAGTGCAGGAGTGCGCGTACCAGTAGATCTAGTTGCATTTCCACAAAACATCGCTCGATGCCCTTCCTGTCCACACTCGAAGCAGGTCACCGCAGGTGCGTAACAATCACGTCGAACATGCCCTGTTTTGCCATAGTTATAACACTTCATCGCTGCATCTGGAACTGTTGATGCTGCCCGGAACTTCTTTCCACATCGAGAAGGATGCGGAGGTTTCCTAGATGAATAAAATGAAGACTGGCCCTTGCGGGGCCCACTACTCTTGTTCTCCGTGAAGTTGCCGGACACTTTCTTCTTCTTTACTTCCATCGATTTCTTCACCACCGCCTCTTTCATGTCGTAGGCCAGCGCTTTGTCCTGATATTGTCGCAAGGTAGTTCACTCGAATCCGGACATATACTGCTGAATTTCTGGCTTCATCCGCATATCGAAATGGAAAAAATTTTCTGCCTCGGTTCTGACCAAATCTTGCACGTAGGTCAGCTGGTGATTAAAAGTCTTGATTATATCTGTCACAGATGCCTCCGAATTCTGCGGTGAGAAAAACTCTCGGACTCTGGCCTCTCTAACTGGGCGAGGACAATATTGCGCTTCCATCATTAATTTGAATTCCGTCCAGTCAGCATTATGGTCCTCAGGTCGAATGGCTTCCCACCAGTCGAAAGCCTCCCCAGTCAGGAGATACTAGGCAATTGGAACCTTTCGGTCGTCGGGACAGTTAATCCCTGCAAAGATCTTCTCTAACTCCTTCATCTAGTGATCCCAAGTAAGTGTCTCAGCAGAACCGTCAAATTTTGGACGGTGCAATTTGACCACCTCGGTAAGCCATTTGTCTCCCTGATTATCCTCGTTATGCTGCTGTCCTATCGCCGTCTGCATGCGGTCAACTACCTGAGCAAACTGGTTTATCTGAGAAACCACCTGTTGAAGCACTCCCGGCATGTTAGGATATGCGTTATCATTCGATGATCCCTGTTGTCCTCCAGAATGGGAATCGGTTCGACTAGCCGATAATTCTGGGGTAGATGCTGAATCCTCCTGTCTCGCATTACCACGTCCGCGTCCACGACCACCCCTCAACATACTGTAAACATCAAATTACATCACTGCGCCACTTCATCGTCATGTCGGTACTGTGGTTGCTTCCCCGCTCCTCGGATACATGAACACCAAAACAAATGTCCACCCCCGAAGGGGTTAGCAAAACGATGCTAGTACAAGTATTATAACACATGAATCAACAATGCGTCATAAAACATAAAAAACAGACTTCCGTCACCGGAATCCAATGATGCGAAAGCGCCCTCAATATAGATCCCCATGATGATCCTGTCAGACCAACGTATGGTGGAAAACCCGTCCAACGATCCAGCGCCCTCAGCATAGATCCCCATTATGATCCCGTCGGACCAACACATGGTGGGCATCCGATCCAGCGCCCTCAGCATTGATCCTCATGATCCCCTTGGATCATTTACAACATAAATAGTGCAATTATGCATACACATATGCAAATCAATACGTTCATCGATGTGAACAATCAAGGAATCAATAACGAAATCCATGACAATTCAAAGAAATTAATCTCTTGTTCAACAACATGAATAAATCGTATGCATGATCAACATTCTAATATAAACCAATTTCAAAATACGATACTTGCCTCAAAAATGGCAAGAATAAAATACTCCAACGAATATCACGCGTCCGAGACCACCGCCCCTCGATCGACCCCTATGCAAGGCTCGGACCTTGTTCAAAAGAAATACAAAGAACTTAACATACTTCTCAAAACTAACGTACGATCACCGAAAATTCTAAATTAAAATCACGTAATAATGACGTAAGGCCAGTTCGCGGTTAGTATGCTTGATGAAAGCTGATCCGGAAATAGTGATACACTTCATATGAGTCGAATGATCACACCGGAGGCGACATGCCGATGTCTAAGGATTCAAGGATAGACAAGTCATCAAAATCTATACTTCAATATTGGTTTCAATTGTTGAACCATCACTTTCTCATACTCCAGAGCTTTCTCGATGAACTCTGGTAGGGTCTTAAAGTGATGGTTCAACAGCTGCATTCTCATTCGTGGTTTAAGCCTCTTGAGAAAATATTTGATCTTATCGGCCTCCATTCAGACAATCGTCGAGGCAAAAGGAAGAAGTGCCTGGAATTTCTCGTCAACAGATAGTACATCATCTTCAGACGGGTCTGGATTCAACAATTCTGATAGTTTGCCCTCGTGGAGAGGACCCGAATAGTAACAGTCTAGCATGAGATTTTTAAATTCCTCCCAAGTACATATGCCATCAGCTAGCCTCACCGAAAGCCAACAGGTGTGGGCGCCCTTGCCAAGGTAGTAAGCTGCTACGGAGACGCGATTCTCTGCTGGATAGTCTACCATATTGAATAATTTCTCGAAGTGTTCAATCCAATGCACGATATCAGCAGGCTCAGAGGAGCCTTCAAAAGTCGGGGGTCGCTGGCATGAGATGTTGCTGATGATCCGACTCACCGGTCCGCCATGTACAGGAGGTGGCCCCTGTTGTTGGTCGGTAGTAGCTCTCTGCATAGCTTCCATCAACTGACCCATCTGGGTCATCTGAGCCATCCTACCCTGCATCAGAGCGTAAGGATCGATACGATCATCCTCGCGTCCAGTGTGGTGCAATTGGTCCTTAGAAGGCAAATCACTGCCTGCGGAACTATGCTCTGCATTCGCACACCTGTTGGCTCGTGGTATCGGGATTCGGCCCCTTCCTCGGCCTCGCCCCCCTCTACAGAGGCCTCTCAGATTGTTTCCATACTGAAAGAATCAATTCATAATGATAACCATAAGTACAGTTCCTTATACCAATCAAAATTCATGCTAAGTTAATAGCAACAAGGAATTACATATTCAAGAAAACAGTTCACAATGAATTATCGACACTACGAGTGTCACAAAAAATATCATATCAACGTTGAGTCAAACAATTTCAACCATATAATCAATCCAGAATTTACCTCGAATTATCAATCAAATAAATCTTGCCACAAATCCTCGAAAATAACAAGATCACTAAGGAGATCCATTCCAATATCAATATCATGCCAGTAATTAATTCATGGCTCGTAGAGTACATACCGCATTTGGCTCGTAGGATCAGGCGCTTGCACAGGTCACACGTCACACGAAGGTCTATTGATACTAGTTCATTCTACAATGACTCATAAAAAAATCGACTCTCCGATACCATCTTCTGTAACACCCCAAAATGGCGGCCATTACAGTGTCGTGGACCCCACACTGGGACCCACCAGGCTATACCCAAAATATAGATTAAATACACAATACTTGTGATACCGAAACACAATACATAGTACTTACTCCGATTAGGAGTTTACAGTAGTATGGCCAAAGGCGTTATTATACACAGGATCCAAAATACAAGTATAATCCATATGGAGATGGAATATACCTTTAATAACAATACATTTGTCCACAATTAAAATAAACGGAAAGATAAGATTACACGGTTCGAACAAAACCGGACAACAAAAGACTTGGGCCCCCCGAACTAGTATCCTTCAAACCCTTCGCCATCACCATGATCTTTCCGTGCCTTGCCTTTGCCTCGACCTAAAATACAACACAAGTATTTCACCCAACACAGGGTCAAATAAACATGATAAATGATTCTCAAGATATTATACAATTCACATATATTAGATTTCAAGGAAAACATCCCGACTAACGAACATACCCCTCGGGCATATGAACGATTAATCACAAAATGTCAAACACATCCAAATATATAAATGAAATATGAACGACCAAAATAGTACGGCTCAATATGGACATCACAGTACGCCCGATCCGAAAATGTGTCAGTGCACATGTCCACCCCGTATACGGAATCCAGGATATATGTGGGACAATGCACCTAAGTAGCCTCACGAACTACGTCTCGTGTGCACAGTCCAATACGGAAACATCCACGCATGACTATATATGTGCCTGGCTAAAAATCCTACACAATAACCAATCGGAACGCAGATATGATTCCGGATATGTCACGATACAACATGACAACAAATTCAATAAATCACATATCCGATTAAGGATCAAGAAACTCACTGAAATGACAATAAGGATCAATGATATCAACGGTTCAAAAGTGACGAACTTGGGAATGCAATCCCCCGATGAAAACGGAACATCATCAAGAATAATATCAAATCACGGGTCACAAATGTATAAGTGTTTCATATACACGAAATGCATAATCATCACAAGAATCCAAACATCATTATAACCAAGCAAGATAACTTGCCTCAATACGGAGCCGAGAATAATCCTTCCTTGTCGAACGAACGAACGGTCCTCAACTTAATATCGGTTACTCGAACAATCAACCTTGTAAGGGATACAATCCATTCAATAACACATTCTCATAGCTATCGATATCTAGTTCAATGAATCGATATCCGAAATTTATTTGCTTAGTTCAACTATCTTTGTATACATCATAATTAAATTTCAAGGATTCACACTAGCTTCAATTTATTCTCATTATCAGTTATCACCCAAGGTGTTCTCGATTATTCGTATGGTTCAAACGGATGAGAATTTATCAAGAATAATCATTAAGGAGAACTTTGCTAAAATTGATATGCCGGTAGAATTTCTTAAAAACAACATTAATGTTTTGAATGATATAATCCAAAAAATTACGTTTCATAAAACATTGATCAAAATGAAGGTTACTCAGCGATTATTTGTTGGTAGGAAATCGGATATTTGCACCGTTTTGAGCGGAAGCGTAAATAAATTGCGGAAAATAAATCACACAAGGATTTATAGGGGTTCGGCTATTAACGAATCCTACATTCTCTCTAGATGTATCTTTTTCTTAGGATTAAGATCAAAACCTCTACGCCTCTCTTCTATCGGTCGAGGGATTACCGTTTACAAGCTCGTCTTCTATCGGTCCGAGTAAAACCATTTTTCCTTTTCTATTGGATAAGGAATAAACCACTCTAGCTTTCTATGGGTACTAGATAAACCTCACTTAGATATCGATTGCGATTCTAAAAATGTCGGATACTTGATCCTAATAACATCGAATCCAATCATATCTTTTCTTTTACCTCTCGTGTATAATGTTGAATGTATAAACACTCAAACTAACAATATAAGCTCAATATTACAACAACAATGTAAGTATATGAATATAAGATCAGTGTCTTGAATGCTTGGATTTATTGTGCTCAAACAATACCATAGGAATGGTATTTATAGGCATTTTCCATAAACTAGCCGTTGCTGGCTGTTTTGACTTGCTAACGTGCGCTAGCCTTTCTCTATTAGCGTGCGCTAACTCTTTAGTGTGCCTGTAGCGTGCACTAGACTGTTCCCAGTTTCAGTCCAGTAGCTTCATTTCTTCCGTTAGCGAAAATTATGACTTCTTCCTTACGTACGTAACCAACATGCATTAGCGTGCGTTAATAATATAATGTAGCGTGCGCTAAGCAATATATCTGTTGCCTTCATTTGTCAAAGTATCCGTTTGATATGCTGACTTTGACCTGCTTTTCCCAACGTTCAGATTGACTAGAATTCAAACTGATATTTAGCGTGCGCTAAATATCATTCCTTGCGTGCGCTAATACTGACTTCATTGCATATGTCATTCTGTGGTTGAATATCTTCCCAATGGTAACAAGGCTCGATAGCGTGCGTTAATGAATAAGTGTAGCGTGCGCTATCTCGTCAGATGACTTCCCTTCAGGTAACTTCGAACTTGGCTGATATGCAGATTACTCCCTGTTAGCGTGCGCTAACAAATATGTCTTAGCGTGCGCTAGACATGCATTTTGCTCAGCTTTTCGCGTCTTCGTTTGCTTCGTCATTTTGCTTCGCCTTGATGTTGTTTTGTTGTTTAGTAACTTTAATCATCAAAACACAAATTAAATAATGTGTGGAATAAATATTCCAACAATCTCCCCCTTTTTGATGATTACAAAACAACTCTTGAGTTGGATAAAATCTGCAAAAATAGAATAAATGTATATGTATACGAATCAAAGTTTTCGGCTTTGATCGTTTCGTTAGTTTCTCCAATTCTCTTTTCTTTTCGACATCTCCTTTATTTTTCAACTCCTTCTTTTTATCTCCCCATTTTTGTATGCTTTCTTTTTCTTTTCGACTTCTTCGATTTTTCTCATTTTTATCAATTCATCTCCTTCTCCCCCTTTTTGTCCTCATCAAAAAGTGTAAAATAATGTAGAGAATATCAATTATCGAATATAAATAATATGCATGATATGGGTAAAACTCCCCCCGAAAATATTATCTCCCCTTAAAAAAAATTAAGTTTTGGGGATCCAACCTATAGTTGTTTTTTGTTTTGAGACGTGAACGATATTTGAAACGTTTGTTCCTTTAGGAACCCACATCTTTTTAATTTTTATCGCTCATCTTGGGCTTCTACAGTTTGAGATATGATGCTCGATTTTTAAATATTTTTCACAATAGGGTATTTTGAAATTTACGGATTCGTTTTTGAAACGTGGTTTGAATCCTAACCGCTCTTTATTTAAAGTATATTTTTGAACTGAGAGCATATTTTCAAATTTCTCGTTTCCGAGAGAAAATTTCTTCGTCAAATTCTTGAGCTCGATTTGAACTTTAACAAGATCATTCTTTAAAATATTCTCGTTTTCAATGCATTTTGAATGATCGATCTTGACAAATTTTCCCTTTTCTAGAATTTTGGAATTTTCATTTTCCAAATATTTATATTTAGTTTGAAGGGATTTAATTTCTTTTAAAGCATTTTGATAATCCGTATGTAACAACTCGAATGCTTCAAAAAGTTCGTCGTAAGAATTACTTACTTAGCTTTCGACGTCGCTATCGTCGAATGAACTCCGGGCCATGAGTACGAGATTATTTTGGTCAAGAAAATCTTCATCGGGATCTTCGCCGCTCCATGTTGCGATTAAAATCTCCTTTTGCTTTACTCGACAGTTCTTAGCAAAGTGGCCTGGTTTACCACATAATCGACAGGTGTTGTTGAATTTCTTAGATTCGCCCGCTTGAATGTCCTTCTATCTTCGGTTTAATAAGTGTTGGAACTTATTAATATTCCTGGCATAATATGCCGATTCTTCGTCGCTTTCGTCCACCAGAATTTCTTCTTAATTTTTCGACATTTTAGCCTTGAAGGCTATCGATCTTTCCTTCGGTTTTAGTTTGGCATTCCGAGATTTTAGAATGATCTCGTAGTTGATAAGAGAACCAACAAGAGCACTAAAATCAAGATTGTTTAAATCTTTAGATTCCATTATTGCCGTAACCGTACCGTCCCATTCTCGAGGTAGTGATCGGAGAATTTTCTTTACTTTCTCACTACTCGAAAGTGGTTTTCCAAAACATGCTAATCCATTGGTGATGACCGAAAATCGGTCGAGCATAATCGAGATGGATTCGTCGTCCTTCATTTGGAATAATTCATAATCGTGAAAGAGCATGTTTATCTTCGTCTCTTTGACTTGAGACGTACCTTCGTGTGCTACCTCAAGCATTTTCCAAATTTCTTTGGAACTATCACACGATGATATCCGGTTGTGTTCTTCCGGATTTAAAGCATAATATAAAAATTACGTGGCTTTGCAATTATAATGGTCATTTTTCCAATCCGCATCGTCATACTCTTCAAAGGTTTTGAGAGTTCCGTTTGAGTTCGTCGGAATTTTGGGACCAAGGCAAATCACCTTCCATAATTCGATATCGTAAGCTCGGATGAAAATACACATTTTCTTCTTCCAAGTCATGAAATTCGATCCATCAAAAAATGGTGGTCGGTTGAGAGCAAGGCCTTCGACTGGAGCCATTTGAAACGCCATTTTGGATCTTCTCCTCGGATGTTAAGCCGCGTATTGGAGTACCTCTTTGATACCAATTGTTGGTAGGAAATCGGATATTTGCGCCGTTTTGAGCGGAAGCGTAAATAAATTGTGGAAAATAAATCACACAGGGATTTATAGAGGTTCGGCTATTAACGAAGCCTACGTCCTCTCTCAATGTATCTTTTTCTTAGGATTAAGATCAAAACCTCTACGCCTCTCTTCTATCGGTCGAGGGATTACCGTTTACAAGCTCGTCTTCTATCGGTCCGAGTAAAACCGTTTTTCCTTTTCTATTGGATAAGGAATCAACCACTCTAGCTTTCTATGGGTACTAGATAAACCTCACTTAGATATCGATTGCGATTCTAAAAATGTCGGATACTTGTTCCTAATAACACCGAATCCAATCGTATCTTTTCTTTTACCTCTCGTGTATAATGTTGAATGTATAAACACTCAAACTAACAATATAAGCTCAATATTACAACAACAATGTAAGTATATGAATATAAGATCAGTGTCTTGAATGCTTGGAGTTATTGTGCTCAAACAATACCATAGGAATGGTATTTATAGGCATTTTCCATAAACTAGCCGTTGCTGGCTGTTTTGACTTGCTAACGTGCGCTAGCCTTTCTCTATTAGCGTGCGCTAACTCTTTAGCGTGCCTGTAGCGTGCACTAGACTGTTCCCAGTTTCAGTCTAGTTGCTTCATTTCTTCACTTAGTGAACATTATGACTTCTTCCTTACGTACGTAACCAACTTGCATTAGCGTGCGTTAATAATATAATGTTGCGTGCGCTAAGCAATATATCCGTTTCCTTCATTTGTCAAAGTATCCGTTTGATATGCTGACTTTGACCTGCTTTTCCCGACGTTCAGATTGACTAGAATTCAAACTGATATTTAGCGTGCGCTAAATATCATTCCTTGCGTGCGCTAATACTGACTTCATTGCATACGTCATTCTGTGATTGGATATCTTCCCAACGGTAACACGGCTCGATAGCATGCGTTAATGAATAAGTGAAGCATGCGCTATCTCGTCAGATGACTTCCCTTCAGGTAACTTCGAACTTGGCTGATATGCAGATTACCCCCCGTTAGCGTGTGCTAACAAATATGTCTTAGCGTACGCTAGACATGCATTTTGCTCAGCTTTTCGTGTCTTCGTCTGCTTTGTCGTTTTGTTTCGCGTAGATGCTGTTTTGTTGTTTAGCAACTATAATCATCAAAACACAAATTAAATAATGTGTGGAATAAATATTCCAACATTATCATCATTCGAACGAATCATGAGTTTGTAAAATTATTACTATGTTCATCGGTTATGAGTTCACCTAGTTAGGTTAACGATATAGTCGAGTTATTCATCACAAGATCATCACGAAATCATCATCAAGGTGAATTAAACATCTCTGAACTATAACCTTATGTTAATGTAATTCAAGGTTCAACCAAATCAGATGAAAAAAACCTAAGTTCATCTAGTTCAAAATCTCCCTAAGCATGATAGTTTGATTCAATATAGTGATAACAATTATACAAATCAACCTATCTAAAATGAAACTAAGGATTATTATTGACCTAGTGATGTTAATAGTCCAGCAAGGAGAGTGTGTTTCTACTAAATATGATTACCACCATTTAAAACATCAAGAACACATCATGACAAACCATTAATCACCATATTCATCATTAAGTTGTTAAAAGCTTAACTAGAAACATGTTTAGCTTGATTAATTCAACATTAGGTGAAGTATACTTTATCACTAACAGCATAACTACGAAATTATAGAGTAAAATCGTATAACATACCTTCAGAAATGAAGAACAATACACCAAAACCACAAGAATACACTCTAAGCTTCAAGAATGACTCTAAACTTCCAATCTACAAGCTCCAAATCAAGATGCAAAGCTCAAACACAAATTGGGAGAAGGTATAATTGGTGTAGGGAGGCAGGGGATGATTATAGGGGTGAAAAAATCGGAGTTGGACGTGCAAAATCAAAGACACAAGTTGTTTTTTTATAACAGCACAGTTCGTTACGTACGTTATCACATGTAGATAACGTACGTTAGCAACTTTACGTACGCTACACAAAAAGTGTTACGTACGTATTCTAGTACCACAGGCTACTAAACTAAAATACGAACATCATTACATATGTTATGGCTTGGAGCATTACGTACATAATGTAACACTCCAAACTAGGCGGATATTACAGTGTCGTGGACCCCCGACTGGGACCCACCAGGCGAATGAAAACTGATGAATTAAATAATATAATTGTAGTACCGAACCACATTATATTACCAAATACTCCGATGAGGAGCTTAAGTACATTATACCAGGACAAAACAGAATACTAGTATATTTTATATGAAGATAAAATACACCACCCTGAATAAATAAACGTCTCAAACGGAATTTGCAGCGGAAATACAATGAAGAGAAATAAGAATGACTTAAATGACTGAAATGACTGAATTAAACGGAATGACTGGGGCCCCATACTAGTATCACTGGGACTCATTACCATCAACATGCTCTTCCCGTGCCTTTGCCTTTCCGTGACCTGAAAACAAAATCCCTCAACGGGGTCAGTTACACAGAACAACAATCCTCAAGGGTTGAAATTACACAATCATGATATATCTAAAGTTATGAAATATCCTTAGTTATGAATTACGCTGAAGAGGAGTATCACAGTACGCCCGTAATGTTTTGTGCTAGTGTACAAGACGAATGACCGGACACACCCGTCCTTGTACCTAATTAGTCTCACGTAGGTAAGCGTTACCGTGTGCACGGTCCAAATGCATCGGTGAACCCAATACATGACCATCGTGTGCCCGACTAAAAATTCCACACAACCACACCCGGCCACGCAATATGAACCCAGAAGGTCATATGAACGAGAATGACTGCAAGGAACATCAATGAATAATAATTCAACAAGGCCAAGAATGACTCACCGAGATGAAAATAATAGTGACGTGATTGATAACTCAGTGAATGTTTGGAACCGTCGTTCCTCGTGAATGAAGTTATTATTCGACAATTACAAGTCTCAATACGGTTAATACAATGATGAATGAGTATGATTATGAATGATCAACAACAAAAGGAGTGAATATCCTTTTAACCGAGTAAGAATTAACTTACACAACCGGTGAAGAATGTCCATCCACGAACAACGTCCTAAATGAAATTCCGGTCGCTCGAACAACCTTGAATAACACAATTACCAATAATCCGTTCAATACACATATCAAACACGATTACAACCATCTCAAACGTCGATACAACAATATCCAAACTCGTAGATGTATTCTAACGAATACGTTGAGAATATCCTTCCTGTCGGTTATAACCAAACCCAAATTATCGAAACCAACATTCAAATGATTGATTCAAACCAGCAAAACAATATCAATGACATCAATAATCCAATAGGAATCCACAATTCAAGATTACACAACATCAATCGGAAAATACCCAAATTAACCGAAGTCAACCCCAAGGGTTCTTGAAGTAATCCCCAAAATAGCCATTAAATCCGTAGGAATATTTTTATCCAAGGTAGACAATTCATATCTAACATATTCCAACAATAATTCAAGCTTACACGAAGAAATCGGAAGGAAAAACCCAAAAATAAGAAATTCTAGATCCAAGAGATTAATACCTTAGATTTGATGTTTGGAGGTGATGAAATGATGATTACTCCGGATTATACGCTTGAAGATGATGATTGATGATTACACCTCGAAGAATACTCTCCAAATCGCTCCAAATCGCCCGGAACCGAAGAGAGAAAAAGAAGAAATAACAAATGACGAAATCTGGGCTACACTGTCCAATTTATAGAAATTCCAGTTTAGCGTGCGCTAGCCCCAGTTCTTAGCGTGCGCTAACGGGTGTTATGGTAAGTCCAGTACTCACTGTCCGACAACGGTAGCGCGCGCTACGTACCTTTTTGTAGCGTGCGCTACGGCTGAACACTTAGCGTGCGCTAAACCCAAAATGTTAGCGTGCGCTAACGAATTATCAGATGCCCAGTACTGGAGTCCAGAACTTTCTGTCCTCTGATCTGATCGCGGTAGCGTGCGCTACAATCAATATTTAGCGTGCACTACAATAACGATTGCGTACGCTAAAAACCACTCATAGCGTGCGCTATGAATTAATCCAATGCAGTCCAGTAGCCAATGGACTCAACCTGATTCGACCTTAGCGCGCTCTATACCGACTGCATAGCGTGCGCTACCCCGGCCTACTAGTGCGCGCTACTTACCATTCGTAGCGTGCGCTACATATAACTCACCTGCAGTCCAGTGCCTTCTGGACTGCAGCCAGGACAACATTAGCATGTGCTAATGTTGAGTGGTAGTGTGCGCTACCTGTACTCAATTAGCGCGCGCTAAATAGATTACGTAGCGTGCGCTACTCCTCACACACAGCCCACCATGAAGATGGCGATGATGATACGCTCGGCCCGACTATCCAATCGGGTTGAATGATGAAATAACACTGATACGCGGTACCAGTATACTCCGAACGGTGAATACAATGAATGAAATGAACGATGAATGATCATTAATGAGTGAAAAAATTACTGAGTGACAATTATTGAATGATAAGCACTGAACGATAATGACTGAATTACAACTGGGTATTACACATACTGTAGGTCAACTAGGATGCTACAAAAAGGTCAGATATTCGAATCACGCCCGACCCAACACGCCGAAAGTTGAGATCGGATAAGACTACAAGCATTACGTACGTAAACAATACCTCCTTACGTATGTAAAACCCACAATATAACGTACGTTATGCTAAAGGGTTAGCATACGTTGAACATATAATAACTAGCCCAAAAATGCACTTATCTATACAACGTCGAAAATTCAATCATAGTGCGAGTGATAGTTATTTTCATGTCTATTATCATATATTCCAACATCAATAAACATTAAAGAAATGCAACAAGACTACAATAGTATTGAATTATCCGAATAATACAACAATAGGTAAGAATTCCATAAGGATATACAGGATCAATAGAAAGCTTCATTAAATAGCTTCTAAAGTGCTTACCAGTTGATAAAACTCGATTCAGAATATTTTCTAATTGTTCAGTTTCAAGTCACTTTATCCATATTTTCCTACCCCAACCAAAGAGCCGACATTACAACCTAAAAGTCCTTTTTGATTCACAACGTTACACACACAAGTGGTAGAGATAAAAGACGATTTGGACGCCTATGGAAGTTTTCACCTCATTAAATAAGCTTGAGCGAAAATATGTCCCATATACACTTGAGAGTGAGCGATACACTTATCCGGCGAGTTTTATGAATTAATACTTTTGATTAAAAGGACACTTTCTTGAGATTTGACAAAACTATAAAAAAAATTTGTTCTGATTTACCCATTGAGGTGTGGTAAAATTATTCGTACGTTCAATCGTACTATATCTGAAGTTTACTTGAGGACAAGCAAATGTTCAAGTGTGGGGTATTTGATTAGTTCATATTTGATCTAAAAATTCATATACAAAGATTCTTTTTATGGCATAATTATACTAATTTGTGATAAATAAATAACTGATTTAAAGATATGTCGAAACATGAGCTAAAAATATTTATTTTACAGATTGATGACATGAAACGTCAAAAAGGACGAAAAGCAAAATCAAATCCAAAATCAGAAAATTTTCAAGGAGAGAGTCTACAAAACGATCAATGCAATACGGCGCAACCTGAGCCGTGTCTTGCACCGTTCCTGTAATATCCGCGATTTTCGTTTTTCGGTAAATTTATTTTTCGGCGGAAGTCCATCTTGGCGACTCTATTGTGACCGTTTCGTCATTCCGAGAGTGATTAATTCTACACTTTTTTTCATCCGAGTTTGTTTTCGTGTCGTTTTATTGAGTTCCGTGCTCTTAAGCGACTTTTCTGCACTTGAGTTCGATTCTTGAGAATCTCGTCCCTAACTGTTCTTTCAAGTTTCTCGTAAGTTCATGTAACGTTGTTATATGTGTTGCGATCTTTGTCTTAGTGTTTCGATCGTGTATCATGTATTTCGGACGTTTTGGGCCGTTTTCGTAATTTCCCAAAGTTTGGGTTAATTACTTTTGTTGTTGTTATTCCGAACCTTCGGGTAGTCGGAATTATATTTTATTTTAACATTTGAGTTTGTCGCTGTGCACTCTTCGCATGCATGTCCTCGTCTTGTGTTGTTGTTATCGTTTCGCGGTTTCGTCGCGCTCGTACTCGACGAGATGAACTTAGCAATTCTGGGACTGCTAAGTGACTTACGTACGGTATGCTATATGCATAACGTACGTTATCATCTTGAGCCTTACATACGTTGAGCCTTCTCATTACGTACATAAGGGGTATTGCAGTTCAGACAGTGAGTTATAGCCGTCGATAGCGCACGCTATGTGTTGGCCCCAACGTGCGTTAACTGTGCATATTACGTATGTTAAGCCCTTGCCGTAACGTACGTAATGTTCTTCGTTATTTCGGATAGGAAGTTCTGGGCATCGATTGCGTACGTAATATTTCATGCCTTACGTACGTAATACCTTTAACGTACGTGATCCTTTGTGTATAACGTACGTAATGCAGGCACAGGTTTATATACCCAGGGGTTGACCGTGTTCGTCATTTGTCACTCTTCCTTCCTTCCTCCGTAGCTGTGGCGACTTTTGGCGATCAGAGGGCGATTTTTGGGGTCTTGTAACTCTATGTTTACATCTTCCCTTAGTTCTTGGTGTTGATTAACAACATCAATCCGTGTTCTTCATCTTTGAGTCGAGGTAATCATCTTGTAAACCCTTCCTTTATATTTCGTGAATCTTCAAGATTCAGGTTGTTCTTCATGAATCGTGTTGTTGTATATCATCAATCGGTTGTATTGATTCTCTCCCCATGTTTTGATTTGTATTTCTTACCGTATTCGGGTTCGGATGATGTTCTTGATGTTCTTTGGGAAATATTGAGCCCCAAGTGTCCGATCCTTTATCTCTACGAATTCTTATTAAGAATTTCGTGTGTTTTGCATCTTCCTTGCAATCGACCTTATACTGATTAAGTTGTTCTTGTGTTTTTGACCTAGGTGGAAGATTCGAGGGTTTCGGGTCGAGCTTTCCCGTTGCTTCGCGTGCTTTGGATTTGTGGAAAGTACATTGTTCATACTTTTCTTGTTTTGTGAATATGATTATTGGTGATCGCCTTGGTATGTTTGTTTGTTGGTTTGAAATGAACTTTCAAAAGATTCAGTTTAGCCTCGTTAAGGGCTCACTTTCAAAACGCGTGTGTTTTGTGAATGGTTAAGTGAACCTATGAATATGCTTGGTGTTGTTGTTGTGCTTTGATAATATATATGCATATATTATCTCATTTCGGTAGGTTATGATTTGACAATGGTGTCGTGCTTTGTGTTTCTTGCCTTTGGGTGAATTGTTTGGATATCCTTGGTGTGATATGTTATTTGTGTGAATGTGTGAATATGGTCGAAGGTCTACGGTGACACATGGCATGTGATCATGTGGTCAGGATGCAACAAGTGATTGATCCAACCATGAGAGCCTAATACAATCTACGGTGACACATGGCTTGTGATCATGTGGTCAGGATGCAACAAGTGATTGATCCAACCGTGAGATGATAAGACCTGCGGTGACATATGGCATGCGATCATATGGTTAGGAGACAACAAATGATTGATCCAATCGTGAAATGACGTGGCATGTGTTCACGGTGTTATGTATATGAATTGTTAATGTATTTTGCTCACCTCGGGAGGGTCCGACGAGGCCTCGAGGGAATCCAGTGGTATAGCCCTGGATTCACGAGTTGGTGTGTATATGAATTGTGAATGTATTTTGCTCACCCCGGGAGGGTCCGTCGAGGCCTCGAGGGAATCTATGACTTCACTCTAGATTCACGACTTGGTGTTGCATTTGTGTGACCAAGATTTGCGTATTTTAGGCGATTATGTTGTGTTGATTTTATGTCCGTCGAGGACACGTGATGTGTATTTTAACCTTGTGAATTGTTGTTGGTTTTATTTGTGAAAAAAAACCTTTGGGCTGTGACCACTGTTGATTTTGGAAAGAGAATGATTCGATAATCCTAAATGGTTTTCTGTTAAAAACTCCCGAGGGCATTTTCAAACCATTTTACAAAATGTTTCTCTTGATTTATGATCTTTCGAATTTGGAAAGTTGTACTTAAACTCTTGCCTCGGGAAATATTTCTCGTTATGTTTGAATTTTTGAGGATTCCTAATTATTATTATTCTTGGAACTTGAATTGTATGACTCGTATTTGGCACTTTGTACTTGCACAAGCAAAATAGTGGAATTATGCTAACCCCCGAGTAATCGGGGGGTGGATGTCTGTATTGCATTCAGGTTTTGGGGAGCATAGCACAGGGTCGGCATGAAGGATGATGAAAGATAAACGATACTAATCGCACGAGGACCCGTATGATGTCGTATTGGTTTAGTTGTATTTGATTTCCGCTGCAGTATTCTTTCCCCATTGTACGGGAGTGTGTTGTATTCGACCCCCTGCGTGGGCATGTATTGTGATTGAGGTGTATGTATTTATTGAAAGACCAAATCGGTCTACTGAGTCATTTTAGCCTTAAAGGCATTGTTGAGATGTTCAATGTAGTTACCAGCCTTGTAGAGCCTCGAGGAAAGGTTCTACGACATGGAATATCCCTGAGCGGATTGGGGTGTTACAGTTTCATCATGGCTGGCATTTTCCACCGGGTCCTTGCGCGTGTTCCAGATAAGACCGAGTCACCATACAACACGCAAAACAACACGGCGCAAGGCATGGCCGCTTCTTCGGCCGTTTCTAACACGGCGCAAGTCATGGCCGTTTCTTCGGCCGTTTCTCACACGAAGATACAACTCGACGCAGAATGGGCTATTTTCCAGAGACGTTTTCAGATAGATCATATGCTGAATATTCCATTTTCGACCATCTTGTGAGCTCAACAACCATATATTTTATTAAGTGGTCAATGATCTGAAAATCAAAACATGCATGGAAGATCAAGAGTGAATCAAATAAGCAAAGAAAAAATCAAGATACTACAACACATCTTTTGAATTAAATAATCCATAGTATTCTTGAAAATCACCTATAAAAGGACACCTTCATCCATTGCAAAAAGATAACTCATTTTCTTGCTAAGAAACATCCATTCCTTTTGGCAAGACATCTATACTATAGTTTTGTATTCCATTTTATTAGTGTGAAGTTTTTCCTTCATTTGGCTTGTAATTGAAAAGTGCTTGAGCAATAAGCACTTAGTATTTTACTTTCAATTTTTGTAAGCTTGTAACCTTTGAAGAAGTTTAAAGTTGTATTTTGAAGAATGTTTATTGCACTTTGGTACATCATATTCAAGTAAGTTTTCATCTATTGTCATTATGTTCTAAGTTATTACATGTTTTTATACATTATGTATATTAATAAATTCTATTTTAATTATAGTACGTATAAACCGATGAGTAGCTAATCTTTCTTCCTATGGGAAGGGAGATTTCTATTAGGTTATATATTAAGTATTTGATTAATTTATACTATTTTGTTTAAAAGAAAATAATTGGTTTAAATAGAGATTGATCATATCCTATTTCTACTAATGAAACCTCCTTGATTGATTGTTAAGTCAATTGGAAACATATCCTTTCAATCGTCAAGTGTTTATCTTGTAAACGACATCTGAAAGTTATGAAAGTAATTAAGAAGCCTTTGAATACGAAAGTTATACGGTGAAAAGTTAATTACTCGATGAACAATCGCTTTTCTTTTACGCTCGTGTAAGTTAATCCATCTACTTTATTATATATATAGTATTTGATTGATTTACACTATCTCAATTAAAAGGAATTGATTGGTTTAAATAGTGATTGATCATATCCTATTTCTACCAATAATACCTTCTTGATTGATTGTTAAGTGAATTGAAACATATCTTTTCAATCATCAAGTGTTTATCTTGTAAACGACATCTTAAGGTTACGAAAGTAATTAAGAAGCCTTCGAATACGAAAGTTATAAGGTGAAAAAGTTGATTACTCGATAAACACTCGTTTTTCTTTTATATCCGCGTAAATCAATTCATCTACTTTATTAAAACCCTAATTTAATAAACCTATAATCCTTTATTTTTTTATCAAATCAAGTTCCAACTCATTTTAGTTCGATTCATTCTCACTAGTATAAAAAATAGTCTTATTAAAAATAGACTTAATATAAATAGTCTAGTATAAATAGTCTTAAATTAAATCGTCTAGTATAAATAGTCTTAATATAAATAGTCTTAATATTTCATCCGTTATTTTATTATTGCAACGTGTTGACTATTACACTGTTCACATACTCTCTTTTGACCATCTTTTGTGATTTATACATATAGAAAAATATAGTCATGTCAGATCTTGTTAGATTCATCTCGAAGTATACTTTCAAAATATCAACTTCCTATAATTTTTAAAAATAAATAATTAAAGATATTAATGATCAAAGTTGTGCATTGGCAAGCGTGATAGTCTAGATGTTGCAATTATAAGGGAACATAGGTGGTATAAATAGTCTAGTATAAATAGTCTTAATATAAATAGTCTAGTTTATAAATAGTGGATTTCAATTTAGTTAACTTAAAAACCCAAAAATATATTTTAGAATATTTTAGTATTTATTTCTCGCAATCTATACAGAATATTATACGAAGCCCTATTCAATAATCCTCGAGAGAGAAGACCTTAGTAGAACTTACCACAACTACTTCTACCTCATATATATTTGCGAGCAACTCAAAAACTCCTTTTTAGGATAACTTTTTGTCGATCACTTTCGTCGAATGAACTTCGTGCCATGAGAGCGCGATTATTTTGATTGAAATCATCATCTTCATATTCATTGCTCCATGTTGCAATGAGAACTTCATTCTTTGGATTTCCGCCTCGGCAATTCTTAGCAAAGTGGTCTGGTTTACCACAGATTCGACAGTTGTTGTGGAATTTTTTAGATTCGCCCGATTTGATGTCCTTCTTTCTCCGGTTTAATAAGTTTTGAAACTTATTAATATTCTTGGCATAAAATTCCGATTCTTCATCACTTTCATCGACCGGGATTTCTTCTTTTCGAGACATCTTAGCTTTAAAAGCTATCGATCTTTCCTTCGGCTTCGGCTTGGCATTTCGAGATTTGAGTACAATCTCGTAATTAATTAGCGACCCCACAAGGGCGCTAAAATGAAGATTATTCAAATCTTTCAACTCCATAATCGCTTTCACCGTGCCGTCCCATTCCCGAGGTAGTGATCGTAGGATGTTCTTTACGTTTTCACTACTTGAGAGGGGCTTTCCGAAACAAGCCAATCTATTTGTAATGACCGAAAATCGGTCGAGCATGATTGTAATGGATTCTTCGTCTTTCATTTGGAATAGCTTGTATTGGTGGAGAAGCATATTTATTTTCGTATCCTTGACTTGAGACGTTCCTCCATGTGTTACTTCTGACATCTTCCACATCTCTTTGGCACTTTCACATGAAGATATCCGGTTGTGTTCTTCTGGATTTAAAGCACAATATAATAATTGCGTTGCTTTGCAATTATAATGGTCATTTTTCCAAATCATCATACTCTTCGAAAGTTTTAAGCGTACCGTTGGAATTCATTGGAATTTTCGGACCAAGACATATCACTTTCCATAGCTCGATCCATCAAAGAATGGTGGTCGATTTATAGCAAGACCTTCGATCGGTGCTATTTGAAACGCCATTGGATCTTCCTTAGATGTTATGTCAATTTATATCGATACCCGCCCCGATACCAATTGTTGTAGCAAGATTCGGTATACGCGCTATTGTGCGGAAGCATATTTAAAGGTGTAGAAAAAAACAACACAAGATTTATAGAGGTTCGGCCAAACGTGCCTACGACATCTCTCCGTATCTTTTTCTATCGGCTAAAGATCAACCTCTGCACCTCTCTTCTATCGGTAGAGGGATTACCCTTACAATCTCGTCTTCTATCGGTCCGAGATAAACCGTACACACTTGTCTTTTTTCCGGTTCAAGTTAAACCGTTTTCCTTTTCTATCGGACAAGGAATCAACCTATGTAGCTTTCTATGGGTACTAGACAAACCTCACGTGGATATAGATTGTGATCTAATAATGCCGTCATTGATCCTAATAACACCGAATCCAATCTTATTCTTTCTTTTTCCTCTCGTATATGTTTTCGTGTATAACACTCAAACACTTATCAATATAAGCTCAAATACAACAACAAGAATGTTTACAATGATATCACAAGTATATATGATTTGCTCAAGGTTGTTGTGTGGATTGATACCAAGTCGTTCGGTATTTATAGGCATTTTCCTCCAACTAACCATTAGCCTCTTCTGACTCTTTAGCGTACATTACTCTTCTTATGTAGCGTACGTTAAGTGTGTTACGTACGTTAACAACATATTGTTACGTACATTAAGCTCAATGCAGATTAATCTAGTGGCTTTCGTTTCTTTCATTACGTACGTTGTCATCCTTCATTACGTACGTTAACTACGTTCAGTAGCGTACGTTATTCATTACGCGTACCGTGCATTAATCAGTCAATATATCTGTTGCCTACTTTTGTCAAACTGTCCGTTGTAAGCTTGACTTGGACCCGGAATCTTTCCAACGTTCATCTTGTTTGAATTCTGAGATACTTCATTACGTATGTTACCAGCTTTGTGTTACGTACGTTAAACACCTTCGATAGCATGCGCTATACAATGCATATAGCGTGAGTTAAGCATGTTATAAGCAGTCGACTTTTCTGGCTACATGTAGCTTTTCTGACTCGTCTGATCCGGTAACTTTGCATTCCCTGTCTGATCAGATGACTTCTTTGTTGTTTTGCTTCCTTGTTGTTTTTTTTTGTTTAACAACTAATCATCAAAACTCGATAATGAATATTTAGAATAAAATATTCCAATATATTTAATTATTTACTGTAATTATTTATTCTAATAAATAATAAATTAGAATTATAAAAGAAAAAACTGAATAATTAATAAAAATAAAACTAATTAAGAGCTGAAACTAAAAAAAAGATAAAATTTAATTATTTACTGTAATTATTTAATTATTTACTGTAATTATTTACTCTAATAAGTAATAAATTAGACATAAAAAAGGAAAAACTGATTTAACTAATTAAAAGTAAAAACTGAGAGCAAACTGCATAATTAAAGAACTAAGAAAAGAAAAAATGAGCAGTAAAAGAACTGAAAAAAGAACGATTAAACCATACCTGGCGGAGGTGGCGGCGCAATCGACAGTGGGAGCAAGGGGAGTCGACGCAATCGACGGCGGGAGCAAGGGGCGGCGGCGCAATCAGTGGCTCTTTCCTCTTCAGTCACAAATTAGGTTTACGTTTCTTGAGTAGCACACTAAAGGCTACGGGTTTCACCTTTTTTTTAAATAACTAATTAAATGAGCCGGGTTATGACCCAGTCGGTCGGGCGACTAAGCATTCTCTCCCTAGTTGAGGCTCTGAGTCGGCGGAGAGAAACCGACTTGTCGAGTAGTCGGCGACTAGGTGTCAACTAGTCGACGACTTGACAACCATGGTGTCAATAACACCTGTCAGAATAAAAAAGCAAATCCATAACTTTGGTGTGGACAGAGTCATAGTAATGAATTACACTTTCCAAACACGAGGCTTCATGACTACTATATGATCGAATACGGCCATTATAAGAATTGCTTTTCATAATATGCTTAATTTTGGGTGTTATTTTTTCTTACAAGGCAGATACCATGACTAAGCTTTATCATGAACATTAAAGTACGTGTGCGGTAGCTAACCTGATCTGCGTAGTTTGATGCCTGGATATCACTGGATAAGTCTGCCATTTCTATTCAAAATAATGAATAAGATGAGTCCTAAAAAGGAGAAGAAGAGACAGGCTTTGGAGAGAATCACTTACAGAAGGTTTCACAAGGATATAGACGACTCCAAATGAAACACTCAAATAGGGCACCTATGTCAGCACAGCTAGCAGACAACAACGGATCACGAAATCAAGGACATAGCCGCATGTTGATAGAGATCTATAATGCACGGATTCTTCAAAATTGGGCAGTATGCAGTATCGGATACTGCATGGGTGCGGGTGCGGGTGCGATTCGCGTGGGATTCGCACGGGATTCGCCACGTGGCGAATCCGTGCAAAAAAAAAAAAAAAAAAAAATCGGACTCGCGTATCCTGGCACAGGATACGCGACAGGATACGCGTATCCTGTGCTGTGATACGCGAGTCCGAATTTTTATGTTTTTTTTTTTTTTTTTTTATAATTTTTAAAAAGTAAATCAAATAAATTAAAATACAAAAAGTAAATCATTTAATAAGTAATTATTTTTACCTTTAGCAGTATTCACTGACAACATTAGAAATTTCATTCTCAAAGCCATTTTGAATTGTTTTTTGTATGACTTGTTTTATGTATTTGAATTAATTTTATGGTGATATTTGAATTGTTGTTTTTTATATTTAACAAGTGTTATATATAATAAAATATAAAATAAACAGACGTATCCTTGCCGTATCGCACCCTAACATTTTCAAAAAACCGTATCCCCGCACCCGTATCTGCCCGCACCCGCACCCGCCCCCCGCACCTGTGCAACATAGATAGAGATGTTCGGTACAAAAATGCCTCATAAAGACGGGAAAGAAAAAAGGAAACAACAATAGGTGGAAATCGATATCCGCATGTGGTCTAACTTATGAAAATAATTGACGAAAAAATCATTTGTCGCTACAAAAGGGGTGGGAATGGTATGATAAAAAATCAAAACCCGCCAAAATTGGTTGCGACAAAACATATATTGTTACTTTTTGAAAAACTGAAATAGAAAATACCGAATTAATGTTACCGAAAATGTTGACATAACCAACGAAGATATAATTGAGTATAGACATATAGAGATAGGGGAGGATTAACCAAATGAGAAAATTATTTGAGTAAAAAATAGAAATTCTTTGTATAATGATCTATTCTTCAGATTCTAGTATGGATAAAATATATGGATTTCATGAATCAAAATACCAATACATTAAAATTATGCATTATATACATAAGAATATTGATAAAAAAAATACATAAGAATATTGATGCATTAAAACAATGCATTTCATGCATAATTATTTGTGAGAATAAATCTTGACCAACCACTTAATAAAGATCAACGGACAAAGTCTTTCCTATTTCTTAACATAAATCTCATTCGCACCGGAACCATTTCTATATATAATATCAACCATAAAATTAAACTGCAAAAAAACTTAAACTACAATTTTTGTAAAGGAATCACTTTTAGATTTCTCAAATTAATCTAGATATATTATAAAAGGCAAAATATATTCGACTACAACACAACTATATATCTCAATGTTTTCTAAATATTTTAAGTCTCCTTCTACATATATGTAAATAGATATATAACTAGTCGATACAATTCACTTCCAATCTTTCTTTCTCGAAATTTCAGCGGTTATCTCATTTGATCTACCAACATACATAACAATGAGTACATTATTCTTTCTAATGGATTACTCTCAAAAATTCTGGGTGGATTTGTTGACGTCTGATTTGGTCAACGTCACGTGTGCTGATCTGAACAAATGGATCGAAGCCACGTAGAAAATAACAAACAAGATGAAAAAGATTGGATCATTAAATATTATTAATGACCTTAATATGATATAGAGTCAAGCTGAATATTTTGGGTCGGTCTATATTTTTTGCTTGCTAATTACAAGTCTTATCTTTTCTCTTTTTCTCTCTCTCTCTCTCTATATATATATATATCTATTTTTCACAAAATTTACAAAAGTCCTTTTCTACTGTACATTCCTTCTATATATAGACAATTTTGGCCAGTCAGGAGATGACAGTTGGAGAATATTGGGGAATATGCTCAAAACGCTTGTGAAAGTATAAATACGCCTTAGACACGTGGCGGCTTCTAAGGATTGCTTCGGGAAGGGATATGACAGCATGCACTAATTTTCTTGTGTGCCTGTCCCGCATGCTTCTGGCGACGCTTATCCGCTGGGGTCGACACTCGGGTTCGGTCTTTAATGAACCCGGTAGAGGATTGGCTTCGTGCTCAGTCCGGCTTGTTTATTCTGATCGGCCTGTTCGGCTGCCTGGAGTGCTTACGTGGATGCCAAGACGGATGGGTTATCAACAATGGCCCCCGAGTCAAGGGCCGTGCCAGGTTGGCCGGGGCTGGAGTCGCTTCGTAGTGAGGTCGATCCGGCTTGTGGGAGGATAAGATCTCTCGAAGGGACGCCTCTTCAGGAGTCGCGTCGATTCGATTTCAAGGCGCTAGATGTCATGATAAGGGAGACACGTGGTTGGATCTGATTCGATAATGCGTTCACGCGCGTTCGATCTTTGCGACGGTTCAGTGTGAATCATCGCGTCACGCGCTGGGCATTTAATGTCTTCCTTCCCTTATAAATATATGGTGTCTTCTTCCTCATCTCTTCTTCCGCCATTTTCGTCTTTGTTGTAGAGGAGAGAAAAAAGTTATGGTGTCCTTTTCCGATTTTAGAGAAAGATTCTCGGTAAGCCTTTCCTTCCTTTCTATTTGATATGTCGGAGTTGAGGGATGAGAGGGCGGCGGAGGAGTTGACTGTGTCGCCAGATCGCACGGGGGTGGCGGATCTATCTGTAGTCGGGGTTCCCGTCGGCTGGAGCGAGGAGGAGGGAGGCGGCGAGATCGTGAGGTCCCCGGGATCAGGAGACGCGGAGGTAGTGGCGTCGTTGATGGCGGTCGGCAGGATTCCGGAGGAAGAAGGGGTTGAGCCCGTGGTGGCCTGGATTCGGGCTCGGTCGTCCCCTTTCGTGGAGGCGGAGTGGGACTCGGCCTCGATTTGCAGCACTGTCACGGAAGAGCAGTTGGTGGCTTGGCGGCTGCGGTTCAAGATTCCGGCTAGGGTGCGGATGTTTGTTTCGACTCCCAAGGAGAGGCCCCACACTCCACCCCTCGGTTGTATGGCGGTGTACTACCGTTCTTTGCTGGCAGGGTTGAGGTTCCCGCTTCCGTTGGCCTTCTACCGCTGGCTAAGGCAGTAGGGTCTTCCGCTGGCCCAAATTCACCCCAATTCTTGGGCTCGGGTGGTTGACCTTTTCGTCCTCTTCCATCAGCACTGTTGTCCCGAGCCCAATTTCGAGGAGTTCAATAGTCTCTTCCTATGGAGATCGGTCGGTAGATCCGGCTCCGGCTGGTTTTATCTGACAGCCCGGCATGCCATGCACGAGGAGGTGGTGGATGTGCCGGAGACCATCCACAGCTGGAAGGAATAGTGGTTTTATGTCGGGGGACCTTGGAGGAGTTCGGTGGATAAGTGGGAGCCCGGCGTCATAGATGCGGAGCTTCGGATCTCGGAGCATTTTATTGCTAAAATGAGTATGTATTGTGATTTCTGTTCTGTTCCCTTCTTGTCTAACGCTCATCATTTATTTCATGTGCAGAGCGTATCTCAGCGCAGGAGATATCTTCCGAATTTGACAATCGGATTGAGAACCTCCTGGATCTCCTTGCCGAGCAGAGGAAGTCGCACCTACTAGTTACAAAAGAAAACCTCTGGGCGGCCGGCCTCCGATCTACCGACCCGAGTACCATGTCTTCATCAGGTATTTCCTCTTTTTTTTTAACATATCTTCTTTCTCTAGTCCCTAGGGCCAAGGTTCCGTCTGGAATGAAAGAGGCGCCTGCACAGCGTGTGGCGAGATTGGCTGTCGAGGCTGCTGAACGGAGGGAGGGTGCGGGCAAATGAAAAAGGGGGAGACCAAGCCTCTGAGCAGCGTGACTAAAGCGGAGGCTCGACCCGCTCCTGAAGTTCCTGTATCCGTACCGAGCCATGTCCGGACGGACTGGCAAGGAGCCCTTAATTGACTTGGAGAGTCATTATCTCACGGTTAATACGGACCGGGAGGAACCTTATGCCCAGATGAAGGGGCGACGGTGTAATATCCGCAAATTCGATTTAGGGTAATTTTCTTTTTTTTTGCGAGAGTCCATTTTGACGACTCTCTTGGGACCGTTTCATCATTCTGAGAATGATTAATTCTGCACTTTTTATCGTCCGAGTTCGTTTCGGTGTTGTTTTGTTGAGTTCCATGTTTCTTAGCGACTTTTCCGCACTCGAGTTCGATTCTTGTGAATCTTGTTCGAAACTACTGTTTCGAGTTTCCTGTAAGTCGTTTAACTTTGTTAGACGTGTTGTGAACTTCGTTTTGGTTATTCGATCATGTATCGTGATTTTCGGGTGTTTTAGGCCATTTTGTAATTTACCCAAAGTTGTGGGTATCTGTATACGTATTTGTTATCTCGACCCTTTTTATGGTCGCGTGTGAGTTTGATTGTAACTCAAACTCTTGGTATCATCTTATTCTGGAGTTTTCCGTGCGTATCTTGATCTTGGTATTTCGATCTGAGGGGTCCATTGTTGTAACCAGCTTTGAGAGTACTACTGATGTAGTTCTGGGTGCATTAGCGCACGCTAAGGCATATCATTGGCGTACGCTAAGGGATATATTTAGCGCACGATATTGAACAGCAGGGTCTGAAGTCAGTAGCTGGAACTAGGCCGTTAGCGCACGCTAAGGACAGGTCATTAGCGCGCGCTACAGTGCTGTGGTTAGCGCACGCTATGGGTTTGGTAGCGCACGCTCACTAGTAGAATAAACATCAAAGACTTCGGTACGTCTCACTTCGGTAATGTATATTAGCAAAGTAAAAACAAACAACAACTTCGCTTTTCAATTTACTGAAGTGAACAACCGACATAGACTTCAGTAAATGGTACCAAACAAAAAGGTAGGAGCTAGTTAGAAATTTTAAGTTACAAAGACTTCACTAATTTGATAATTACTGAAGTAAAATGTGTGAAATTTTATTTCTTACTAAAAAAATTTTACAATAGCGAAGTGTATGTCTTGAGACCGGGAATTAATATTTTTTGCAATTTTTTATGTTAAAGGCACAAATAGAGATATATTTAATTAATACTATGTATAATTTTTCTTTCCTCAGGCGTTGGATTTCTTTATCCCTTCTCTTCATAGTATTCCGCCATCTAACACTTAGTTTCCGAGTTTAACTTAACGAGAAAAAAGAAGGGAAATGGACGGAAATAAGAAGAAAGAAAAAATATTTGGTCTTCCTGAGTTTCTTAATGAAAATAAACAGAAAGAAATGGAAGGAAAACTTTCCCTCCTAAGATTACTTCCGATTTGGAAGGATTTGTAGAGAAAAGAACAAAATGGTTAATTTTCCTTTTACTTCCTTTCATTTTCCTTTCTCTTATTTTCTTTCCTATCTTTTTTTCCCTTTCTTTTCTTTCAATCCGAGTCTTCGACTGTAATTCTCTTCGATTCCTCCAGATCCAAGCTCACAAATCGCTGATAGATCGAGACCGATTTGAACTTTTCTGTATTCATCAACCTGTCAATTCAAGTCCAGCGGCCAACCCTTGTCAACCGTTGCCAACTTTAGGGAGCGCATCTACGGCCGCTCCCCGTTCCACCGCACCCAGTTCTATCGTTCACACAGTCTAGCAAATCGACAATAAACCCCAACTTTTTTATGGGTTTTGCTCTCCTCATAAAGCACTACATAATCAGACGCTCTCCTACAGTGTCGGCCTTCAGCAGATTTGTACTTCGTTTTTTCAAATCTTTGCCATGGGTAAATCCTCAAAGAAATCTACCTCTAAGGTGAGTAGAAAAACAGAAGTCGCTTACTTTTCTTGTCCACGAGTTGTAAGGGATCTTTTTGATGGCTTCTGTTTGTAGGTTGCGGCCATTTGCCGTTCTTGCTCCCGCTACAATCAAATCCTTAAAACAAGGTTACCTATTCTTTTTTTTTTTCCTTTTTTTTCATTTTCGATTTTTTATCAATGTTTTTGGATTTAGTATTTTAATTTCTATGGTAGTTAATTCTTTTTTCTTGTCGATTCCTTGTTCGCTTTGTTCTCTCTGTTGATCGTCTTGTTTATTTGTTATTTTTAAGGTTGATCTTATACCCTTGTTCTTTTGGCCAAAATTTCGTTTCAAATTAATGTCATGTTGATTATCCGCTTTTTTATTCTTAAATGTTCAATAGGCAAGAGAGGCGGAGGATACTATTGAGAAGGAAGTGGTGAGTGCTAAGAAACAGGTGGAGAATGAGAAGACCAACATCAAGCCCGAGAAGAAAGTCGTCAAAGAAAGTCGAAACCTCCTCCGAAGAGGATACTTCTTCTTCGAATCGTGCTCGAGGTTTGGATTTTTGTCATATATGTGTATATATATAATGCTTTTTCATTTGTTTAAGCTGAGAAGAAGGTCATGAAAAGGAAAATTGAAACCTCCTCCGAAGAGGATACTTCTTACGAATCGAGCAACAACCCAAGGTTTGGATTTTTGTCATATATGTGTGTATATATATAACAACCCAAGGTTTGGATTTTTGTCATTTATGTATATATATATAATGCTTCTTTCATTTTTAACCAACATTACTAGGATTTTTCATGTCTTGAACTTGTTTGAAATACATACTGAGCATCCTTGGTTACACTTACGAAATGTAAAGAAGGCACCAAGCGTCTCGCTCGGTGAGGCTGAAAGCAAGGCTCAAGCAGTTCTCCGTGATGAATAAGCTTAAGAAAAGGGCTCTCGGGGTACTTTACATATCATTAATGTTTTTTTTAATTAAGCAAAAGTAATGGACTTTTTTTTCTTCCTATACGCATGTTGTGGCTGAGCACTTGTCTGTGGAGGAAGTAGCTGTGATTGAGGAAGCATTTGATATCATGGGCTTAAATGAGTTCCTGGAAGGAAAATAAGAATTAATTGATTTCAATCTTATAAATTGTTGTAGTTCAATCAATAAGTGGTAAGGAATTTAGCAAGTTATGTTTGTGGACAGGTATCCTTTATTATTTTTGTTCTCTAATCTAGTGATTGCTTGGTTTTTGTTTTAGCTGATTATGGGGCCGTTAAGAAAATCTAGAAGTGTGAATCGGCGATATATCAACGAAGTATGTCCTAGCAAAGATGGTGATAATGCTAAAGGAAGTAATAGTAGGGTGACATTTCTTCTCATGCACTTATTCAGTTCACTGTTGTACTTAAATTGTCTAAACCCACTTCTTGTAGTGTAAATTGTATCTGTAACTGATCTATTTTTCTTGATAGGTTGATGGGTGTATGGTTTTCTCTTTTTTCATGTTGTGTTTCCCTGCAGTTACCTGATATATACTTCTATTTAAATCTCTCATATTGTTAGTGAAATGTCTTGCATCATTTTACTGTGGTATTAAATTTATTGATCTGCTACCTTATAAAGATATAGTGGCTAGTTTAAATTTCCCCCTTTTCCATTCACTCGAGACATCATGTTTATTTATTAGTAGAAAGTTATTTCAAGAACTCTACAAGTAGTTTATGATTATTAGGGGCCGTCCTCTGCCTCAGCTTATTACTCATAAAAAAGAACTAAAGTTTACATGTGCAACAGTGCAAGGAATTGCAACGATTTTTAAATTTTATCTGTAAATTATGGGGACATTTATCTGATAGTTCCATTAATTCTTCCTTACTTGAAGACTGAAGTAGTCAAGGTGTTCATACCTATATTGTATGTTGTATTTGTCCTCTATATTGTGTCTTATTTGTTTTCTGAACTTTTTGCAATTGGTATGGATTTTTATATTCTGTTGGTTACTGGTTTTGTGGTTTTATATATAATTTTGTAACTATCTTAGTGTTATACATTGAACCAAGTCTTGGTGTTGTCACTTCTTTATATTTACTTTGTTGCATTTTGCGCATAGTCAAAATCAAAGATTTGGCAAACATTGTTCTTCTTTGCTCTTCTATGTTGTCAGAGACCTTCACCGAGAACTCGAAGCTAAGCTCAATGGTAATATGTTGGGCCATGGTTCATTAGATGCAGCTAACCAAAATGCAGATGGGAATAATCAACATTGACATCGATGCTAGAAGCTTACAAATTATCATTCGGACATCTAATTCCTCCCACAATACTTCACCGAGGTGGTGTTTTAGGTCATGCTTGTGGTGGTGGTACACAATTTGCGCCAAGGTAATCAATTCCATTCTTGACATTTACTTTCATACTTGAGCTTTTGACGATTGGTTATTGTTGTGAAAATCCATTTTTGTATTATATCCGGTCACTTTAACGTCAAGTTTTAAATGTTTGCGATCACTGCAGATAAGCTTTATGTATACATACTTAAACCAACGACTTCACATAGTATGAAAACGGATAAGCGATACCCCCTCCTTCCCCGGGGTTCATATTAATATCTCAATCTTGTCGGAGGAATATTAGTCTTCAAGGTGTTCATATGACTCATTTGTTTCTGAGTGTATCTCGAGTTTTGTGTAAAGTTTTCAAATAAAACAGATGGATTCTTTGTTTTCGGACAAAAATTATTATATGATCTTTAAGATAATTTGGTGTGAAGAATCTTTGACTTCATAGAAATAGTACATTTTATCAAACAGGTCTTCTGAAATATTCTGGTATAGTTACGGTGCTGAAGAGTATTATTACTTTTCTTTCTCTCAGCTCGCTTGGGTGATTATTCGGTTTGAGTACCTTGCACAACAAGGGACTTTTATTACCGAAAATGATGTGACTTTGCCATATAAATATTAGATTTCTTAGCCTTTGTGATTGCCAGAGAATTTGCAAGTTCCTTTGTACTGTTGCTGTTAAGAGTCGATTTATTTTGTTGGTCCAAATCATGCAGGGAAGCTTTGCTTTCATTTGTCACCTATGGAGATGATGTCCACGTTTCAGGCTCTTTAAAATTTTTGGTGTGGATGCATCTTTTATGAACGTACTTAATCTATTTTTTTTTTGTTTCAATGTGATTTGATCAGTATTCTGTTTCAGTCAAAGACCAATACTACACTCAGGAGCAGTATGATGAAGTCAGGAACGAGTGGAGCGAGTTCGTCTACACGTTTGTCGATGGTGCTTAGGCTCGCTTCATTGTCAGGAAGTTCTTTGTCTAGTTTCAATTCAGTACTATATATGTATGGTCTTGGTTGCAACACTACTGGTACTCAGGTGATGATGGTGAATGTCTGTTGGTATAGTTAGATCAGAACATGTTGTTCCATCGGGTAAATATGGTGAATGTTTGGTTGATGTGTAGTCCATTATCTAGACCTATGCATGTGTCTCGTAGACATTGTGGAAGTAAATATGGTGAATATTTGGCATTTTTGTACGAAAATCCGCCGTTTATATATGAAAGTGTGGTTTATTACTATTATCAATGCTTATTATCTTGTGTTATTGAATTGGGATCTTGTGATTTGAGTTTGTTGGATTTTTAATGAAGTCGATTGATGTATTTGAGGTTGTGTTGTTGCGATCTTGTGAATTGAGGTTTTTTATTGGATGGATCATGTTTTTGTACAACAGGGATTCTATATTTACAAATTGAAAAGAAATATGCAATGTGGTTATTTACTTCGGATAAAAACGAAGTCGAGATATATAATTAGCGACACAAAATAGAATAAGCGAAGTAAAAAGGAGTGTAATGCTTTGGCTAGACAAATAAAAGTGAAGTAAATGTGGTATCTTTAACTTCGTTGCCTATTAACAAGCGAAGTCGATAACATTATTTCACTTCATCTGTATATATTTTACTGAAGCGAATAGGAAATATACACTTCAGCGATTATAAGATAAGTGAAGTGGAAGGACCTTTTTTACTTCGCAAACCCCCATATTCGGGTTCTAAAAACCGAGATAGACTTCGGTTATTACGATATTAGACTTCGCCTAATAAGCGAAGTTTAAAGTATACCTTTAACTACACGAACATAGACTTCGGTAATTATAACATTTTTACTTCAGATATTATCCGAAGTCTTTGACGTTTATTCTTATAGTGGCTAACTAGTAGTTCGAGGGAGTCCATTGGCTACTGGACTGGGTCTGGAGAATTCCTTAGCGCACGCTAACTGTAACACCCCCAAAATATCCCGAGGTATTACAGTGCCATGAATCCCACGTGGGACCCACAAGACTAGTTAGAAAAATAGGCATTTAAAGAAAATCGCGATAAAACCTTAAATTCAAGGATTACATAACGTGAATCGAAAGATTTAAGGGAAAATGTAATTTGAAGTCCAATTATTACACAACAAAGGTTTTTCCAAAGAAAACAATTTATTCTAATTAAAGCAGCGGCTAGAGATAATTCCAACACCGCTCAAGTCTGACCGGACCCCTCGGGAATGTCCTGCACATGATGAACAATTTTACCTGGTACGACGAGTCATACCAGGTAACCAGGGTCATAGAATGCATACCAAATAACAACTACTAACAACGATATACGACATCTTTACAATCACAGTACCTAGTAATCACAGGGAATATTTCATTACTCAACCGACGTGTCTCTCTCTTTATCACATAAGCCCCCAAGGTCGCAACCAAGGGTCACGGAAGTATCCACACGGGAATACCCCGGAACATAGGCGCCCAATTCGGGTCTTACCCCCTAACACATTTCCACACGGGTACCATACAGGTTTTATCCCCAACACATCGGCCCATTTATAACATCTTTAGAGAAAGACAAACGTCGGCTTTTATCAAAATGGCACGTACACACATACGGTATAACATTGATATTAGAAAATTCACGAGCAAGATTTCACTTGCCTGTGATCCGATAGTAGGTGCTTTATGATAACGAAGTCCCCACGCCCGCTCGAGCTTAACCTAGCCACGAAACATCCAATTAACACCTCGTACGGATTATAATGAATAAAACTAGTCTCCCTTTCCTAACCGGATTCCTCGTGTAGTTTTAATTGTCGGTATGAGTATCGTTTCTATGTTTTCAAGTGTTGTGTACCATTATCTCGTTCAATCTTATAATTAACATTAGGTATATCGATTTACTCAAGAGGATAATCCTATCATTCTTCGGTTGTCAACGAATTATTATGGAGAAATCGAATCTTATGTTTTCTAATACAATTCTATATTCCGAATACTACAATCGACGGATTTTATTGCACAATAACTTCGGTGGTTCGACAACCAATATTGATTATACTATCGAATTATTTTCCCTTAGTTTGCTAAGTGTCAAAAATCACAAGGTAAGGGTGGCTACGAACAATGGAACATACGGTAACGGATTACTATGAATTTCCCCACAATTGATTCGTCAAATTTTACATTCCTAGCGATGATTTGAAGTGAAATTTCGTTTGCATGAAACGAAACATATGAGAAACGGAATTCCCGGTTACTACAATTTCATCCGACAAGATTGTCTACGAAGTTTAGCAAAATCTACCCAATACCCGCAATATAACAAGTATAAATAAGAAAACATCAAAGATATAACTCCAGGGATTTGTGGCTTACCTTATTGGAAGAAGAATAATGAAGATAGTTGACGGATTCACAAGAACTACGACGAGAATGAGAAGTGACTTGAACGACTTGGATAATCTTCACCGAAGCTCAAGAATCCACCTCCCCAATGTTAATTCAAGTGTTTAAGAGGCTTAAGAACCGGGTATAGGGCTATGAATTTCTCCAAGGGTGGTAGTTTGTGATGTTGGGTCGTGCAAATGAAGAAGGGAATTATCATTTTATAAAACTTGGTTTTGATGACGTACGTTAACGATAAGAGTGTTACGTACGTAAGGTGTATTACGTACGTAACAGTGTGATGACAACGTACGTAAAGAACTCACTGCCCGAAATGTGCCGAAGTGTTACGTACGTTAAATTTGGGACATAACGTACGTAACGAACAGTTGACTCGTTTGTCCTCTAGCCTGCCGAAAGTAGCCCTGTCCGTGTCAAAAGAAAGATTCTGGTCGGGATACCGACCCACCCGTTACATACGTAATATAGCTGCCTTAACGTACGTAACAATCGAAATATAGCGTACGTTAGGCACGGGTTATAGCGCGCGTTAGGCAGAACTTTTTAGCCTCAAACCACATTCTAACCATCTCGGGGTGACCATCCCTTCCACTTGTCAACAATTATCGGGGAACAAGACGTTGGCCACCGTCATGTTCGCACTGACGATCGTCCCACGGCGTCAAGGTGTGTCACCCCCATTTCATTCACATCATACAATTATATAGCACTTAATGGAATACATAAATAGAAATAACGTCACATTACCAAACATTCACACAGTACAAAGTAATCAAGCATGGAATACCGGAGGTATTACATATCACCCCTCTTAAAATAGTTTCGTCACGAAACTTAAGAAAATAACTCGGGATGACTCTCCTTCATGCTCGACTCGGTTTCCCAAGTCGCCTCTTCCGTGCCGTGGTGCGACCACTGAATCTTCACGAGGGGTATGGCTTTATTTCTTAACATCTTCACACGCCGATCCAGAATGGCGGTCGGTATCTCCCTAAAGGTAGCGTCATCGGAAATTTCCACTTCTTCGAAATTGAGTTTGTGACTTGGGTGATAGACATACTTCCTTAACTGGGAGACGTGAAAAACATTATGCACTCCATCCAGATGCGGCGGTAGAGCTAATCGATACGTGAGTTTCCCTACCCGGTCCAATATCTCAAACGGACCTATAAATCTCGGGCTTAACTTGCCCTTTCGGCGCCGAATACCTCGCATAGGTGATACTTTGACCCAAACATGATCCCCGACCGTAAATTCTAACGGTCGCTGTCGGTTTTCGGCATAAGATTTCTGCCGGCTCTGTGCGGCCAGCATGTGCTTCCGAACTAAAGAGATCTTCTTAATGGACTCCTGGATAAGATCCAACTCGGTAACTGCGGTGTCGGAGGCATCATCCCAGCATAACGGTGACTTGCATCTTCACCCATACAGGGCCTCAAACGGTGCCATGCCTATGCTTGCATGCCAGCTGTTGTTGTACGAGAACTCCACTAATCCCAAATGTCTAGCCCAATCCTTTCCCCAATCGAGCATGCACGCCCTCAACATATCTTCCAAGGTTTGAATCGTACGCTCGGTCTGTCCATCTGTCTGAGGAGGATAAGCCGTGCTAAAGTGTATTTGTGTCCCCATAGCTTTATGGACGGCTTTCCAAAAACGAGACACATATCTGGTGTCCCTATCCGAAATGATGGATGATGGAACACCATGTAGCCTTACGATCTCTCTGATGCAAATGACGGCCAGCTGCTCTGTCCCAGTTGTCTCTTGAATAGGAATGAAATGTGCTGACTTTGTCAATCGATCAACAATGACCCAAATCGTATCATTTCCTCCCACCGCCGTAGGTAGCTTAGTGACAAAGTCCATTGATATGCTCTCCCATTTCCACTCCGGGATGGGTAGGGGTTGCATAATTCTGGCTGGTCTGCGGTGTTCGATTTTCACTTGTTGGCATGTCATACATCGGGCGACGAACCTGGCAACTTCCCACTTCATGTTCTTCCACCAAAAACTCTGTCGCAAATCCTTGTACATCTTGCTTGCTCCGGGGTGAATAGAATAGGGAGTGGAGTGCGCCTCCTTCAGTATAGTTTGCTTCAGTCTGTCATTCGGTGGAATACATATCCTGTTCTTGAACCTCACCAAATCACCCTGAATCTTATAGTCGGAAACATCTCCTTTCTCGATTCTTTCACCAATCGCACGTAATTCAGGATCTTCCATCTGTGCTAGACGTATCTCGTCCAGTAAGGACGAAAGTATATTAATTGAGCATAATCGTCCTTGCCTACGTTGTACCCATACTTCGGTGTTGCTTCTCCTGATCTCTTGCTGCAGTTTGGGCTGAACTGTTATGCTGGATACCATCACCTCTTGTGTAGTTTTCCGACTAAGAGCATCAGCTACCACGTTGGCTTTTCCGGGATGATAGGAAATTTCCACATCGTAGTCCTTGATTAGCTCCAACCAACGCCTCTGTCTCATGTTTAATTCTTTCTGCGTGAAGATATATTTCAAACTCTTATGATCCATGAAAACTTTGCAAGTAACTCCGTAAAGATAGTGCCTCCAAATCTTGAGGGCATGCACCACCGCGGCTAGCTCCAAGTCATGTGTCGGGTAATTTACTTCGTACGACTTCAGTTGTCGGGATGCGTACGCAACGACTCTGCCATTCTGCATGAAGACACACCCTAGTCCATGCTTGGATGCATCCGTGTATATAATGAATCCTACATGCCTGTGGTAACACTAGTACTGAGGCGATAGTTAGCCTACTCTTGAGCTCGTCGAAGCTCTTACGCGATCTGTGATCCATACAAATTTGGTGCTCTTTCTCAGTAGGTTCGTTAACGGTCGGGCGATACAGGAAAAAGCCTCGACGAATCTTCGATAGGAACCCGCCAGTCCTAGGAAGCTCCTAACCTCTTTGATATTCTTCGGAGGTTCCCAACTCGTTATTGTCTCGATCTTTTGTGGGTCGACCTTGACACCTTCTGCCGAGACAACATGTCCGAGAAAAATTACCTCCGGCATCCAGAATTCGCACTTGGACAGTTTCGCATAAAGTTGGTGTTGTCTTAACACGCCCAGCACTTGCCTCAGATGTTCCTCGTGCTCTTGTCGGCTTCGAGAATATATCAGGATGTCGTCGATAAAAACCACTACGCATTTATTGAGGAAATCAATCAAAACTCTATTCATCAGTTCCATGAAAACGGCTGGGGCATTAGTCAACCCGAATGATACCACGATATATTCGTAATGCCCATACCTCGACCGAAATGCAGTCTTGGGTATATCTTCCTCCCGAATCCTCAATTGGTGATATCCGGACCGTAAATCGATCTTTGAAAACACGACTGCCCCTTGTAACTGATCCAAGAGGTCATCAATCCTTGGTAGTGGATAACGATTCTTGATAGTAACCTTATTCAGCTCCCTGTAGTCGATGCACAAGCGTAGAGAGTTATCTTTCTTCTTAACGAAAAGTACCGGCGCGCCCCACGGTGAGGTGCTTGGGAGGAACAACTCTTTCTCCAACATATTTTCGAGCTGTACCTTTAATTCCTTCATCTCGGCCGGTGCCATTCTGTAAGGAGCTTTGGAAATAGGTCTCGTCCCCGGTTCGAGTTCAATGGAAAGGTCAACTTCTCGGTGCGGTGGCAGCCCTGGTAGTTCATCAAAAAAAACGTCTGGAAACTCATTCACCACCGGAATGTTTGTGATTGCAAGTTGTGAAGTGTCCTCTCGAAGAACATAACACCAGTAGTATTCACTTCGAGAGCTGCAGGAGGCTTCCGATGCGATAATGCTGAGAGATCCTTTTGTACTAAAGTGTTCACGTCCGCTGATGACATGTGTGGTACCGTCATGAGCCGAAATAGAAATAGTCAGGTGATATGTATCCAAGATTGTTCTGTGCAATGGCATCCAGTCCATTCCTAATATGATATCTTCATTCTGGAGTGGGAAGACCATAAGATTAGCGGTCCAACTATGATCGTTGATGCTGATCCGACAGTCTCGAACCTTTTGATCGCCGCTTAATCTACTACCCTCGGGTAGTTTAACAGTAAAGGGCTCACAAGGTACACAAACAAGATTTAAGCGTTCAACACATTCCACAGATATAAACGAATGGGTGGCTCCGGTATCAAATAGTACATGCACTGGCTGAGAGTTAACAAGAAGAGTACCTGAGATAGCTAGCGCAGGCTGACCATCCGTAGCCCTCAGCTCAAATACATGAGACGGTACTGACTCTGAAAAGGATGAGGTACCTCCGCCGCGCCCACGGCCTCGTCCGGCACCGTGCAGTGGTGGTTGGTTCTGGTGGGATGGAGCTCGGTAGTTGGAAACAGCAGGCGTCCTAGGGGATTGCACAGAGCCTTGTTGACTTGGTTGCGAAGCTGGGCTCTGAGTGGAATTGGCCCGCCAGCAGTAACAAGACATGTGTCCACTCTTTCCGCAAGTGAAACATTTGGTAGCCGCCTTCTGACACCGATCCTTAGTATGCCCGGTCATGCCACAATTGAAACAGTCCCTACAGTAAGGCCGATCAGATACACCCTTCTGTTGGTACGAAACCGCTGACTTAAAAGAAGATGCGGGACCCGAATTCGTTTTGTTGTTGCTCCCAGGCTGAACTGATGTCTTCTGCTTCTTCGAGTTATGCCCGATGTCGGTATTAACAATTGTACCGGCATATGCTGTGACTACGTCTTCGTATGCTCTCAGGGTCGTGCAGTGAAATCCGGCGGCATAGCGTTGTACATCCTCTGGTAACCTCTGTGAAAGATGGCATATTCGTTGATCTTCTGATGGAACCATCTCGGAGATGTAACTTAGCTCGGTTCGGTAGGCCCGAATGATCTCTGGTACTGGCATGTTCTGAGGGCCGGCACTGAAAAAGTCTCGTGCGCGAGCGGTTCGGGCTGATACGGGGCGATACTCGCTCCGTGTGATCGGGCAAATTCGGTCCACCCGACCACTCGGTCCTCTGGCCTGTAAGTCCTCCACCAACGTGCAGCAGTGTCACGGAGTTGGTTAATTCCGAGCGGCACCTTTCTGTTTTCTGGGCATCCGATTACTTCGAAGGCAGTCTCCATTTCCAAAATCCAGTCGTCCACGTGTTTCTCTCCTGTCCCGTCAAATAATAGAGGCCTAGCCTTCAGCATCTCTCCCAACCATCGATCTCTTCCTGCGTTTTCTTCCACATTGATGACCGGTATCCGTTCTGCCTGATTGACCTGAGCAATTCCCATGGCGATAGCCTGGGCAAGGGCCTGAACAAAAGCTGGATCCATGCCTCCAGGGTTGTTATTCTGGCGTTCCGCCTCCTGATCGTTTTGATTAACTGGTGGCGGCTGGCCCCCAGCAGGATGGGTCTCGGCGGTGTTCCCGTCCTCATTGTGGTTCGCGGCGGAACCCTGAGCGTCATTCACCACCCTTCTAGCTCCTCGGCGTGCCATCACTAACGGTATCAATCTAAAGCCAGTTCCACGCATGGTTTACAATTAAATGTTGTACAAAAATAGAAACACACACATATCACTTACTTGCATTCCCACGAGGAGCTTCGATCGCTTGGGGTGTTGGATTTTGAGAGAAAAAAAAAATATAGGAGAAAGTTTTATTCAAACCAGGAGTTTCGCTCCGATACCATTTTTTGTAACACCCCGAAAATATCCCGAGGTATTACAGTGCCATGAATTCCACGTGGGACCCACAAGGCTAGTTAGAAAAATAGGCATTTAAAGAAAATCGCGATAAAACCTTAAATTCAAGGATTACATAACGTGAATCGAAAGATTTAAGGGAAAATGTAATTTGAAGTCCAATTATTACACAACAAAGGTTTTTCCAAAGAAAACAATTTATTCCAATTAAAGCAGCGGCTAGAGATAATTCCAACACCGCTCAAGTCTGACCGGACCCCTCGGGAATGTCCTGCACATGATGAACAATTTTACCTGGTACGACGAGTCATACCAGGTAACCACGGTCAGAGAATGCATACCAAATAACAACTACTAACAACGATATACGACATCTTTACAATCACAGTACCTAGTAATCATAGGGAATATTTCATCACTCAACCGACGTGTCTCTCTCTTTATCACATAAGCCCCCAAGGTCGCAACCAAGGGTCACAGAAGTATCCACACGGGAATACCCCGGAACATAGGCGCCCAATTCGGGTCTTACCCCCTAACATATTTCCACACGGGTACCATACAGGTTTTATCCCCAACACATCGGCCCATTTATAACATCTTTAGAGAAAGACAAACGTCAGCTTTTATCAAAATGGCACGTACACACATACGGTATAACATTGATATTAGAAAATTCACGAGCAAGATTTCACTTGCCTGTGATCCGATAGTAGGTGCTTTCTGATAACGAAATCCCCACGCCCGCTCGAGCTTAACCTAGCCACAAAACATCCGATTAACACCTCGTACGGATTATAATGAATAAAACTAGTCTCCCTTTCCTAACCGGATTCCTAGTGTAGTTTTAATTGTCGGTATGAGTATCGTTTCTAAGTTTTAAAGTGTTGTGTACCATTATCTCATTCAATCTTATAATTAACATTAGGTATATCGATTTACTCAAGAGGATAATCCTATCATTCTTCGGTTGTCAACGAATTATTATGGCGAAATCGAATCTTATGTTTTCTAATACAATTCTATATTCCGAATACTACAATCGACGGATTTTATTGCACAATAACTTCGGTGGTTCGACAACCAATATTGATTATACTATCGAATTATTTTCCCTTAGTTTGCTAAGTGTCAAAAATCACAAGGTAAGGGTGGCTACGAACAATGGAACATACGGTAACGGATTACTACGAATTTCCCCACAATTGATTCGTCAAATTTTACATTCCTAGCGATGATTTGAAGTGAAATTTCGTTTGCATGAAACGAAACATATGAGAAACGGAATTCCCGATTACTACAATTTCATCCGACAAGATTGTCTACGAAGTTTAGCAAAATCTACCCAATACCCGCAATATAACAAGTATAAATAAGAAAACATCGAAGATATAACTCCAGGGATTTGTGGCTTACCTTATTTGAAGAAGAATAATGAAGATAGTTGACGGATTCACAAGAACTACGAGGAGAACGAGAAGTGACTTGAACGACTTGGATAATCTTCACCGAAGCTCAAGAATCCACCTCCTCAATGTTAATTCAAGTGTTTAAGAGGCTTAAGAACCGGGTATAGGGCTAGGAATTTCTCTAAGGGTGGTAGTTTGTGATGTTGGGTCGTGCAAATGAAGAAGGGAATTATCATTTTATAAAACTTGGTTTTGATAACGTACGTTAACGATAAGAGTGTTACGTACGTAAGGTTTATTACGTACGTAACAGTGTGATGACAACGTACGTAAAGAACTCACTGCCCGAACTGTGCCCAAGTGTTACGTACGTTAAATTTGGGACATAACGTACGTAACGAACAGTTGACTCGTTTGTCCTCTAGCCCGCCGAAAGTAGCCCTTTCTGTGTCAAAAGAAAGATTCTGGTCGGGAGACCGACCCACCCGTTACGTACGTAATGTAGCTGCCTTAACGTACGTAACAATCGAAATATAGCGTACGTTAGGCACGGATTATAGCGCGCGTTAGGCAGAACTTTTTAGCGTCAAACCACATTCTAACCATCTCGGGGTGACCATCCCTTCCACTCGTCAACAATTATCGGGGAACAAGACGTTGGCCACCGTCATATTCGCACCGACGATCGTCCCACGGCGTCAAGGTGTGTCACCCCCATTTCATTCACATCGTACAATTATATAGCACTCAATGGAATACATAAATAGAAATGACGTCACATTACCAAACATTCACACAGTACAAAGTAATCAAGCATGGAATACCGGAGGTATTACACTAACTCTTGATGGTTAGCGCACGCTAGCTGTGCATTTTGGCAGAACGATTGTTCTGACGTCTCAATAGCGCACGCTAATCAGGTAAGATTAGCGCACGCTGAGCTGTCTAGTATAAAAACTGGACAGCAGTCTTTAATCTTCATTCTCTTCATTTCTTCTTCTTCCTCCGCGGGTTTGAGACGTGGCGACTAGGGTTCGCGACCTAGGCTAATTTTCGTCCATTCCAATGTGTTTTAGAGATCCTAGGTGATTATAACATCATCTAATCTATTGTTCTTCGCCGAATCAAGGTATTTTTCTTGAATCCCTAGAGTTGAATTTTTGGAGTTTTGTTCTTGATTTCGTTTTCCATCCGGTTTTGATAAACCGATTGTTGTTTAATGATGTTGTTAAACATATCCTATGGATTGTATATCCATATTTCGGGTTGGAATTCCGTTTTCGTGTTTTGACAGGACGAATCGTGTTCTTGGCTGTTTTGGGGGAAACCCTTGAACCTTCGTCGTTTGTTACTTGACTTCAGCGACTTTGGGTCATACTTTGGAATTCATTTTCATTGTTATTATTTTCGTTCGTAGTTTATTGTCGCGGGTTGCCATTCGGTGGAGTCGGCGGGTTCGTGGTCGGTTCGTGCCAACTTACTCCGGTCGATTCTTCGCGTTTGTGATTATTCGAGGCAGTTACCTTATCCATACAATTCTTGTTTTATGGATATGATAATTAGTGATCGTCTCCTTATGTTTATTTGATCGTTTGAATTTCACTTTCAAAGATTCGGTTAGCCTTGTTAAAGGCCCTCTTTCAAAATGCGTGTGTTTTGTGAACATTGTGTTCGTGGATGGTTACGTGAATTACAATGAATACATTTTGTGTTGTCGTTGTGCTTTGATAATATATATATGTATATATTATCTCATATCGGTGCGTTTTGATTTGACCATTGCGTCGTGCATTGTGTTTTTTGCCATTTAGTGAATTACTTGGATATTATTGATGTGATATGTTATTTGTGTGAATGTGTGGATATGGTTGAAGGTTTAGGGTGACATACGACACGTGATCATGTGGTCAGGATGCAACAAGTGATTGATCCAACCGTGAGAGCCTGAGATAATCTATGGTGACACATGGCTTGTGATCATGTGGTCAGGATGAAACAAGTGATTGATCTAACCGTGAGATATGGTGTGTGAATTGTTTAGCTAGTCAGCTCGGGAGGGTCCTTACAGGCCTCGAGTAGGATTCGTGGCTTCGTCCCGGGCCTAGGCGATGTATGTGCGTGATTTGTTTTATGATATGGCCAGCTCAGGAGGGTCCTTAGAGGACTCGAGTGCGATTTGTGGCTTCGTCCCGGTCCTAGGCAATACTTGTACGTGATTATGTTGTGTTGATTTTATATTCGTTGAGGACACTTGATGCGGGCTATGGCCCTGTGAATTGTTGTTGGATTTATTTGTGAAAATGAAACCTTTGGGCTGTGACCCCTGTTGATTTTTGACAGAGAAGGATTCTGAAATCCTAAATTGTTTTCTATTAAAACTCCCGATGGCATTTTAAACTGTTTTATAAATTGTTTCCCCTGGTTTGTGATCTTTCGGTTTTGGAATGTTTTTTCCCAAACTCTTACCTCGGGAAGTATTTTCGTATGTTTAAATCTTTGAGGATTCCTAATTATTATTGTTCTTGGAACTTGTATTGTATGGCTCGTATTTTTTCACTTGTTCTTGCACTAGCAAAACAGTGGAGTTTTGCTAACCCCTGAGTATTCCGGGGGTGGATGTCTGTATTGCATTCAGGTTTTGGAGCATAACACAGGGTCGACATGAAGGATGATGAAAGATGAACGATACTAATCACACGAGGATCCGTATGATGTCGTTGTTTTAGTTGTATTTTATTTCTGTTGTAGTATTCTTTTCTCGTTGTACGGGAGTGTGTTGTATTCGACCCCTACGTAGGCATGTAGTGTGTTTGAGTTATATGTATTTATTGAAAGACCAAATGGTCTACTGAGTCATTTTAGCCTTAAAGGCATTTTCGAGATGTTTAACGGTGTTACCAACCTGGTAGATCCTTGATGAAAGGTTATACGACGTATAATATCCCTGAGCAAATTGGGGGTGTTACATAAATGGTATCAGAGCTTAGGTTGTGGAAACCTAGGTTGTCGGGTCAAGTGGTGTCTGTTGAGTTTTGTCTCGTCGGATTTTGTCTGACTGAGTCGTGTCGCGACGCATCGTCTGAGTTGGTTTGTCGTGATTAGTATCATGGGGCGATCATCATCTTTGTGCGACCTGTGGATGTAAGTCTCCCTTTTTTGTGTTTGTGCCTCATCTGATGCGAGTTACTGGTATGATTATGTGTTAAGTGACGAAATCTTTATGCAGATATTTAGTCTCATGATTGCGTCTATGTGACTCTTATATTTCGTCTATATGAGGAGCGGTGTCGCTGCTAATGTATTTTCGAACTGTATTTTATCCGCTGCGTGAGTTCTTTCAAAATGACTTTCAGTATTTTGCAAACTGAGTTTTACTTCGCAAAACCGACTCCCTAAATCGAGTTTTGGCATTTTGTCCTTGAATATTTTATGACGGTTTGATAAATGATCATATGAGTTTTTAGGCATTCTAGCCTAATAGATTTTCGAGAACCTTGAGTATCTTAGAAAATAAATTTCGAGACGTCCTTTAAAATGAATTATTTTATCGCGATACTTTCAAAGTGCTTTCTAGTGCCGCAATATATTTCAAATTATTCCAATTGGGGACCAAAATATTTTGAGATATTTTCAATTATTTAGAAATGCTTTGCTTAGACCTGAGGGTCGAATATTTCTGAAAGTTTCAATTTAAAAGAAGAGTGTCCTCATTTTTGTTCAACGCACGATGGTTTTCAAAGTCTCAATAATGGTGTTTGTACAACTTTTTTGAAAATGTGATACTCAGGATCAACTGGTGTTTCCAAACTGTTTTCAAAAAGTGGTTTTCATTTTTTTTTAAAAACCTATCATTCCTGTTTGCGGTCCGGTAATGTATATGTGATATTTGCATTGTCGTTAGAATGTTAGCTCCCGAGTATGATGGGACCAGTGGCGTGAACGTTGAGTCGTTTGCCACACATTTGTTTGTTGGGATTCGGTGCCTAAAAACGAAGGCCCAGCGGAAGCGGTAAAACGAAAATTAATTCGATCCGAATCCCTACGAGGATCGATCGAGCTATGCATATACGAATATCAAAAAAACGAATTCACAAGAGATATAGAAACTCACCCTTGTAGTCCGTTGATTAGATGATAACCTTCTCTTGAGCTATTCCCCAAGCTCTTGAACGATCCAATGCCGAAAGCACCGCGTCTCTACTTGTCACGCGCTGGAGAAACGACCGGAACGACGATCACCTTGCTATCCTCCGAGGATACGGCTAGAGCTAAGTGATGAAGCTATATATGTAAAGATTACTACACTCTAAGTGTTTTAATCTTACTCTCTCTATATGATTTTCTCTCAATTTTTTCTCCAAGAAAAATGAAGAAGAAATGAATGAAGAAGATGAAGATAATTGAGAAAATGGTTTTTTCTCTATCTCTCTCAATCTCACGTTGAAAGTGGCTTGGAATTATGAGTGAGAGATGTTTTCATCTTCATTTATTCAACTCTCCACATGCCTATCTCATAATTATGAGAATCAAAGCCCCACCACCTCAATGATCAACCATTAAAGAATGGAACATGGGTCCATATGAAAGTGGGAGGAAATGTGGGGGGCGGCCCATGTAGAAATCGGACAAGTTCGGTTCGTTTCGGACTCCCGCGAGTCCAAACAGATAAACTCCAATTCCGTATCGATGTATTTATATCGATTAATTAATCCAATTAATTAAACATATCAAATACATTATAACATAATTAATTTCTCCAAAAAATAATTATATCCATGAATTAAATTAATCACCCAATGATATATTTAATTCATTAGGCCGTAAATCAATTTATCCAATAAATCGATTTAGACATCTAATGTCCCAAATTTAGATATCCAATATCTAATATTCATAATGAGAGAATTAGCTTAATTCATTCCGTCGTCAATCCTCATGCGCGACTCGGTAGGTCCGTCTCAGTCAGCAATGGGAGGAACCAAAGAGTAGTAGCACCACCTAGCCAGCCTGGCGGCCTACACTGTACCCCAACTGAGAACGAATGATTGGGATCATTCAAGAACCATTCTGTCGTGAATACCAGTATACGTATAAACCCTTCTTTCAAATGTCCCGATCAAGTTATGGGGTCACGGTCGGTCAAACCCCATCATGCTTGATGCTATGCATGCGTTAATGCAAATCGAGATCATCAGTGTCATGTATCTAACACAACTAGCTCGATGCTTTGGCCAAAGACTTATGATCTCATCGCGATAACCGCATAGGACATATAACTGCTCACTAATGGGAGAAAGAATTCTATCTTGGTATTGGTAGGACTGCTACTTGCCCGTAAAGATGCACGTCGAGGTTGACCCCGCCTTAGGTTTACGAGGTCGAACTACTCTAATGAAAATCTTGACGTCACAAGCACATCCCTACTAAATCCTCAAGTCGAAGGTTCACGAATACCTATCACAACCTTTCGATTCCGTCATTGGTATCCGAGTGAAATCCGTGTGACGAATCGAGGGTGAATCAGTTCGAGTATACTAATCCAATTAGCATACCTATAATGTGTGCTCCCACTAACCATTAGTGTTCGACAGGCACTCTCCATGTCAAAGAACACGTCATACAAGTCTTCACATAAACTTAACGCCCAATCAAGTTTCATCGACTTGCGAACGATTAAGTATTTGAGCTATAACCTTTCGATGCGACCCCTTATCCAATAAGGAGTGGAACGTTTTGCTCTCAAATACACGGACTAGTTTCTATATATTTATTTACGAGTTAGGAATGCCAGTAACTACCAGTAAATTAAGAAACATCCATTTGCCTTATATAAATGGTTTACATAATTACAAGTACAATGCCCTCACTCAACAACCTCTGAGTGGCATTCGAGGGCATACTCCTAACAATCTCCCACTTGCTCTCAATGCCACACACTATGGTATCTAATACCCATGTTCTCTAGATGACGCTCCAAGCTAGTCTGAGAAAGTGGCTTGGTCAATGGATCGGCGACGTTGTCAGCCGAGTCTACTCTGTGCAGCACAATGTATCCCTTGCGAACAAATTCTCTTACGAGATGATACTTCCTATCAATATGTTTGGTGCTATTGTGAAACCTCGGATCCTTGGCCTGCGCTACAGCTCCGTCGTTGTCGCAGTACAGCGGAATAGGCAGCTCAGCACATGGTATCATTTGAAGTTCTCCCAGAAACTTCTTAATCCAGAACCCTTCCTTGGAAGCCTCCGAGGCTACTTGATACTCAGCCTGACATGTGGAATCAGCAGTCGCGCTTTGCGTGGCACTACGCCAAGATACTGCTCCTCCATTAAGAGTAAATATGTAGCCAGAAGTGGACATTGAGTCGTCCTTCAGTCCTTGGAAGTCCGAATCAGTGAATCCCACCACATCCAATTCTCCACCGCCATACATAAGAACCATATCTCTAGTTCTTCTCAAGTACTTGACAACGTTCTTTACAGCAGTCCAATGTTCCCTACCTGGGTTTGCCTGAAACCTACTCACCACGCTTACAGCATGCGCGATGTTAGGTCTTGTACACAACATAGCATTCATAAGGATACCCACGACCGAAGCATATGGTATATTACTCATTTCCTTGCGTTGTTCCTCACTTTGAGGACACATCTTCAAGGTGAGTTTTATTCCATGTTGCATCGGTAGGAACCCTCTTTTAGAATCATCCATCTTAAATCGCTTTAAGATCTTATCTATATAGAGGGCTTGGGAAAGGCCTATTGTTCTTTTTGCTCTATCCCGGTAGAGCCGAATACCAAGAATATAGGTTGCTTCTCCCAAGTCTTTCATGGAGAAATTACTCGAAAGCCAAGCTTTCACAGAACTGAGCATTCCCACATCATTTCCTATTAGTAGAATGTCATCTACATATAGTACTAATAATGCGATCTTGCTCCCACTAACCCTGTTGTATACACAAGGTTCCTCTTCATTTTGCACGAAATCAAACTCTTTGATTGCCTCGTCAAAACGAAGGTTCCAACTAGCGACGCTTGCTTCAGTCCATAAATGGAACGCTGAAGCTTGCACACTTTCTGAATATCGACTTCGGACACAAAGCCTTTAGGCTGCTCCATATAGATTTCCTCCTCGAGGAATCCATTAAGAAAAGCCGTCTTTACGTCCATTTGCCATATCTCATAATCGTGGTAGGCAGCTATAGCAAGCATCATGCCATATCTCATAATCGGGCGAGAAGGTATCGTGGTAATCGATCCCTTCCTTTTGGGTATAACCCTTTGCCACAAGCCTGGCCTTATAGGCGTCAACCTTGCCATCACCATCAGTCTTTCTCTTGTAGATCCATTTGTTCCCAATAGGCACTATACCTTTGGGGCGGTCTACTAGAGTCCAGACCTGATTGACATGCATCGAGTCTATCTCAGCTTCCATAGCTTCACGCCATTTCGCAGAGTCTACATCCACCATCGCTTGGTCATAGGTCGTCGGGTCGGTCTCTTGGCTATCACTTGGAACCTCATGGAGACCCAGCTCCTCCAAGTGCACAAGCCCATACCTCTCAGGTAAATGAGACACCCTACTAGACCTACGAGGTGGTTGTACTTGTGTTTCAGAAAGTTTGGTTCCATTTTCTTGCATAGGTGTCTCTCGAGGAGTTTCATTGTATTCTTCTAAAGAAATACTTCTACCTGCTCCGCCTTCCTGAATGAACTCATCTTTTAGGAAGTGTGCTTGTAAAGCAACAATGATCCTTCGATCTTCGGGCATGTAGAATAGATATCCCATCGTCCCAGACGGGAATCCAATGAAACGTCCCTTCGCAGACCTAGCTTCCAACTTTTCCACCTTAGTCTTCTTGAAATAGGTGGGACATCCCCAAATCCTAATATGATTAAGACTTGGTTTCCTTCCCTCCCACATCTCATGTGGAGTTTTAGGAACGGATTTGGAAGGACATCTGTTCAAGATATACGCGGCAGTCAGGAGTACATACCCCCACAGGTAAATCGGCAAGTCAGTATAGCCCAGCATGGAACGGACCATGTTCAACAGGGTCCGGTTCCTTCTTTCTGACACACCATTTAACTGAGGAGTACCAGGAGGTGTTAGTTGTGAAACTATTCCATGTTCCTTAAGGAACTCATCAAACTCCGTACTCATATACTCGCCACCTCGGTCCGACCGAAGTACTTTGATATGATTACCAGTTTGTTTCTCGACTAGGGCCTTGAATTCCTGGAATTTCTCAAAGGCCTCGGATTTATGTTTCATTAAGTATACATAACCATACCTAGTATGATCATCTGTAAACGTAATGAAATAATGATATCCGTCACGTACTTCCAAAGCACCACAAACGTCAGTATGGATTAATCCCAGTTTATCAGCGGATCTTTCAAAAGTCCCTGTGAAGGGGGACTTAGTCATTTTGCCTTTAAGGCACGATTCACAAGTAGGAAATGGATCCGATCCCAATGGACCCATAAGTCCATCTTTTTCCATCTTGTAAACCTTGGTCTGACCAACATGACCAAGTCTTAGATGCTATTTCAAAACTTGATTGGTTTCATCCCTACCACGTTTTCTAGTCATAGTATTCACAACTACTTTGTTGCTGAGATTTAGATGATACAATACATTTAACAATGTAGCAGTACCCACTAGTTTATTTCTAAAATAAATTTTGCAGGAACCATCACCAATGAAAAATGAAAAACCTTTTCAGTCCATGATCGGAATGGATACAATATTTTTGTGCCCCTTGGGCGAAACAAGTACATCTTCTAAAGTCAAAACAAAGCCGGATTCTAAACCCAAAAGAAGTGATCCTATGTCGGTCGCCTCGACACTATGCCCGCTTCCGACTGTGATCATAACTTCTCCAGCTCCAAGCTTCCTACTTTGTTCAGTTCGATTCACGGTACAAATATGAGAACTAGCACGAGAATCCGATTATCCGAAGTAGAAAATACGATGAGAACAATTTGTTTCCAAAACTAAAAGTTCTGTACATGAAGTGCCATGAAGAATCGGACAGTCTCTAGCCCAGTGGCCCAGCTCACCGCACTTGAGACAAGCATCCTTCTTCTTCTTGTTCTTTGGAACTATCGGGGCCTTTCCCTTACCCTTAAGGTCCTTAGCTTGTGGTCCAATCCGCTTCTTGGTCTTTTTCTTCTTATTCTTAGACCTCCGAGGTCCAGAAGAAATCACAAGAGCACACTCCTTCATCATGAGTCTTCATCGAGGCGGCGGTCACAAGTTGTTCATTAGCCCAGCTAAATTACATGCAATCTCATTGCAGTTGAAGTTCATAACAAACTATGAGAAGGAATCAGGGAGAGACTGTAGGATAAGGTCGGTTTGGAGAGAAGTATCCATTTTAAAATCAAGAGCCTCCAATCTCTCGATCATGGATATCATTTTGAGGACGTGTTCCCCAACTTTCTCACCTTCCTTCATCCTTGCACCGAACAGTTGCTTGGATATCTCATATCTAGCATTTCTGCTGTGCTCACCATAAAGTTCGGTTAAGTGAGATAGAATCTGCCTAGCAGAAGTCATTTTCTCATGAGCTCTCTGAAGCTCATTAGACATAGAAGCCATTATGTATGCACGGACTTTTACGTCATCCTTAACCCACTTTTCGTGGTTTTCGATCTCTTCCTGATTGGCTCTGGTCCGCACAGGAGGCGCCGGAATGTCCGTCTCTAAGACGTATCCCAGTGCCTCTATACTGAGGACTATCATCAGATTGCGGAGCCAGTCCAAAAAGCTATATCCAATCAGGGTGTTCTTTTCGAGCAAAATTGCGAGTGGATTCATTGTCATATTGAGTTATGTCTGCATTAAGTATAACAGATTAATTAGTGACTTGTTATATTATGTTCTGAGTATAGAATTAAGGTCTTTTCTATTCTTGTTACCCAGCTCCCACTATTTTTATCGGAATAACACACTCCCATGTGAAATCCGGAAGTATCGTCGCTCTACTTCATAGTGGTGATCGAGTTCTTTATAAATCTTAATAGAGGGCAACCGAACAGGTTTCTAGTCTATTAATTTTAATAAAGTGGTGTCCAACACCAACCCATCTAATGGATGATTCGATCTTCTTTTTCCCCTTGTTCATTCCCCTCAACCTATACGGTTTCTATGGTTCGTGAACAAGTTAAGTTTATACCATCGACACAAATCAGTTTCACAATTGAATCTTATCCGGCAACCTATCAGGTTTCTAGGCATAAAATTTGCTCCAACCGAAGGCATCCAATGCGCTCCCGGTAATTTATCCGTCCTCCCCGAACGACTACCCCGATAACTCGGAAGCATAGCACATCCGGTTTGGATTTCAATTTCCCGAAAACTCGATGGAGGGAAGGAAAACCTTGAAACCTTATAAACTTAATAATTTAGCGTGGGAGAATTTTCGCGATTAGCGTTACACTTTGCACATTAATCATTTAAGCGCGTTTGTGGCATTCATACAATATGAAACAACCATTCACAACCTAGTTGCTACCAACATGTGGTTCATGGACCGTTCCTAGAAAATAAAAAACTCTGTAATCTAATTACAAGTCTTCGTTTTGAATCTTCGTCTTCTCGAAATGGATCTTCCTCCGGTCTTCATCATTACATATAAATTTTACATTGAAAATTGCATCCTAGATACAAATATTTCTAGTAAAATAAATAGGCCCAAAACGGCCTTTACAACCCAATCGAATAAAACGAACGATTCAAAACTAAGTCCACGAACCACATCCCCATTCAAAAAGCATTCATCCAATAAATACTATATAAATGGAAAGCGTAGAGATACATTGATCCAATCAACAATACGAACCGATCCAATGGATTCACACAATTTGTAATATGATAACGTTCAAAATAATTCGGTCGACCATAATATTCCAATTAATCAAATTTCCCTTATAAAATGAAGTACCATAAATCATTTTAATCATATTAAATCCAATTTAACATGAGGGAGATTAATTTTCAAGAATACACGAAAAAATCGAGCCGGGGCGAAAAAGGCATGCCATGGCCGAGTCACTGCCGTGACATGCGGCAGATAGGCTGGCATGGCGAGTCACGCTCGGCAGATGCCGGCTGCCCGGCAGCCACGTGCGCGGCCCTGGAGCACTGGGCCGCGGCCCCGATCTGATGTCGACCAGGTTGGTGAAAATACAGGCCTCCCCTCCCGGACCGTCCAACGACATTTCGGGGCTAGTTTTTCGACCGGATATCCAATATCTATATTCTCCAACATTCATATCTTCAATATAAATCATATTTACAAGAAATTAAGATTTATATTTAGACATAAACTTACGAAAAATATAACTACAACGAACGTAAAAACATATACCACGATTATGACTAAAATGATTCCAAATCATTCACCATCTAATCGAGCATTCCAAATGCTAATATCGTATATACGATCGCAAGACCTACGCTGCGATACCACTGTTGGGATTCGGTGCCTAAAAACGAAGGCCCAGCGGAAGCGGTAAAACGAAAATTAATTTGATCTGAATCCCTACGAGGATCGATCGAGCTATGCATATACGAATATCAAAAAAACGAATTCACAAGAGATATAGAAACTCACCCTTGTAGTCCGTTGATTAGATGGATAACATTCTCTTGAGCTATTCCCCAAGCTCTTGAACGATCCAATGCCGAAAGCACCGCGTCTCTACTTGTCACGCGCCGGAGAAACGACCGGAACGACGATCACCTTGCTATCCTCCGAGGATACGGCTAGAGCTAAGTGATGAAGCTATATATGTAAAGATTACTACACTCTAAGTGTTTTAATCTTACTCTCTCTATATGATTTTCTCTCAATTTTTTCTCCAAGAAAAATGAAGAAGAAATGAATGAAGAAGATGAAGATAATTGAGAAAATGGTTTCTCTCTCTCTCTCTCTCTCTCTCTCTCAATCTCACATTGAAAGTGGCTTGGAATTATGAGTGAGAGATGTCTTCATCTTCATTTATTCAACTCTCCACATGCCTATCTCATAATTATGAGAATCAAAGCCCCACCACCTCAATGATCAACCATTAAAGAATGGAACATGGGTCCATATGAAAGTGGGAGGAAATGTGGGGGGCGGCCCATGTAGAAATCGGACAAGTTCGGTTCGTTTCGGACTCCCGCGAGTCCAAACAGATAAACTCCGATTCCGTATCGATGTATTTATATCGATTAATTAATCCAATTAATTAAACATATCAAATACATTATAACATAATTAATTTCTCTAAAAAATAATTATATCCATGAATTAAATTAATCACCCAGTGATATATTTAATTCATTGGGCCGTAAATCAATTTATCCAATAAATCGATTTAGACATCTAATGTCCCAAATTTAGATATCCAATATCTAATATTCATAATGAGAGAATTAGCTTGATTCATTCCATCGTCAATCCTCATACGCGACTCGGTAGGTCCGTCTCAGTCAGCAATGGGAGGAACCAAAGAGTAGTAGCACCACCTAACCAGCCTGGCGGCCTACACTGTACCCCAACTGAGAACGAATGATTGGGATCATTCAAGAACCATTCTGTCGTGAATACCAGTATACGTATAAACCCTTCTTTCAAATGTCCCGATCAAGTTATGGGGTCACGGTCAGTCAAACCCCATCTGCACTTGACGCTATGCATGCGTTAATGCAAATCGAGATCATCAAGCTGTCGTGTATCTAATACAACTAGCTCCAATGCTTTGGCCAAAGACTTATGATCTCATCTGCCAATAACCGCATAGGACATATAACCCACTCACTAATGGGAGAAAGAATTCTATCTTGGTATTCAGTAGGACCTGCTACTTGCCCGTCAAGATGCACGTCGAGGTTGAGCCCCGCCTTCCGGTTTACAGGGTCGAACTACTCTAATGAAAATCTTGACGTCACAAGCACATCCCTACTAAATCCTCAAGTCGAAGGTTCACGAATACCTATCACAACCTTTCGATTCCATCATTGACTGTCCCGGAGTGAAATCCGTGTGACGAATCGAGGGTGAGTCGGTTCGAGTATACTAATCCAATTAGCATACCTATAATGTGTGCTCCCACTAACCATTAGTGTTCGACAGGCACTCTCCATATCAAAGAACACGTTATACAAGTCTTCACATAAACTTAACGCCCAGTCAAGTTTCATCGACTTGCGAACGATTAAGTATTTGAGCTATAACCTTTCCAGTGCCGACCCCCTTATCCAATAAGAAGTGGAACGTTTTGCTCTCAAATACAAGGACTAGTTTCTATATGTTTATTTACAAGTTAGGAATGCCAGTAACTACCATTAAATAAAGAAACATCCATTTGCCTTATATAAATGGTTTACATAATTACAAGTACAATGCCCTCACTCAACAACCTCTGAGTGGCATTCGAGGGCATACTCCTAACATTGTTGTGATTAGCCCTCTGTGAGAGGTGAGATGTTAGTATTGAATGTTGTCGCGTTGTGATGATTTGTGTGTTATCGCACCAGTGCGAGATGTTGGAACTTGAGTTTGCATGTTCGTGTAAATGCATGATTGTTTCATGCTGTTTTGTGATTATGTGCTGGTTATCGTTCGGACCGTTGTAATTGTCGATTGATGCCGTGGTTGATGTGATTTTAGTATGTGTTGATATGTTTTGCCGAGTTGGCATCTCCGGTATGTTGTTTTGTGATGTTATGGTCCATTGTATCTAGCATTTGTATATTTGGTACGCCGAGACGAGGTGTTTCAACCGTGGTGTGCCGGGGGCATGTACGTACAATTGTCTTTCTCATCGGTAACGTGTTTCAAGTGTGGACCCGAGAGACACAGGATCCAGTTTTGCGAGTTGGGTTATGAGTGTTTCGGGGCGCGAACTTCAGTACAAATATCAGGATCAGCTCTAAGAGGCCCATGGGAAATGTTTTCGTCGACTGCTTTTGTGTTGTTGCCTTATTTCTATTGTTGGGAGTTGCGGGGACGACCTTCTTTTATAAGAGGTCGAATTTAATACCCATATTATTTTTGGACTTCTGCATTTTCTCTTTCTCAAGTCTATCGAGTCGCTCGTGTTCGTTGATACTTTCTGAACTTGTTCTGTATTTCGGTTTCATCATTCGAACGGGTTGTGACCTTGTTTCGGATCGATCTGTTTATCGTTCTGACTTTTATGAGTTCGGTCCGATTCTTGTGAACCTTGTTCGAAAGTAACATCTTCCAGTTTCTACCAGCTCTTTTAATGTCTTGAGTTGAATTGTGAACATCGGAGTTATTTTTCGACCGTTGTTGTTCGATCATTGTTATCTGATCGTTGTTGTTCTATCGTTGTTGTTCAGTCGTTGTTGATCGATCGTTGTTGTTCGATCGGGTTTGTCTGACTGTTGTTGCCTGATCTCGTACCGCGAAGAATCGTCGTTCACCGTTATTTTGTTGTTTCGGGTGTGGCCAGATGGGTCACCGAGCCGTGCAATGCGAGACGGTAACTGAGAGATTTAGGGGATCGAGGTTGCGTCCCTACTCCGAAAGGACACGTAGATGCCTAGTGTGGTTTTGAGGAGTTCGGTGTTGTCCGAATTATTCGTGATTGTTCTTGTGGATCGTTTGTGTGTTTATTTGTGTTTTCTTGACTGTGCGTGTTTCCTTGTAATAGGTGCTTATTGTTTTGTGCTTGTTCGGATAATTGACTCGATTGTATTATCTGTTTGATGACGCTTGTCACTTGTTGGTTTTATTATATTTCTACCGGTGGCGTTGTGTTGGTCGTCGTGGAGCGCGTTTTCTCGCCGTATATTCCTTTGCGTTGCTTGTAACGTTTCTCCGTTGGGCCTAAGTTACGCGTTTCTTTTGTATCTCGTTGAGTTTTCCTAGCGGGATATTGCTTCTCCCTACTTGTTTTAATTTTCGGGACGAAACTTCTTTTAAGGAGGGTAATATGTAATATTCGCAAATTCGATTTCCAGTAATTTTCTTTTTTTTTGCGAGAGTCCGTTTTGACAACTCGCTTGGGACCGTTTCATCATTTTGAGAATGATTAATTCTGCACTTTTTATCATCCGAGTTCGTTTCGGTGTTGTTTTGTTGAGTTCCGTGTTTCTTAGCGACTTTTCCACACTCGAGTTCGATTCTTGTGAATCTCGTTCGAAACTACTGTTTCGAGTTTTCCGTAAGTCGTTTAACTTTGTTAGACGTGTTGTCAACTTCTTTTTGGTTATTCGATCACAAAACACTAATTTCTTCTTCATTTCTCTTCATTTCTTCTTCTTCCTCCGCGGGTTTGAGATATGACGACTAGGGTTCGCGACCTAGGCTAATTTTCGTCCATTCCAAGGTGTTTTAGAGCATCCTAGGTGATTATAACATCATCTAATCCATTGTTCTTCGCCGAATCAATGTATTTTTCTTGAATCCCTAGAGTTGACTTTTTGGAGTTTTGTTCTTGATTTCGTTTTCCATCCGGTTTTGATAAACCAATTGTTGTTTAATGATGTTGTTAAACATATCATATGGATTGGATATCCATATTTCAGGCTGGAATTCTGTTTTCGTGTTTTGAAGAGACGAATCGTGTTCTTGGCCGTTTTGGGGGAAACCCTTGAACCTTCGTCGTTTGTTACTTGAATTCAGCGGCTTTGGGTCGTACTTTGGAATTCATTTTCAATGTTATTGTTTTCATTTGTAGTTTATTGTCGCGGGTTACCATTCGGTGGAGTCGGTGGGTTCGTGGTCGGTTCATGCCAACTTACTCTGGTCGATTCTTCGCGTTTGTGATTATTCGAGGAAAGTACCTTGTCCATACAATTCTTGTTTTATGGATATGATAATTAGTGATCGCCTCCATGTGTTTATTTGATCGTTTGAATTTCACTTTCAAAGATTCGGTTAGCCTTGTTAAAGGCCCTCTTTCAAAACGCGTGTGTTTTGTGGACATTGTGTTCGCGGATGGTTACGTGAATTACTATGAATACACTTGGTGTTGTCGTTGTGCTTTGATAATATATATGTATATATTATCTCATATCGGTGCGTTGTGATTTGACCATTGCGTCTTGCATTGTATTTGTTGCCATTGAGTGAATTACTTGGATATTATTGATGTGATATGTTATTTGTGTGAATGTGTGGATATGGTTGAAGGTCTACGGTGACACATGGCACATGATCATGTGGTTAGGATGCAACAAGTGATTGATCCAACCGTGAGAGCCTGAGATAATCTACGGTGACACATGGCTTGTGATCATGTGGTCAGGATGCAACAAGTGATTGATCCAACCATGAGATATGGTGTGTGAATTGTTTAGCTAGCCAGCTCGGGAGGGTCCTTAGAGGCCTTGAGTGGGATTCGTGGCTTCATCCCGGTCCTAGGCGATGCATGTGCATGATTTGTTTTATGATATGGCCAGCTCGGGAGGGTCCTTAGAGGCCTCGAGTGGTATTTGTGGCTTCATCCCGGTCCTAGGTAATACTTGTACGTGATTATGTTGTGTTGATTTTATGTCCGTTGAGGACACTTGATGCGGGCTATGGCCATGTGAATTGTTGTTGGATTTATTTGTGAAAATGAAACTTTTGGGCTGTGACCCCTGTTGATTTTGGAAAGAGAAGGATTCTGAAATCCTAAATTGTTTTCTATTAAAACTCCCGATGGCATTTTAAACTGTTTTATAAATTGTTTCCCCTGATTGGTGATCTTTCGGTTTTGGAATGTTTTTTCCCAAACTCTTACCTCGGGAAGTATTTTTGTTATGTTTAAATCTTTGAGGATTCCTGATTATTATTGTTCTTGGAACTTGTATTGTATGGCTCGTATTTTTGCACTTGTTCTTGCACTAGCAAAATAGTGGAGTTTTGCTAACCCCCGAGTATTCCGGGGGTGGATGTCTGTATTGCATTCAGGTTTTGGAGCATAACACAGGGTCGGAATGAAGGATGATGAAAGATGAACGATACTAATCACACGAGGATCCGTATGATGTTGTTGTTTTAGTTATATTTTATTTCCGCTGCAGTATTCTTTTCCCGTTGTACGGGAGTGTGTTGTATTCGACCCCTGCGTGGGCATGTAATGTGTTTGAGTTGTATGTATTTATTGAAAGACCAAATCGGTCTACTGTGTCATTTTAGCTTAAAGGCATTGTCGAGATGTTTAACGTTGTTACCAGCCTGGTAGATCCTTGAGGAAAGGTTCTACGGCTTGTAATATTCTTGAGCGGATTGGGGGTGTTACAGATGGCCGCGCTGGTTCCTTGATTACATCCGGGCAGCTACCCCAACCGCTGAGATGCTCAACCGGCTTCCCCCGGCAGTGGCTGTGTCCAGTCATATCCCTATCAGGGGATGGACGCCCAAGCTGGAGATGGTGACCAACAACATGGGTCCGGCTGAGCAGATCCAGTTCGGAAATGCTCTGATCGGTTGTGTGATGTGCACTTACATGAAGGCCACTGATGAGCTAATGGCCCTGTATGAGAATCATAAGAAGATGACGGCCGATCTTCAGGCCTTGCGGGAGGAGCATCATCTCTGCCCATCCCTAATCATGTCCTTGGAGAAGGAGATAACCTCCATGAAGGGAGATATGGAACTCCTTGAGAGCCGAGCCTGCGAGGCTGAGAACTGGAAGAGGGAGGCTCTTAAAATGACTGAGGCGGCCAAGGTGATGCACAAGCGGTATGAGGCGGTCCAGGACGAGCATGCTGCTTATTTGAAATATACGAAGGCCCAGCTTGAGAGCCTGACCGAGCGGGTTAATACTTGCGAGGCTTCAGGCTACGCCAAGGGTCTTGCCGAAGGGGCGGCTGCCTTTAAGGAGACGCCTGAATTCGAGGAGCTGATCAACCTGAACTATGTCCCTACCTGCTACGAGATTTTAAATCTCATGAAGGAAGGGAAAACCGTTGAGGAGGTCGAGGCCTATATAGTGTCTCAGGCGGCTGACATGAAGGTTGAATCTCTTGGAGCTGATGAGCCAAAGGCCGTCGAGTTTGAAGATCCAGGGTTGGTTCCACCCGCCGAAGGTGAAGGACAGTCGTTCCAAGCCACTGGCGAGGATGGAGGGGCCGAGTACTCTTCTTTCGGATTTTATTTCATGTATGGTCTGCGTGCCAGTTTTCCTTTCCTTTGTTCTTTATCATACACTTTGTAGGAAGGCTTCTTGAAATGAATAAAATTTTCTTCATAGCGCCTGTTCAGTTACTTTTTTCTGGATGTTTGGGCCCAGTTGGTTCGTCCGTTGCCTTTCATTCTTGTTCATCTTCTGTTGATTGTGCCGAGGTGAGCCCGGACATTCAGAGTGCCAATGCAAACTCGGATTTTTAGTGCCAGACGAGCCGGTCTTATGAGGTGCCGAGGCGAACTCGGAGTTTTAGTGCCGGATGAGCTGGTCTTATGAGGTGCCGTGGCGAAGTTGGTCTTATAGTTCCGGATGAGCCGATCTCATGGGGTGCCGTGGCGAGCTCGGACTTTTAGTGCCGGAAGAGCCGGTCTTATGAGGTGCCGAGGCGAACTCGGACTTTTAGTGTCGAAAGAGCCGGTCTTATGAGGTGTCGAGGCGAGCTCGGTCTTATAGTGCCGGATGAGCCGGTCTTATGAGGTGCCGAGGCGAACTCGGTCTTATAATGTCGGATGAGCCGGTCTTATGGGGTGCCGAGGCAAGTTCGGTCTTATAGTGCCGGATGAGCCGGTCTTATGGCGTGTCGTGGCGAGCTCGGACTTTTAGTGCCGGAAGAGCCGGTTTTATGTGGTGCCGAGGCGAACTCGGACTTTTAGTGCCGGAAGAGCCAGTCTTATGAGGTGCCGAGGCGAGCTCGGTCTTATAGTGCCGGATGATCCGGTCTTATGAGGTGCCGAGGCGAACTCGGTCTTATAGTACCGGATGAGCCGGTCTTATGGGGTGCCGAGGCGAGCTCGGTCTTAAAGTGCCGGATGAGCTGGTCTTATGGGGTTCCGAGGTGAACTCGGTCTTATATTGCCGGATGAGCTGGTCTTGTGGGGTGCCGAGGCGAACTCAGACTTTTAGTGCCGAAAGAGCCGGTCTTATGAGGTGCCGAGGCGAGCTCGGTCTTATAGTGCCGGATGATCCGGTCTTATGAGGTGCCGAGGCGAACTCGGTCTTATAGTGCCGGATGAGCCGACCTTATGGGGTGCCGAGGCGAGCTCGGTCTTATATTGCCGGATGAGCCGGTCTTATGGGGTGTCGAGGCGAACTCGGTCTTATAGTGCCGTATGAGCCGGTATTATGGGGTGCCGAGGCGAGCTCGGTCTTATAGTGCCGGATGAGCCAGTTTTATGGGGTGTCGAGGCGAGCTCGGACTTTTAGTGCCGGATGAGCTGGTCTTATGAGGTGCCGAGGCGAACTCGGTCTTATAGTCTACCAAAGCAAAAAATGAAGTAAAGTCGAATTTTATTGATAATACCTTTTTAAATACATGGCATTCCACGGATAAGTTAATCCTTGGTCATTCAGATATTCTAACTGGTAGGCTCCGTTCTGACGGACTTTACTAATCTTGTACGGTCCTTCCCACTTGGGCTTAAGGGGTCCTGGATCTGGCCCCAATACCCATTTAAGAACGAGGTCTTCGACCTGGAAACTTCGATGGTGAACCATGGAGTTGTAATACTTTTCGCGTCTTTTCTTTATAGATGGCGTTCCGTATTTCTGCTTGGGTCCGTTTTTCGGCGATGAGGTCCAAACTCATTTGGAGGGCCAAGTCGTGATCTTGTTCTTCGAAATGGGCTACCCGGTAGGTAGGTGACCCAATTTCGACCGGGATGACTGCCTCAGTACCGAAGACTAAGGAGAAAGGTGTTTCTCAAGTGGCGGACTAGTACGTTGCCCCGTAAGCCAATAAGGCTTCAAGGAGTTCTTCGGGCCGGGAACCTTTGAGTTCTTCGAGGCGGGTCTTGATGTGCTGCTTTATAATTTTATTAACCGCCTCGACTTGTCCGTTGGATCGTAGATAGTATGATGTGGATAAGTTATTTCGTATATGGAGGCCGTCGCAGAAGGCCTGAAATTTCTTATCGTCATTATTTGGCATTATCGGATACAACGGACTGAGGGGTCCTGAGCAACTTCCAAATAAGATCGATTATTTTTGGTTCGGTTGTCCGTGCTAAGGGTTCGGCCTCGCTCCATTTTGTGAAACAATCAACTGCGACGATGACGTATTGTACCTCTCCCCATCTTTTAGGTAAGGGGGCCGACCCGATCCATCCTCCACTTGACGAATGGCCACGGGGAATAAACGGAAGTGTGTTTCTTGCGGGGGTCGGATCTAGGAAGTGAAGGTTTGGCATCGGGCGCACTTTCGCTCCAGCTCGATGGCATCTTTTTTAAGTCTCGGTCAGTAATATCCTTGTCGGAGCAATTTGTAGGCCAGTGCCGGGCCGTCGAAGTGGCTTCCGCGTACCCCCTAGGGCACCTCTCTGAGGGCGTACTTGGACAGGCCTTCCAGCAATGGAACTGAATACCTTCGTATAAAGTTCCATCTACAATGGTAAACTTGGCGGACTGAGGTTGAAGTGATCGTGCCTGGGCTTGGTCCGTGGGTAAAATGCCACTCTGAAGGCATTGAATTGTAAGCTGCACCCATCCTTGCAGCTCGAATTGTTCGGTTGCTTGGTCTTTGGTCATTTCTAGGGCCGATGACGTATGGTACTCCATTCTGGCCTCATCATGTGCTCGGCTCCAGAGTTGGGTGCGAGTTTTGCCAAGGAGTCAGCTTGGATGTTCTTGGTTCGAGGAAGGTGTTATATAGTTCTCCGAAAATCTTGCAATCGGGTCCACGCCAGGCTGAGGTAATTGACAAATTCGGGCTCCCTGGCTTCGTATTCGCCCCTAATTTGGTTTACCACCAATTGAGAATCATTCAAGACAGTGAGGCGAGCAAGACCGAGGGAGGTTGCCATTTCCAGACCAGCCAGGAGGGCTTCGTATTTCACTTCATTTTCGGTGGCTGGAAAACCTAAGCGAATGGCTAGGAAGAATAAACGCTGATTGGTACTGACGAGGACTATTCCTGTGCCTGCCCGGTCTGCAGTTGAGGACCCGTCTATGTGGAGCGACCACTCATCTGATCGGTCATTCTCTTGTGATTGCTGGTGAAAACTCCGCAATGAAATCTACCAAGACTTGAACTCTTATGGCAGTGCATGATTCTAGGGTCAAGTCAAATTGTCCGAGCTCAACAGACCGTTTTGATCGTCCGGCCAGATACGTCGAGTCGGCGCAATACTTGCTTTTAGGGGTAGTTAAGACAATTACCTGAGTTCGGCGTCATGAAGGGCTTGATTAGCATGATAGACCGGACGTCGAACCGCATTCTTCGCCTAAATAAAAGCGGTGCATATTGCGGGTTTAGATATCGTGAGATACGGATGGGAGGTTCTCCTCGGGCCAGTCGTTGCAGGATCAGTGCTTCTGCTAAGACTTCCTTGGTGATCTTGTCGGTCGGGCCCCTTTTCCCTTCGTTTCTGAATAATTGGCAGAAGGTGGAGAATTCTCTATCTTTCGCACCCCATCATAAAGAGTATGCCTTCGCTTATTTCAGTTTTAACAAAACATTTATACTCCTCTCACTCTGGATTTATGTAAATCGGATTTTCTTCCCATAAAGCTCACGCAGCCTTTGTCTTACACATATTCCTTTTTCTGCTGTTCTTCATCACTTCGAATTTCAGGTTTCACTGTCGGCATCCCAATGGCCGTTCTTCGGGCACTTAGGCAAAAAACCCGTTTAAGTTCCGATGAATCCATCTGATCTCAGCCTAATCTTCGCCTAATAGCGGCTTGAGTTCGTTGATGACACTATTTTTGACTGCGGCATAACGGACTACTTTTTCTAGATTACCCTGATCTTTATGGGGGCCTAGTGGAAGTTCTAAAAGTTCTTGCAGACATTGTGGAGTCATTGGCTGTAGCAGTGTATGTTGATTGCAACTTTAAATTGAAGGATATATGGATGTTCTGTAGAAATCTTCTAGAGCCTTGAACTACGCTCGATATTCCTTGAGTTATGACCTTCAAAAGTTCAGTCGAGTCAAGCCTGTACTCATAATTACAATGGTTCCTGTGCTTTCAACTCATAATTACAATGGTTCCTGTGCTTTCATACCACCACTTATTGATGAGAGTAGTCATCCCCGAATGAACGCATGGTGTTGAAAAGCGCTCTGCCACCTCGAACAGGTTTCCCTTCCTCATGGCGGGCTAATGATGTTTAGAACTTGAAATAGTTACAATTTGAACAATTCGTTCAGGACTCCAACGAGAGCGTATGTAGCTGTGGGCAGCATGGGGCCCTCCTTCTAGCGCCAATATGTTGACGTCTGATTTGGTCAACGTCACGTGTGCTGATCTGGACGAATAGATCGAAGCCACGTAGAAAATAACAAACAAGATGAATAAGATTGGATCATCAAATATTATTAATGACCTTAATATGATATAGAGCCAAGCTGAATATTTTGGATTGGTCTATATTTTTTGCTTGCTAATTACAAGTCTTATCTTTTCTCTTTTTCTCTCTCTCTATCTCTATCTCTTTTTTCACAAAATTTCCAAAGTCATTTTCTACTGTACATTCCTTCTATATATAGACAATTTTGGCCAGTCACGAGATGACAGCTGGGGAATGTTGGGGAATATGCCCAAAACACTTGTCAAAGTGTAAATACGCCTTAGCACATGGCGGATTCTAAGGATTGCTTTGGGAAGGGATATGACAGCATGCACTAATTGTCCTGTGTGCTTGTCCCGCATGCTTCTCGCGATGCTTATCCACTGGGGTCGGCCCTCGGGTCTCCCTTCGTTCTGGTTGGCCTTGTCGTAATCTTGAGTTGGAGCGTATTTATACTTGATCTGCTCGGCCCTTCCGGTCTGGATATCAGGTCGGCCTTGATGTTTATGACTGGTCCGGTCTTTAATGAACCCGAGAGAGGATTGGCTTCGTGCTCAGTCCGGCTTGTTTATTCTGATCGGCCTGTTCGGCTGCCAGCAGTGCTTACGTGGATGCCAAGACGGATGGGTTATCAACATGATTATTTTTTACTTTTAGTAGTATAATTTTACTATGTAGTGTTTCTTTCTTGCATATTGATTAAACTAATTTATTTGATATTTTTATTTTTATTTTGGATTTCATTAGCTTACGCTTTAATGATGCTTGATTTTGCTTAAAAGTGAATGTAAATGTTAATTGAAAACTGAAGAAAAAATCCACGCACGTAACATCCGTTTAACGTGCAAGTCACATACCTATGATGCCAAGGCCAAGCCGTAAAGTAGTCCCTGCAAAACAAACAACTTGAACGATATAAACCGAATTGATTTCATGGATCTGGAGAGCTCGAGTATAAAGCCCAGCAAGGCCCATAAATCAAGACCCTACAAAGCTCAGGAATAAACTTATTAGCTCGGCATAGAGCACGACGTTGAGGTCGACCTGAAAGCCAGGAACATACTCGGCGTGCCTCAGCTCAAGCTCAAGCCAAGACTTGGTTCAGGCAACCAAATTATTGCGCTGACTTGGATCAGAAACAGATTAAGCCGAGATCAGTAAATCTACACACCTCGTTAGTAGATGAAGGTCCTATCCTTCAAGCACAAGGAATCTGATGAAATCCAAGATAGAGATAAATAAAGATATCCTTACTTAACAAGGACTCTTCTCCACAAGGAAACTACATCCACAATCCTATCAGGATTCTACTTCCCATATATAAGAAGTCCAACATCAACACAGACTCAATGACTTTCTCCGCATGTTAGTGTTGCAATATTAATGATTTTTAAAAATAGTGTCCTCGCACCTAAACTGGGACACACAGAATTCTTGAGTGTCAATACAGTCAATTAATTTTATTTCCACCATATATTCAGTATTCTTACTCTCACGCCGGAGGGCCTTCGCCGGTGAAGCCCCGGCTCAGTTCACGTATTTTATTCTATGTAGGTCCGATCAGGAAGTTCACTCACTAGAATTATCCGAACCGCTTGGATAAGGGCTGATCCGATACATTTGGTCGGCATCAGTTTGGTGCCGTACCACGCATCATGGCTGAGATCCCCGAGGCGGTCAAGAGACCAGTATTACCGGAGGCGACCAGCACCCACTTCCACATACAAACCAACCGGACGCGACTTTCCCCCTCACCCCGAGTTCGGACACCACTAAGACAACTTTAGCAGAAACTAAGGTGGGCCAACTATTGTATCTCGAGAATCTGAACCTACATGGAGAAAGCAATGAAAGGGTCAAAAAAATCATCATTGAAACCTTGGAGTTCAGGGATGGACCAGAACTGTAACCCATCGATCGGTTGGAAGAGTTCGTCATTAACTCGGACTATCCCGAACAGAAGGTCAAGATAGGAGGACAGCTCCCTCCTAAAGAAAGGAAAGAAATAATTACCCTTCTCAAGAACAACCTGGACATATTCGCATGGAAAGTAGAATACATGATTGAGGTGAAAGATGACATAGCCCTACATAAACTGGAAGTTGATAAGTCCTTCAAACTTGTCAATCAAACAAAAAGAATCTTTTCTGAAGACAAATAGAAGGCGATCCAGGAAGAAATTGAGAAATTACTCAAAGCTGCCATTATAAGAGAGGCAACTTACCCGGTCTGGTTGGCCAGTGTAGTGATGGTCAAAAAGCATAATGGTAAGTGGAGAATATGTGTGGACTTCACAGACCTCAACAAGGCCTGCCCAAAGGATAGTTATCCCCTCCCAAGGATTGATAAGTTGGTGGACTCTATTGCGGGACATCAGACACTTAGCTTCCTCGACGTTTAGTATGGCTACCATCAAGTCAGAACGGCTGAAGAAGATATTGAGAAGACGGCCTTCCAGGCAGCTGGTGGAATTTACTGTTATTTGATGATGCCGTTCGGGCTCAAGAATGCGGGAGCGACCTAGCAAAGGATGGTCAATAAGGTTTTCAAATCTCAGATTGGGAGAAACATGGAGGCCTACATCGACGACATGGTCGTAAAAACTAGGAGGGGAAGCGATACCGCTGACTTGGGAGAGACCATTGACAACCTGAAAGCAAACGCCATGAAGCTTAACCCCAGCAAATGCGTATTTCAAGTCACGGCAGGCAAGTTCTTAGGTTTCATGGTTTCTTAAAGGGCATTGAGGCCAACCCATAGAAGATAAAAGCATTGATAGGCATGCGAGAGTCAACATGCATCAAAGAAGTTCAAAGGCTTAACGGAAGAGTTGCAGCATTGGGAAGGTTCGTAGCCAAAGACATGGAGAAATCACTCCCTTTTTCTAAGGTCTTAAAAGGAACGAAAGATTTCGTATGGACACCCGAGTGCTCAGCTTGGTTTCGAGAGTTGAATAAATATTTGGGTTCACCACGTCTTCTCAGCAGCCCCATCGTGGGAGAAACACTTTTCGTGTTCTTGGCAGCAACACACCATGTCGTTGATGTAGTCCTAGTCCGTGATGATAGAGGCACTCAGAAGCCAGTATAATATGTAAGTCATTATTAGAAGTTGAATCAAGATACTTCAATGCCGAGAAGATAGCTTATGCCTTGGTTATTGCTTTGAGAAAGCTTAGGGCCTACTTCTCAGCTCATCCCATCATGGTCTAAACAGATGCTCCCCTAAGGAAAATATTGCACAAGATGGACAACTCGGGCCGACCTCTTTACTGGTCTATTAAGATGACCGAGTTTGACATTACCTATAAGCCTAGGAAGACTTTACTTGCACAATCCCTGGTTGATTTTCTAGTTGAAACTTCTTTTGCAAGTGAACACGTGCCCGCTGTTCGGAAAATAAAGGCCCTCATGGATACTGAACTCTTCTCCGACCTACCAAGAGACTGCTGGATTTTGTACGCGGATGGGTCTGCTACCAAAGGAAGAAGTGGGGCAGGAGTTGTCCTGGTCAGTCCTAGGAGTGAGCATGTAACTCGAGACATTGTGCGATTCAAGTTACCATCTTCGAACAACCAGGCCGAGTACGAGGCCCTTATCCTTGGGAGCAACGAAGCTGGCTGCTTACAGTGATTCAAATCTGGTTGTGAAGCAAGTCCAAGGAGAGTTCAACACCGAAAACCACATGATGACCAATTACAAAGAGCTCGTCCTTGACATAACCAAGGATTTTGAGTTCTAGGAGATAAGGCTAATAGGTCGAGATCACAACAAGGAGGCCGATCTACTTTCCAAAATGGCTACAACTTAGAATGTTGATCCATTGGTCATTTACGGCGACCAGCCAACATTTGAAAGGACAAAGATCTTGGCCATAGACCACGAAGAGAGAGGATGGATAGACAACTACAAGGAGTACCTTAGAGATTGAAAGCTACTCGAAGATGAATTGGCAGCCAAAATGATTAAAAAGAAGACCGTGCAGTTCATCGTGTGGAACGGAGTACTTTACAGAAGATCTTTCACCAAGCCTATACTTAGATGTGTTCCTCCAAAGTATGCGGAGAACTTGCTTGCCTAAGTCCATAATGGAGTCTGTGGAGGCCACCTGGGGGCCAGGACTTTAGCTGATAAGGTCGTAACTCTTGGATATTATTGGCCTAACTTGAGGGAAGATGCCCAAACCTACGTGAAAAAATGCGATAAATGTCAAAGGTACTCTGACTTATTTAAGATCCCGGCTGTTGAACAAAGCCTCATCATACCGACTTGGCCCTTTCGATATGTGGGGAGTCGACATTATCGGACCTTTCCCCGTAGCCAAGGGAAGCAATAAATATGTCATAGTAGCCGTAGATTACTTCAACAAGTGGGTCGAAGCTAGAGCCTTGGAAAAAATCACGGAGGAGAACGCCATCAATTTCATACACGATTACATCTAGTGTCGGTTCGGTGTCCCTAACACGATTGTAACGGATAATGGACTTCAATTCTCGGATGCCTTCACTGAAGCACTTAACAGATTGGGGGTTCAGCCCAAGAAATCATCGGTTAGTCATCCTCAGGGAAATGGCCAAGCAGAAGCATCCAACAAACTGATCTTGACAGCCCTCACAAAAAAATCGGGAAGGAAGCGAGGGGAAGTGGCTGGACGACCTTCCCCTTGCCCTATGGGTTGTTCGTACAATGACTCGGGGGCCGACTGGGGAAACACCATTTGCCTTAACGTACGGTTCCGAAGCCTTAGCTCCAACAGAGATGGCACTCCCGACCTTTAGGGTAACCAACTATGACGAAACGATCAGTGAATATGACAGACTTCTAGATTTGGACTTGCTTGATGAGAAAAGACTAACTGCACAGCTAACGATGATTAACTACAAACAAAGGACCAAGTCCTTATTATAAATATGCCCTCGAATGCCACTCATGGGATAAGAGAGTAAAGGCATTGTACTTGTAATTGTGGAATAATTAATAAAAAGGCAATATGATTCATTCACTGTTTATTGTATTTCAAATGCATTCTTGATTTGGTAAACATTGAAGTGAAGTCTGTAATACCCGAGATTTATGATGTGTAATTGAAACTTGTGATATTGTATTTGTTGTATTTTGAGCTGAGTATTATTCTCTGTATTTCATGATCCGGTATTGTTGAGCAGATAATTTCATGATTGTGTTCAATATTGTGATTTTGCACATGTAGCGCACGCTATCGACTAGGCGTAGCATACGCTAATTTGGGTTTAGTAGCGCACGCTATATATGAAACTTAGTGCGCGCTATACGTAGTCAGCATGATTGAGACATGTTGGTAGGTGAGATCAGGCCGCGGATTTCGTTGGGATTATGTCGGGATGAACCTGGACGGCTTTCGGGAAAAGCCAAGTCAACACAGTAGCGCACGCTACTGATATGAGGATAGCGCACGCTGAATGCTGAGTACAGTGAAGTCAGTAAGTTTCGTATAGCCATTAGCGCACGCTATGAATGTGGACTAGCGCGCGCTAATAACCATTTTCTATATATAGGACAGCACCCTTTTTCATTTTTTCAGCTTTCATCACTTTCCAAACCCGAATTCTGAGATATAGAGAGTCAATCTCTCCATCCTAAACCCTTCATATCATCATCCTATCCGATGTCGAAGATTGTAGATCATTGGAGATTGGTATTCAAGCTCTCGGTGTTGAATTTCTTCAAAGTTCCTTCGTGTTCTTCGCTACTTTGAGGTAGGTGATTCTTCACCAATATTAGTAGTATTCTGAAGGATGTTTTGATCATGATTTGGGATTATCTAATCAGTTAAATTCGTAAGTAGTCGAACATCAGGTGTTAGAAGGATATTTTCGATGTTTCGGTACTTCTTCATCATATAAACCATTGAACCTTTTAGTGTTTGAACTCCTAGCATATTCATGAAGCTTCAAACCGATTGTGACCAGTATATGGAGATTATCAAGTTCTTAAGTCTATACATAATGGAATCATACGTTTTGGAACATGAAATGGATTGAACTTAGGATATTTCTTGAAGATCAAGATGAATTATGGTGTTGTGATGATTATTGTATCTCGTAGTCGATTAATCCGTAAAGATCTTTCACAAAACGTATGAGCATGATATACACGAAGATGACATATATTAGCACTGAAGATTTCATGAGTTTCTTCACCATTAGATTAAGTTTTCTGCCCAGTAGTAAACTTCCATGCACAGGTAGCGCACACTAAGATGTATATATTAACGTGCGCTATCGGTAATGAGTAACGTACGCTACGTTTGGTACGTAACGTATGTTATGTCATCAGGCGAGTCAGTCGGCTGATCAGAGAGGATTTCCGGTACATAAGTTAGCGTATGCTAGACTTCGTCGTTTACGTACGCTAACGGGCAGGCTTAGCGCACGTTACGTAGAGTACGTAGCGTATGCTAAGTAGTTCAGGCAGATTGCATTTTTAGAGCTTTTGGCCGTAGACCGGGTTGTTAGACATTCGTACGACATAAGATAAATTCTATATTATTTCTTTTGTTAAGGTTCGAGCTTGCTACGTTGATCGAAGGATACGGTCTTCGAGTGTGTTGAGATTCATTGGAGTGATTTGTTCTTGCCATCTTTGATGCAAGTATCGTATTTTAAGCTTATTGATATTGCATTATTGATCATGTGTACGATTTATTCGTGTTTTTGAACATGTGACTATATTCTTTGAGTTGTCATGATATTTACGTTGATGAACGTGTTGATTTGCATATGTTTATGCATAATTATAATGGTTGTGTTGAAAATGATCCGAGGGGATCATGAGGATCTATGCTGAAGGCGATGGATCGAATGTCCACCATGCGTTGGTCCGACGGGATCATCATGGGGATCTATGCTGAGGGCGCTGGATCGTTGGACGGGTTTTCCACCATGCGTTGTTCCGACGGGATCATCATGGGGATCTATACCGAGGGCGCTGGATCGTTGGATTACCCTGTATTATGTTGATGGAATCGTGAGGATTCACATCGTTGGATTCCGATGATGGGAGTCCGTTTTGTATATTTTATGATGCATTGATGATTTATTGTAGTACGATACTTGTACTAGCATTGTTTTGCTAACCCCTTCGGGGGTGGACATTTGTTTTGATGTTCAGGTAGCCGTGGAATGGGGAAGCAGCCACAGTACCGACATGACGATGAAGTGGCTCAGTGATGTGGATTATGTTGTCTTATTTTCCGGTTATTTCAGTACTCGAGTACGTTTATGTTGTTGTTGTCTTGGGAACATTTTGTAATAATGAATTTATTTGAATTGTGGAACGAGTTTGAAATTCCTTTCATTAATGACACTTTTGTATTATTTCCATTGTCTTCAAATTAGCCTTGTAAATTCCTATATAAAGGATTTACGGCGCTGTAATTATTCCGAATATCTCAGGGTGTTACAGAATATGGTATCAGAGCTAAGATTCATGGATATCTTGGCAGTCGGGTTAGTTGGGTCTGTTTATGTTATTTGATTATTGGTCGTTTATAGTCGTGAGGACCGTGGTTGTAAGTCTCCTATTCCCAAATACTACCGTTTTATTCAATTCCTATTTTGTGAATATTGACGGACTTTCTTTTAGAAAAGTTTGCCCTGGGTATTGAGTATTTGTGTTTATAGTATGTTGAGGGGAGGTCGTGGTCGCGGACGTGGTCGTGGACGCGGACGTGGAAATGCGAGGTAGGAGGATTCGGCATCTATCCCAGAAATTTCTGCTAGTCGAACCGATTCTCATTCTGGAGGACATCAGGGATAAGCAAATAATAATGCAGATCCTAACGTGCCGGGAGTGCTTCAACAGGTGGTTGCCCAGATAAACCAGTTTGCTCAGGTTGTTGATCGCATGCAGACGACGATGGGACAGTAGCATAACGAGGATAACCGGGGAGACAAATGGCTTACTGAAGTGGTCAAATTGCATCCTCCAAATTTGACGGTTCTACTGAGACGCTTTCTTGGGATAACTGGTTGAAGGAGTTAGAGAAGATCTTTGCAGGGATTAACTGTCCTAACGACAGAAAGGTTCCGATCGCCTAGTATCTTCTGACTGGGGAGGCTTTCGACTGGTCTGAGGCCATTCGACCTGAGGAGCATAATGTTGACTGGACGGAGTTCAAATTAATGATGGAAGCGCAATATTGTCCTCGCCCAGTTAGAGAGGCCCGAGTTCGGGAGTTTTTCTCACCACAAAATTCTGAGGCATCTGTGACAGACGTGATTAAGACTTTTAATCACCAGTTAACTTATGTGCACCACTTGGTCAGGATCGAGGCGAAGAGGATTTTCCATTTTGACATGCGGATGAACCCGGAGATTCAGCAATATATGTCCGGATTTGAATGTGCCACCCTGCGACAGTATCAGGACAAGGCGCTGGCCTATGATATGAAAGAGGCGGCAGTAGAGAAATCAACGGAAGCAAAGAAGCAGAAAGTGTCTGGCAACTTCACGGAGAATAAGAGTAGTGGGCCCCGCAGGGGCCAGTCCTCATTTCATTGATCCAAGAGGCCTCCGCATCCTTCTCGAGGTGGAAAGAAGTTCCGGGCAGCACCGACCGTTTCAGATGCAGGAAAGAAATTTTATAACTGTGGCAAAGCGGGGCATGTTCGACGTGACTGTTTCGCACCTGTTGTGACCTATTTCGAGTGTGGACAGGAAGGACATCGCACAACATTTTGTGGAAATGCGACTCGATCTTTTGGTACTCGCACTCCTGCACCGGTCCCGAAGGACACTAGTGTAAAGCAGACGCAGCAAAGTGGTTTCGAGCAACAGAATGTTGGGAAAAGAGAGGCATCCAGCGCTGGGTCCGTTCCTCCGCGTATTTACGAGATGAGAAAGTCAGATGATCAGAACATGACTGTTGCATCATGTACGATTTAGATCCTTTTGCAACCAGTTAGTGTCTTATTTGATTCAGGAGCTACGCATTCTTTCATATCTTTGAACTATGTTAATCGTTTGAAAATATCGTGCTTGTATGATTGTGAACCTTATGTTGTGGGATTACCGAGCGGAGAGAAACTTGTGGGAACCTTAGAAACTAGAGATTTTCCAGTGACTATAGGAGGGAGAGATTGGCTATCAAATCTTATTGTAGTCGACATCCAAGGTGACGATTTAATTCTCGGAGACGATTGGCTCAACTGTTACGGAGCTATTTGAAATTACCGAAAGAGAGTCATTTCTATCGTTGCTGATGATGGATCTGAATATTTATTCAAAGGATGGAGACCGGGCAGCTCAAGAAAATTAATCAAAGCGATGAAAGCAGCGAGATTGCTAAAGCAGGGTTGTTACGGATTTTGGTGTTATGCCATGAAGAAAGAAGAAGGTGTAGAGCTCTCATCTATTCCAGTAGTGAATGAATTCTCAAATGTATTCCCTGACGAACTACCTGGGTTACCTCCGCAGAGAGAAGTGGAGTTCACCATCGAATTAGAGCCTGGAGCCGCTCCTATTTCTAGGGCACCATACCGTATGGCGCCAACCGAGATGTATGAACTAAAGAAGCAACTGGATGAATTATTGCAGAAGGGTTACATTCAACCTAGAGTTTCTCCTTGGGGAGCAACCGTTCTCTTTGTCCGAAAGAAAGATGGATCCCTTCGATTATGTATTGATTAACGGGAGCTAAACAAAGTGACGATCAAGAATAAGTATCCTATACCTCGGATCGACAACTTGTTTGATCAACTGCAAGGGGCAAGGGTATTCTCGAAGATTGACTTACGATCAGGATACCATCAGTTGAGAATTAAGGAATCGGATATACCGAAATCCGCTTTCAGATCCCGGTACGGGCTCTATGAATTCGTGGTGATGCCATTCGGACTTACCAATGCTCCTGTAGTATTTATGCAATTGATGAATCGGGTATTCTTAGAATACCTAGATAAGTTTGTGGTCGTTTTCATTGATGACATTTTGATCTATTCGAATGACACAGAGGAGCATGCCGAGCATTTGCGTGTGGTTTTGAGCACCTTGAGGAATGAACAGCTTTATGCGAAGCTTTCCAAATGTGAGTTCTGGCTTAGGGAAGTAACCTTCCTTGGGCATGTAATATCAGCTGACGGAGTTCAGGTGGACCCGAATAAAGTCGAGGCAATCTTGGAATGGGAATCTCCTAATAATGTGAAAAAAGTCCGGAGTTTCTTGGGACTTGCAGGATACTATCGCCGTTTTGTTGAAGGATTTTCCAAAATCGTTCGTCCACTTACTCAGCTGTTGCAGAAAACCCAAAAATTCGTGTGGAATGAGAAATGCCAGGCGGGCTTTGATGAACTTAAGAGGAGACTGACGACAGCACCTATATTAGCATTACCAGACGGAACTGATGGATTCATGGTATACAGCGATGCTTCAAATCAGGGTCTGGGATGTGTATTGATGCAAAAGGATAAAGTGATTGCCTATGCCTCTCGACAGTTGAAACCGTACGAAGTTAATTACCCGACTCATGATCTGGAGTTAGCAGCTGTGGTCTTTGCTTTGAAAATTTGGCGACATTATTTATACGGCACTCGTTGTCAGATCTTCACTGATCACAAGAGCCTCAAGTACATTTTCAGTCAGAAAGAATTAAACATGAGGTAGAGAAGGTGGCTGGAATTGATCAAGGATTACGACATGGAAATTCTCTATCATCCAGGTAAAGCAAACGTGGTAGCGGATGCACTGAGACGAAAACCTGTTTCTCTTCGAGTGTTGGAAGCGCTTACGTCCCAAACCAGCATTCAACGAGAACTGATCCGCGAAGGGATTGAAGTATGGTCACCAGAAATCCAAGGGCATCTATATGTGATGGAACTGACTTCGTCACTAGTCGAGGAAATCAAATCTAAGCAGTTGAAGGATTCTCTGATTCTTCGATTATGTGACGAAGTAAAGAAAGGAAAGGCCCCAGGATTCGTGATACAAGAGGATGGAGTTCTAAGATTTCAGAGTCGACTTTGCATTCCCGATGATGATGATTTGAGGCGGATGATTCTGAAGGAAGCTCACAGCGCGCCCTATTCTATTCACCCGGGCAGTAGTAAGATGTATAAGGATATAAAAGAAAACTTCTGGTGGGGAAATATGAATAAGAACGTAGCAGAGTACGTTTCGAAGTGTTTGACTTGTCAGAAGGTTAAGATTGAACATCAGCGACCTGCCGGAATGTTAAAGCCACTTCCGATCCCTGAGTGGAAGTGGGAGGATATCTCGATGGATTTCATCATCGGTATGCCAAGGACCAAGTCGGTAATGAACATGATTTGGGTTGTAGTTGATCGACTAACCAAGTCGGCTCATTTCCTAGGAATTAAAGATACGTGGGGACCCGAGAAATTATCACGAGTATTTATTGCAGAAATAGTCAGATTACATGGGACGCCGAAGACCATTATTTCAGATCGAGATGGTCGCTTCGTGTCGCACTTATGGAAGGCAGTTCACAGGGCTTTGGGGACCGAGCTGAACTTTAGCACGGATTATCATCCTCAGACGGACGGTCAGTCCGAAAGGACTATTCAGACAGTAGAAGACATGCTTAGAGCTTGTGCCTTGGATTGGTCAACTGATTGGGAAGTTAACTTGCCGGTGATTGAATTCACATACAACAATAGTTGGCATGCTTCTATTAAGATGGCACTGTTTGAGGCTTTGTACGGGAGAAGATGTCGATCACCCCTGTGCAGGGATGATTCTTCGGACTTGATCAGGACGGAACCGGAATTGATAGTTCAGACTCAAGAGAAGATAGCTTTGATTCGGGAAAGACTGTTGACTGCCCAGAGTCGACAGAATTCTTATGCTGATGTGCGTCGTCGCCCGCTAGAGTTCGAGATTGGGGACCACGTACTATTGAAGGTGTCTCTTACATGGGGAATTTTCCGTTTTGGGAGGAAAGGTAAGCTAAGTCCGAGAAATATCGGACCATTTGAGATCCTCGAGAGAGTTGGGGATTTAGATAAAAGGATTTATCCCCAACAAAAACAAAAATACCTAATTGTACATCGAAATTCATGACAAGACACCATTTGAACAAGACAAGAAATTCATGGAAACCATCACAAGTACATCAAAACATACAAAGACACCAAAAAAGCTTAATCTATCTAAATCTAACTGTAAGTAAAATTAAATAAAAGCAACTAAATTAAACAATATAAATTAAGATAAAATAAAAGAGAATCAAGAGATTAGAATAATAAAACCTGATTGTGGAGATAATATTTCACAAAACCACTCGGAGAATAAAACCTGATGTTGTTGGCCACCATCCATCGTGGAGCTCAGAAGTCGGAACGATCCGAACAACACCAGTCACGGTAGAGTCACACCACCACCGTCGTCTATCGGCCAGTCATTGAGTGCACACCGCACCCAAATCGGACCGCACCACCAATCATCTCTGAAACTAAGGGCGAGGAAGAAAAGTGACTCACCACTCTCCGAAACCGAGGAAGAAGGAATAAGAGAACTCAGAACTTCTCTTAGGGAAGGATTCTCCAACACAAATCAATGAAATAGAAAGAGACGCTAGGTTAGGTTAGGAGTCGGACAAACAAAAGTGAAGAAGAATTGAAAAGGAGCGGCGCTATGTGAAGTAGTAGTATTTATTATTTCCGAAAGGCCCTAATTTTATTTTCTGCGACCCCAAGCCTTGCTTGGGTCGCTTTGGGCTTGGGTCGGCCCTGCTCCGACCCACAGCTCGCGGCACACCATCGGACAGGATCTCTGCAGCCGTTTTCTTTTAGATTTTCTGCGGGTCGTGTGTGTGTGATATTTTGCAAAAAAATTGTCTTCGGCCGACGGCCGAGAGAAGTTTAGAGAGAGGGAGAAGAGGACAGAGAGAGAGGCGGGAGGTAGAGAAGTGAGAAGTGACAGCGGCCGATCGGTGATAGGGTTTATATACCCAGAGTTTTGTGTCAAGATTAATTAAGTCTCTTATTTCTACATTTATTCAATTTCATCCATATGTCTTTTAATTGTTACAATTAACACCCGATCAGGTTTATAATTTCTTCAATTTCACTATCACTTTAAGCAGCATCATTTTATTCAGGTGAGAATTTTCTATATCACTTTAATTGCTTTAATTCGATTGCTATGTGATATTCTATTTACGTTTTAAATTTAGGATACATGTTGTAAAATTTGAGGAAAATCTTGATTAGAAATATTAATTTATAAATTTATTTCCGCCAAAATTATTACCTCTTATCTATGTCATGTCGTTGCCTTAATTAATGGGCATTTATTTTAGTCAGCGTAGCCACACGACATTATTTTTATTAAAATTTGTTATTATATGTAGACATTAAATTTATTATTTTAATTATTTTGTAATATTCATAGTTATTACAATCTTTTATTTTCTTAATAATTTTTTAATTATTTAAATCAAAATTTATTAATTTTCAAATACTACTTTATTTTAAAACCTTTTCAATTTAAATTTATTAAAAATATTTTATTATTTATAAAAAATATATATAATTCATTATTTGATATAATAAATTTTATAAAAATAGATTCAATGTTTTATTAAAGTTAACTATTTTTAAAGTTAAAAATTTATTAAATCATTAATTGTATATTAAATTCAAAATTTTGTTTATTAATACTCTAAGGTAACACATATCATGGTTTTACTGAGAGTTACACCTTTTATAGCTAGAGTAACATATATTTCAGAAAATGGTAACACCATAACCCGAACGTTGTGGTAGGTCCAAAATTTCATATCTATGGTAACATCCAAGAAGGTAACACCCCGCCTAAGTGTTGTAGAAAGCCATATATGGTGTAGTGTATCGGAGCGAGGTCAATGATACCATATATACGATTTTGTGCATTTTGAATGCTATTAGTCGATGTTATTGATTTAGAATCATTTTTGGTATAATCATAAATATTTAAATTGTTCGTTGTGATATCACGTTTTTGAAAACGAGCCGGAAAACCAAGGAAACGGGCTGCCGGCAGTGGTGCCAGCAGCACTGCCTGGGCTGCCTGCCCAGGTCACCGAGAGGGTCTCGACCCTATCAGCCGAGCATTGCTCGGCCATGCCACCTCTCGGTTTTTAGCCGATTTTGAATCGTGTCGCGGGCTGGGACTAATACCGGATAGTCCGGAACTCCGTTTTAACTTTATATTCCACTGTAATTATTTCCCAAATTTTAAATTGGATTTAATTTGACTAAGTTAATATTTGGAATATTTTTTGAGTTAAGAGAAATTAATTAAACGAGAATATTATTTTTTGCCGGTTTACTTCGAATGAATTGAAATGACGATTATATGTATTAATTGTATTAATACCATTAAAATTGAATAGATTAATTTTTATATTGATTGGATTAATAGATTAATTGATTATTTAATTTTAATGCCATTAATATTAATTGGATTAATATTGTAGAAATTGAATAGATTAATTTTATAGATTAATTGGATTACTATATATTAAAATTAATTATTTAATTTCATTGCCGTTACATGTTGTGTGGAATCCTTATGTGATGGTGATATAGCTCGCGGACTTAGTTTTGATTTGTTCATTTTCGATTGGGTTGTAAAGGCCGTTTTGTGACGATTTATTTTTACTAGAAAATTTGTATAATATGATGCATTTTCTATGATGTAATTATTTAGTTGGCCATGACGAAGACCGAAGAAAACCGACCGATAAGACGGAGAATCGAAGTCTTTTTTATTTTTCTTTATTGGGTCATTCGCTTGGCCCAGTACTGAGGAAAAGGTACATGAGCTATATGTTGGTAGTAATTAGGTTGCTATTTTCTATTTTTCATTTTGAATGATTGACACAAACGCGCTTATAAATGAATGAATGTGCAAAGTGTAACATTAATCGTGAAATTCTCCCGACAACCAACAGACTTAGATTGAAAAAGGTTACGAGGTTTCCTACCCTCCATCAATCTCGTATAAAATTGATACCCGAGCTGGTGTGCTATGCTTCAGAGTTACCGGGGTAGTATATTTGGTAGAGGTTGAAAAAATTTTTTGAGTGCATTAGATGCCTTAGGTTGGTGATGAATTTCACCCCTAGAAACCTCATTAGTTGCCGGGTGAGATTCAATAGTCAAACTGATAGACGTCGATGGTCAACAATTTAGATAGTCTGGATTGCCAATAAACCTGATAGGTTGAGGGCATGAAGACTAGGGGTAAAAGAAGATCGAATCATCTGTTGGACGGGTTAGTGTTGGACACCACTTTACAGAAATTAATAGGCAAGAAACCTGATAGGTTGTGTCTGTTAAAATTTGTAAAGAACTTGATCATCACTAAGAAGTCGATCTTACCATGACTTTCGGGTAATAACATGGGAGTGTGTGATTCCGATAAAATTAGTGGGAGCCAAGATAAGAATTATACAAGCCCTTAAGTTCTATAATCGGTCATAATAAAACAAGTCACTAATTCAATCTTGTCTATATCAATGCAGAGAAACATATCTATATCTCTCTAAAATGGCTAAGAACCCACTTGCAATATTACTTGAAAATAATCTCCTAACTGGCCCCAATTTTATTGACTAGTTGCGGAATGTGATGATTGTACTTAGTATGGAGTCTCTGGGATACGTCTTGGAGGTGGACATTCCACCAACTCCAGTCCGGACTAGGGGTAATCAGGAAGAGATTGACGTTCATGAAAAATGGGTCAAAGATGACGTGCTGGTCTATGGCTTTATGATGGGCTCAATGACTAATAAGCTGCTGAGAGCGCACGAGAAAATGACTTCTGCTAGGCACATTCTCGCACACATGATCGAACTTTATGGAGAGCACAGTAGGACTTCTAGGTATGAGATATGGATGTTGTTGTTCAGTGCTAGGATGAAAGAAGGGGAGAAAGTGGGAGATCACTTCCTCAAGATGATCTTTATGATTGAGAGGCTCGAGGAGCTCAACTTTCATATGGATTTATCCCTTCAGATTGATCTCATCCTTCAATCTCTGCCTGACTCCTTCATACAGTTTGTAATGAATTTCAACTGTAATGAGATTTCATGCACATTAGCTGGGCTAATGAAAAAACTGGTGATGGCACAGTCTAATATGAAGGCTAAACTGAGGGAGGCTACTCTTGTAATTTCTTCTGGGCCTCGGAGGTCCAAGAACAAGAAGAAAATGACCTACGAGAAGTATAAACCCAAGAAGGGGGTGCAATGTAACACCCCCAATCCACTCAGGGATATTACACACCGTAGACCCCTTTCCGCAAGGATCTACCAGGCAGGAGACTACAAAACAAAACCCACATGCGGTCAACTTGACCAAAACATAATACCGTAGACCGATTAGGTCTCTCAAAACACAGCATATTCGTACATCTGATAAACCAAAATACAACTCGATCACATATTACATAAAAGGTCCATCCCCTCAAGGGTGACAAGGAAAACTCAGACCGACAGATCACTGACGGACAACCAACTATAATTGTGACTAGTATCGCTGCTTTACATCATCCTCCGAGCCGATCCTGTGGTTGCTCTCTCTCCATTCAGAACACCTGGAAAAATTAACAAAATCCCCCAGGAGGGGTTAGCGATGGAATCGCTAGCAAGTAACCAAGCTATAAAGTTATACATAAAGAATACAACCGTTATGAAAATAACCTTTCAACAAGGTAGTAACTCGATCCCCGAGTCTAAAATCTTTTTGAAAATGGTTCCCATTAGGGAGGATCATAAAGATAACTTCAAAACACATTTGAAAGAATAATAGAGGACGTCGGGGTCTCAGTGTAAAATCATGAAAGGATTTATAATTTCTCCTTCTTCTGAAGAATTTTCTTTCAAAATCATGTAAATGTTTCCATTCTCAAACAAGCCTCAAGGGCAGAATCATATTCACCAATATAACCGGAATCCAAGATTCAAGTATTCACAATTCATAAATATCCAATCGATATTTATTTCACCTCCATGGCCTCAATGGGACCCAGCCGGATTAACTACCAAAAACAAGCTCAAATCCACCCATAAGTAATCTTGACATCGTACTCGCAAGTAAAGATTCTCGGAGCCCTCTCCAGACCTACCCGATTAGATAACTTTATGGTCTAATCATATCACCTGGCCGTACTCGCAAGTAACGCGCCGCCGGAGGCCTCACGGGTCCCTACCCAGTAACATCATTAAAACACGCCCACAAGTTATCGTGACATCGCACTCGCAAGTGACGATTCTCGGAGCCCTCTCCAGACCTACCCGATTCGATAACCTTATGGTCAAATCATAGCATGTGGTCGTACTCGCAAGTACGCACCGCCGGAGGCCTCACGGGTCCCTACCCGGTTAATATCTCAATTCACCGATTTCACAACAAGGGTATAACATTCGCCACAATCAGAAACACGTAATATCATAAGTTAATGTAACAAACACTTTCACAAGGTATAACCTTCACGTCGCACCATCATTATGTAAACATTATAACAAGGGAACAATACAAACATTCCACAATTCCTCGGATAACTACTCACTTTTAAATATCCGTCTCGAACACAATACAACATGAAATTATGGTTATCATTATTCAAGAAGTTCAAGTATATGCTCGTATATACTTTCATAGAATCACATATTCATTTAGAAGTGAGTTATGGTTAAACGTTCAATTACTAACAAGTCCACGTTAAATTCACGACACGTCACATTCTCAAAGTATAAAGATTATAAACGAGATACTCGCCTCAAGTCCGAAGCACGTGAAACAACAGGGAAGCTCGACCGAAATCCTCGTACACCTATAATCCTCTGGCAAACACAATGAAGATACGATCAAAACGAGAATCAAGGCAAAAAACAAAGGAAATCCCAACAAACTATCGAAGGGAACTCATTGGGACATTTAATCGAACATTCAATGTTTGATAATTCACAAGAACACTCGAATCCCCGATCGAGTTGAATAAACTCGAAATGCGGATATACAACCCAAAGAACACGATTAATAATGCTCAATAACATCAACCGATTCATCAAAATTGGACGAACAACGAAGATTAAGAAGACATCCCGAAAGTCAACCCTAGGAGATTTCAAAAAATTACCTCGATCCGACGAAGAAGAAGGGTTAGATGTTGTTATGATCGACAAGGACCTTCCAAAACACCTTGCAATTGAGTGGAATCAAACAAGAATCGACCCTCCCATCTCCCCCGTCCAGCAGCCGCGAGAAGAAGTAGAAAAAAGAAGAAAATGGCCAAGGACCCGTCGTCCAGGCCATATATAGGCGCACATGTTACGGCCGTAACCGGCAGTGCCTTACGGCCGTAACTCGGCCCTTACAGCCATACTCGGTAGGTCCTCACGGCCGTAACCGGGTCCCCAGGCCTACTGTCCGATAAACGAAAGTGTGTTACGGCCGTAACCGGCAAGGCATTACTGCTGTAACTCGGCAGCCTTGCGGCCGTAACCGATTATGTGTAACACCCCCAGATCCGATTGGAAATATTACAGCGTCGTGGGCTCCGAGATGAAACCCACAAGGCTAAAGGAAATTTTCGCAAACATTTACAAATGCCTAAGTCGCGAACGACTATACTATCTTTAAAAACATTCAAAGATTTAATAAAATCCATTTATCAAAACCGTCGTAAAAATCTCATTTGAAAGGACAAGGCCAAATAGCCGAAACTCAACAATTTGAAAACATACATTATGTAAAATCCCCTAAAACTCGATAGTTTACTACATGTATAATTATTAAATCATAATGTACTCCAATAACAATTGTTTAATCTACATCTAGTTTCATTTGTTTTACTCATTTATTCGTAAATTATTTTATGAACCAAATAATCAAATTAATTAAAATTTGAAGTGGGAACATAAAATTCCTAATGGGCCATGTGTATTAACACATATACATATAAACACACCATAAGACTCAAGCCCAAACTAAATAAGACCACTAAGGCTTGGAATCACAATTTAAAGCCGAATCTAATCACCTAGCCCACTTTATTAAACAAATACTTAATATCTATATCTATATACACCTAAAATACAAAAAAAAATATAATAACACACACACACACACACACATAAGCCACGTCCAAGAGCACTTGGGGGGAGGGGAATCCTTGTTGTTGGGAATAGTGCCCTAGGACATTTGATGTGCCTAGATTTGTAATTGTCACATTTAAATAAAGTTATTTGATATCATTTATTTCTCGTTGATTATTATAATGTGTGCATGTTTTAATATTATAATAATCGAATAATAGTTATTCACGAATAATAAGATTATTCAAACGTCCCTGGTAAAATCGTGTTGAGTAGAGACTCAAGTGATTAATATACTAGTATAAGTTGGATTGATAATCATTGGATGATTATGCGTATGGTACGGATCAATCTTATGGGTACTGGTTGGAGAACAAATACTGGACCGACCCGCATTGAGATCACTGCATGGAAATGTCATAAGTGAATCTCAATATAAAAGTATGTCAATAAATCCTTGAACCTGAGATTATCATAGAGTCCAACATGATAACTGCTATGCCTTGACGTAATCCAACGTCATCTGAAACATGGTGATCATAAAGGTTAGCGATCGGGATTAGTGGGAGTCATGTAGAGGGCAATGAATAATCAAGATGGGAATTTGTCCCTCTCTTAGGTGAGAGAGATATCTGCTGGGCCCCTAGATAAGTAGGACTGAAGGAAATGCATGGCCATGCTCAAATAAAGAGTCATTTGATTCAATCAGTCTACTTAAGATCGAGAAAGCATTTGAACATAAATAAGTATGACAGACTCCATGACTTAGTTCAAATATGATATCACGTGACAAAGGGATTTGACACGTTAAAAGGTTTAATGAACTATTAACTTATATTATTTGAGTAATCATAATGTCTTGCTATATGCCGCTTATGATTTATTATTTAATAAGGTATTAAATAATTGCCAACATAATATAAGCCTTTTGGGTCGCACGTACGACAATTATAGACAAGTAGGAATAAATATCAACTGGGAATAATAAATATAATATTGGATATTAAATTTATAAGGAGATTAAATAATAAGTAATATATATAATATTAGATATTATATATATTGTATTATTTAATAAGTTGAGGGGCAACTAAGCAAATACTAGATTATTGAATCTAGGGATTACTTAGTATAGAGATCAATGACAAGGAGTTGTCATAAGAACTCAATCAAAAAAATGCCTCCCTCTCCAAGAAGAAGAAAAAGTCGACCTCTTCCTCATACTGTAGGAGAACGAAGTCGGTCGTCTAACCCTCTTCCCTTAGTTGATCTTGATCAATAGTACAATCCTTCTAGTAAGGAACTTGTGTTGTACTATTTATCAATATTATTCGTAAGGATCTAGCAACCCGGCTTGTGGAATTGGTCGTGTGTGGATCACCAAAAGAGGAAGTAGATATTCATCTGCTTCTAGTCCGGATCTAGAAGTGTTCAATCGGATTAAGGTAATTCGATTAACTCTTTAATTAAACAATTAAATTACTGCATGAGATCCTAAATTGGGTTTTCTTATTTATTATTCTGCTGCGTTTTTACTCCGATTATTTTGTATTCGATGCATAGAAATCCCAACAGTGGTATCGGAGCCAACTTGCATGTAATTTAATTGTTTGTGTAGAACATATTTATGTGTAAATTATGTTCTTGATTATGTTTATAAAATATGGATTTTATAAAATAATTTTTCTGGTTTAATTTGATTAAATCGGATCGTCAAAATTAATTTTACGGATGTTGCAAATCCCGCTTCCAGAATCGCTCGAACAGACCGTTCCGAGACGGGTCGGGTCGGTTTTGGGTCGGGTCAGAGCTGGACCCGCGAGCTAATTTTATTAGCAAAAAATGTTTTTGCAATTGAAGGGTTTCGAACCCTGGTCATCTGCCGGCCTTTCCGCCGACTTAACATGTGCGCTGCGATTTTGTTTTGGAAACAATACACGAAAGGTTTTATTAAAGGCAAATAAATCTGTTTTAAATATTGCAAAGATAATTCCGCAAAAACTGGGATTCGATCCCGCGCCATTCGGCTTTCCTTCAGCAACACTTACCATCTCGGCTGGATCCCGTTTTTGGTAACTTTTCAGTAGTTCTTTTTATAAGCCCTTTTAATATAAAAGTAAATTTGGCAATAATAGTTTCAAAATGTTGCAACTGCAACCGCCGGGTTTTGAACCCGGGCGGACCTGTTCCCAGGGCAGAATGAGAACCATCTCGGCCAAGTCCAGATTTATTCACTTTTGACACAGTTTTAATTTATTGTCTGATTGTTAGACAAATTGATTATTTAGTATATTACATGCTTTATTAACTATTTGATAATTATTTATGGTATGTGTGTGGTGTATGGCATGACCATAAATTGACCAACGTGATTGGATAATTTAATTTCTTATGGGTTGGTTTTACGGCCTGCGTGTCGTTTAATTATAATTGATTTTACGGCCTGCGAGTCGTCTATTTAAATTGTTTATTATTTTACGGCTTGCGTGTCGTTTGCACTTCTTGTAATTTAATTTATTAGTGTAGTATTAAATTTCATTACTGTAATGAAGACAAGAAGGACGAGAAAGACGGACTCGAGGAGCCAATTGATCGCGTATGACGTTCCAAGGAGTTGGGAAGATCAATGAAGACCATATTTAACCCTTTAGATGACCTTTGTGATTTTCATGTTGGCTCATGAAAATCACGTTGGGATTATGGTCATGCTATACACGGTCCTATGCTTTATTGTCATGTGATGCGATGTATGTTTAAATTTATGCATGTATGTGATGCTATGTATGTTTAGATGTATGTTAGCAAACATAGACATTAACATAGAATAAAAATCCCTCGTTAAAATTTTAATGTCGTTCATTTGAAAAACACCTATCAAGACTTCGATCATCATTAGTGGGTCATGCCAAAGCTGGGCACTCGGATTACCTTAGTAAGGTAGGATAGGTAATGGTGATACCTATACGTTTAATGAATTTGGAAATTAAAATAGTTTTTAACCTTAAGGCATAAGATGGGATTATAACATGCTTGGGCATACGATGCCAAATCCGATGATATAATCTAAGAGTTACATATGATGTGATCGATAAAGAGTTATCCACCTAAAGTAGCTCAATTCTAGGCGTCATGCCAAAGCTGAGTTTAGGATTGTGCGAAATGGGATCTTAGCCCACTAAAATTACAAATGTTGTAAATTGAGGTTACTTTGTTTTAGTGGGAGTATTTTTCGAGAAATAAAATAATGTGACTAAATATTTTGCATATTGAATTTTGTAGAATGGCATCAAACAACACATCCACCATTTCACTGCGATCCGTCCTTGAGAAGGACAAGCTCCAAGAAAATGGCAGCAACTATCTGGATTGGATCCGGAGCCTGAGAATAGTTCTCAAGCAAGAAAGAAAGTTGTATGTTCTTGAGGAAGAAATTCCCGATGAGCCAGCTGACAATGCAAACAAAGCAACAAAAGACAAATAGAAGAAACATTGTGATGATTCCATTGATGTCGGTTGTCTTATGTTGGCCACCATTTGTCTAGAACTTCAGAAGAATCTGGAGGAAATGGAGGCTTATGAGCTAAATGCACACCTCAAGGAAACTTTCTCGAAGCATGCTAGGCAAGAGAGGTATGAGACCTTTCAAGCCTTGTATGCTTGCAAGATGGTTGAGGGGACATCTGTCAGTGCTCACGTGCTCAAGATGAAAGGATATATTGATCATCTTGAAAGTATTGGTTTTTCACTTTCTAAGGAGCACTCCACGGATGTGATCCTAAACTCATTGCCCGAAAGTTTCGGTGTAATATCTGCGATTTCGATTTCTAATAATTTTTTTTCTGGTGTAATTCCATCTTAGCAACTCCATTGTGACCGTTTCCTCATTCCGAGAATGATTAATTCTACACTTTTTGTCATCCGAGTTCATCTCGGTGTCGTTCTGTTGAATTCCGTATTCTTAAGCGACTTTTCCACGTATGAGTTCGACTTTATAAAATCACCATTAATTCTTGGAAACTCCAAAAATTCTGAGTCTTTTCAATATTATAGAGAATCAAGTTAGCTTTCAAATGGTTCAAGCAGTGAGTCAATCGGAGTCCGGACGAAGGAGTTATGGTCGAAATAGCTAAGGCTGCACTATATGCCTTTTTATGCTGGAGCGGACTGTACCGCGGGCCGCGGCCCCTTCTGGCCGGGCCACGGCACAAAAGCAGTGTACTATGCAGTTTTTGGCCGTGGGCCGCGGCACACTCATCCTATGCCGCGGCACACAGTACAGTTTTGCCTATATGAGCGTTTTCTTATGGAATCATCCTCATTTCATCACTTTCCTTCTTCCTCTCCTCATTGGGCGATTTGTGGGCGATATTTTGGGCGATTTAGCATCATCAAACTCAAATAATTTCATCTTCTTCAAGTTGTGGTGTGGATTAACAACATGTTTGTGGATTCTTCATCCTAATCAAGGTAATTTCTTGAAATCTCCTAAAATTTGATTTTTGGGAGTTTTGGCTTTTATTTCATTTTCCGTCCGAATTCGAAGAATCGGTTGATGTTTGTAAACATTATTAATCATGTTCTATGGATTGTATATCCATATCTTCAATTCGTTCAACCCGATTGATGATTCTTAAGTTCTTGAGGAACTTTGAACATTTATTGTTCGATTAAATGTCTCAAAGAGTTTCCTTCGATCGTTGTCTTGTTTTCATTCGATATTGTGTTATTGAATGAATTGTATTTCATTTAAGGATGTTTGAGTGCTTATATTTATCGGAGGATGCCGTTCGTTGTTCGTGGAAGGATTTCATCGCCTTCGGTTGAGGCAAGTTTTATACTTGTACTAGTCAATGAGATTAATGTTATCATATATGTGTATGAATGTGTTGTATCTGTAATACCCGAGATTTCTGTATGTAATTGGAATTTGTGATATTGTAATGATTGTACTTTTGTCTGAGTACTATTCTCCGTATTTCATAATCCGATGTTGTCGAGCGTTTAATTTCGTGTTTGTGATTTAAAGATTGTATTCTGCGCATGTAGCGCACGCTATCGGCTACGTTTAGCGTGCGCTAACGTGAAGTAATAGCGCACGCTACTGAGGGTCATTAGCGCACGCTATGCGTGGTCAATTTGATTGAGACGTGCGGTAGGTGAGATCGCCGGGGACCGCCGGATCGTGTCGGGATGTACAGGACGGCTTTCGGGAAAAGCCGAGTCAACGCCTTAGCGCACGCTACAGGTATATGCGTAGCGCACGCTAAGTGCTGAGTACGATTAAGTCGGTGATCCGTTAGCGCACGCTACGAAAGGTGGTCTAGCGCGCGCTAATAGCCATTTCTTATAAATAGACAAAGATCCTATTCGTGATTTCAGTTCTTTCTTCTCCCATTACCCGAATTCTTACACTTAGAACATAACTTCCATCATCCTAAACACTTCATATCAACATCCTAGTTCGTGATAGAAGATCGTATATCATTGGAGATTGGTGTTCAAGCTTTCGGTGTTGGATTGCTTCAATTTCCTCCGTGTTCTTCACTACCTTGAGGTAGGTGATTCTTCACCAATACTAGTAGTGTTCTATAGGATGTTGATCATGTTCATCTAGTCAGTTAGATTCGTTATTAGTCGTACATCATGTGTTAGAAGGATATTTTCGACGTTTCGACACTTATTCATCGTATGGACCATTGAACCTTTTAGTATGTGGATTCCTGAGAATGTTATGTATCTTCAAAACCAATCGACTAGTATATGAAGATTACCTAGTTCGTATGTTTTACGTAAGGAATCATATGTTTTGGGACTTGGAATAATCGGAACTTGGTATATTTCTTGAAGATCAAAGATAAGATATGACGTTGAGATGATTATCCGTATATTTGTACCTCATGATCATGGAACTTCCACAAACCTTATTAGCATGACATGTTTGAGGATGACTTGTTGTATCAACATAGAATTCCTGAATTCACCACTTTTCAACCCAGTTTTTCCGTTAGCAGTATTCTGCCATGCAAGGTTAGCGCACGCTAACACATGTGAGTTAACGTGCGCTATCGGGGTTCAATTAACGCACAATACGTACGTAACGTACGTTATGTATCAGCCGATTCGAACTGTTAGTTCGTGGCTAGCGCACGCTAGTCTTCCACGATAGCGTACGCTAACAGGCCGGCTTAGCGCACGTTACGTAGAGTACGTAACGCACGCTAAGCAGTCCAGGAAGATTGTTTATTTGAGCTTTTCGGCCGTAGACCGAATTGTTAGGCCATTGTTCGACATGAGATGATTTGTATATCATTCCTTTTGTTAAGGTTCGAGCTTGTTACGTTGATCGAAGGAGGCGGCCTTCGAGTGTGTCGAGATCATTGAAGTGTTTCGTCCTTGCCATTTTCGAGGCAAGTATCATATGTTGAGTTCGATTTATCATGCATGTGGTTTTGTTCATATTGTTGAATATGAGATGTATTTCTAAAAATTATCATGATATTCGTTGTTATTTGTTCGTATTGATGAACATATTGAAATGCATATGTGTATGCATAGTTGATTGATTTATGGTATAAATGATCAGAGGGGATCATAAGGATCTATGCTGAGGGCGCTGGATCGAGTGTCCACCATGCGTTGGTCCGACGGGATCATCATGGGGATCTATGTTGAGGGCGCTGGATCGTTGGACGGGTTTTCCACCATGCGTTGGTCCGACGGGATCATCATGGGGATCTATACCAAGGGTGCTGGATCGCTGGATTACCCTGTATTGTGTTGATGGAATCGTGAGGATTCGCATCGTTGGATTCCTGTGGCGGAAGTCCGTTTTGCATGTTTTATGATGCATTGATGATTTATTGTATGATGATACTTGTACTAGCATTGTTTTGCTAACCCCTTCGGGGGTGGACATTGTTTTGATGTTCAGGTAGCCGAGGAGCGGGGAGGCAACCACAGTACCGACAGGACGATGAAATGGCTCAGTGATGTGGTTGATGTTATTGTTATTATGAATTGTCTTCTTGGTTCGTTTAGTACTCGAGTATGTCTGTTTTAATAAGGTCATTTCGATATGGTTGTATAAGTTAACTCATTTGATCGGTTGAATCAAATCTGTATTTGAACTTCAGTTGTTCGATTGAATTGTTTTTACACTTCTTTTAAAATTAGCCTTGTAAATCCTTATCTAAAGGGTTTACGGCGCTGTAATTATTCCGAATATCTCGTGGTGTTACAGAATATGGTATCGGAGTTAAGATTCATGGATATCTTGGCAGTCGGGTTAGTTGGGTCTGTTTACGTTATTTGATTATTGGTCGTTCGTAACATCACTGCTGAGCCAGCATCGTCGTGTGGACCGTGGTTGTAAGTTTCCTAATCTCGAATACTAACGTTTTATTTAATTCATGTCTTGTAAACATTAATGGATGTACTTTGAGAAAGTTTGTCCTGGATATTGAGTATTTATGTTTACAGTATGTTGAGAGGAGGTCGTGGACGCGGACGCGGTCGTGGACGCAGACGTGGAAATGCGAGGCAAGAAGAGTCGGTATCTACCCCAGAGATAACCGCTAGTCGAACGGCAAATAATAATGCAGATCCTAACGTGCCGGGAGTGCTTCAGCAGGTGGTTGCCCAGATAAACCAGTTTGCTCAAGTTGTGGATCGCATGCAGACGGCGATGGGACAGCAACATAACGTGGAAAATCGAGGAGATAGATGGCTTACCGAAGTGATTAAAGTGCACCCTCCGAAATTTGACGGTTCTGCTGAGACACTTTCTTGGGATCACTGGCTGAAGGAACTAGAGAAGATTTTTGCAGGGATTAACTGCCCCAACGATAGGAAGGTTCCGGTCGCCCAGTATCTTCTGACAGGGGAGGCTTTTGACTGGTGGGAGGCCATTCGACCGGAGGAGCACAATGTTGACTGGACGGAATTCAAATTAATGATGGAGGCGTAGTATTGTCCTCGTCCAGTTAGAGAAGCCCAAGTTCGGGAGTTTTTCTCACCACAAAATTCGGAAGCATCTGTGACGGACGTGATTAAGACTTTTAATCACCAGCTGACTTATGTGCGCCACTTGGTCAGGACCGAGGCGGAGAAGATTTTTCATTTTGACATGCGAATGAAGCCGGAAATTCAGCAGTATATGTCCGGATTTGAATGTACCACCTTGCGACAGTATCAGGACAAGGCGTTGGCCTATGATATGAAGGAGGCAGCAGTAGAGAAATCGACGGAAGCAAAGAAACAGAAGGTGTCTGGCAACTTCACGGAGAATAAGAGTAGCGGGCCTCGCAGGGGTCAGTCCTCTTTTCATACATCCAAGAGACCTCCGCATCCTTCTCGAGGTGGAAAGAAGTTCCGGGCAGCACCAACTGTTTCAGACGCAGGGAAGAAGTGTTATAACTGTGGCAAAGCGGGACATGTTCGACGTGATTGTTTCGCGCCTGCTGTGACCTGTTTCGAGTGTGGACAGGAAGGACATCGCGCAACATTTTGCGGGAATGCGACCCGATCTTTTGGTACTCGCACTCCAGCTCCAGTTCCGAAGGAGACGAGTGTGAACCAGACGCAGCAGAGTGGATTTCAGCAGCAGAACGCTGGGAAGAGAGAGACATCCAGTGCTGGGTCCGTTCCTCCGCGCCTGTACGAAATGAGGAAATCTGATGATCAGAACACAGCTGTTGCATCAGGTACGATTCAGATCCTTTTGCAACCAGTTAGTGTCTTGTTCGATTCGGGAGCTACGCATTCTTTTATATCTTTGAACTGTGTTAATCGTTTGAAAATCTTGTGCTTGTATAATTGTGAACCTTATGTTGTGGGATTACCGAGCGGAGAGAAAATTGTGGGAACCCTAGAAGCTAGGGATTTCCCAGTATCTATAGAAGGAAGAGAGTGGCCATCGAATCTCATTGTAGTTGACATCTACGGTGATGATTTAATTCTCGGAGATGATTGGCTCAACCATTATGGAGCTGTTCTGAATTACCGAGAGAGAGTCATTTCTATCATTACTGATGGCGGATCTGAACACTTATTCCGAGGATGGAGACCAGGAAGCTCGGGAAAATTGATCAAAGCAATGAAAGCCGTGAAATTACTGAAGCAGGGATGTCACGGACTTTGGTGCTATGCCATGAGGAAAGAGGAAGGAGTAGAGCTCTCGTCTATTTCAGTTGTGAATGAGTTCTCAGATGTATTTCCTGACGAACTACCTGGGTTACCTCCGCAGAGGGGAGTGGAATTCACTATCGAATTAGAGCCTGGAGCAGCTCCTATTTCCAGAGCACCATACCGCATGGCGCCAACCGAGATGTATGAACTCAAGAAGCAACTGGAGGAATTGTTACAGAAGGGATATATCCAACCTAGTGTTTCTCCTTGGGGAGCGCCCGTTCTCTTTGTCCGGAAGAAAGACGGATCCCTCCGGCTGTGTATTGAATACAGGGAGCTCAACAAGATGACGATCAAGAATAAGTATCCTATACCTCGGATCGACGACTTGTTTGATCAACTGCAAGGGGCAAGGGTATTCTCGAAGATTGACTTGCGATCAGGATACCACCAGTTGAGAATTAAGGAATCGGATATACCGAAATCTGCTTTCATATCCCGGTACGGGCATTATGAATTTGTAGTAATGCCATTTGGACTTACCAACACTCCTGCGGTATTCATGCAATTAATGAATCTGGTATTCTTGGAATACTTCGATAAATTTGTGGTCGTCTTCATTGACGACATCCTGATATATTCGAGAGATGCAGAGGAACATGCTGAACATTTACGTGTGGTTTTGAGCACCTTGAGGAAGGAACAGCTGTATGCAAATCTTTCAAAATGCGAGTTCTGGCTTAAGGAAGTAACCTTCCTTGGGCATGTGATATCAGCCGACGGAGTTCAGGTGGACCCGAAGAAGGTCGAAGCAATCTTGAAATGGGAAGCTCCTAAAAACGTGAAAGAAGTCCGAAGCTTCTTAGGACTTGCTAGATATTATCGTTCCTTTGTAGAGGGATTTTCCAAAATTGCTCATCCGCTCACTCAGCTGTTACAGAAAACTCAAAAGTTCTTGTGGAATGAGAAGTGCCAGGCTGGTTTTGAGGAACTTAAGAGGAGACTGACGACAGCACCTATATTAGCGCTGCCAGAGGGAACTGATGGATTCATGGTATACAGCGACGCTTCAAATCAGGGTTTGGGTTGTGTGTTAATGCAGAAGGATAAAGTGATTGCTTATGCTTCTCGGCAATTGAAACCGTACGAGATTAATTACCCGACTCATGATCTGGAGCTAGCAGCTGTGGTCTTTGCCTTGAAAATTTGGCAACATTATTTGTACGGCACTCATTGTCAGATCTTTACAGATCATAAGAGCCTCAAGTATATTTTCAGTCAGAAATAATTAAACATGAGGCAGAGAAGGTGGCTGGAATTGATCAAGGATTACGACTTGGAGATTCTCTATCACCCGGGGAAAGCAAACGTAGTAGCCGATGCCTTGAGCCGAAAACCTGTTTCTCTTCGAGTGTTGGAAGCACTTACGCCCCAAACCAGTATTCAACGAGAACTGATCCGCGAGGGGATTGAAGTATGGGCACCAGGAATCCAAGGGCAACTTTATTTGATGGAACTGACTTCATCACTAGTCGAGGAGATCAAGTCTAAACAATTGAACGATTCTCTGATCCTTCGATTATGTGACGAAGTAAAGAAAGGAAAAGCCCCAGGATTCGTGATACAAGACAATGGAGTTACGAGATTTGAGTCGACTTTGCGTTCCCGAGGATGATGATTTGAGACGGACAATTTTGAAGGAAGCTCATAGCGCGCCCTATTCTATTCACCAGCGGTAGTAAGATGTATAAGGATTTAAAGCAAAACTTCTGGCGGGGGACTATGAAGAAGGACGTAGCGGAGTACGTTTCGAAGTGTTTGACTAGTCAGCAGGTTAAGATTGAACATCAACGACCTGCCGGAATGTTAAAGCCGCTTAGATCCCCGAGTGGAAGTGGGAGGATATCTCGATGGATTTCATCACTAGTATGCCAAGGACTAGAACGGAATGAACATGATTTGGGTTGTAGTTGATCGACTAACCAAGTCGGCTCATTTCCTGGGAATTAAAGATACATGGGGACCCGAGAGATTGGCACGAGTATTTATTGCGGAGATAGTCAAATTGCATGGGACGCCGAGGACCATTATTTCGGATCGAGATGGTCGCCGTGTCACATTTCGAAAGCGATTCACGTGGCCTGGGACCGAGCTCAACTTTAGCACAACTTATCATCCCCAACGGACGGTCATCCAAAGGACTATTCAAACTGTAGAAGACATGCTTAGAGCCTGTGCTTTGGATTGGTCAACTGATTGGGAAGTTCATTTGCCATTAGTTGAATTCACCTACAATAATAGTTGGCATGCTTCAATTAAGATGGCACCGTTTGAAGCTTTGTATGGGAGAAGATGCCGATCACCCCTATGTTGGGATGATTCTTCGGATTTGATCGGGACGGAACCGGAATTGATTATTCAGACTCAAGAGAAGATAGCCTTGATTCGAGAGAGACTGTTGACTGCCCAGAGTCGACAGAAGTCTTATGCAGATGTATGTCGTCGCCCTCTAGAGTTCGACGCTGGGGACCATGTACTATTGAAGGTGTCTCCTACACGAGGGATTTTCCGTTTTGGGAGGAGAGGCAAGCTTAGTCCGAGATATATCGGACCATTCGAGATCCTCGATAGAGTTGGAGATTTAGCATACAGGTTGGCCTTACCGCCATCGCTGAGTCACGTTCACAATGTGTTTCACGTATCCCAATTGCGGAAGTATGTACCGGACCCCAGTCACGTCATTGATTTCAACGAAATCGAGATAGCTAATGATGGCACCTTCGAAGAGAGACCAATCAAGATACTTGAGAGCCAGATCAAACAATTGAGGAATAAACCAATACACTTGGTTAAAGTACAATGGTCACGACATGGAGTCGAAGAGGCCACTTGGGAAACGGAGGACAGTATGAAGACTAGATATCCGGAGTTGTTTTCATCTTAAGTTTCGGGACGAAACTTCTTTTTAGGGAGGAAGGATGTAATACCCGAGATTTCTGTATGTAATTGGAATTTGTGATATTGTAATGATTGTACTTTTGTCTGAGTACTATTCTCCGTATTTCATAATCCGATGTTGTCGAGCGTTTAATTTCATGTTTGTGATTTAAAGATTGTATTCTGTGCATGTAGCGCACGCTATCGGCTACGTTTAGCGTGCGCTAACGTGGAGTAATAGCGCACGCTACTGAGGGTCATTAGCGCACGCTATGCGTGGTCAATTTGATTGAGACGTGCGGTAGGTGACATCTGGTCGGGGGACCCCTGTCGGATCGTGTCGGGATGTACCTGGACGGCTTTCGGGAAAATCCGAGTCAACGCCTTAGCGCACGCTACAGGTATATGCGTAGCGCACGCTAAGTGCTGAGTACAGTTAAGTCAGTGAGCCGTTAGCGCACGCTACGAGCAGGGTCTAGCGCGCGCTAATAGCCATTTCTTATAAATAGACAAAGATCCTATTCGTGATTTCAGTTCTTTCTTCTCCCATTACCCGAATTCTTACACTTAGAACATAACTTCCTTCATCCTAAACACTTCATATCAACATCCTAGGTCGTGATTGAAGATCGTATATCATTGGAGACTGGTGTTCAAGCTTTCGGTGTTGGATTGCTTCAATTTCCTCCGTGTTCTTCACTACCTTGAGGTAGGTGATTCTTCACCAATACTAGTAGTGTTCTATAGGATGTTGGTCATGTTCATCTAGTCAGTTAGATTCGTTATTAGTCGTACATCATGTGTTAGAAGGATATTTTCGACGTTTCGACACTTATTCATCGTATGATCCATTGAACCTTTTAGTATGTGGATTCCTGAGCATGTTATGTATCTTCAAAACCAATCGACCAGTATATGAAGATTACCTAGTTCGTATGTTTTACGTAAGGAATCATATGTTTTGGGACTTGGAATAATCGGAACTTGGTATATTTCTTGAAGATCAAAGATAAGATATGACGTTGAGATGATTATCCGTATATTTGTACCTCATGATCATGGAACTTCCACAAACCTTATTAGCATGACATGTTTGAGGATGACTTGTTGTATCAACATAGAATTCATGAATTCACCACCTTTCAACTCAGTTTTTCCGTTAGCAGTATTCTGCCATGCAAGGTTAGCGCACGCTAACACATGTGAGTTAACGTGCGCTATCGGGGTTCAATTAATGCACAATACGTACGTAGCGTACATTATGTATCAGCCGATTCGAACTGTCAGTTCGTTGCTAGCGCACGCTAGTCTTCCACGATAGCGTACGCTAACAGGCCGGCTTAGCGCATGTTACGTAGAGTACGTAGCGCACGCTAAGCAGTCCAGGCAGATTGTTTATTTGAGATTTTCGGCCGTAAACCGAATTGTTAGGCCATCGTTCGACTTGAGATGATTTGTATATCATTCCTTTTGTTAAGGTTCGAGCTTGTTACGTTGATCGAAGGAGGCGGCCTTCGAGTGTGTCGAGATCATTGAAGTGTTTCGTCCTTGCCATTTTCGAGGCAAGTATCATATGTTGAGTTCGATTTATCATGCCTGTGGTTTTGTTCATATTGTTGAATATGAGTTGTATTTCTGAAAATTCTCGTGATATTCGTTGTTATTTGTTCGTATTGATGAACATATTGAAATGCATATGTGTATGCATAGTTGATTGATTTATGGTATAAATGATCCGAGGGGATCATAAGGATCTATGCTGAGGGCGCTGGATCGAGTGTCCACCATGCGTTGGTCCGACGGGATCATCATGGGGATCTATGCTGAGGGCGCTGGATCATTGGACGGGTTTTCCACCATGCGTTGGTCCGACGGGATCATCATGGGGATCTATACCAAGGGCGCTGGATCGCTGGATTACCCTGTATTGTGTTGATGGAATCGTGAGGATTCGCATCGTTGGATTCCGGTGGCGGAAGTCCGCTTTGCATGTTTTATGATGCATTGATGATTTATTGTATGATGATACCTGTACTAGCATTGTTTTGCTAACCCCTTCGGGGGTGTACATTGTTTTGATGTTCAGGTAGCCGAGGAGCGAGGAGGCAACCACAGTACCGACAGGACGATGAAATGGCTCAGTGATGTGGTTGATGTTATTGCTATTATGAATTGTCTTCTTGGTTCGTTTAGTACTCGAGTACGTCTGTTTTAATAAGGTCATTTCGATATGGTTGTATAAGTTAACTCATTTGATCGGTTGAATCAAATCTGTATTTGAACTTCAGTTGTTCGATTGAATTGTTTTTACACTTCTTTTAAAATTAGCCTTGTAAATCCTTATCTAAAGGGTTTACGGCGCTGTAATTATTCCGAATATCTCGGGGTGTTACAGTATCATTCCGAGACTTAGTCTCTTCATGAATTCATTGATATTAAGAGATCGTTCGATATGATACCTTTCGGCAATTATGCCAAATGTTTTTATTTTTTGTTAATGGCCGGTTCAAGGCATTGTGATACTCGTTGTTAATGTTATTATCGATCACCGGTTCGCGGTATCGATGTATCGATCATTGTTGTTGATATTAATGTCGATTTAAGACGTCGTTGTAATCATTGCTATTAATGTTGGAGTTTTGTCCTTGATGTTGTTTTGGCCGATTAAAGGCGTTGACGTATTCATTTCTTCTCTTCGTTGTCGGTAACCGATTAAAGGTGCCGAGACATCCTTCGTATCATTGTTATCGATTGGCCGTTCTAAGGCAATCGAGGTGTTCAATTATTCATCATATCATTGTTATCGGTTGGCCGTTCTAAGGCAATCAAGTATTCACTCATTCATCGTGTCATTGTTATCGATTGGCCGTTCTCAGGCAAATCGAAGTGTTCAGTCATTCATTGTATCATTGTTATCGATTGACCATTTTAAGGCAATCAAGGTATTGAATCATTTGCTGCATCATTGTTATCGGTTAGCCATTCTAAGGCAATTGAGGTATTGAATTAGGGTTGTCGAGGATAGTTCCCATCCGTTGTGTCGTTGTTATCGATTGACTACTCTAAGGTAATCGAGGTATTGAATTGGGACTGTCGAGTACAATGCCCATCCGTGAGTCATCATTATCGTGTTGGCCGACTCAAGGTAGCACACTATCAAAATTGTGATACGGCTTCGTGCCGTGGCTTCAGCCCTAATTGTGATATGGCTTCGTGCCGTGGCTACGGCCCTAATTGTGATACGGCTTCGTGCCGTGGCTTCGGCCCTAATCGATACAGCTTCGGGCTGTCTTGGCTTCATGTGATTGTGATATTTGACAGCTTCGGCTGAGTGGCTTTCAAGCCTTTATTATTGTCCTCTATAATTTCATTGGAGCCTTCGGGCATTGTGATTCATAATTAATTAAGTTATGGTTTGGTTCATGTCGTGTAATTCATTGTGGTACTCTATAATTATGATTCGCCATTGGGCATTTACGTTCTAACCTGTCGAACAGGTATTAATAGTATGCCGTGGGCATAGTATTTCAGGAATGCTCGGTTCTTACATTGGTTTGTGAGCATCTCGTATTATTATTATTATCATTGTACCGTTTCATTCTGCCTTTGGATGCATATCATGTTATCCATGTATTTGATATTCATTATCTAGATGACTGACCCCGTGGGAGCGGAACATGTTTTCATGTTTTAGGTGCTTGCGAGGAGAGAGTTTAGACACAGGGGCATGATGATGGCGACGAGGCATTCAGGCGATACTAGTCCGAGTTGTTCATGTTGGTCAGTCAGTTGGAGTGTTCTTCAGTCTGTCAGTCATTGTCATTATGTATTACCCGAGCAGATGCTCGTGGATGTTGTTGTATTTTATTTTTGGCTATGTAGGACCATCGTTGTCGTTGAAATTTCTTATCGGAATATTGTGTCGGATATCATGGTAGGGACTATGATTTCCCCTTGTTGTTTAATTTAATGTATTTTAGTCCTGTTCGCCTGGTGGATCTCCTGGCGTGGGGTCCACGGCACTGTAATAACCCAATAGGATTTGGGGGTGTTACAGAAGATGGTATCGTAGATTTTGGGTTGTGAGATACCCTGATATGTGAGTTATGTGGCTCTACCGATGCGGTAGTAGTGGGACTGTCAGGTTATGACAATCTGGACCGTCGGGTTTTGTGAGTCGTAATATTAGTACGACTGCACGAGTCATTCATTCATCGAGTCGTCGTCAGTTGGGACTAGTGTGAGACCTCGAAGCTTCGTATGACCTGTGTAAGGACTCGATTCTCTTTATGTTCATACATTCATCATGTCATTAATTGTTCATGCTTTGTTGAAACCTATATGTGATATTAGTGTTATGATTGATTCATGACTAATTGGTTTGGAGCACGTGTGACTTGTGTAAGCATTAAGGATCAACTCATTCATCAGTTAATAATCCTCAATCATCATTTTGATCTCATCACTCAGTTAATTCATTCATTACTCAGTCAATATCATTCATCACTCAGTTAATTCATTCATCACTCAGTTAATTCATTCATCACTCAGTTAATATCATTCATCACTCAGTTAATTCGTTCATTACTCAGTCAATATCATTACTCAGATAATTCATTCATCACTCGGTTAATTCAGTCATCACTCAGTCAATATCATTCATCACTCAGTCAATATCATTCATCACTCAGTTAATTCGTTCATCACTCAGTCAATATCATTACTCAGATAATTCATTCATCACTCGGTTAATTCATTCATCACCCAGTCAATATCATTGCTCAGTTAATTCATTCATCACTCAGTCAATTCCTTCATCACTTAGTCAATCTCATTGTTCAGATTAATTCATTAATCATTTAGTCAATCTCACTATTCAGTCAATTCATTCATCACTCAGTCGATCTCATTGCCCAGTTAATTCGATCATCACTCTGTCAATCTCATTGTTCAGTCAATTCATTCATCACTCAGTCAATCTCATTGTTCAGTCAATTCATTCATCACTCAGTTAATCTCATTTTTCAGTTAATTCATTCATCACTCAGTCAATGTCATTGTTCAGTAAATCCATTCATCACTTAGTCAATCTCATTGCTCAGTCAATTCATTCATCACTCAGTTAATCTCATCGCTCAGTTGATTCATTCATCACTCAGTCAATCTCATCGCTCAGTTAATTCATTATCACTCAGTCAATCTCATTGTTCAATTAATTCATTAATCATCCAGTCCATCTCACGGTTCAGTTGTTGATCTTGTGAATCAAATTTTCAACCTTGTTAACCTTTTCAAGGTGATCATTTCAGGAATTTCATCAGATAGTCTTGTCACCTCACTTGATCTTTCATGCGATCTTATCATATTCCGGCATCATGTCGACGATCGTTTTATTGCATTATTAATGCATTCATTGTGTTAGAGCATGTATGCTCATTGTTATCATTCCATCTCGTAATCATAATGCAATCTTCATACGAGATCTGTAATTATCACGTGACTTTCCTGCCTCGGTATGGAAAGAGTTGTCAGAGGGACATCGGACTCCGACGTCCAAGAGATCATTTTCTAGTCGTCTTCGTGGTGGGAGAGCATCTTCATCTCAGACGAAGAGTTCGACTGTTGTTTGCTTTAACTGCGATACAATAGGACATTCATCACCGGTTTTGAGTAAGTTAATTCTTGCTCGGTAATAGGATAATCATTCATTTCATCGCCATTCAATCATTCGCATAAGTCATTCATCATATATCAATCACGTTGAGACTTATAATTATCAAACTAATCATTCACTTCACGGGGAACAATGGTTCCAATCCTTTCATTTGAGTTATCACTCATTGCGTTATTAGTTCACCTCGGTGAGTCATTCTTGATCCTTGTCGGATTTCTAATCATTTATCATTCATCATAGTCACTCTCATTTTTGGTAACCTTTCGGGGTCATATTAAGCAGTGAGTTCAGATTTGAGTCTTTGTTGAATCGTTGGGATCGAGGAGATCGATGATATGGAGGATATCGATGTTGGGTACATTTTAAATGTAGCCTTGTCTTTCGGATGACTGTATAACTCAATTCGTAATAATGTATCGTGGTTGTGGATCATTTATTGTTGATCTATTTTAAAATGATCGTATTTGAGAATCTTAAGATTTTGAGATCATTTGATGCATTCCTTTTGGTGTTTTACTGAGATTTCATGATAATCTGGGTGATTGTTTATTGTGATTCGAGACGTCAAGTCATGGGGACTTGGGGGTGCGATAGATATGGTTCCGAGGACTATATGTGCATTGCTGTTCTTCTTTGAAGGTGAATCAGTGTTTGTATGGGCATCCGATGCCGATGAGAAGCGAGCTTTCAGTTCTGGTGTATCTCATTGAGTTTTCCTGGCGGAATATTACTTCTCCCAACTTGTCTTAAGTTAAGGGACGAAACTTCTTTTAAGGGGAGTAGTATGTAATATCCGCGATTTCGATTTCCAATAACTTTTTTTTTCTGGTGTAATTCCATCTTAGAAACTCTATTGTGACTGTTTCCCCATTTCGAGAATGATTAATTCTACACTTTTTGTCATCCGAGTTCGTCTCGGTGTCGTTCTGTTGAATTTCGTGTTCTTAAGCGACTTTTCCACGTATGAGTTCGAATTGGTAAAATCACCATTAATTCTTGGAAACTCCAAAAATTCTGAATCTTTTCAATATTGTAGATAATCAAGTTAGCTTTCCAATGATTCAAACGGTGAGTCAATCAGAGTCCGGACGAAGGAGTTATGGTCGAAATATCTAAGGTTGCACCATGTGCCTTTTTGTCTTTGGGAGCGGTCAGACCAAGGGCCGCCCCTTCCGACGGGCCGCGGCACAAAGGCGCAGTATCGGGCAGTTTTGGCCGTGGGCCGCGGCACACTCATCCTGTGCCGCGGCACACAGTACAGTTTTGCCTATATCAGCGTTTTCTTGTGGAATCATCCTCATTTCATCACTTTCCTTCTTCCTCTCCTCCTTGGGCGATTTGTGGGTGATATTTTGGGCGATTTAGCATCATGAAACTCAAATAATTTCATCTTCTTCAAGTTGTGGTGTGGATTAACAACATGTTTGTGGATTCTTCATCCTAATCAAGGTAATTTCTTGAAATCTCCTAAAATTTGATTTTTGGGAGTTTTGGCTTTGATTTCATTTTCCGTCCGAATTTGATGAATCGGTTGATGTTTGTAAACATTATTAATCATGTTCTATGGATTGTATATCCATATCTTCGATTTGTTCAACCCGATTGATGATTCTTAAGTTCTTGAGGAACTTTGAACATTTAGTGTTCGATTAAATGTCTCAAAGAGTTTCCTTCGATCGTTGTGTTCTTTTCGTTCGATATTATGTTATTGAATGAATTGTATTTCATTCAAGGTTGTTCGAGCTCTTATATTTATCGGAGGACGCCGTTCGTTGTTCGTGGAAGGATTTCATCGCCTTCGGTTGAGGCAAGTTTTATACTTGTACTAGTCAATGAGATTAATGTTATCATATATGTGTATGAATGTGTTGTATCATTCCGAGACTTAGTCTCTTCATGAATTCATTGATATTAAGAGATCGTTCGATACGATACCTTTCGACAATTATGCCAAATGTTTTTATTGTTCGTTAATGGCCGGTTCAAGGCATTGTCATACTCGTTGTTAATGTTATTATCGATCACCGGTTCGCGGTATCGATGTATCGATCATTGTTGTTGATATTAATGTCGATTTAATAAGTCGTTGTAATCATTGCTATTAATGTTGGAGTTTTGTCCTTGATGATGTTTTGGCCGATTAAAGGCATTGACGTATTCATTTCTCCTCTTCGTTGTCGGTAACCGATTAAAGGTGTCGAGACATCCTTCGTATCATTGTTATCGATTGTCCGTTCTAAGGCAATCGAGGTGTTCAATTATTCATCATATCATTGTTATCGGTTGGCCGTTCTAAGGCAATCAAGTATTCACTCATTCATCGTGTCATTGTTATCGATTGGCCGTTCTTAGGCAAATCGAAGTGTTCAATCATTCAGTGTATCATTTTTATCGATTGACCGTTTTAAGGCAATCGAGGTATTGAATCATCCGCTGCATCATTGTTATCGGTTGGCCATTCTAAGGCAATCGAGGTATTGAATTGGGGCTGTCGAGGATAGTTCCCATCCGTTGTGTCGTTGTTATCGATTGACCACTCTAAGGTAATCGAGGTATTGAATTGGGACTGTCGAGTACAATGCCCATCCGTGAGTCATCATTATCGTGTTGGCCGACTCAAGGTAGCACACTATCAAAATTATGATACGGCTTCGTGCCGTGGCTTCGGCCCTAATTGTGATACGGCTTCGTGCCGTGGCTTCAGCCCTAATTGTGATACGGCTTCGTGTTGTGGCTTCGGCCCTAATTGTGATACGGCTTCGTGCCGTGGCTTCGGCCCTAATTGTGATACGGCTTCGTGCCGTGGCTTCGGACCTAATTGTGATACGACTTCGTGCCGTGGCTTCGGCCCTAATCGTCTGACTTCTGGCATCTTGGCTTCATGTGATTGTGATATTTGTGACTTGGTGGCGGCTTTCAAGCCTTTATTATTGTCCTGGTAATTTCATTGGAGCCTTCGGGCATTGTGATTCATAATTAATTCAGTTCTGGTTTGGTTCATGTCGTGTAATTCATTGTGGTACTCTATAATTATGATTCGTCGTTGGGCATTTACGTTCTAACCTGTCGAACAGGTATTAATAGTATCCCGTGGGCATAGTATTTCACGAATGCTCAGTTCTTACATTGGTTTGTGAGCATCTCGTATTATTATTATCATTGTACCGTTTCATTCTTCCTTTGGATGCATATCATGTTATACATGTATTTGATATTCATTATCTGGATGACTGACCCCGTGGGGGCGGAACATGTTTTAGGTGCTTGCGAGGAGAGAGTTGAGACACAGGGGCATGATGATGGCGACGAGGCATTCGAGCGATACTAGTCCGAGTTGTTCATGTTGGTCAGTCAGTTGGAGTGTTCTTCAGTCTATCAGTCATTGTCATTATGTATTACCCGAGCAGATGCTCGTGGATGTTGTTGTATTTTATTTTTGGCCATGTAGGCCCATCGTTGTCGTCAAAATTCCTTATCGGAATATTGTTTCGGATATCATGGTAGGGACTATGATTTCCCATTGTTGTTTAATTTAATATATTTTAGTCATGTTCGCCTGGTGGATCTCCTGGCATGGGGTCCACGGCACTGTAATAACCCAATAGGATTTGGGGGTGTTACATTCGGTCAGTTCATTATGAACTATAATATGAATGAGAAGGAGAAGTCCATTGCTGAGCTGCATGGGATGCTTAAAACGACTGAGCAGAATATTAAGAAGAAACCAAGCCATGTGTTAATGGTCAGCAAAGGGAAATCCTTTAAGAACAAAGGCAAGGGCAAGGGTAAGGCAAAAGTTGCCAAATCTAAAGACCCTACTAAGCCGGGTTTCAAGGCTAAAGCTCCCTAAGATGGAAATTGCCATCATTACAATAAACCAGGACACTGGAAAATAAATTACAAGATTTACTTGGAATACCTAAAGCGTACCAAGGGCAGTGAGACTGCCACAGGTATATTTGTTATATAAGTTAACTTATCTACCTCTAACTCCTGGGTATTAGATACTGGATGTGGATCTCACATTTGTACAAATGTGCAAGGGTTGAGAAGCTGTAGAGAACTGAAGAAAGGGGAAGTAGATCTAAGAGTCGGCAATGGAGCAAGAGTTGCTGCACTAGCCGTAGGAACTTATGATCTAGTTTTGCCCAATGGGCTTTTGTTAGTTTTGAACAATTGCTATTATGTTCCTGCTATGAATAGGAATATTATTTCAGTTTCTACATTAGATTGTGAAGGTTACAGTTTTCTTATTAAGAATAAGATCATTCGTATTTTCTTTGATGACTTGCTTTATGGTACTGCAAAGTTATATACTGGCCTTTACAATATTGATCTAGATGAGTCCGACACTTTGGAATACTATAACATTGCATCCAAGGAACCTAAACTCAATGATTCTAATCCGACTTACTTGTGGCATTGTCGACTTGGTCACATAAACGAGAAATGCATTTCTAAACTCCATAATGATGGACTTTTAGACTCTTTTGACTATGAATCATATGGGACATGCGAATCTTGTTTATTGGGCAAGATGACGAAGAATCCTTTCACCGGTCATGGAGAAAGGGCTAGTGATCTGTTAGGCCTAATACATACTGATGTATGCGGACCTCTTAGCACTCATTGTGGTACTCTATATGTAACACCCCCAATCCGCTCAGGGATATTACACGCCGTAGAACCTTTCCTCAAGGATCTACCAGGCTGGTAACGACATATAACAACTCAACCATGCCTTTCAGGCTAAAATGACTCAGTAGACCGATTTGGTCTTTCCACAAATACATACAACTCAAATACAACTCATGCCCACGCAGGGGACAAAATACAACCACACCCGTACAACGGGAACAATATAGCTGCGGAAAAATAGAGTACAACTGAACCAATAAACAAAGTACGGTTCCTCATGTGATTAGTATCGATCATCTTTCATCATCCTTCCTGCCGACCCTGTGTTATGCTCCAAAACCTGAATGCAAAAACAGACATCCACCCCCCGAATACTCGGGGGTTAGCAAAACTCCACTGTTTTGCTAGTGCAAGAACAAAGGGCAAATACGAGCCATACAATTCACATCCCACGAATAACAATAACCGAGGATCCTCAAAGATCCAAACGAAACGAAAAGTACTTCCCAAGGCAAGGGTTTGAGAAAACATTTCAAAATCGAAATATCATAAATCAATGGAAGTAATTTATAAAACGGTTTAGAATGCCATCGAGAGTTTTAATAGAAGAAAATTTAGGATTATCAAATCCTACTTTTCAAAATCCAAAAGATAAAAGGGGTCACCGCCCCAAAGGTTTACTTTAGAAAAATGACATTTACCAAACCGTTGGGATTTTAGCCCCAAATCCAGAAACGACTTTTATAAAACCATTGGGCTTTTAGCCCCAAATCTCATCAACTCACAGGACACGAGAACGACAACAAGGTTCGTCTTCCAACATCAAAATCCACAAATAAAGGATTTAAAACAAACAACAAAATACTCTAGTGCCATCCTAGCCAAGTAAGCCAAACGAACAACTTACCTCTTACACACTTAGTCAATGCATGCAATCATGAAAGCCGTTCAAAAGCACTCATTTCCGGAAATGCCAATATCAAATCACATTTGTAAAATTCACCACAATTAACCGTCGATCCACACCTCCGTGGACCCTATCGAGACCCGTCGGATCTAACCCGTAGTGGTTAAAAGCAAAGCTCGTCGATCCACACCTCCGTGGACCCCTACCGAGACCCCGTCGGATCTAACCCGTAGTGAGCATACACACACACACACGTTACACATGCAATACTAATATGCTAAGAATGTAAGTTCATTAAGAATACTCACTAGAGATGGCCATTAACTCGACACCATTATCAAACTCTTCAAAACTCAAGCGCGGAAAAGTCGCTAAAAAGCACGGAACTCAACAAAACAACACCGAAACGAACTCGGATGTCAAAAAGTGTAGAATTAATCATTCTCAGAATGACGAAACGGTCATGAGCGAGTCGTCAAAACGGACTCCGTCCGAAAAAAGAAATTTACCGAAAATCGAAAATTGCGGATATTACACTATAATTATGATTCTCCGTTGGGCATTTATGTTCTAGCACATCGAGCAATTATTAATAGTATGCCGTGGGCACGGTATTTCACGAATGCTCGGTTCTTACATTGGTTTGTGAGCATCTCGTATTATTATTATCATTGTCTGTTTCATTATGCCTTTTGATGCATATCATGTTATACATGTATTTGATATTCATTATCTGGATGGTGACCCAGTGGCGGAACATGTTTTCATATTTTAGGTGCTTGCGAGAGAGAGTTGAGACACGGGGGCATGATGATGGCGGCGAGGCATTCGAGCGATACTAGTCCGAGTTGTTCATGTTGGTCGATCGATTGGAGTGTTCTTGATCTATCGATCATTGTCATTATGTATTACGAGCGGATGCTCGTGGATGTTGTTGTATTTTATTTTTGGCCATGTAGGCCCATCGTTGTCGTCAAAATTCCTTATCGGAATATTGTTTAGGATATCATGGTAGGGACTATGATTTCCCATTGTTGTTTAATTTAATATATTTTAGTCATGTTACTTTGGTGGATCTCTGGCATGGGGTCCACGGCACCGTAATAACCCAATAGGATTTGGGGGTGTTACATTCGGTCGATTCATTATGAACTATAATATGAATGAGAAGGAGAAGTCCATTCTTTAAATTTGCATGGGATGCTTAAAGCAGTAGCGAGAATATTAAGAAGAAACCAAGCCATGTGTTAATGGTCAGCAAAGGGAAATCCTTTAAGAACAAAGGCAAGGGCAAGGGTAAGGCAAAAGTTGCCAAATCTAAAGACCCTACTAAGCCGGGTTTCAAGGCTAAAGCTCCCTAAGATGGAAATTGCCATCATTACAATAAACCAGGACACTGGAAAATAAATTACAAGATTTACTTGGAATACCTAAAGCGTACCAAGGGCAGTGAGACTGCCACAGGTATATTTGTTATATAAGTTAACTTATCTACCTCTAACTCCTGGGTATTAGATACTGGATGTGGATCTCACATTTGTACAAATGTGCAAGGGTTGAGAAGCTGTAGAGAACTGAAGAAAGGGGAAGTAGATCTAAGAGTCGGCAATGGAGCAAGAGTTGCTGCACTAGCCGTAGGAACTTATGATCTAGTTTTGCCCAATGGGCTTTTGTTAGTTTTGAACAATTGCTATTATGTTCCTGCTATGAATAGGAATATTATTTCAGTTTCTACATTAGATTGTGAAGGTTCTGTTTTCTTATTAAGAATAAGATCATTCGTATTTTCTTTGATGACTTGCTTTGTAGTCTGCAAAGTTATATACTGGCCTTTACAATATTGATCTAGATGAGTCCGACACTTTGGAATACTATAACATTGCATCCAAGGAACCTAAACTCAATGATTCTAATCCGACTTACTTGTGGCATTGTCGACTTGGTCACATAAACGAGAAATGCATTTCTAAACTCCATAATGATGGACTTTTAGACTCTTTTGACTATGAATCATATGGGACATGCGAATCTTGTTTATTGGGCAAGATGACGAAGAATCCTTTCACCGGTCATGGAGAAAGGGCTAGTGATCTGTTAGGCCTAATACATACTGATGTATGCGGACCTCTTAGCACTCATTGTGGTACTCTATATGTAACACCCCCAATCCGCTCAGGGATATTACACGCCGTAGAACCTTTCCTCAAGGATCTACCAGGCTGGTAACGACATATAACAACTCAACCATGCCTTTCAGGCTAAAATGACTCAGTAGACCGATTTGATCTTTCCACAAATACATACAACTCAAATACAACTCATGCCCACGCAGGGGACAAAATACAACCACACCTGCATAACGGAACAATATAAACTGCGGAAAAATAGAGTACAATGAACGATAAACAAAGTACGGTTCCTCATGTGATTAGTATCGATCATCTTTCATCATCCTTCCTGCCGACCCTGTGTTATGCTCCAAAACCTGAATGCAAAAACAGACATCCACCCCCCGAATACTCGGGGGTTAGCAAAACTCCACTGTTTTGCTAGTGCAAGAACAAAGGGCAAATACGAGCCATACAATTCACATCCCACGAATAACAATAACCGAGGATCCTCAAAGATCCAAACGAAACGAAAAGTACTTCCAGAGGCAAGGGTTTGAGAAAACATTTCAAAATCGAAATATCATAAATCAATGGAAGTAATTTATAAAACGGTTTAGAATGCCATCGAGAGTTTTAATAGAAGAAAATTTAGGATTATCAAATCCTACTTTTCAAAATCCAAAAGATAAAAGGGGTCACCGCCCCAAAGGTTTACTTTCCGAAAAATGACATTTACCAAACCGTTGGGATTTTAGCCCCAAATCCGTAAAACGACTTTTATAAAACCATTGGGATTTTAGCCCCAAATCTCATCAACTCACAGTACACGAGAACGACAACAAGGTTCGTCTTCCAACATCAAAATCCACAAATAAAGGATTTAAAACAAACAACAAAATACTCTAGTGCCATCCTAGCCAAGTAAGCCAAACGAACAACTTACCTCTTACACACTTAGTCAATGCATGCAATCATGAAAGCCGTTCAAAAGCACTCATTTCCGGAAATGCCAATATCAAATCACATTTGTAAAATTCACCACAATTAACCGTCGATCCACACCTCCGTGGACCCCTATCGAGACCCCGTCGGATCTAACCCGTAGTGGTTAAAAGCAAAGCTCGTCGATCCACACCTCCGTGGACCCCTACCGAGACCCCGTCGGATCTAACCCGTAGTGAGCATACACACACACACACGTTACACATGCAATACTAATATGCTAAGAATGTAAGTTCATTAAGAATACTCACTAGAGATGGCCATTAACTCGACACCATTATCAAACTCTTCAAAACTCAAGCGCGGAAAAGTCGCTAAAAAGCACGGAACTCAACAAAACAACACCGAAACGAACTCGGATGTCAAAAAGTGTAGAATTAATCATTCTCAGAATGACGAAACGGTCATGAGCGAGTCGTCAAAACGGACTCCGTCCGAAAAAAGAAATTTACCGAAAATCGAAAATTGCGGATATTACACTATAATTATGATTCTCCGTTGGGCATTTATGTTCTAGCACAGCCGAGCAATTATTAATAGTATGCCGTGGGCACAGTATTTCACGAATGCTCGGTTCTTACATTGGTTTGTGAGCATCTCGTATTATTATTATCATTGTACCGTTTCATTATGCCTTTTGATGCATATCATGTTATACATGTATTTGATATTCATTATCTGGATGACTGACCCCGTGGGGGCGGAACATGTTTTCATATTTTAGGTGCTTGCGAGGAGAGAGTTGAGACACAGGGGCATGATGATGGCGACGAGGCATTCGAGCGATACTAGTCCGAGTTGTTCATGTTGGTCAGTCAGTTGGAGTGTTCTTCAGTCTATCAGTCATTGTCATTATGTATTACCCGAGCAGATGCTCGTGGATGTTGTTGTATTTTATTTTTGGCCATGTAGGCCCATCGTTGTCGTCAAAATTCCTTATCGGAATATTGTTTCGGATATCATGGTAGGGACTATGATTTCCCATTGTTGTTTAATTTAATATATTTTAGTCATGTTCGCCTGGTGGATCTCCTGGCATGGGGTCCACGGCACTGTAATAACCCAATAGGATTTGGGGGTGTTACATTCGGTCAGTTCATTATGAACTATAATATGAATGAGAAGGAGAAGTCCATTGCTGAGCTGCATGGGATGCTTAAAACGACTGAGCAGAATATTAAGAAGAAACCAAGCCATGTGTTAATGGTCAGCAAAGGGAAATCCTTTAAGAACAAAGGCAAGGGCAAGGGTAAGGCAAAAGTTGCCAAATCTAAAGACCCTACTAAGCCGGGTTTCAAGGCTAAAGCTCCCTAAGATGGAAATTGCCATCATTACAATAAACCAGGACACTGGAAAATAAATTACAAGATTTACTTGGAATACCTAAAGCGTACCAAGGGCAGTGAGACTGCCACAGGTATATTTGTTATATAAGTTAACTTATCTACCTCTAACTCCTGGGTATTAGATACTGGATGTGGATCTCACATTTGTACAAATGTGCAAGGGTTGAGAAGTCAGAGAATCAAGAAAGGGAAGTAGATCTAAGAGTCGGCAATGGAGCAAGAGTTCTTTGCACTAGCCGTAGGAACTTATGATCTAGTTTTGCCCAATGGGCTTTTGTTAGTTTTGAACAATTGCTATTATGTTCTGCTATGAATAGGAATATTATTTGGTTTCTACATTAGATTGTGAAGGTTCTGATTTTCTTATTAAGAATAAGATCATTCGTATTTTCTTTGATGACTTGCTTTATGGTACTGCAAAGTTATATACTGGCCTTTACAATATTGATCTAGATGAGTCCGACACTTTGGAATACTATAACATTGCATCCAAGGAACCTAAACTCAATGATTCTAATCCGACTTACTTGTGGCATTGTCGACTTGGTCACATAAGCGAAATGCATTTCTAAACTCCATAATGATGGACTTTTAGAATCTTTTGACTATGAATCATATGGGACATGCGAATCTTGTTTATTGGGCAAGATGACGAAGAATCCTTTCACCGGTCATGGAGAAAGGGCTAGTGATCTGTTAGGCCTAATACATACTGATGTATGCGGACCTCTTAGCACTCATTGTGGTACTCTATATGTAACACCCCCAATCCGCTCAGGGATATTACACGCCGTAGAACCTTTCCTCAAGGATCTACCAGAGTGTAACGACATATAACAACTCAACCATGCCTTTCAAGGCTAAAATGACTCGATGAGACCGATTTGGTCTTTCCACAAATACATACAACTCAAATACAACTCATGCCTGCGCAGGGACAAAATACAACCACACCGTCAACGGAACAATATAAACTGCGGAAAAATAGAGTACAATCGAACCAATAAACAAAGTACGGTTCCTCATGTGATTAGTATCGATCATCTTTCATCATCCTTCCCGCCGACCACGTGTTATGCTCCAAAACACGAATGCAAAACAGACATCCACCCCGAATACTGGGGTTAGCAAACTCCTTTGTTTTGCTAGTGCAAGAACAAAGGGCAAATACGAGCCATACAATTCACATCCCACGAATAACAATAACCGAGGATCCTCAAAGATCCAAACGAAACGAAAAGTACTTCCCGAGGCAAGGGTTTGAGAAAACATTTCAAAATCGAAATATCATAAATCAATGGAAGTAATTTATAAAACGGTTTAGAATGCCATCGAGAGTTTTAATAGAAGAAAATTTAGGATTATCAAATCCTACTTTTCAAAATCCAAAGATAAAAGGGGTCACCGCCCAAAGGTTTACTTTCGAAAAATGACATTTACCAAACCGTTGGGATTTTAGCCCCAAATCCAGTAAAACGACTTTTATAAAACCATTGGGATTTTAGCCCCAAATCTCATCAACTCACGATACGAGAACGACAACAAGGTTCGTCTTCCAACATCAAAATCCACAAATAAAGGATTTAAAACAAACAACAAAATACTCTAGTGCCATCCTAGCCAAGTAAGCCAAACGAACAACTTACCTCTTACACACTTAGTCAATGCATGCAATCATGAAAGCCGTTCAAAAGCACTCATTTCCGGAAATGCCAATATCAAATCACATTTGTAAAATTCACCACAATTAACCGTCGATCCACACCTCCGTGGACCCCTATCGAGACCCCGTCGGATCTAACCCGTAGTGGTTAAAAGCAAAGCTCGTCGATCCACACCTCCGTGGACCCCTACCGAGACCCCGTCGGATCTAACCCGTAGTGAGCATACACACACACACGTTACACATGCAATACTAATATGCTAAGAATGTAAGTTCATTAAGAATACTCACTAGAGATGGCCATTAACTCGACACCATTATCAAACTCTTCAAAACTCAAGCGCGGAAAAGTCGCTAAAAAGCACGGAACTCAACAAAACAACACCGAAACGAACTCGGATGTCAAAAAGTGTAGAATTAATCATTCTCAGAATGACGAAACGGTCATGAGCGAGTCGTCAAAACGGACTCCGTCCGAAAAAAGAAATTTACCGAAAATCGAAAATTGCGGATATTACACTATAATTATGATTCTCCGTTGGGCATTTATGTTCTAGCCTGTCGAACAGGTATTAATAGTATGCCGTGGGCACAGTATTTCACGAATGCTCGGTTCTTACATTGGTTTGTGAGCATCTCGTATTATTATTATCATTGTACCGTTTCATTATGCCTTTTGATGCATATCATGTTATACATGTATTTGATATTCATTATCTGGATGACTGACCCCGTGGGGGCGGAACATGTTTTCATATTTTAGGTGCTTGCGAGGAGAGAGTTGAGACACAGGGGCATGATGATGGCGACGAGGCATTCGAGCGATACTAGTCCGAGTTGTTCATGTTGGTCAGTCAGTTGGAGTGTTCTTCAGTCTATCAGTCATTGTCATTATGTATTACCCGAGCAGATGCTCGTGGATGTTGTTGTATTTTATTTTTGGCCATGTAGGCCCATAGTTGTCGTCAAAATTCCTTATCGGAATATTGTTTCGGATATCATGGTAGGGACTATGATTTCCCATTGTTGTTTAATTTAATATATTTTAGTCATGTTCGCCTGGTGGATCTCCTGGCATGGGGTCCACGGACCTTTGTAATAACTTGATAGGATTTGTGGGTGTTACATTCGGTCTTTTCATTATGAACTATAATATGAATGAGAAGGAGAAGTCCATTGCTGAGCTGCATGGGATGCTTAAAACGACTGAGCAGAATATTAAGAAGAAACCAAGCCATGTGTTAATGGTCAGCAAAGGGAAATCCTTTAAGAACAAAGGCAAGGGCAAGGGTAAGGCAAAAGTTGCCAAATCTAAAGACCCTACTAAGCCGGGTTTCAAGGCTAAAGCTCCCTAAGATGGAAATTGCCATCATTACAATAAACCAGACAACTGGAAAATAAATTACAAGATTTACTTGGAATACCTAAAGCGTACCAAGGGCAGTGAGACTGCCACAGGTATATTTGTTATATAAGTTAACTTATCTACCTCTAACTCCTGGGTATTAGATACTGGATGTGGATCTCACATTTGTACAAATGTGCAAGGGTTGAGAAGTCAGAGAGAATCAAGAAAGGGGAAGTAGATCTAAGAGTCGGCAATGGAGCAAGAGTTGCTGCACTAGCCGTAGGAACTTATGATCTAGTTTTGCCCAATGGGCTTTTGTTAGTTTTGAACAATTGCTATTATGTTCCTGCTATGAATAGGAATATTATTTCAGTTTCTACATTAGATTATGAAGGTTACAGTTTTCTTATTAAGAATAAGATCATTCGTATTTTCTTTGATGACTTGCTTTATGGTACTGCAATGTTATATACTGGCCTTTACAATATTGATCTAGATGAGTCCGACACTCTGGAAGTCTATAACATTGCATCCAAGGAACCTAAACTCAATGATTCTAATCCGACTTACTTATGGCATTGTCGACTTGGTCACATAAACGAGAAACGCATTTCTAAACTCCATAATGATGGACTTTTAGACTCTTTTGACTATGAATCATATGGGACATGCGAATCTTGTTTATTGGGCAAGATGACGAAGAATCCTTTCACCGGTCATGGAGAAAGGTCTAGTAATCTGTTAGGCCTAATACATACTGATGTTTGCGGACCTCTTAGCGCTCATACCAGAGGCGGATACCAATACTTCATTACATTCACCGATGATTTTAGCCGATATGGATATGTTTATCTTATGAAGTATAAACATGAATCTTTTGAAATGTTCAAAATATTCCAGAATGAAGTACAGAATCAACTTGGCAAGAAAATTAAAGCCCTTCGATTGGATCGAGGTGGCGAATACTTTAGCCAAGAGTTCGATGATCATCTTAGGAGTTGTGGAATTATTTCACAACTTACTCCTCCCGGAACACCTCAGCATAACAGAGTATCTGAGAGGAGGAATTGAACTTTATTAGATATGGTTCGATCCTTGATGAGTCGAACAGAGCTTCCATTATCATTTTGGGGCCACGCCTTAGAAACAGCAGCATTCACCTTTAACCGTGTTCCATCTAAAGCAGTTGAAAAGACACCATTTGAGAAATGGACTGGTAAAAGACCAAACTTGTCTTTTCTAAAGATCTGGGGTTGCGAAGCGTTCGTAAGGCACCAAGTGTTTGACAAACTGGCAGCCAGATCCGAAATATGTTTATTTGTGGGATATCCTAAGGAAACTAAAGGATATTACTTTTACAAGCCCGCAGAGAACAAAGTGTTTGTTGCTCGAAATGCTGTATTCTTAGAAAGGGAATTTATTTTCAAAAGAGACAGTAGGAGAAGAGTAATTCTCGAGAAAACTTGAGAACCACAAGAAGACATTGCTTCACCGATGGAAACCGAACAAGCTCAACAACCAGTTGAAGATCCCGTTCAAAGTACACAAGTCCCACGCAGATCTGATAGGATGCGACATGAACCTGAGAGATATGGTTATCTCGTAATAGAGGATGATGATGCATCGCTCATAGATGATGAGCCTAGTACCTATACAGAAGCTGTTTCAGGAGCAGAGTCCGAGGAATGGCTAGAAGCCATGAAGTCTGAGATGCAATCCATGTATGACAATCAAGTTTGGAACTTGATAGATCCACCTGAGGGTGTTAAAACCATTGGGTGCAAATGGGTCTATAAAAAGAAGAAAGACATGGATGATAATCTGCAAGCCTATAAAGCTAGACTAGTGGCAAAAGGTTATAGACAGATTCATGGTGTTGACTATTATAAGATCTTTTCGCCAGTAGTCATGCTTAAATCAATTAAAATTTTTTATTTGCCATTGTCGCATACTATGATTATGAAATATGGCAAATGGATGTCAAAATAGCATTCCTTAATGGAAACTTACTCGAGGATGTGTACATGACACAACCTGAAGGTTTTGTTCATCCAAAAAATTCTAAAAAGGTTTGCAAGCTTCAAAGATCCATTTATGGGTTGAAGCAGGCTTCTCGGAGCTGGAATCTTCATTTTGATGAAACTGTCAAAGAGTTTAGGTTCATTCAAAATGAAGAGGAACCTTGTGTGTACAAGAAGGTTAGTGGGAGAATAGTTGTTTTCTTAGTCTTATATGTAGATAACATATTACTCATTAGAAATGACATTCCCACCTTGCAGACAGTCGAGACTTGGTTGGGAAGTTGTTTCTCAATGAAAGACTTATGAGAAGCTGCTTACATTCTTGGGATAAATATCTATAGAGATAGATCAAAGAGATTGATTGGTCTGAGTCAAAGTACATACATTCATAAAATATTGAAGAGGTTCAATATGCAAGACTCCAAGAGAGGACTCTTGCCAATGTCACATGGCAATCATCTGAGTGAGACTCAGAGTCCTAAGACTCCTGATGAGCGAGCCCGCATGAGCAAGATACCATACGCTTCGGCTATTGGATCGATCATGTATGCCATGATTTGTACTCGACCAGATGTGTCGTTTGCTCTTAGTATGACAAGTCCATACCAATCGAATCCAGGTAAAAGTTACTGGACAGTAGTGAAAACCATCCTAAAGTACTTGAGAAGAACTAAGGATGATTTCCTAGTTTATAGAGGGGTGGGAAACGAGCTGGATGTAAGAGGTTACGCCGATGCAAGTTTCGAAACCGACAGAGACGATTTCAAATCGCAAACTGGTTATGTGTTTGTATTGAATGGAGGGGTTGTGAGTTGGAAGAGTTCCAAGCAAAGCACAGTTGCTGATTCTGTTACAGAAGCTGAGTACCTGGCAGCATCGGATGCAGCTAAGGAAGCCGTATGGATCAAGAAGTTCGTTACCGAACTAGGAGTGGTGCCGACCATCCAGGGTCCCATAAGCCTTTATTGTGACAATAATGGTGCTATTGCACAAGCTAAAGAGCCTAGGTCCCATCATCATTCCAAACATATACTCAGAAAATATCACCTAGTCAGAGAGATCGTCAGACGACGAGATATTACAATATGCAAAGTAGCAACGGAAGAGAATGTTGCAGATCCACATACCAAGCCTCTCTCACAAGGAAAGCATGTTGAGCATGCTAGAGCGATAGGACTAAAAGTCATGAATGAATGGTCCTACTGCAAGTGGGAGATTATTGGGAATAGTGCCCTAGGACATTCGATGTGCCTATATTTGTAATTGTCACATTTAAATAAAGTTATTTGATATCATTTATTTCTCGTTGATTATTATAATGTGTGCATGTTTTAATATTATAATAATCGAATAATAGTTATTTACGAATAATAAGATTATTCAAACGTCCCTGGTAAAATCGTGTTGAGTAGAGACTCAAGTGATTAATATACTAGTATAAGTTTGATTGATAATCATCGAATGATTATGCGTATGGTACGGATCAATCTTATGGGTATTGGTTGGAGAACTAATACTGGACCGACCCGCATTGAGATCACTGCATGGAAATGTCATAAGTGAATCTCAATATAACAATATGTCAATAAATCATTGAACCTGAGATTATCATAGAGTCCAACATGATAACTGCTATGCCTTGACGTAATCCAACGTCATCTGAAACATGGTGATCATAAAGGTTAGCGATCGGGATTAGTGGGAGTCATGTAGAGGGCAATGAATAATCAAGATGTGAATTTGTCCCTCTCTTAGGTGAGAGTGATATCTGCTGGGCCCCAAGATAAGTAGGACTGAAGGAAATGCATGGCCATGCTCAAATGAAGAGTCATTTGATTCAATCAGTCTACTTAAGATCGAGAAAGCATTTGAACATAAATAAGTATGACAGACTCCATGACTTAGTTCAAATATGATATCGCGTGACAAAGGGATTTGACACGTTAAAAGATTTAATGGATTATTAACTTATATTATTTGGGTAATCATAATGTCTTGCTAGAGGCCGCTCATGATTTATTATTTAATAAGGTATTGAATAATTGTCAACATAATATAAGCCTTTTGGGTCACACGTACGACAATTATAGACATGTAGGAATAAATATCAACTGGGAATAATAAATATAATATTGGATATTATATTTATAAGGAGATTAAATAATAAGTAATATATATAATAATGGATATTATATATATATTGTATTATTTAATAAGTTGAGGGGCAACTAAGCAAATACTAGATTATTGAATCTAGGGATTACCTAGTATAAATAGGAGATCCATGACAAGGAGTTGTCATAAGAACTCAATCAAAAAAATGCCTCCCTCTCTAAGAAGAAGAAAAAGTCGACCTCTTCCTCATACTGTAGGAGAACGAAGTCGGTCGTCTAACCCTCTTCCCTTAGTTGATCTTGATCAATAGTACAATCCTTCTAGTAAGGAACTTGTGTTGTACTATTTATCAATATTATTCGTAAGGATCTAGCAATCCGGCTTGTGAAATTGGTCGTGTGTGGATCACCAAAAGAGGAAGGAGATATTTATCTGCTTCTAGTCCGGATCTAGAATTGTTCAATCGGATTAAGGTAATTCGATTAACTCTTTAATTAAACAATTAAATTACTGTATGAGATCCTAAATTAGGTTTTCTTATTTATTATTCTGCTGCGTTTTTACTCCGATTATTTTTTATTCGATGCATAGAAAACCCAACACTTGTCCCCCATGCAAGACTTAATGTCTTACATCTTCTCTTCCCTATTATTCCACCTCCCAACCCCATTAAACCCTTTTAAAAATCAAACACCCTCATTCCTTTCACCCTTACAAAACCAAACCTCATGGGCATAATAATCCATTTCGCAAGAATTATGGGCGTAACCGTAAATTGGGAAAATTTAAACCAAAAATCAAAGATTGGAATTTATCAAGTCTGGAATCAATAATCACAATTATATTCCAAATATATGTTTATAACGGAACCATAATTTCATAAAAACTCGTGCCACGAATAAACTCCAAATCGCAATCATATAATCAATTTACGCCAAGTATTGGATATATAACTCTGACCATATTATGTGCATTCACCGCAATGTGACTAACGTATAATCACATCTAACTGAGAACTAAGTGCCATACAAATAAAGTGTCACGGACAGATCCGCCTCTAATCCTATCGGGGCAAAGTACCACGTTGGCAGACGGGGGCCACCTCTTGAGCCCATAAAAAACCGAGAGTCGATCTAAAATCCGGGGGCCACCTCTTGAGTTGTAGGGGCCACCTATAGAGTCCCAAATTTGTGTCGGGAATGGTTAGACCATGTCTTGGATCGAGCAGCACGGTTGCGGTTCATGAACAGGGCTACCATCGTTTCCTATTCCCTTGAAGCCAATGGACGGAGTGTTCCAGAGGTGACTGGGTCGTAGACTTAGGGTATAATCACGATTATGGTATGATCCGGGCACTGACCCACAATTAAGGACATGCCGAGCCCAGATAAGAGATAAGGAAGCACGTCACCAAGCGTGAGAGCGATAAGCTCAAAGGCCAAAGTTATAGTGATGGTCCGACAACGCCCAAGGCTACGGTCATTAAACCAAAGGTCGTGGCGATAGTCAAAGGACAAACACTGATAACGGTCTAAGATGTTATAAGGAGGCCGAGGGACTTAGTCATATAGATGACCTCCCGAAGCTAAATACTCACTAGGCGCTCGACGCGACATATTGCCATACTTAACAGCAATCAAGATCCTCGACCGGCAAGTACGCGAATTGAGGAAAAAGTAAATTCCTTTGGTTAAAGTCGTCTGGTCGAATCACAACAGAGAGGAAGATGCGACGTGGGAAGCTGAGGAAGAAATGAAGAAATCGTATCCCGAATTATTTGAGTAGGAATTTGGGGACCAAATTCTTTTAATGAGGGGAGGATGTAAAATCCCCTAAAACTCGATAGTTTACTACATTTATAATTATTAAATCATAATGTACTCCAATAACAATTGTTTAATCTACATCTAGTTTCATTTGTTTTAGTCATTTATTCGTAAATTATTTTATGAACCAAATAATCAAATTAATTAAAATTTGAAGTGGGAACATAAAATTCCTAATGGGCCATGTGTATTAACACATATACACATAATGTAATACCCGGTCGAAAGTCATGTCATTTCAAACCTCTTCTTGTTCTTCGAATCGTGATTTGTTGGGCGAACCCTTGTAATCATTGTTTGGAACCACCGTTTTGGGGTTCCCGTACTTCTATTTCGTGTTATTATTGCCCAGACAATTAATCATATTGCTTTTATTCTTATTCCGGGTCATTTTTCATCATTTTAGGACCCGAAAGGGGTGTGAGCCGCGGCACTATGAGTGTGCGCCGCGGCACACACATTTCCTATATTTGGCCGGGCGGACTGTACCGGGTGCCGCGGCACACTCCGTCAGTGCCGCGGCACACTGCCGAGCCAATGCCGCGGCACACCTATGCTGAGCCGCGGCACACTGGTGTTGCATCCTCAGCCAAAACCCGCTGACCCGGTGCCGCGGCACACTGGCTGAGCCGCGGCACCGCCGAAACACAGGAACAACTTTTAGGCCTGTGCCGCGGCACACCTATGCTGAGCCGCGGCACACAATGCGGTCAACTGCATAATTCGGCTTTTTAAGCGAGATTTCAGCCATTTTCCTCCATTTCTTCTTCCATCGCGAGAGAGAGAGTTTGAGGGAGGAGCTCTTTTCATATCTATCAATTGTGTGTTGAAGATTTACCACTTTCACTCGGTTGGGAAGCCCGGATAGTCGATCTATCGCGTATTCCTTGGATCATAGCGCTTGAATATTCAAGAGGTAATTTCTTCGACATCTTGACTTCTCGATTTTGTGTGGGTTTTGACGTTTTGGATGATAAAATCATGGTGTATGATGTGATATAGGCATGATTATGGACTTGATTGGGTACTCATCGGATTATTGAAAGATTATTCAAGAACACTTTGATTTTGTGTTGGTTTTTGGGGGTTTTCGTAGATTCGTCCGTTTTATCCGATTGAAGCTTGAGAACCTTGAGATTTTGATATATCTATACCGTATGAGCGTTTTCTTTCGATTTTTCGGGTTGAATTATGTCATTTTCGGATTTATGAGATTTGGACGATTTTCCAACCTCTAGTTGATTATCCGTATATCTTTATGAATCGTAGACGGGTTTCGGGGGTTTCTTCGTGTAATTTGAATATGGATAATTGATTATCATATTCCTTGCGAATCGTTTAGGTGCCGGAAGCGCGTTCTTGGACCTACCAATCTCATACCCCTTTTTCCGTTCGTTCCTCGATGTCTCAAAGGCAAGTATACATTTATGATTGTACGTTCTCGACTTTGAAAGTATGAAATATTGATGGTATGATTATTTCTAGCCACTCCGGGACGGGCCTATGGTCCTCTGAGGGTTTCGTATCCTCTGGTGCGATTCCATGGTTGATATGAACGAACCGTTTCTACGGCATTCATATGAAATAATGTTGGCATGTAATGAACGAACCGTTTTGACGGCATTCCTACAAGTAACGGCGTATGATATGAACGAACCGTTTCTACGGCATTCACCTACGTCTTGAGATTTTAGTTATTCCGGAATACTAATCTTAAATTGATGAATTGACGTATATTGATGAATTGACGGATTACATGTACTTTATTGTCGAGGAGTATTATGTTTCATATTGTTATACTTGCACTAGCTATTCGACGGCTAACCCCTTTATGGGGGAAATACGTTTCATGTATTTCAGGTTCCAGGAGGTCGGACAGGCAGGTATCGGGTCGGCACGAGGATGGTGGGCAAGTGTGATACTGTGTCTTTCTTCCAGTTATGTTTGGAGTTCCGGTTCAGTGTTGTTGTACTGGATTGTCTTTTGAATACTCGAGTATTGTTTTCCTTTTCCTTGATGTTCCGGCCTGTGTTTGCCGAAGTATTGAATTGAGTTGTGATGTCTGTGAGTACATTGGTTATATTTCGAATACCTTTGTATCGTTTTTCATTCCATTGTGTGTAGACCTTATCGGTCAAAATTTATGGTTCCGCGTATGTATAGCCTTGTGGGTCCCACGGCGGGGCTTACGGCGCTGTAATATCCCTGAATAACTTGGGGGTGTTACAGAATATGGTATCGGAGCTTAGGTCTATGGATACCTAGGCTGTCGGTCTTTTGGGTCGATCGAGTCGTTAATTGTCCACAGTATCACTACTCTGCCATAATCACAGTGCGACCGGTACTTGTAAGACCTCTCACTCTTCTGGTGTTTCCTTATTCGTTTTGCTTCCTTTTATCGGTGTTCTTGAGAATCGGACACTTTGTTGATGCGTGATTGAATTGTGCTTACGTGACTTGTGTGTTCTTCAGTAAGTCAGCTGGTAGGGGCCGTGGCCGTGGTCGTGGCCGTGGGCGAGGAAGAGGTCGTGGCGTGGCCGTTTCCATCAGTTCAGTTGCGGGGTCGACCAAGCCCAGTTTGTCGAATTCGGTGCATCCCGATACCGAGAGTCAGCACGACCAGTCAGATGGTCAGGGGAACAACGTAGACGTTGGAGTGGCGAACGCACTTCAACAATTGGCTACTCAGATGACTATTTTGGCCCAAACTGTTCAGCTGAATAACCCGAATCCAAACACAGATGCCTTGCTTCAGAATGTAATCCGTATGCACCCTCCACGGTTTGGCGGTGCCACAGACCCGTTGGGCTGGGAGGATTGGCTAGCAGAATTGGAGAAGATTTTCGAGGCAGTTGATTGCCCCGAGGTGAGGAAAGTACCGATTGCTCAGTATTTCCTCACTAAGGAGGCCGCTACTTGGTGGAAGGTCATCAAGCCACAGGATCGTATTGCCTCATGGGATGAATTTAAGGAACTCTTGGAGGCCGAGTTTTGCCCTTGGCCGGTACGAGAGGGCCGAATCCGAACCTTCTTCGAGGCTAAACCACAAGATATTCCCGTTTCGCAGGCGATCGTGGAGTATAACCAACAATTAATCCATGTGAAGGATCAAGTACGTAACGAGCGTGATAAGATCCGTTATTTTGATATGCGGATGAATTTGGACTTACGGCGGTACATGGCCGGATTTGCTTGTACCACCTTTGAAGAGTATCGTGACAGAGCTTTAGCCCATGATATGTTGAGCCCCGACAATGATACCGTTGAAGAACCGAAGAAGCAGAAAGTCGGGGGAAATTTTTCTGGCTCTAAGGGTGGCAACTTTCAGAAGTCACAGACGACTAACCGTTTTTCCGGACAGTTGTCACGTTCTAATAAAGGAAAGAGGGCTTACCGTCCCACTTCGGGTACCTCAAATCGCGCGGTGACTTGCTATAATTGTGGCCGTTCAGGCCACATTAATTTGGAATGCCACTTTCCACCATTGAAGTGTCACACGTGCGGACAGATGGGACATAGAGCGACTTATTGTTCCGAGCCGAATCAGACTTTGGACACTCGGGCTTCTGCCCCAGCTGGTCAACCTCAGCAGAATTTTGGCAGGGGCCGGGGACGGGGTCAGAACGCTGGAGGGGGGAACTCTAGCGTCGGTTCGTTACAACCACGAGTTTATGAGATGCGTCGAACAGACGAGCCCGACGCGGCGGTGGCTTCAGGTACCATCCATATTTTATCTTATCCAGTCCGTGTGCTTTTTGATTCGGGTGCTACATATTCTTTTATTTCTTTGGAGTGTGTACGCCGTTTGAATATAACTTGTCTGACTGTTTGCGATCCCTTCATCGTGAGATTGCCGAGCGGGGATAGAATCGTGGGGAACCGGGAGATTAGAGATTTTCCGGTGATTATATCCGGTATGGAATGGTTATCAAATTTAATTGTAGTTGATATGGAAGGCGAGGACGTAATCCTCGGCGAGGATTGGCTTAATAATCACCAGGCGATTATGAATTACCGTACCAAAGTTATCACTATGATGACTAAGGACGGATATGAGTACTCGTTTTTGGGACGTAAGTCGGGCCAATCCAAGTTACTTATCAGTGCCATGAAGGCCGTAAGACTTTTAAATAAAGGTTGTACGGGCCATTGGTGCTATGCTTTGAAAACGGAAGGAAGCGAAGTTCATTTCTCTTCAATTCCGGTTGTTAATGAGTATCCCGATGTTTTTCCGGACGATCTCCCGGGATTACCGCCAGATCGAGAGATAGAATTTACCGTAGACTTAGAGCCAGACGCGGCTCCGATTTCTAAAGCACCTTACCGGATGGCACCTTCCGAAATGCAAGAATTGAAGAAACAGTTGGGAGAACTTCTGGAAAGAGGGTACATCAGACCGAGCGCTTCGCCTTGGGGCGCGCCTGTTCTTTTCGTGAGGAAGAAAGATGGTTCACTACGTTTGTGCATCGACTACCACGAGCTGAACAAAGTAACCATCAAGAACAAGTACCCTCTACCGCGTATAGATGATTTATTTGATCAATTGCAAGGAGCTGCGGTTTTCTCGAAGATTGACTTAAGATCCGGGTATTATCAACTCAGAGTGAGCGAGTCCGACGTTCCAAAGACGGCGTTCCGGACAAGATATGGGCATTATGAATTTGTAGTTATGCCTTTTGGGTTGACGAATGCACCGGCAGTATTCATGCAGTTAATGAATAAAATATTCATCGAGTACCTTGACAGGTGTGTAGTCGTCTTTATTGACGACATCTTGATCTATTCTCGGGATAAGGAGGAACATGCTCGACACTTGCGTTTGGTCTTAGACATTTTGAGAACCGAACACCTCTATGCAAAATTCTCGAAATGTGAGTTTTGGTTGGAAGAAGTTATGTTTCTCGGCCATGTGATTTCGGCCGAAGGGGTTCGTGTAGACCCTTGAGAAGATCGAGGCGATCTTTGGGTTGGGCACTGCCTAAAAATGTTAAGGAGGTTCGTAGCTTTTTGGGCCTTGCTGGGTATTACCGTCGGTTTGTCGAGGGGTTCTCGAAACTCGCTCGACCGCTTACAAAATTACTCCAGAAGACCGAAAAGTTTATCTCGACGAATGAGAGACAACAGAGCTTCGATGAACTGAAGAAACGATTGACTTCAGCACCGATTTTAACTTTACCGCATGGTAGCGAGGGCTTTGCAGTTTATAGTGACGCTTCGGGTCAAGGCCTGGGCTGTGTGCTTATGCAGCATGATAAGACGATAGCTTTTGCGTCTCGACAATTAAAGCCTTATGAGATGAATTATCCTACTCACGATTTAGAATTGGCCGCAATTGTCTTCGCACTCAAGATTTGGCGGCATTATTTGTATGGTTCACCGTGCCGGATTTATACCGATCACAAGAGCCTGAAATATATTTTCAGCCAAAAGGAGCTGAATATGAGACAAAGACGTTGGCTAGAGTTGATAAAGGATTATGATCTGGAAATTCTTTACCACCCCGGGAAAGCCAATGTCATTGCGGATGCTCTGAGCCGCAAATCAGCATCTCTTCAAATGCTTGAAGTTCTTACGTCCCAGACGAAAATTCGTCGAGATCTAATTGAGCAAGGAATAGAAATTTGGCTTCAACGAGTACAGGGACAGTTGTGTACTCTCGAAATTACTTCGTCCTTAGTTGACGACATCAAAGGGAAGCAATGGAGTGACCCGATGATTTCTCAACTGAAGGAAGATGTGATTAAAGGAAAAGCTCCTGGCTTTATGGTACACGAGGATAGTATTCTGAGATTTCAGGGCAGACTTTGCGTTCCGAACGATTTAGAGTTGAGACAGAGAATCCTCCGAGAAGCCCATGCTACGCCTTACTCAATCCACCCCGGGACGAGTAAGATGTACAAAGATTTGAAGCGAAATATTTGGTGGAATAACATGAAGAAGGATGTTACGGAGTTTGTATTACGGTGTTTGACGTGTCAACAAGTCAAGATCGAACATCAACGACCGGCGGGGTTGTTGAAACCACTTCCCATTCCCGAGTGGAAGTGGGAAGATATCTCAATGGATTTTATCACTGGCATGCCGAGAACTCGGACTGGGATGAATATGATTTGGGTAATTGTCGATCGATTGACCAAGTCTGCACACTTCTTGGGTATTAAGGATACTTGGGGACCGGATAGATTGGCTCGAACCTTTATCGCTGAGATCGTGAGGTTACACGGTGCCCCCAAGACCATTGTTTCTGATCGAGACGGCCGTTTCGTATCGCATTTTGGCGAGCCGTTCATCGGGCTCACGTGCGAGTTGAGATTGAGCACTTCCTTTCATCCTCAGTCGGACGGTCAGACAGAGAGGACGATTCAGACGTTGGAGGATATGTTGCGGGCTTGTGCCTTAGACTGGAGTAATGATTGGGAGCTTCACTTGCCGTTGATCGAGTTTGCTTACAATAATAGTTGGCATGCGTCGATCAAAATGGCACCCTTCGAGGCACTCTATGGTAGGCGATGTAGGTCGCCATTATGTTGGGACGAGGCTTCTGAGCTAGTTGGGACGGAACCGGATATGTTGTTGGAGACCAAGGAAAAGATTTCTATTATCCGAGATCGATTACTGACTGCCCAGAGTCGTCAGAAATCTTACGCTGATACTCGTCGTCGACCCTTGGAGTTTGAAGTGGGGGATCATGTCTTGCTCAAAGTATCGCCGACCAGAGGAGTTTTCCGCTTCGGGAAAAAGGGGAAACTCAGTCCAAGGTATATCGGACCTTTCGAGATTTTGGACAGAGTTGGAGATTTAGCTTATCGCTTGGCGTTACCTCCAGCTTTGAGTCACGTCCATAGTGTTTTTCATGTGTCCCAGTTGAGGAAGTACGTACCGGATCCGAGCCACATTATCGACTACAGTGAGATTGACGTAGCCGAGGATATTACCTTTCCGGAGAGACCCGTGAAGATCCTTGGGCGTCGCGAGAAATAGCTTAGGCATAAGACCATTCCACTGGTTAAAGTACAGTGGTCGAGGCATGGAGTCGAGGAGGCGACTTGGGAGACGGAAGAGAAGATGCGGGTGGAATACCCCGAACTATTTATTCCTTAAGTTTCGGGACGAAACTTTTTTTTAGAGGGGGAGAATGTAATACCCGGTCGAAAGTCATGTCATTTCAAACCTCTTCATGTTCTTCGAATCGTGATTTGTTGGGCGAACCCTTGTAATCATTGTCTGGAACCACCGTTTTGGGGTTCCCGTACTTCTATTTCGTGTTATTATTGCCCAGACAATTAATCATATTGCTTTTATTCTCTTTACGGGTCATTTTTCATCATTTTAGGACCCGAAAGGTGTGTGAGCCGCGGCACTATGAGTGTGCGCCGCGGCACACACATTTCCTATATTTGGCCGGGCGGACTGTACCGGGTGCCGCGGCACACTGCGGTAGTGCCGCGGCACACTGCCGAGCCAATGCCGCGGCACACCTATGCTGAGCCGCGGCACACTGGTGTTGCATCCTCAGCCAAAACCCGCCTGTACCCGGTGCCGCGGCACACCTCAGCTGAGCCGCGGCACACTGCCGAAACCTAGGAACAATTTTTAGGCCTGTGCCGCGGCACACCTATGCTGAGCCGCGGAACACAATGCGGTCAACTGCATAATTCGGCTTTTTAAGCGAGATTTCAGCCATTTTCCTCCATTTCTTCTTCCATCGCGAGAGAGAGAGTTTGAGGGAGGAGCTCTTTTCATATCTATCAATTGTGTGTTGAAGATTTACCACTTTCACTCGGTTGGGAAGCCCGGATAGTCGATCTATCGCGTATTCCTTGGATCATAGCGCTTGAATATTCAAGAGGTAATTTCTTCGACATCTTGACTTCTCGATTTTGTGTGGGTTTTGACGTTTTGGATGATAAAATCATGGTGTATGATGTGATATAGGCGTGATTATGGACTTGATTGGGTACTCATCGGATTATTGAAAGATTATTCAAGAACACTTTGATTTTGTGTTGGTTTTTGGGGGTTTTCGTAGATTCGTCCGTTTTATCCGATTGAAGCTTGAGAACCTTGAGATTTTGATATATCTATACCGTATGAGCGTTTTCTTTCGATTTTTCGGGTGGAATTATGTCATTTTCGGATTTATGAGATTTGGACGATTTTCCAACCTCTAGTTGATTATCCGTATATCTTTATGAATCGTAGACGGGTTTCGGGGGTTTCTTCGTGTAATTTGAATATGGATAATTGATTATCATATTCCTTGCGAATCGTTTAGGTGCCGGAAGCGCGTTCTTGGACCTACCAATCTCATACCCCTTTTTCCGTTCGTTCCTCGATGTCTCAAAGGCAAGTATACATTTATGATTGTACGTTCTCGACTTTGAAAGTATGAAATATTGATGGTATGATTATTTCTAGCCACTCCGGGACGGGCCTATGGTACTCTGAGGGTTTCGTAGCCTCTGGTGCGATTCCATGGTTGATATGAACGAACCGTTTCTACGGCATGCATATGAAATAATGTTGGCATGTAATGAACGAACCGTTTTGACGGCATTCCTACATGTAACGGCGTATGATATGAACGAACCGTTTCTACGGCATTCACATACGTCTTGAGATTTTAGTTATTCCGGAATACTAATCTTAAATTGATGAATTGACGGATATTGATGAATTGACGGATTACATTTACTTTATTGTCGAGGAGTATTATGTTTCATATTGTTATACTTGCACTAGCTATTCGACGGCTAACCCCTTTATGGGGGAAATACGTTTCATGTATTTCAGGTTCCAGGAGGTCGGACAGGCAGGTATCGGGTCGGCACGAGGATGGTGGGCAAGTGTGATACTGTGTCTTTCTTCCAGTTATGTTTGGAGTTCCGGTTCATTGTTGTTGTACTGGATTGTCTTTTGAATACTCGAGTATTGTTTTCCTTTTCCTTGATGTTCCGGCCTGTGTTTTCCGAAGTATTGAATTGAGTTGTGATGTCTGTGAGTACATTGGTTATATTTCGAATACCTTTGTATCGTTTTTCATTCCATTGTGTGTAGACCTTATCGGTCAAAATTTATGGTTCCGCGTATGTATAGCCTTGTGTGTCCCACGGCGGGGCTTACGGCGCTGTAATATCCCTGAATAACTTGGGGGTGTTACACATAAACACACCATAAGACTCAAGCCCAAACTAAATAAAATCCCTAAGGCTTGGAATCACAATTTAAAGTCCAATCTAGTCACCTAGCCCACTTTATTAAACAAATACTTAATATCTATATCTATATACACCTAAAATACAAAAAAAAAATGTAATAACATACACACACACACACACCCACACATAAGCCACGTCCAAGAGCACTTGGGGGGAGGGGAATCCTTGTCCCCCATGCAAGACTCAATGTCTTACATCTTCTCTTCCCAAGTATTCCACCTCCCAACCCTATTAAACCCTTTTAAAAATCAAACACCCTCATTCCTTTCACCCTTACAAAAAAAAAATCTGAAAATTGGAGAGAGTAAGGGAGAGAAGGCCGAAATCAAGAAGAGAAGGAGAAGAGAAGAAGAAGAAGAAAAGAAGAGAAGAAGAAAGGTTCAACTTAAGGAGGTAATTTCACTATCTATATGTAACTTCAATATATATATATATATATATATATATATACCTAGATATATCTTACATACACTAACTTAAACCACATCTTCATCATCCATGGTGTGGCATACATTGGTCAAAATAAAAAGAGGAGAGGCAAAGAAGAGGTTGGTGCAACTAGTTCAAAGACTTAGATCTCTTCACCACTTCATGAACTAAAGTGGGTAAAACTATTTTTCTCACTTTAATATGCAATTTATCTTAAACAAAGATGCATATCCCTTCTATGAAGTTCATATAGTCCACTTTTCTCATACTAATAGCATACATAATGGTATATAGCTTGTTGCATGCGAAATTAGCCAATTTTGATGATTTAAGTGAAATGTCCCAAAATTTCTTATCAATTAAGTATGATTTTGTCTTGCTTTATATTCTGGAAATTATGTTTGGAGAGGTATATTTGTGTTATATGATCATACATGTGAAGTTGGATGTTTAATTTGTGGCCTAACAAAAATGGGATGATCAAAACGGACACAAAACAAGAATTAAGTGAAGATAAAGAAAATTATGAGAATTATTACAAAAAAAAGCTGTAACCTGACTTAAGTTCAGAAAATCCACCTACCTTTAAAATTTTATAAGAAACGTAAATTATTTTATAAGTCAACGGGTTAAAATCGGCAAAACATGAAGATTGTGTAAATCCATCAAAATGGTAAAACTACTAAATAAAATCCGTATATTTCAGTTTGGAACATCAAAGTGGACAAGATAAGACATTTAGCCTATGTCCTAAAAAATTCGTAGTAATCAGAATCCATTTCCGGTGTCTACGGACCAAAAGTGTAAATTAAGACAAAATAAGGGGGTCAAATGATAAATTCCTCAAAAATTTGGAACCAAAGTAAAGAGTTCACCTTCTGGACTGAAGACATAGTTTATATAGAAATAAATATTCTGACCTTAAAATTTCGTAGAGAGCGGAAGTCGATTCAAGATTTGGGGCTAAAATGCAATACTTGGTAAAATTGGGGTCAATTAGTAAATTTCAATAAAAATGGAATTATAAGATAAATTTTCAGGTCTATGGACCAGAATTTTAATTATGAAAGGATAAATATTATATCCGAAAAATCCTATAATAATAGGAGCAAATTTTGGGTTTTGGGGTCAAAACGACATTTTAAATAATTTTGGAGCAAAACAGAGAATTTTAGAAAATCAGTCAGAAACTAAAAATTCTGGAAAGTTCACTCAAATACAGAAGTTCCAAGTTCAACATGAACTCTGCCATAAGTTTCGTCACCATCCGTGACGAAAACCAAACCTCATCGGCATAATAATCTGTTTCGCAAGAATTATGGGCGTAACCGTAAATTGGGAAAATTTAAACCAAAAATCAAAGATTGGAATTTATCAAGTCTGAAATCAATAATCACAATTATATTCCAAAGATATGCCTATAACGGAACCATAATTTCATAAAAACTCGTGCCACTAATAAACTCCAAATCGCAATCATATAATCAATTTACGCTAAGTATTGGATATATAACTCTGACCATATTATGTGCATTCACCGCAATGTGACTAACATATAATCACATCTAACCGGGAACTAAGTGCCATACAAACAAAGTGCCATGGACAGATCCGCCTCTAATCCTATCGGGGCAAAGTGCCACGTCGGCAGACGGGGGCCACCTCTTGAGCCCATACGAAATCGAGAGCCGATCTAAAATCCGGGGGCCACCTCTTGAGTTGTAGGGGCCACCTCTAGAGTCCCAAATTTGTGTCAGGGACGGTTATACCATGTCTTGGATCGAGCAGCACGGCTGCGGTTCATGAACAAGGCTACCGTCGTTTCCTATTCCCTTGAAGCCAATGGACGGAGTGTTCCGGAGGTGACTGGGTCATAGACTTAGGGTATAATCGCGATTATGGTATGATCCGGGCACTGACCCACAATTAAGGACATGCCGAGCCCAGATAAGAGATAAGGAAGCACGTCACCAAGCGTGAGAGCGATAAGCTCAAAGGCCAAAGTTATAGTGACGGTCCGACAACGCCCAAGGCTTCGGTCATTAAACCAAAGGTCGTGGCGATAGTTAAAGGCCAAACACTGATAACAGTCTAAGATGTTATAAGGAGGCCGAGGGACTTAGTCATATAGACGACCTCCTGAAGCTAAATACTCACTAGGCGCTCGACGCCACATATTGCCATACTTAACAGCAATCTACGGAGATTGACTGTTCATTCATAACCTAATTCATTGCATTATATTTTGAAACTTATACCATCCATAAATGATAAAATTTTAAATGTGGGAGTAAAAATAGTATATATTTCAAAATAATTATATACGTATAATTTCAGAAAATATACTCAACCCTACTCAATGAGAATCTATTATTCTCACCCCAATTTGTATTGTTTTTCTAAAACCCCACTAGATGAGGAGACCCAAGAAGATGACGAGACGAATGCTGATGACCTGTGAAGATTGTCGTTGAAGAACTGTCGAGACATAAGTATTACAGTGTTGAAATAAATGCTCCTTTTTTTTATTCTTGTATCAATAAAGTATTATGATCTCCGCTCTACTCTTTGAACTTTATGTAACTATTCCGCTGTACTCATGAATGTTTATTTCATCGAATAACCAGACTTAGTTCACCGGGCTAAGATCTGGCATTTGGATGCTCTACTGTAATTCTATTATCACAAACGTTATTTAGTTACGTTAGCTGTCGCGTTCTCGTCCAACCCCGGTGTGGGGGCGTGACACGTTAAGCTATCACTTACACATACCAATAAAATAGTTTAGAGAACGATTGCCAAAGTAACTCAAATTACCAGAAATGAAAGGTCATTTAAAAGTACTCACGCAGCAGAAAAGACAATAGTTAAAAGTACTCTAGCAACAGAATACAACAACTGATCAGGAAACTCAATTCACAAAACCATGCCCTAGCCAGTATCCTCCGAGAAGCTCATCTCTTCATGACCGATACAAGCTCGATATCCAAAGAACCTAAAAAGAAAACCCACGACGGGGTCAGCCATAATATCCAACAATGATATCAATCACATCCCATCAATAATTACATACAAATGGAAATACTAAGTAAGAATACGACCAATGTAATCCTCTCGTCATAGCTTTATTTACTCAATTAATTCTCATCAGATTAACCATCATCACAAAACACTTCTCGTAATCTCGATTAATCAATAAACTCAAACATAACATCATACGGTACCTGAAGCAATACCCAAGATTCTCAAAACATCATCATAACTCGCAGTACGGAAATATACCAACTCCGACCAATTCGATCCATCGGATAACATCATCAAATCCCAAGACGATAACCGATTGTCCATCAAAAGACAAATACCAAGGGAAATACTGAACATACCTCAAGATATGAAATGCCACGACAATCACGTCAGTCTAATCTGAGGTCAGATCAATACCACACACGGACGTGGTCTTAACACAAGACCTACAAATGCATACTCATATGACAACGTCAATATGTTCAAAACAATAACAACAATATATACTCAATGGAAATCCCATGATCCAGCGCCCTCAGCATAGATCCCAAGATGATCCTACTAGATCAACACAAGGTGGATAACCAACAATATACATAAGCACAACAACACATTTAAAACCAACAATGCAAATCCACATGATTCCATCAGCACAACACTGGGTAATCCAACGATCCAGAGCCCTCAGCATAGATCCCAAGATGATCCCGTCGGACCATAACGAGGTGGAAGAACCCGTCCAATGATCTAGCGCCCTCAGCATAGATCCCAAGATGATCCCTTCGGACCATAACGAGGTGGACATCTGATCTAGCGCCCTCAGCATAGATCACACGATCCTATCGGATCAACCCAACATAAATAATACAAGTATGCATATACATACGCAAATCAATATGTTCATAAACATGAAGAACATGACATGAACGACAATATGACAATCAACTAGGACGACCTCATGTTCAACAACATGAATGACAATATACATGATCAAAATCATTAGCACTAAACCGAATCAATTTTAGATACTTGCCCTAAGTCTTTCGGGAGAAATCTCCATGTCAAATCATCACCGACGATTATCCGCAATGCTCGGAAATCCAAACGTTACATGGACTGCAGATACTTATATCCTCGTCTTTATCATAATGTATCCTCGATACCCAAAATGCCAATAACCGAAATAAATCATATATCTTATGATTTAACTCCCATGATCGGAAAACAACATAAAATCCAAATCTCCAGGGTTCACAATAATAATCATTGCTATATTCATCATAAACGAAATGAAACTGGAACCATTCATTAAATATTATAAACTGAGCAAGTAATAACTTGCCTAGATACCAACACGGCGATGATGAAGCCGCTACCAATCTCACTGCCTTCGTCTATGAGCTCCTCGGCCCTGACCAATGTAATTCACGAACATACTCGAACACGACCGCAACACACTTTCTAGTCGATGATTATAACCAACAATCAATGACCACAACCTATTGAAGTAATCAATTAACACATATTCGAGAATAATCAATTCCTGATATAACCAATCAATCAAACTCAACGGCTTAACAATTCCTCGATCATTTACGAAACCAAATAATCCAACTCAACAAATACGAACGTATATCTACAATACAAACCGCAACTCGATGATCATACTTAACAATTAATTCAACCGATCAATAAACCCAACGGTTCCACAATATCACGATTAAACATAAATCCGAACAACCCTAATCAATTAATCATGAACTCATAACCACGATACGTTTCCATAATCCGATAATCATATCAACAATCAATTCATCTCGATAACAAGGATTACATAACATACTCTATTTTGAATTCATATGAATTAACACGATTCCTCCTTGTGTAATTACAAATTTCATAGTAGGACAATACTATCGGCATAATCGGCAATCCAAACTACCCAACGAGTTCAATACCTTTGAGAATCTCGTTATAAGATTAGCTATCATCTTCCCGGATTCAAAATTATTATCTTGATTCGTATTTCATCAAGAACATACGAATTCTACCACTACAATCAACATAGCATTGGTCTAAATCATCAATTCCATGATTAAACTTAAAAACCATCATATATATCTTATCAAATTTCCCTCTTTGGTGTGATATATATACCAAGAACATCAAGAACATCAAGAACACCATGATTCCATAATCATGATTATAGCAAATGACATAATCGAAGACATATATCATTGGATCTTCCAATATACAATTCATATCAGTGTTCTAAAAATCTGCCTGGGCGGCCGCCTAGGCGGCGCCTAGGCGCTAGGCGGCCCCCGGGCGCTCCGATTATGCCACAGGCGTTTGTCACAGGCGGTCGGGTGATTAATCGGCCGCCTGGCGGGTGGCGGCGCCTAGGCGGTGGCGGGCGCCTAGGATGGCAGGCAGGCGGCGCCTAGGTGGCAGGCGGGCGCCTAGGCGGCAGGCGCGCGCGCCTAGGCGGGCGCCTAGGCGGATAAATATTTTTTTATTTTTATATTAGCGGTACTATAAATTCCTGAATTGAGATACTATGGACTATGTTCTGCTTATGTCAATGTTTAACAATTTAATATATGATCGATTATATGTTTGTTTAAATATTTAAATATTAGATGTTTTTTATTCTTTACATATATATAATTATTTATATATAAAAATAATTATTATAATAATAATAAATAAATCCGCCTAATCCGATTAATCCCCGACTAATCCCCGATTAATCCTCTGGGCGCTAGGCGTTAGCAATCCGAACGCCTAGCGCCTAGCGTTTTTTAGAACCTTGATTCATATAACCTCAAGAATCATAACGACGATACCATAATCATCTTCATACGAATTATTCATCAACAATAACATAAAAATCCGAATGCAAGGTATATAGTTCATCAACATACCTCAAGAACATGAATAACACAATCAAACTCTTCAAGATTCATCAATGTCTTCATATCCAATCCTCAAATCCATGTTTCCAAGCTTATAATCAAGTTGGAAGAGGTTTATTCTCACTAACACACTCATAGGGACGAAGGTTGGAGGAGGAAAGGTTTTTCTCTCGTGATAAAATGAGAAGCCGATCTTCATTTTATAAACTACATTGTTCATTACGTACGTTATCACTCAACATTAACGTACGTAATGCTTTCTAGCGTATGCTACACATCCGACATAGCATACGTAACATCATTCCAGAACTCACTGACCTGTTTCGCTCACTCGCATAAGTACGTAATACTTCCTTCATAGCGTACGTAATACGTATGTTGACTTGCTATAGTAAATCTCCACTTAACTTACGTAATGCGCTACTCGTAGCATACGTTAACCGAGAGTTGACTCGACCAAGCACGTTTTTCGCCGAAAGCTGCCGAGCACGGGTCCCACCTATCGTCCATAGCCTGAGCTGTCCAATTCCTCTCATTACGTACGTAATGACTTATACATAGTATACGTAACTCTTAGCATCTTAACGTACGTTAACTATACTCCTTATCGTATGTAATCCTTCTGCCTTAGTGTACGCTAAGTATACATCGTAGCGTGCGCCAATGTGGCTGTACTTAGCCATTTTCAGCTATCCTTGTCCAACGTCTCAACATACTAGATACGAACATATGGCATACTGAATACACATACTCCTTCCGAGTATATTCTCATACGATACATCTAATACACGATATCCTCATATACAATTGTCGACAAAGTACGAAAATGTCTAATTAAGCGCGTATTTATACCGTAGGAAATCTAAGAGAAAGTCCAAAATTTTTTATTTTCATCATGACATCAAAATCGAATATTTGCAGTGGTGAAAATGCGGAACAAATGAATGTAAGAGTTAGAACTTTCAGATACGATACACCTTCGTATTTTTGTCATAACTTTCACGTTCGATATCCTATTGAGACGATTCACACGATTTTGGAGTTTTAAAAATGAAAACTATGCAATTGGTTGACCACATCCATACTCCGGTATACAAGTCCGGCTCGTCACAAATTCCACTGACATTCTATCGGGAAAACCACACGATAGAGTTCCAAAGTCTTAATGTATAGAATCCGACAAAAACTCCTTTTCCACACATGACTCGCAACGTCAACCATTAACCCATCCTGGATCACCTCAACCATGCTATGACAAAACATAGAATAAGTAACAAATCAAATACAGTGAAAGACTACCGGAGAAGTCTCATTTGAACAAGAAAACCAAAACCCCGGAAGGCATTAATGAAATAGATAAACGAGTGGTAAAGTGTTTTACAAATCTCAAGAGTTTTAGAAAACAGAAAAGCCTTTTTGAAACATTAGGGTCTCAGCCCGTATCCCATTCTATATTACAAGAAGTTTAAAAGTAGAAAGCCCTTTTGGACCCCAAGTCATGAGTTATAAAACTATTTCAAAATCGATTGGGTCTCGGACCAAAAATCATTCTCCGTAAAATAGTCATGAAACATTCATTTTGAAAAGTATCATTTTCAAATGCGCAAAAACAGTTCATAAATCTCAAAAGAAATTAACATGACTACATGTTCTTCTCAACCATCCACAACATTTCCCCCAAATGCACAATTCCGTTCCAAAATCTAACCAACATACTGATTTCCAAAATCTTAGTTTCTCAAGATCATCAATCCTATCTCAACTCTGTCACCTCATACTGTGACGCATAATATCTTTCGGAATCTCAAAGCATATCAACTTAGAATGGCAATAAATCTCAATGCAATTCAAAAATCCAAATACTTACAGATCGTGAAGTCGACGTTTCCCTGTGATACTGGCACAAGTCTCAACTCTAGAAAATACTCGACACAGATAATTTCAAAACACACATTTTGCAAAATCAGTTCAACTCGAGAACACAACACAGCTCTGTCCGTAGAGACACGTTAATATCATTTGAAAAATTTACAAAAACCCCAGTACCACACTGGTGAATCACATAACGCACAAGCCCGAGTAAACAACAAAAACTCATAACTTCAATATTTGTCAATCGACAATTCGAATGGTGCGACAAAAACATGACTCGACTCGACCAAACTACCTAGGTTTTCTCAACCTAAGCTCCGATACCATATTCTGTAACACCCCCAGATCCGACCGGGAATATTACAACGCAGTGGTCCCCGAGACGGAACCCACAAGGCTAAAGAAAATTTTCGCAAAAATTTACAAACGCCTAAGAGGCGAACAATGGTACTATCTTTAAAAACATTCAAAGATCTAATAAAATCCATTTATCAAAACTGTCGTAAAAATCTCATTTCAAAGGAAAGGCCAAACAGCCGAAACTCAACAGTTTGAAAACATACGTTAAGCTATCGCTTACACGTACCAACAAAATAGTTTAGAGAACGATTGTCAAAGTAACTCAAGTTACCCGAAACGAAAGGCCATTTAAAAATACCCCTGCAGCGGAAAAGACAACAGTTAAAAGTACTCTAGCAACAAAATACAACAACTGATCAGGAAACTCAATTCACAAAAACATGCCCTAGCCAGTATCCTCCGGGAAGCTCATCTCCTCATAATCGCTACAAGCTCGATATCCAAAGAACCTAAAAAGAAAACCCACGACGGGGTCAGCCATAATATCCAACAATGATATCAATCACATCCCATCAATAATTAGATGCCAATAGAAATACTAAGTAAGAATATGACCAATGTAATCTTACCGTCATAGCTTTATTTACTCAATTAATTTTCATCAGATTAACCATCATCACAAAACACTTCTCGTAATCTCGATTAATCAATAAACTCAAACATAACATCATACGGTACCTCAAGCAATACCCAAGATTCTCAAAACATCATCATAACTCGCAGTACAGAAATATACCAACTCCGACCAATTCGATCCATCGGATAACATCATCAAATCCCAAGACGATAACGGATTGTCCATCAAAAGACAAATACCAAGGGAAATACGGAACATACCTCCAGATATGAAATGCCACAACAATCATGTCAGTCTAATACGAGGTCATATCAATACCACACGCGGACATGGTCCTAACACAAGACCTACAAATGCATGCTCATATGACGATGTCAATATGCTCAAAACAATAACAACAGTGTATACTCAATGGAAATCCCATGATCCAGCGCCCTCAGCATAGATCCCAAGATCATCCTACTAGATCAACACGAGGTGGATAACCAACAATATACATATGCACAACAACACATGTAAAACCAACTATGCGAATCCACATGATTCCATCAACACAACACTCGGTAATCCAACGATCCATCGCCCTCAGCATAGATCCCAAGATGATCCCGTCGGACCATAACGAGATGGAAGTACCTATCCAATGATCCAGCGCCCTCAGCATAGATTCCAAGATGATCCCGTCGGACCATAACGAGGTGGACATCTGATCTAGCGCCCTCAACATAGATCACACGATCTACAAGTATGCATATACATATGCAAATCAATATGTTCATCAACATGAACAACACGACATGAGCGACAATATGACAATCAATTAGGACGACCTCATGTTCAACAACATGAATGACAATATGCATGATCAAAATCATTAGCACTAAACCGAATCAATTTTAGATACTTGCCCTAAGTCCTTCGGGAGCAATCTCGATGTCAAATCATCACCGACAATTATCTGCAATGCTCGACGATCCAAACGTAACATGGACTGCAGATACTTTTATCCTCGTCTTTATCATAATGTATCCTCGATACCCAAAATGCCAATAACCGAAATAAATCATATACCTTATGATTTAACTCCCAAGATCGGAAAACAACATAAAATCCAAATCTCCAGGGTTCACAATAATAATCATTGCTATATGCATCATAAACGAAATGAAACTGGAACCATTCATTAAATATTATAAACTGAGCAAGTAATAACTTGCCTCGATACCAACATGACGATGATGAAGCCGCTACCAATCTCATTGCCTTTGTCTACGAGCTCCTCGGCCCTGACCAATGTAATTCACGAACATACTCGAACACGACCGCAACACACTTTCTAGTCGACGATTATAACCAACGATCAATGACCATAACCTATTGAAGTAATCAATTAACACATATTCGAGAATAATCAATTCCCGATATAACCAATCAATCAAACTCAACGGCTTAACAATTTCTCGATCATATACGAAATCAAATAATCCAACTCAACAAATATGAACGCATATCTAAAATACAAACCACAACTCGATGATCATACTTAACAATTAATACAACCGATCAATAAACCCAACGGTTCCACAATATCCCGATTAAACATAAATCCGAACAACCCGAATCAATTAATCATGAACGCATAACCACGATACGTTTCCATAATCCGATAATCATATCAACAATCAATTCATCTGGATAATAAGTATTACATAACATACTCTATTCTGAATTCATACGAATTAACACGATTCCTCCTTGTTTAATTATAAATTTCATAGTAGGACAATACTATCGGCATAATCAGCAATCTGAACTACCCAACGAGTTCAATACCTTTGAGAATCTCGTTATAAGATTAACTATCATCTTTCCGGATTCAAAATTATTATCATGATTCGTATTTCGTCAAGAACAAACGAATTCTACCACTACAATCAACATAACATTGGTCTAAATCATTAGTTCCATTATTATACTTAAAAATCGTCATATATATCTAATCAAATTTCCCTCTTTGATGTGATATGTATATCAAGAACATCAAGAACATCAAGAACACCATGATTCCATAATCATGATTATAGCAAATGACATAATCGAAGACATATATCATTGTATCTTCCAATATACAATTCATATAACCTCAAGAATCATAACGACGATACCATAATCATCTTCATACGAATTATTCATCAACAATAACATCAAAATCCGAATTCAAGGTGTAGAGTTCATCAACATACCTCAATAACATGAATAACACAATCAAACTCTTCAAGCATCATCAATGTCTTCATTCCAAGCCTCAAATCCATGTTTCCATGCTTATAATCAAGTTGGAAGAGGTTTATTCTAACTAACACACTCATTGGGATGAAGGTTGGAGGAGGAAAGGTTTTTCTCTCATGAAGAAATGAGAAGCCGATCTTCATTTTATAAATTACATTGTTCATTACGTACGTTATCACTCAACATTAACGTACGTAATGCTTTCTAGCGTACGCTACACATCCAACATAGCGTATGTAACATCATTCCAGAACTCACTGACCTGTTTCGCTCACTCGCTAATGTACATAATACTTGCTTCATAGCATACGTAATACGTACGTTGACTTGCTATAGTAAATCTCCACTTAACGTACGTAATGTGCTACTCGTAGCATACGTTAACCGAGAGTTACGAAGAACGTTCTTCGCCGAAAGCTGCCGACCACGGGTCCCACCTATCGGCCATAGCCTGAGCTGTCTGATTCCTCTCGTTATGTACGTAATGCCTTATACATAACATAGATAACTCTTAGCATCTTAACGTAGGTTAACTATACTCCTTAACGTACGTAATCCATGTGCCTTAGCGTACACTAAGTATACATCGTAGCATGCGCTAATGTGGCTGTACTTAGCCATCTTCAGCTATCCTTGTCCAACGTTTCAACATACTAGATACGAACATATGGCATACTGAATACACATAATCCTTCTGAGTATATTCTCATACGATACATCTAATACACGATATCCTCATATACAATTGTCGACCAAGTACGACAATTATACAAATACAGTTGTCTCAGTCTTTCATTTATTTTATCCATACTGCACAGATTCTACGATGTACAACATAACTCGGATAAAATAACATTAAACAACAGTAGTAGAAATTCCGGATATTACATTATGCCTCACGACTGTAGCCGTCAGTGCCTTACAGCCGTAACCGGCATTTGTGAAAATTCTGACAATGCCTGCCGATCACTTATGGCCGTAACCGACACCTTACGGCCGTAACTCGGCCAGGCGAGTTCCTGCTCCAAAATGTGCGGTCGTGACTCGGCCGTGGCCAGCTCCGACAGCCCGGTTAGGCGTTCGGTCACACTAATGCATCGGTTATGATTCAAAACAACAACGAGCAAATTACGAAACATAACATACCACAAGTACGTATTTAATACAAGAAATGTACACGGTGTGAATCTCACTCGGCGAACAGTACAACAGAACACATCACACAGTGCATCATAGAAAAATGTATCCCACATAATCATAACGAAACAAATAATCGTAACCAAACGACAAATAATTCAGGGCAACTGGAAAATAAAATTCTTGGGCATTACATTCTACCCCTATAAATAAAGTTTCGTCCCGAAACATAAAAAGAAGGGGTGAAGCAAGCAGTCATCAAAGTGAACGAATAATTAAATCTCAGTGATCTACACAAGTCGATCCCGACAAGGGTGCTGAAGCTCGATTCTGGGAAATCTCATGGAATAATTCGCAATACTGAACTTTGTGGCCCTCGAGTCGACAGTTATAACAAGTAATCGACTGTGAAGGACAATTAGCTTGCACCTAACCCACAATGTCACAATTGAAACACCTCCCAGTCTGACTAGGAGTCAAAGAAGATGACTTGGAACTCTTGGTTCTACCAAACGAAGAGAGGGAAGGTTTCACCGTACGACTACGTGAAACACGATGAGAAGAAGTTCCGACTCACACACCATCTGAAACATCGCCAGACGTCCTCTGTCTCTTCGGCTCATGCGAAGGCCCAGTAGTTGATGATGCCATCTCGTACGCCATGGCTCGATTCTGATACTCTCTCAAAGTAGCACAAGTGAAACTCGACATGTACTGTCGAATCTCTGGTCTCATCTGCATGTCGAAATGACGGATTTTGTCTTCCTCAGTTCTCACCTGCCGCTTCACGTAAGCGAGCTGTCGACTATAGTCGATAATAGCCTGCGACACGGGTATATCCTGTGGCTCGGCTAGGAATAAATCTCGGATCCTTTGTTCTCGGATAGGCTCTGGACAGAACTCCGGCTCCATTAACTTCCTAAATTCTTCCCAAGTAACAACATGATCCTGAGGCTCAACGGCCTCCCACCAGTTAGCAGCGTCACCAACGAGAAGGAACTGAGCGATAGGAATCCTCCGCTCCTAGGGACAACCAACCGCCTTGAAGATCTTCTCCAATGGGAAAAGCCAACCATCCCAGCCCAAAGTATCACCCACGCCCGCCAAGCGAGGAGGACGCATATGAACCACTTCTCTAAGCCACTGAGTCGACCCGACATCCTCATTCGCAGCATTATTACGCTGAACCGCCTGAGCCAAATGTGTCATCTGGTCTGCCACCTACTGGAGTATAGTAGCAACACCAATACTAATGCCATTACCGGCAGCATGATCCTGACCACGAGACTGATTTCCATGACCTCTCGGCATACTGAACTGACAGTCGTTCAGAACAACAACACAAACACCACATAATCAACATAGAGCAACAAGTGGTAATACAATAAAATACTCATTCTGGGTCATAACATGAATACACGAACTATCACCGCAACGCTAGAATTCAAATTTATAAGTCACTCACTTAGCTATGTCAACACAACGTACGACCATTACAAAAATCACGGTCAAAACCACATACACATCATCGTGGTCGAATATGGGTAATATTTTAAAAACAAAATTTTTCCGAGGTACTTGTCCAAATGATAGCATTTTAAAATTCCTGAATTTAAAAAAAAAATTGCTAAAGTGAATTTTTGAAAAGAAATGTTTTTAATACCTCGGTCATTTGATCAAAACTATAAACCCATCATCATAACTGTTTCGTTTTGAAAATCATTTGCAAAACATTTTAAACATCCATCTATTCGATAAATGATATCATCAAAATGACCTTATCAATATATATCATCATTACTACCAATCAATTACCACATCCGGATAACGTCAAAGAATAATACAATTAAATCGAACTATGAAATCATAACATCTGGGCGTACACCCATAACTCGCTAAAAAGAACGGTGACGATTTGTAATACGTCAATAATATCCACACAGGATAATAAACTAGGTGTAATACTGTTACCGCAGTTAGAGTTCACCATCGTCACAGACAGACCATATGACTAGGTCAACAGGGAGTAAACGACAGATAATGAGCACAGATAGAATTGTAACAACAAAGGTACTGTCGTGACAGTCAGAAGCTTAAAGTCGCAACAATTAACTTTAAGATGGAAGAATCAACTCAACAGTTTCAAAACGGCTCCGAAGGATAAGGATCGATTCATAACAATGTATCTCGACACTTAGAAAGTACTGTAAAAATTTTCCGACGGGCATAACTGCATAACAAACATATAACGTTTTAAATTTCGAAACCCAAAGTCATTGGCAAAACATAAATTTTCCAAAATTCTTTTGATCACAACCGAAGATGACGATAATATTTTGCAGTGCTCGAAATACATTAAAATACATTTTTCCAAATACCGTCTGATGGTGTAGTTTGAAAATACAGGATCAACTTGTCAAAACCCAACTGATTTCAAAATCCATACAGGCCGTTGTTTAATCGCACCATCAAAAGATTTTGAAAATTCGATTTCCACAAAAATGCTCAGACCCTTAAAGACCCTCAGAAACATGTTCTCAAACCTACCCGCAGCGGCATAATTACGACAGTCCAAACAAAAATAATCGAACTTAAAACTACATGTCCAAATGGCAAACAAAATCACAAATTCAACCAAATACATTTCGGGCGCATCAAGTTTAAACATACAACAAGACCATTCATCTGAGTTTCTCAACGACTCTACCGTCGGTACCTTTTTTCAAACCCATCAAGATACACAAATTTCACATCATACCACCCCACATGGCGGTTCAAATTCAAAACATCAATACGTCCAGTTGTATACACATACAATGCGTTACAAGTATCGGATATAATTCCATTACACAACACCGTGCAAAGAAAATCATGCCCCACAATTAATTTGCACAGGTGAAATCATGAAATACAGATACCTCGCATAAAGGAGGAGACTTACATCCACAGGTCGTAAGGAGATGATGGCTGCACCACGATACTAATCACAACGAGTCACAATTGATCACAATGGATCACCACGATCACACTTGTTCACAATTGCTCACTAAGATGACACGACAAGACACGACTCGACAAGACCCAACTATACCCAATTGCCTAGGTTTTCACAAACCTAAGATCCGATACCATTTATGTAACACCCCCAATCCACTCAGGGATATTACACACCGTAGACCCCTTTCCGCAAGGATCTACCAGGCAGGAGACTGCAAAACAAAATCTACATGCGGTCAACTCGACCAAAACATAATACCGCAGACCGATTAGATCTCTCAAAACACAGCATATCCATACATCTGATAAACGAAAATACAACTCGATCACATATTACATAAAATGTCCATCCCCTCAAGGATGACAAGGAAAACTCAGACCGACAGATCACTAACGGACAACCAACTACAACTGTGACTAGTATCGCTGCTTTACATCATCCTCCGAGCCAATCCTGTGGTTGCTCTCTCTTCATTCAGAACACCTGGAATAATGAACAAAATCCCCAACGAGGGGTCAGCGATGGAATCGCTAGCATGTAACCAAGTTATAAAGTTATACATCAAGAATACAACCGTTATGAAAATAACATTTCAACAAGGTAGTAACACGATCCCCGAGTCTAAAGTCTTTTCGAAAATGGTTCCCATTAGGGAGGATCATAAAGATAACTTCAAAACACATTTGAAAGAATAATTGAGGACGTCGGGGGTCTCCGTGTAAAATCATGAAAGGATTTATAATTTCTCCTTCTTCCGAAGGGTTTTCTTTCAAAATCATGTAAATGTTTTCATTCTCAAACAAGCCTCAAGGGCAGAACCATATTCACCAATATAACCGGAATCCAAGATTAAATTAATCACAATTCAGAATTATCCAATCAATACTTATTTCACCTACGTAGCCTCGATAGGACCCACCCGGATTAACTACCGAAAACAAGCTCAAATCTACCCATAAGTTATCTTGACATCGTACTCGCAAGTAGCGATTCTCGGAGCCCTCTCGAGACCTAACCGATTAGATAACTTTATGGTCAAATCATATCATCTAGTCATACTCGCAAGTAACGCGCCGCCGGAGGCCTCACGGGTCCCTACCCGGTAACATCATTCAAACACGCCCACAAGTTATCGTGACAATGCACTCACAAGTGACGATTCTCAGAGCCCTCTCCAGACCTACCCGATTCGATAACCTTATGGTCAAATCATAGATCTGTCCGTACTCGCAAGTGTGCACCTAGGGCTGGGGGCGGGGCGGGTTGGGGCGGGGCGAAGGTAAAACCGCATCCGGCCCGTAATTTTTGTGCGGTGCGGGTTTTTGCGGGGCGGGGCATTTTTGATATTGAAAACCGCACAAAATCATAGTTTTGCGGGGCGGGGCGGGGCAAATACAATATTTATATAAATATCTAAGTGTTTTCCCTTGTTATATGCGGGGCGGGGCGGTTTTTTGCGGGGCGGTTGGGAAAAAAATAAAACCGCATTCGCCGCGCAATTTTGGTGCGGTGCGGGTTTTGTGCGGGGCGGGGCGAAATCAACATTTGAAACCGCCCCGCCTCGCTATTTTGCGGTGCGGTGCGGTGCGGGGCGGGCGGGGCGGTTTGTTTTGCCCAGCCCTATGTGCACCGCTGGAGGCCTCACGGGTCCCTACCCGGTCAATATCTCAATTCACCGAGTTCACAACAACAGGGGTATAACATTCGCCACAATCAGAAACACCTAAAATCATAAGTTAATGCAACAAACTCTTTCACAAGGTATAACATTCACGTCGCACCATCATTTAGTAAACATTCTAACAAGTGAACAATACAAACATTCCACAATTCCTCGGATAACTACTCACTTTTAAATATCCATCTCGAACACAATACAACATGAAATGGTGGTTATCATTCTTCAAGAAGTTCAAGTTTACGCTCGTATATACTTTCATAGAATCACATATTCATTTAGAAGTGAATTATGGTTAAACGTTCAATCACTAACAAGTCCACGTTAAATTCACGACACGTCACATTCTCAAAGTATAAATATTATAGACGAGATACTCACCTCAAGTCCAAAGCACGCGAAACAATGGGGAAGCTCGACCGGAATCCTCGTACACTTATAAACCTCCGGCAAACACAACGAAGATATGATCACAACGAGAATCAAGGCCAAAAACAACGGAAATCCCAACACACTATCGAAGGGAACTCATTAGGACATTTAATCGAACATTCAATGTTCGATAATTCCCAAGAACACTCGAATCCCCGATCGAGTTGAAAGAACTCGAAATACGGATATACAACCCAAAGAACACGATTAATAATGCTCAATAACATCAACTGATTCATCGAAATCGGACGAACAACGAAGATCAAGAAGAAATCCCGAAAGTCAACCCAAGGATATTTCAAGAAATTACCTCGATTTGACGAATAACAAGGATTAGATGTTGTTATGATCAACAAGGTCCTTCCATAAAACCTTGGAATTCAGTGTAATCGACCAGGTATCGACGTTACCGTCTCCCCCATCCAGTAGCCGCAAGAAGAAGAAGGAAAAAGAAGAAAATGGCCAAGGACCCGTCGTCCAGGCCATATATAGGAGCACACATTACGGCCATAACCGGCAGCACCTTACGGCCGTAACTCGGCCCTTACGGCCGTAACTCGGCCCTTACGGCCGTAACTCGGCCCTTATGGCCGTACTCGGCAGGTCCTTATGGCCGTAACTGAGTCCCCAGGCCTACTGTCCGAAAAAAGAAAGTGTGTTATGGCCGTAACCGGAAAGGCATTACGTCCGTAACTCGGCAGCCTTGCGGCCGTAACCGATAATGCCTCATGGCCGTAACAGGCAGTATCTTACGTCCGTAGCTAGCAGTGCCTTACGTCTGTAACCGAAGTTCGTGAAAATTCTGCCTAGCGCCTGCCGATCACTTACGGCCTGTAACCAACACCTTATGGCCGTAACTCGGCTAGGCGAGTTTCTGATCCAAAATGTGCGGCCGTGACTCGGCCGTGGCTAGCTCTGACAACCCGGTTAGGCGTTAGACAACATTTCGGTCACACTAACGCATCGGTTATGATTCAAAAGTATAACGAGCAAATTACGAATCACAACATACCACAAGTGCATATTTAATAAAATAAATATACGCGATACGAGTCCTACTCGGTGAACACTACAACAGAACACATCATACAGTGCATCATAGAAAAACGTATCCCACATAATCGTAATGAAACAAATAATCGAAACCAAACGACAAATAATTCAGGGCAACTGGAAAATAAAATTCTTGGGTATTACATGCAGAATATCAACGGCAAGGCCCAAAAGGTTGAAAGGGTAGGCGGTCCAAAACCTACGGACAAATGTCTTGAATGTGGTGAGCTGGGTCACTGCGTAGGACTTGTCCCAATATTAATGGTGCATCAGGTACGGAAGTTTTTGTTTTCGAAACCAATTTTTCCGCTACTGTATATTCTGCTTCATGGATTTTGGATTCAGGTGCTACTTCTCATATTTGTACTATGAATCAGGATTTGGAACGAAGTAGACAGCTTGAAGCTGGGGAAGTGATGGTCACTGTCGGAAGCAGAAAAAAATCCACTTCTTCATTGGCAATGGTAGTTGACAGCTTGAAGTTGGGGAAGTAGACAGCTTGAAGTTGGAGAAGTGATCCAACCAATATTGGATCACTCATACTGGGTTTAGAATCGGTTTTGTTTTGAGGTTAGATGAAGTACTTGTTTTGCCCAAGGGGCATAAAAATATTGTATCCATTCCAGTATTGGAGTGGAAAGGATTTTCTTTCTTCATTGGCAATGGTAGTTGTAAAATTTATTTTCGAAATAAATTGGTTGGCACAACAACATTGTTGAATGGTTTATATCATCTGAATTTACAAAATAAATCAGCAGTAAACGCTATAACTAGGAAACGTGGCAGGCAAGATACTAATCAAGCTCTTAAGTGGCACCTTAGACTTGGTCATGTTGGTAAGACCAAGGTTTACAAAATGGAGAAAGATGGACTTTTAAGTCCATTGGGTATCGAACCCTATCCAACTTGTGAATCCTGTATTAGAGGCAAGATGACTAAGTCCCCCTTCACAGGGACATTTGAAAGGGATGTTGAAAAACTTGGGTTGGTAGATACCGAAGTTTGTGGTGCTTTAGAAGCAGCCCGAGATAGATATCAATATTTCATAACATTCAGAGATGATCATACTAGGTATGGGATTGTGTACTTAATGAAACATAAATCCGAAGCCTTTATTAAATTCAAAGAATTTAAGGCCCTAGTTGAAAAATAGAGTGGATGTCATATCAAAGCACTTCGATCGGACCGAGGTGGCGAATATATGAGCACAAAATTTGATGAGTTCCTTGAGGAACATGGAATAGTTTCACAATTCACGCCCCTAGGAACCCCACAGTCAAATGGTGTCTCAGAAATGAGAAATCGGACTTTGTTGGACATGGTCTGCTCCATGTTTAATTACACTGATTTACCAATTTACCTATGGGGGTACGCCTTACTTACCGCTGCCTATATCCTTAATATATGTCCTTCCAAATCCGTTCCTACCACTCCGCATGAGATGTGGAAGGGTAAGAAACCAAGTCTTAATCACATAAAGATTTGGGGATGTCCAGCCTATGTCAAGAAGGCTAAGGTGGACAAACTGGAAGCATGGTCCGTCAAATGATGTTTCATTGGATACCCATAGGACTCGATGGGTTATCTATTCTACATGCCAGAAGACCATAAGGTCGTTGTGGCTTTACAAGCGCACTTCCTTGAGGATGAGTTCATTAAGGAAGGTAGCTTGGGTAGAAATATCTCTTTGGAAGAGCATAATGAATGTCCTGAGGAGACATCTGATCAAGGATCACGAACTGAACCTATTGTAACACAACCTACACTTCGAAGGTCTGATAGGGTGTCTCATTTACGTGAGAGGTACGGCTATTCACATGTCAAGGAATTGGGTCTCCACGACACACCTGATAGCCATGAGGACGACCCTATCACCTATGACCAAGCAATAGTGGATGTGGACTCCGATAAATGGCAAGAAGCAATGGAAGTTAAGATAGACTCAATGCATGCCAATCAGGGCTGGACTCTAGTAGATCTACCAACTGGCATGAGGCCTATTGGAAGTAAATGGATCTGTAAGAGAAAGACTGATGGGGATGGCAAGGTTGACGCCTATAAGAACAGGCTTGTGGCAAAGGGTTATACCCAAAGGGAAGGGATCGATTATAACGATACCTTCTCGCCCGTAGCTATGATCAAGTCGACTCGCATGATGTTTGTCGTTGCTGCCTATTATGATTATGAAATATGGCAAATGGACGTTGTTGGCCACGAAGTATACAGAATACAACTTGGAAAGTGTTTAAGCGACAAGCTGTATGATTTTCAAGTTAGAGTGCGTAGCGGAAGTCTTGTAACAGTGAGCTGCTGTAAATACAGCAACTAGGTATGCAGTGTATACTTGTAAATAATCACAGTAAAGAAAATAGTAATTGCAGAAGGTAAATGACACGGTTTTTAAAGTGGTTCGAGGTAAACCCCTCTACGTCCACTGTCCTCCACACAAGAGTAAATGCTTATTACAAATACTACATACACAACTATGTGTCTATAATCAAACCTAATCCTTGTATAGTTCACACATATGGATACAACGAGTTTCGCTTTCAACCGTTCACACAGATTGGTCAAAGATTTATCTTGACTAGCTTCTTCACACATAGTTCGAAAGCTTCGTCCATATTCGTCCCACACAAGTCAGAAAACTTCTTTAGTTCACATAGATATAGGTTTTTACTCGAAGGTAAAAGGTAAAGTAACCAAGTTAGAACAGCATCTTGACTATAAAGATCTTGAGCTGATGATGGTTGTTCTTGATTGACTGAGTATATTTCCTCTTTTCAGATATGAATGCTGCTAGAAGAAATATACTTTCCTCTTGTAAGCTTGATCTAATGATAATGAATATTCAGTCAATAGAATGTTCGCGTATTGCTTGTATGTCTTAGATTTCTTGCTTGTTCTGATCTTCAAACTCTGGGGTATTAGTAGCCTCTAAATAGATCCATTGAGAAAAAAGTTTGTTCCAACAGAATGATTTATTTGAATAAAGCACGATCCGGTTTTTGCTCCTTGTTTGAAGATCTCTATCGGCTTAGTATTTAAAGACTTGATCCTTACAGTATTTAAGTACCTCTTTTCAAACGGGACTTGACTTTAGCGAATAGGGCAGATTTCGTTCCAATGGTCTTCAGTCTTGTTTGGATAAGTATTGAAGATCTCAATACTTACAGCCTATATGCTGTATCCAACATGATGTTGTAGCTGTAGGTTATCTTAGTCTGCTGCTGTATGGAACGATGCTGAATGAATATTTTAAGACAGCTCCCATACTTAGCGTTATATTGACAGATGAGTTCTTTTGCTGTATGATGGCACTTTATCAAAGCTCGATATAGGATTGTTTATCTCTAACAATTTTGATAGACTTCGGGACAGCGGCTTGATGTAAGATAGCACTTCATCCTTTTGTTGTAAGAAGGCAGCGTGAAGACTTGCTGTATGTTTGGCATTTGATCAAAACTCGATACAGGATTTGTTTATCCCAACAATTCCCCCCTTTTTGATAATTTGCCAAATCTTTCTCAAATCTTCTTGATGAGCCCAAAACCTTTATGTCAAAATCTTTGAAACATCTTTAAAGAGAGGCTGTCTTCTTGGTCTTCTGTCGAATGATCTGGCCTTTAGCAAATAAAAGAAATGTGAACTGCTCGCAGGCAAGTTCATAAAAATTATAGCATCTATCAGCAAAGTGTTTTACAACTTAAGCTTATGATTTGGCGCGTAGGCACAATCTAACATTTTAATCTACTTGAATACAACTTAAACTATGAACTATTCGGAGACAAGTTCTTACAGCTTAAATACTTAACAAGTTTGTCGTAATCATACAGGAACACAGTAGATTACGAGTTGTAATCACTATAAGAATAAACGTCAAAGACTTCGGATAATATCTGAAGTAAAAATGTTATAATTACCGAAGTCTATGTTCGTGTAGTTAAAGGTATACTTTAAACTTCGCTTATTAGGCGAAGTCTAATATCGTAATAACCGAAGTCTATCTCGGTTTTTAGAACCCGAATATGGGGGTTTGCGAAGTAAAAAAGGTCCTTCCACTTCACTTATCTTATAATCGCTGAAGTGTATATTTCCTATTCGCTTCAGTAAAATATATACAGATGAAGTGAAATAATGTTATCGACTTCGCTTGTTAATAGGCAACGAAGTTAAAGATACCACATTTACTTCACTTTTATTTGTCTAGCCAAAGCATTACACTCCTTTTTACTTCGCTTATTCTATTTTGTGTCGCTAATTATATATCTCTGACTTCGTTTTTTATCCAAAGTAAATAACCACATTGCATATTTCTTTTCAATTTGTAAATATAGAATCCCTGTTGTACAAAAACATGATCCATCCAATAAAAAACCTCAATTCACAAGATCGCAACAACACAACCTCAAATACATCAATCGACTTCATTAAAAATCCAACAAACTCAAATCACAAGATCCCAATTCAATAACACAAGATAATAAGCATTGATAATAGTAATAAACCACACTTTCATATATAAACGGCGGATTTTCGTACAAAAATGCCAAATATTCACCATATTTACTTCCACAATGTCTACGAGACACATGCATAGGTCTAGATAATGGACTACACATCAACCAAACATTCACCATATTTACCCGATGGAACAACATGTTCTGATCTAACTATACCAACAGACATTCACCATCATCACCTGAGTACCAGTAGTGTTGCAACCAAGACCATACATATATAGTACTGAATTGAAACTAGACAAAGAACTTCTGACAATGAAGCGAGCCTAAGCACCATCGACAAGCGTGTAGACGAACTCGCTCCACTCGTTCTGACTTCATCATCGCTCCCGAGTGTAGTATTGGTCTTTGGTGAAGCAGAATCTTGATCAAATCACATTGAAACAAAAAAAAATAGATTAAGTACGTTCATAAAAGATGCATCCACACCAAAATTTTTAAAGAGCGTGAAACTTGGACATCATCTCCATAGGTGACAAATGAAAGCAAAGCTTCCCTGCATGATTTGGACCAACAAAATAAATCGACTCTTAACAGCAACAGTACAAAGGAACTTGCAAATTCTCTGGCAATCACAAAGGCTAAGAAATCTAATATTTATATGGCAAAGTCACATCATTTTCGGTAATAAAAGTCCCTTGTTGTGCAAGGTACTCAAACCGAATAATCACCCAAGCGAGCTGAGAGAAAGAAAAGTAATAATACTCTTCAGCACCGTAACTATACCAGAATATTTCAGAAGACCTGTTTGATAAAATGTACTATTTCTATGAAGTCAAAGATTCTTCACACCAAATTATCTTAAAGATCATATAATAATTTTTGTCCGAAAACAAAGAATCCATCTGTTTTATTTGAAAACTTTACACAAAACTCTGAGATACACTCAGGAAACAGCTGAGTCATATGAACACCTTGAAGACTAATATTCCTCTGACAAGATTGAGATATTAATATGAACCCTGGGGGAAGGAGGGGGTATCAGTTATCCGTTTTCATACTATGTGAAGCTGTTGGTTTAAGTATGTATACATAAAGCTTATCTGCAGTGACTGGCAAACATTTAAAACTTGACGTTAAAGCTGACCAGATATAATACAAAAATGGATTTTCACAACAATAACCAATCGTCAAAAAGCTCAAGTATGAAAGTAAATGTCAGTAATGGAATTGATTACCTTGGCGCAAATTGTGTACCACCACCACAAGCATGACCTAAAACACCACCTGGTGAAGTATTGTGGGAGGAATTAGATGTCCGAATGATAATTTGTAAGCTTCTAGCATCAGATGCTGAACAGTGATTATTCCCATCTGCATTTTGGTTAGCTGCATCTAATGAACCATGGCCCAACATATTACCATTGAGCTTAGCTTCAGAGTTCTCAGTGAAGGTCTCTGGACAACATAGAAGAGCAGCAGCAACAATGTTTGCCAAATCTTTGATTTTGACTATGCGCAAAATGCAACAAAGTAAATATAAAGAAGTGACAACACCAAGACTTGGTTCAATGTATAACACTAAGATAGTTACAAAATTATATATAAAACCACAAAACCAGTAACCAACAGAATATAAAAATCCATACCAATTGCAAAAAGTTCAGAAAACAAATAAGACACAATATAGAGGACAAATACAACATACAATATAGGTATGAACACCTTGACTACTTCAGTCTTCAAGTAAGGAAGAATTAATGGAACTATCAGATAAATGTCCCCATAATTTACAGATAAAATTTAAAAATCGTTGCAATTCCTTGCACTGTTGCACATGTAAACTTTAGTTCTTTTTTATGAGTAATAAGCTGAGGCAGAGGACGGCCCCTAATAATCATAAACTACTTGTAGAGTTCTTGAAATAACTTTCTACTAATAAATAAACATGATGTCTCGAGTGAATGGAAAAGGGGGAAATTTAAACTAGCCACTATATCTTTATAAGGTAGCAGATCAATAAATTTAATACCACAGTAAAATGATGCAAGACATTTCACTAACAATATGAGAGATTTAAATAGAAGTATATATCAGGTAACTGCAGGGAAACACAACATGAAAAAAGAGAAAACCATACACCCATCAACCTATCAAGAAAAATAGATCAGTTACAGATACAATTTACACTACAAGAAGTGGGTTTAGACAATTTAAGTACAACAGTGAACTGAATAAGTGCATGAGAAGAAATGTCACCCTACTATTACTTCCTTTAGCATTATCACCATCTTTGCTAGGACATACTTCGTTGATATATCGCCGATTCACACTTCTAGATTTTCTTAACGGCCCCATAATCAGCTAAAACAAAAACCAAGCAATCACTAGATTAGAGAACAAAAATAATAAAGGATACCTGTCCACAAACATAACTTGCTAAATTCCTTACCACTTATTGATTGAACTACAACAATTTATAAGATTGAAATCAATTAATTCTTATTTTCCTTCCAGGAACTCATTTAAGCCCATGATATCAAATGCTTCCTCAATCACAGCTACTTCCTCCACAGACAAGTGCTCAGCCACAACATGCGTATAGGAAGAAAAAAAAAAGTCCATTACTTTCGCTTAATTAAAAAAAAACATTAATGATATGTAAAGTACCCTGAGAGCCCTTTTCTTAAGCTTATTCATCACGGAGAACTGTTTGAGCCTTGCTTTCACAGTCTCACCGAGCGAGACGTTTGGTGCCTTCTTTACATTTCGTAAGTGTAACCAAGGATGCTCTGTATGTATTTCGAAACAAGTTCAGTACATGAAAAATCCTAGTAATGTTGGTTAAAAAATGAAAGAAGCATTATATATATATACATAAATGACAAAAATCCAAACCTTGGGTTGTTATATATATACACACATATATGACAAAAATCCAAACCTTGGGTTGTTGCTCAGATTCAGAAGAAGTATCCTCTTCGGAGGAGGTTTCAATTTTCCTTTTCATGACCTTCTTCTCAGGCTTAAACAAATGAAAAAAGCATTATATATATACACATATATGACAAAAATCCAAACCTCGAGCACAGATTCAGAAGAAGAAGTATCCTCTTCGGAGGAGGTTTCGACTTTCTTTTTGACGACTTTCTTCTCAGGCTTGATGTTGGTCTTCTCATTCTCCACCTTCTGTTTCTTAGCACTCACCACTTCCTTCTCAATAGTATCCTCTGCCTCTCTCTTGCCTATTGAACATTTAAGAATAAAAAAAGCGGATAATCAACATGACATTAATTTCGAAACGAAATTTTGGCCAAAAGAACAAGGGTATAAGATCAACCCAGAAAAAATAACAAATAAACAAGACGATCAACAGAGAGAACAAAGCGAACAAGGAATCAGACAAGAAAAAAAAGAATTAACTACCATAGAAATTAAAATACTAAATCCAAAAACATTGATAAAAAATCAGAAAATGAAAAAAAAAAGGAAAAAAAAAAAAAGAATAGGTAACCTTGTTTTAAGGATTTGATTGTAGCGGGAGCAGCAACGGCGGCAGCTGCTGCAACCTACAAACAGGAAGCCATCAAAAAGATCCCTTACAACTCGTCAGACAGTAAAAGTAAGCGACTTCTGTTTTTCTACTCACCTTAGAGGTAGATTTCTTTGAGGATTTACCCATGGCAAAGATTTGAAAAAACGAAGTACAAATCTGCTGAAGGCCGACACTGTAGGAGAGCGTCTGATTATGTAGTGCTTTATGAGGAGAGCAAAACCCATAAAAAAGTTGGGGTTTATTGTCGATTTGCTAGACTGCGTGAACGATAGAACTGGGTGCGGTGGAACGGGGAGCGGCCGTAGATGCGCTCCCTAAAGTTGGCAACGGTTGACAAGGGTTGGCCGCTGGACTTGAATTGACAGGTTGATGAATACAGAAAAGTTCAAATCGGTCTCGATCTATCAGCGATTTGTGAGCTTGGATCTGGAGGAATCGAAGAGAATTACAGGTCGAAGACTCGGATTGAAAGAAAAGAAAGGGAAAAAAAGATAGGAAAGAAAATAAGAGAAAGGAAAATGAAAGGAAGTAAAAGGAAAATTAACCATTTTGTTCTTTTCTCTACAAATCCTTCCAAATCGGAAGTAATCTTAGGAGGGAAAGTTTTCCTTCCATTTCTTTCTGTTTATTTTCATTAAGAAACTCAGGAAGACCAAATATTTTTTCTTTCTTCTTATTTCCGTCCATTTCCCTTCTTTTTTCTCGTTAAGTTAAACTCGGAAACTAAGTGTTAGATGGCGGAATACTATGAAGAGAAGGGATAAAGAAATCCAACGCCTGAGGAAAGAAAAATTATACATAGTATTAATTAAATATATCTCTATTTGTGCCTTTAACATAAAAAATTGCAAAAAATATTAATTCCCGGTCTCAAGACATACACTTCGCTATTGTAAAATTTTTTTAGTAAGAAATAAAATTTCACACATTTTACTTCAGTAATTATCAAATTAGTGAAGTCTTTGTAACTTAAAATTTCTAACTAGCTCCTACTTTTTTGTTTGGTACCATTTACTGAAGTCTATGTCGGTTGTTCACTTCAGTAAATTGAAAAGCGAAGTTGTTGTTTGTTTTTACTTTGCTAATATACATTACCGAAGTGAGACGTACCGAAGTCTTTGATGTTTATTCTACTAGTGAATATTTCTCGACAGAAAAATATTTTATTAATGTATGGGCAAAGATTACAATGTTTGGCAAAAATAAGGATACTAGATTTCTCTGTTTCAAAATTAAGATATAGGAAGGAACATTCAAGCTAACTCCTCTAGTCAGAATGCCTCCAAGGTCTTCTGTCGGGATCATTTTCGGTGTTCCAATGAATCCTTACCTCGATCTAAATAGATCGCACTTCCTTCCGCTGATTGGTCGAAGGCAAGAATCCAATCATCCGGGTGAGTAAGTTGATCTCCTCTTCGATGCCTTGACTTCATTGTGATCTGCAATGGGAGCATTCCTTTCTCTAGCATTTTAGAAAATTCTACGCCAGCTTCTGCCAATGTCCGACATTTGTTGAAGATGGTGGACTCCCTGATGAGCTTGACAAAATACCTCATCAGTTGATTCTTCCTCCATTGCTTCACTTCATCAGATGTAGGCTGATGATTGGACGACATACGCTTCTCCGATGGCTTTTGCACATTATTTTTCCATAGGTAGTTGGGGTCGTGGAACTCAGGTCGAGAACCAGATACACTGTATGATTGTGCAAGAGTGGCCAGTGGGTTGATTGCAGCGCTGACGCTGTCTAGAATAGCTTCAAATTCCTTTTCCTATTCCAGTCTCTGTTGTCTAGCAGCATTCCTTGACTCTTCCCCTTTTTTGGCTTCATCAAGGTACGACACTTTTTCATCTAATTGCTCCAGGATTTTCATTGCGTCATCCTGTTTGGTCTCAAAACATGACATTTTATCAACTAGTGATTTGAGCACTAGTGACATATCATCAATCTTTTTGTCATGACCTCGAAGGTGAGACCCTGTTTCCTGAAGTGTAGATGCTGTGTTGGCCTTAGAGATGCGTATCTTGGCTTGTTCCTCCAAGAGAATCTGCTCCTGGTGCTGTTGAAGTTTGTTGAGAGCTTGCCTCATGACAGTGGGTAGAATGCGGAAAGCTTTTTCCACTTTGGAAAATTCTCGCTTGACACCAGTCATTTCATCGATAGCAGTCTCATGCAACCAGTTAATCTCTTTCTCAATAGTGTTCAGGGCATTGGCAGCGTCTTGTAGGAAAACAGTTTGGTGGCTTAGAGCATGCAGTTGCTCGTGCCTTTCTACGGTTCTGGGAGAGCCGGGCTTTGCAAAATCTTCAGCTCCATTGAGCTGGCTGACGAACATATGAGAGCGTGTGCATTTTTGTTCATCCTCAGGTAAGAAACCATAGTCGGATTCCACACTAATTGGTGATGGAGCAAGGGCAGCAGTGGCTGGTTTAGCTTGCGACTGTTCGGACTGATCGGCTACAGGGGGAACTATTTCCTCCTGTTCCGAAATGGTTTCTGTAGACATGGGTATAGGAGGGACTGAATCCTCCTGTTGTCTCTCAGCTTCCTCCAGGTTCGACAGAGGGACTGATTCCTCTTGCGGGATGGCGCGGGCTTGATCGTCGGCGACAGACTCGAATGCTTGTTGTGAAACTGTTTGTTCCTCTGTGATAGGAGGGACTGATTCCTTGCTGTCTTGAACAGTTTCTTGCTATTGGGATAGGGACTGATGGTGACTTGATGTCCCTTCTCCTTGTTGATGTTGTGTCCTTGAAAATTCCTGTTCTCTTGCTTCTTCACGGCTCATCCTCAGACCAGCCTGGAAGGCGTCATCGTCGTCTGAGTCGTGGTCAGATTTTGGACTAATAGGAAGTGTTTCTACGGAGAGAGATTTCCCTTTCTTTCGAGCATCAGCTTTTTCCATTAGATGGCTCGAAATCAGCTCCTTGCAGCAAAGATTGTCCCACTAGATTAGGACTTCAACATTCTGAGAGTCCGTCACTTCCAGAACAAACATTTCTTCTTCGCTCCAATTGCTCCAATTGTACAAAGTTTCGTACAGAACAAGCCTGTAAGCTTTCCATTGAATAAAACGGTCGTATGCCTGTTCAATTTGCACAGATAACAAGGCTTTGTTGATAATGGAGTCGGGAGAGGGGCTGCGTATAGTGCATGGGTCCACTGTAGGCAAGGGTTCCACTACAGGTGTGGGATCCTGTATTGGAGAGGGATCTCGTACATGGGTTGGTACCCTGAGGGGAGATGGATCCCTTGTGGGTGTGGGTTCCCGTTCGGGATATACTATTTGCACAGTAGCAGCTATCTCTACCACAGGGATTGCGCCCTGGGGGTTCGATATAGTGGGTTGGGCCGCTGTTTTTGATTTTGGAAAGCCTCATTAGCTTCCTCTTCGGCTTCTCACCAGCAACGGGAGTTTTGCTGAGAGATCTCTTCCTATTCTTTGAAGTCTCCTCGCTCCCGGACTTCGAAGTTATGTCCATTGGGTCTGGAGAAAAAGGCATAGTTCGGACAAATGGCCTCGTCGCAATCAGATGTGCTTTGTTAAAGACGGAGGGCCTGGTTCCTCCAATATATTTTCATGAATTAATTTTCTTTGCTTCCTTTGCTTGCGGAACTCCGCACTTTATCAGAATATTGCAAAGAAACAATCCAAAAGACTTCTTCTGAGAGGCAGGTTTAGAGACTTCTTCCTGCAACCTTTTGAGACCAATCTGGCACCAGTTGACCTTCTCGCAGGACATGATGGCGACCATCATTCGGAATCTCAGATTGGTGCACATCTCGAAAGCACCTGTTCTGTTTTCAATCACACGACAACAGAAATCGTGTAAGTAAACAAATGGAAGGCAAAAGCATTTCTTGTGGCATGAAGCATAAACATTCTTGTCCGATGCTGAACCAGTGAACAATCCCCAATACTTGGTAAGAACCTCTTGGTGCCCAAAGGTCTCAAGTTCCTCCATGGACAGGCCATCAGCAGGGAGCCTGTCTAAATTCTGCAGTAGGTCTTGGTCAACGCGTATCTCGATTCCACGAACGGTGGCAAAAATATCAGCAACATTTCCTCCTTGAGCAAGAGAAATAAAACAGACAGAGGCGTTGAGGAAAAAATCCTCAACCATTTTCTTGTCGTAGCGATCAGCAGGGTGGTTAACAAGGCGAGAGAGGCCTTGTTGACGAATCCTTGTGACGATGAGCTCCATAGATTCAACATCGTCTCCTTCAGCATGGACACGTTCAACAACCACAGATCTGGCAAAAATCCTACCGTCAATGATGGTGGTGCTCTTCTTGAGAGTAACAGGTACATCTTATCCATCCGATTTTGAATTGATACCGGGTCCCACTTCTGTCATTTCGACTTCCCTTATTGCCCAAAATGGCAGTTTGAAATTATAAAATAATTTGAAAAATCGTGGCGTTTGATATAAAATAGTCCAGATGTCATGTAAAGCATTTAATGCAAAGATGTTTGAATTTAAAACAGGGCACACAGACTCAAAGTTGTTTTTCAAATGAATAAAATATATGTATAATATAAATTGATTTCCCACAGTATGTCCTGTATCCGTGAAAATACAGTGTTCCCCATTAAAAGGTACATACGGGATTCAGTTCCATATAGCAATCTTCGGATTACTGCTGTATTCATGGGCCATACTGTAATCCCCTTTATTATTGCACACGTCAGCTATAGGATGAATTCGTCTTTTTATTCCTACAGTGTTGTTCGGATTGTTTGAGTGTATAGATAATTAATGGTGGATACTGTATTCTTAGGTCTTACAGCATTAAAAACTTACAGAGAGTCGGGCTGTAGCATTCCCAATTTTTTTCGAAGCATATAGAATCTTACTGTGCTGAGAGGCTTGGTGAAGATGTCGGCTAACTGGATATCTATATGAACTTTTTCGAGCCGGACATCCTTGTTCTCAACATGATTCCTGATGAAGTGGTGCTTCATGTGGATGTGCTTAGTACGCGAGTGCAATACTAGATTGTGAGTTATTGCAATTGCACTCGTGCTATCGCACACGATTGGTGTTTCCTTGACAGTGAATCCATAATCTGACAGCTGTTATTTCATCAAAAGGATCTGCATACAGCAACTACTAGCAACATAGTATTCTGATTCAGCTGTTGAAAGTGAGTTTGCCAATTGTTTCTTGCTAAACCAAGACACAATTCTAGGTCCAAGAAAGTGACAAGTACCGTTTGTACTCTTCCTATCTAGCTTGCAGCCTCCGACATCCGAGTCACTGTATCCAACTAAATCGAGTCTGCCTTCTTTAGGATACCACAGTCCTACATCGACTGTTCCTTTGACATACTTCAGGATTCGTTTAGTTGTTGTGACGTGTGCTTCTTTAGGTGCAAGTTGATATCGAGCACACACTCCCACAACGAACTGGATATCGGGCCTGCTAGCTGTTAGGTACAGGAGTGAGCCAATAAGCTTCCTATAGAGTGATTGATCAACCGGCTTTCCATCTTCATCATCACGAATTTGCACAGAAGTGCTCATGGGGGTTGATGATGATTTGGAATTATTCATTCCAAACATGTTGAGAATATCCTTGCTGTATTTTTCCTGGTTGATGAATATCCCTATAGGCAACTGCTTTATCTGCAAACCTAGGAAATAACTATGTTCTCCCATCATACTCATTTCAAATTTACTTTGCATGAGAGGAGAGAACCTTTGACATAAAGCAAGGTTAGCTGAACCAAATATTATATCATCTACATAAATATGACCCATCAGGAGGTCATCACATTCCTGTATTTTAAAGAAGGTCTTGTCTACAACACCTTTCTCAAATCCATTATCGGTTAAATACAGGGATAGGGTCTCATACCACGTCCTAGGAGCTTGCTTGAGTCGATACAATGCTTTCCTTAGCTTGTATACTAGGTCTCCGCCTTCTGTGTTGACAAACCCTGGTGGTTATTCAACATAGACTTCTTCGGCAAGATCTCCATTCAGAAATGCACTTTTGACGTCCATTTGATATACAATGAAGCTCTTATGGGCGGCAAAGGCTAGAAATATCCTAATGAATTCTAGTATGGCAACAGGGGCAAAAGTCTCATCATATTCTATGCCTTCTTCCTGTATGTAGCCTTGTGCGACTAGACGGGATTTGTTTCTAATAATAAGTCCATTTCCATCCTTCTTGTTTCTAAATACCCATGTGTTCCAATTACGGATTGATGCTATGGTCTGGGTACTAGATACCATACATTGTTTCTTTCGAAACCATTAAGCTCTTCTTCCATAGATGTAATCCAATGAGAATTGTCTAGAGCTTCTTTGGTAGAAACAGGTTCGGATTGGGTTAAGAATATAGCAATAGTGCACATGTTGAGTCTTCTAAGTTCAGCTAGAGACTTCCATACAGGGAATGGAGATATCTCAGATTCTGGTTCTTTTACACACATAGTACATTTCCTTGTGTACTCTATATTCTCCTATGGGTAGTTACTCTATCATCAATATTTCCTATGATCAACTCCTGTGGGTGATCTCTTAACCATCTTCTGTCGGGTTCTAATTCGGGGTTCCGTACTATATCTAGAGGTGTTGTAGTTTCAGCTTCAGTTTGTATAACATCATCTTCAACTACCTCTGTTCTTACAGCTGCGGGGTCGATTTCTAAGTCAACGACAGGCTCTATAAGAGTTGGAGAGTCAATGATAGAGAGTTGTTGGATGTTCTGAGTAAGTTCTTCTACTCCTATAGGATCATGGTGAGGTTCATCAAACACTACATGTACTGATTCCTCAATTGTTAGTTTCCGTTTATTAAAGATCCTGAAAGCTTTGCTGACAGTGGAATATCATACGAATATTCCTTCATCCGACTTTTTATCGAAGGTTGTAAGTTGATCTTTCCTGTTGTTCAGAACATAACACCCGCATCCAAATATATGAAAGTACGAAACTAATGGAGTTTTGTTGTTCCATACCCCGTATGCTGTTTTGTTGTGGTGTTTTTTGACGATATAGTGGTTTTATGTGTAGCAAGCTATATTGGTGGCTTCACCACAGAAACGCTGTGGCAACTTACTTGCGGCAATCATCGTCCTTGTTGCTTCTTTCAGCATCCTGTTCTTTCGCTCAGCAACACCATTTTGTTGAGGTGTGCCGGTAGCTGAGTATTCGTGTTGTATTCCATTTTCTGAACAGTATTTCTCGATAAAGCAGTTAGTAAATTCCGTACCTCTATTAGAACGAATGGACATGATACTCAACCCTTTCTCATTTTGAAGCTTTCTCAGGTGCTCGGGAAGCTTTGATGTTGTTTCCTTCTTCTTGCTTAGGAAGATAGTCCAAGCATACCTGGAAAAATCATCAACAATAACAAGACAGTACTTCTTACCTCCCAAACTTACCAGGTCTACAGGACCGTATAGATCCATGTGCAGCATTTCTATAACTCTGTGAGTGGAAAGGTAGGATTTGTTCTTTAGGGTGGTCTTGATTGGCTTGCCTTTCTGACAGGGTCCACGAACGCTGTATATTTAGAATGACACATTGGGCAATCCTCTAATCATTCCCTGTCTGGAGAGCTTGTTGATTGTCTTGAAGTTGACATGAGACATCCTCTTGTGCCATAGCCAGCTTAGATGTGCAGTGCCTTTGACAACAAAACACGGAATTGAGGAGCTCATAGCCATACAGTCGACAATATATATGTTACCTGATCTGCTTCCTGTGTGTACAACTTCTTTGGTCAGAATGTTCTTGACTCTACAGTGATCTATATAGAATTTCACCGAGAACTATTTGTCACAGAACTGGCTAACACTAAGTAGATTATACTGTAAGCCTTCAACATAAGCTACATCGGTGACTTTGAATTTTCCAATAAGCAGGGTTCCCTTCCCTCTTGTTCTTCCTTTAGATTTATGACCGAAGCGCACATTTGGACCTCGACCTTCTACATAATCTGACAGCTTGCTTTTATCTCCTATCATGTGCCGAGAACACCCGCTATCGAAGTACCAGATGTCCTTCTCTAAGATGTCCTGTAGGCAAAGAAATTAAGTAGATTTAGGTCCCCTTTGATTGTTTGGTCCATGGATGTTAGTGCCTTTAGGTATCCATATTTTCGTGACAGCAATTGGTTTACTGTAGGTTACGTTAGGTACATTTTTGCGGTATCTACGTGGGGCAGACACGTAGTCACTATGACCATGATAATTATTATGCATGTAAAATTCAGGGTTATTATTATTAATCCAGTACGAATGCCGTCTTGGAGGTGGAGCCATTGTCTTCGGCCTTACAACTTGCCTTTTGGGTCTCCGGTTGGATTCCAAATGTTGTTGCTGATACTGTGCGGATACCTACTTTCGCGATGGATAACGAGGTTCATGTATCCAATATCTAGGCATGCTGTACTGAAAGTACTGTCGTGCGGCCCTTTGATATTTGGATACATCCTTCTTTCTGAATGGCTGTTAGTGCATTTGAATTGCTCATGGAGCATGATGTTGGGTACGCCTTACAGGTCTGAATGGCTGATGATTCCTCTTCTGGAATATGACTGTGGTGGCGGAATGGCAGCCTTTGTTGTTCGCAGTGCAACAGGTTCCTTCACATGACTCAAGATTTCTTCCAATACAGGAATGGGTTCCACACCCCTGACGAACACAGTACTAGTTTTCCCTTTATTAGAAAATGAGCTGTATCCTAAGCCACTTTTATCATGAGCATGTTGCCCAGTGCTTAGAATTTCTTCCATCCTTTTAGATGATTTCTCGAAAGATTTCAGAATGGTCTCAAGTTCTCCTTCTGGTTTTTCGAGAGTTTTTACTTTGGCTTGAAGCAGAACAAAATCATTTGTCTTGCTTTCACTGTGAGACTTAGCCTCACTTAGTTCGTGAGCAAGTTGATGATTGCTCTCTATGAGTTTTTCATGATCGACTTTGCTGCTTTCACAATCGACAGACATATTTTCGTAATTTCCTTTCAGCAAGTCATTTTCTTCCCTCAGCTCTAAGTTAGAAAGTTGGAGCTGTATGTTTTCATTTTTCAATGTCTCATGGGCCTTTGGAATGTTTTTGAATTCATTCATCATATTTTCAAATGCATGAGATGCATTTACTGGAATATTTGAGGTTGATCTTACCTCATCATCGCTATCTTCATCTTCCATAATATCTTTGGCCATAAAGCACATATAGGCTTTATCTTCGAATTCATCATCAGATGAGTCACTGTCAGTGACTACATGAAGACATTCTTCGGACTTTGATGGTGCGGGGGAGGCTTCTGATTCTCCAATTAGGGCCTTGAGCTTGTTTTTCCAAGCACGTCTTCTTTCGTCTTTTTCTTGTTGCTCGGCTTCCGGCAACTTTTGGACTTTAGGGTAAGGACATTTATTTTCATAATGTCCTGGTTTCCTGCAGTTGTCACATAGGTTAGCATCACCATAGGAAGATTCGGTACTTACCTTGTGAACAGGCTTGGGCCTATAGGGAGTCATTCCAGATTGCTTGATGAATTTCATGAATTTATGCATGAGCGCCATTTTATCTTGTGACAGTATATCATCGTAACTGTCAGCATTCTTTTGGGCAGACTTTGATTCGCTGGGCAGGCTATGTATTTTGTTGGATACAGCGGCTAGCGCTGCAGTCCTCGCAGGGGATTCTTCTGCTGTCTCTCTCCTATCAATATCATACTCAAATGCCTTGAGGTCAGAGAAGAGATCAAAAGTAGATATCTCATTGAGATTGCATGACACACGCATAGTTGTGGTCTTAATGTCCGATTGGGCAGGGAGAGATCTGAAAATTTTTAAATTCTTCTCCTTTTGGGTATAAATTTTGCCCAACGCTTCAAGTTCACCGACAATACCATTGAATCTGAGGTCATGTTCCTCAAGAGTTTCAGTTGATTTCATTTCAAAAGATTCAAATTGCTGAGTTAGTTTTGAAATCTTGTTTTCTTTTGAGAGCAGTTCCCTGATAAATCATCTTGAGTTTTTCCCAGATTTCTTTGGCTGTTTTACAGCTCTTTACCTTCAAGAATGTGCCTTTGTCAAGAGTGACAAATAGCGCATTCTTCGGTCATCTGTGGTCCATTGTTCGCGCTCTTTTTCGAGCATCTCGACATGAGATTGACCTTCAATCCTTGCAGTAGGAATTACATTCATGATCTTTATGGGGCCTTCTTGGATGACATAAATCATCTCTTCATGCATGGCGGCAAGATGAGCCTCCATCCTAATTCTCCAGTCATCAAACTCATTAATAGAAAACATTGGTACCTTATTAATCAGTGAGGTATCCATGTCTAAAATTAGGAAAGATAAGGAAGTTTTCAAAAATAAGTGATTTAAGGATCTGATTCGATCAAAAATACGATTGATTCTTTTTAGAATCAACTGCTCCGATAGCACTTGCTGGCTACGAAGTATACAGAATACAGCTTGGAAAGTGTTTAAGCGACAAGCTGTACGATTTTCAAGTTAGAGTGCGTAGCAGAAGTCTTGTAACAGTGAGTTGCTGTAAATACAGCAACTAGGTATATAGTGTATACTTGTAAAATAATCACAGTAAAGAAAACAGTAATTGCAGAAGGTAAATGACACGGTTTTTAAAGTGGTTTGAGGTAAACCCCTCTACGTCCACTGGTCCTCCACACAGGAGTAAAAGTTTATTATAAACACTACGTACACAACTACACGTTTATAATCAAAGCTATCCTTGTATTGTTCACACAGATTGAGACAAAGAGTGTCGCTTTCAACCGTTCACACAGATTGGTCAAAGCTTTCTCTTGACTAGCTTCTTCACACACAGTTCCAAAGCTTCATCCTTTTCATCCCACACAGGTCGGAGTAACTTCTTTAGTTCATACAGAAGTAGGTTTTTACTCGAAGGTAAAAGGTAAAGTAACCAGGTTAGAACAGCAGCTTGACTATGAAGATCTTGAGTTGATGATGGTTGTTTTTGATTGACTGAGTATATTTCTTCTTTTCAGGTATGAATGATGCTACAAGAAATATACTTTGCTCTTGTAAGCTTGATCTGATGATAATGAATATTCAGTCGATAGATCGTTCACATATTGCTTTTAAGCTTGTATGTCTTAGATTTCTTGCTTGTTCTGATCTTCAAACTCTGGGGTATAAGTAGCCTCTGAATAGATACGTTGAGCAAAAAGTCCATTCCAACTGGATGGTTTATTTGAATAAAGCACGATCCAGTTTTTGCTCTTTGTTTGAAGATCTCTGTCGGCTTAGTATTTAAATACTTTACTCTTTCAGTATTTAAATACTTCTTTTCAAACGGGACTTGACTTTAGCGAATAGGGCAGATTCCGTTCCAACGGTCTTCAGCCCTGTTTGGATAAGTATTGAAGATCCCAATACTTACAGCCTGTATGTTGTATCCAACATGATACTGTAGCTGTAGGTTATCTTAGTCTGCTGCTGTATGGAACGATGCGGAATGAATATTTCAGGACAACTTCCATACTTAGCATTACATTGACAGATGAGTTCCTTTGCTATGTGATGGCACTTTAAAAAGCTCGATACAGGATTGTTTATCCCTAACAATTTCGATCGACTTCGGGACAGCGGCTTACTGTAAGATAGCACTTCATCCTTTTGCTGTAAGAAGGCATCATGAAGACTTGCTATATGTTTGGCATTTGATCAAAACTCGATACAGGATTTGTTTATCCCAACAGACGTCAAAACAGCTTTACTAAATGGATACTTGAGGAGGAAATCTATATGGAACAGTCTAAGGGTTTTATGTCCAAAGCTAATATTCATAAGGTGTGTAAGCTGCAACGAGCCATTTATGGGCTGAAGCAAGCTTATCAGAGTTAGAACCTTCGATTTGATGAAGCAGTTAAGGACTTTGACTTCGTGTGAAATGTGGATGAGCCAAGAAAATATGGGTAGCCTCAATGCGACATGGAATTCATCTCCCCACGAAAATGTGTCCTCAAAGTGAGGAAGAAAAGAGAGAGATGAGTAAGGTACCCTATGCCTCGGTAGTGGGTAGCCTCATATACGCCATGTTGTGTACGAGACTGGACTTGGTCTATGCTGTGAGCATGGTAAGTCGATTTCAAGCAAACCCGGGAAGGGAACACTGGAGATATGGTTCTTACTTACGGTGGTGGAGAACTAAAGGTGATTGGATTCACCGAGTCTAATTTTCAAGGAGACAAGGACGACTCTAAGTCGACATCTGGGTATTTGTTTACTCTCAATGGAAGAGCAGTATCTTGGAGAAGCTCCAAGAAAATCTCTACTGCAGATTCCACCTGCCAAGCAGAGTACCAAGCTGCCTCAGAGGCTAGCAAAGAAGCATTTTGGATGCAGAAGTTTGTGCAAGAGCTTCAAGTGGTGCCCAATGTGGAGCTGCCTATATCACCATTCTGTGATAATGATGGAGCTGTCACCCAAGCCAAGAAGCCTAGGGCTTACCACAACACCAAGGGTATAGAGAGAAAGTATCACATCATTTTAGAGATGGTTAAAAAAAGATATGTTTCATTGCAAAGAGTAGACTCAAAAGACAATGTCTCTGACCTACTAACTAAGTCGTTATCTCAGGCTGTCTTGGAAAGACATCTGAAGAACATTTGTATTGGATACCATGATGTGTGGCATTGAGTGTAAGTGGGAGATTGTTAGGAATATGCCCCCGAATGTCACTCAGGGGATGAGAGGTTAGGGGCACTTGTAATTATGGAATAATTAATAAAAAGGCAATATGATTCATTCCCTGTTTATTGTATTTCAAATGTATTCTTGATTTGGTAAACATTGAAGTGAAGTCCATGTAAATTAATCGAACATTCCATTCTCGTTATCGAATAAGAGAAAATGCACTGGAAGTGTTTAAAGTTTATTTACGTAAACGGTTCGCAAGTCGATAAACTTAAATGGGCATTAAGTTTTTTAGTAAGACTTGTATAATTGATGCTAGGGAATGTGCATGTCTTGATAGCATAGTTATAAGTATATTGGTGGGACCAGTATACTCAAACACGACTCATACTTGATTCAGTCACATGGTATTCACTCTTGTAGAGTCGATGACGAATCGAAAGGTTGTGATAGTATACGTGGACCTTTGACTTGAGGGTTAAGTAGGAGATGTGCCTGTGACGTTTATTTTGTCATTAGAGTAGTTAGACTCATTTGCTTAATTGCTGAGTCAACCTAGAAGTGCAAACTATACGAGCAGGTAGCAGTCTTTACTGTATACCAAGAAAGGATTTTATCTCCTGTTATTCTTATACGGTTAATGGCAAATAAGATCATAAGTCTGTGGCTAAAGCATTCTGATCTAGTCGTATTAGATACTCTAGTAATCAATTAGTCTTGATTTGCATTACCGCATGTATAATGTCTAGTCAACAGTAGGGTTTGACTTTACCGTGACCTGAAGACTTCACTGGGACATCTGATGAATGGTCTATACGTATATGGTATTCACGACATAATGGTTCTGGAATGATCCCTTCATTCGTTCTTAGTCGGAGTTTACAGTACGGCCCGCTAGGCTGGCTAGGTGCTGCCCGCACTCATTGGTTCCTCCCAATGCTGGCTGAGACGGATCTACAGAGTCGCGCATCAGGATCGTTGACGGATAAATGTGAATTTATTATCTCTATATTAATTATAGATATTGGATATCTGATCATGGTTTATTGTATAAATCAAATAGCGGTCTTATGAATTGAAATTAAGTTACTGGTAATTAATTTAAATCATAAATAATATTTCTCAGGGAAATATATTTGTATTTGATATAATTAATTAATTGGATTAATTAATTAGTATAAATACATTGGAGATAAAATGGGGTGTATTTAACGGATTCATTTGACGAACGTCCGGTACACGAGCCGAGTGACTCGGCCCATTTCTTAGAAATTTTCTAGTGGCCGGCCCACTTCTCTCCCTTTTGTCATGATGTATGTTATTTATTTACATGTTGCATGTTCCCCTTAACATGCTTCCAAAAGTGTCATTATTTGAGATCTCATCATATAACTTATTATATGTCATCTTTTGATCATGTAAAGGGATATAATAACATAACATCACAAGACAAAAATCCATCTTGTTGAGCAGGGCACATTTCGGCCGAGAGCTAAGTGAGCGAGAGAATTATTTTTATCTTCATTTTGTTCATCTTTGAGGTGAAATAAAATAAGAAAAATAGAGAGATAAATTTCTATAGTAATTCCTAGCCGTGTTCCTTCAAGAACGGATTGCTGTAGATTTTTCCGGGCAACTTTCGATGCATGGTGACATAGAGACATCGTGCTTTCGGTGTTTGGGATGAGGGGATTTCGTGATCGTGCTCGGGTTTGTGATCATCATCAAATCACAAAGATATTTTCAAAGGCTTCAAGGGTATGAGACCTTAATCCTTTTATCTTCGTTTTTCTTTTCGTATATACGTTACTTGATCGATCTTGTTTGGGATTCTTTATTATTATTTTGCTGCGTAGTTTTGTTTTCGGAATCCCAACAGACGTATCACAACAAAAAGGTTAAGAAAATGGTGTTCGAAATAGGTGATTGGGTACTGAGGAAAATTGAGTCTACTCACCGAAAGGCTCAACAAAACAAGCTCTCTCCAAATTGGGAAGGCCCTTATATTGTAACCCACGCTATCCGGGAGGGGACCTACATGCTCAGGACACCCGAGGGGAAAGAGATGAAACACCCATGGCACTCAGAGAACTTGAGAAAGTATTACCAATAGAAGAAGTTAAGACGAGCTATCCGTTCACACCTTTGATGTAATGACCTTTTATCTATCAAAACCCATTTCATCATTCTGTCAAGTACTTAATTCGTACATGCTTTGACATTACGTAACAATGTCTGAACATTAAAACAAGTCTGGAGCACTAACGCCTGACTTAAACATTTAAAGCAAGGCAACTCTTGCAAATTCAAATGAAAGCCTGGTTCCTATAAAGGCTAAAGCATACATAACATGCTTGGTCACCAACACGCCGAGTTAAGATTAAGACATCTAACTCGGATGATCTGAGCCTAGTTCTAACAACTAGACTGCTAAAATTTAAAAACGAGTACATGACACTCAACACGCCGACTTAAGATTAAGACATCTAACTCGGATGATCTGAGCCTAGTTGTGACAACTAGACTGCTCAAATTTAAAAACGAGTACATGACACTCAACACGCCGAGTTAAGATTAAGATATCTAACTCGAATGATCTGAGCCTAGCTATGACAACTAGACTGCTCAAATTTAAAATCAAGTACAAGACACTCAGCATGCCGAGTTAAGATTAAGACATCTAACTCGAACAATTCGAATCCAATTCTAAACAATTAGATCAAGCTTGATTAACGACACGCCGATCACAGATAGACTATCCCCGTCTCATCTATACTTGGCTCGTGCTGGCTAAAGTGATCATAAATAAACTAAGGTATGCATCCCGGCCTTACGCCGATGTAAAGAGGGATCTCATTTGACATTTTCAGGAAGGTCGACCCCTACTACTCAGCGTAACGATAAACCAGTTCGTGGCTGGCTAAGTGTGAGCATCTCTAAATACGAGATAAGAAACTTTAGCATGAATCGCGTATCAAGAGTACAGAAAGAAACATGGCGAAAACACCCAAATTGGGTCAAGAAGAATATATGAAAAGAATGAAGACCCCAATAAAACAATTGGGCTCAGACTATAAGTATTTGGACAAAAGAGTACATTGTTCTAGCCAAATCGGCTTTACATTGCATCACACATTAAACTATCCAAGCTCAGCGCCATCCTCATCCACGACCTGTGCTATCAAGTTGTCGAAATTATTCTCTTGAGGAGCCGGAGGATCCCATGTTGGCTTCCCTTCTTGAGAATCCCGAGCCCTTATATTCTTAAGAGCATTCTCATAGTATGGGATATTAAGGATGAGCTGCCCTTGGTTCGGCACTATAAGGATCCTGGACGAAAAGACGAGCGAGCTTCTCTAGAGATACCTCGACTTCTATGTCAATATAGAGGAGCTGAGATAAATTAGACCAGGCATCGCCGTAGACAGAGCCCACATCATCATCCAAGTAATCCCGATACTATTTGCTCTTTCGGTATCGCTCTACAGCAGCCTCCTCTTTGCCAGGCAAGCTCTCCTCAAGAATGCCAGCCTTTCATCTGCGACATTCTTCTCCAGCACCAAGACCTCGGCCCTCTTCCTCTGTGCCTCAGCCTCAACCTCAGCAATCTCCCAAGCGGACTTAGATTGCAGAAAAGCCTCCTTTAATTTCTCCAAGTCATCCAATGCAGACTTCTTAGTGATCGCGGCTTGTTCCACCTTCAGCACGGCCTCGTGCACCAAGGCATCATGAGAAGCTTTCTCCTTCTCGAGGGCTTTAACCTTCTCAGCGAGCTAAACAGTGGATTCTTGAGCCGACTTGGCCGCCGCCTCATTCTTGTCCACCAGATCCATCACCTGTCTGAATATGTTGTACTCGTGCTGAGCTGTGGAGGCGAGATACAAAAAGAAAACAAACTCAGTTCAAGCAGATTGCAGAAAAGAAATTGCGAAGTATGGGAAATCGACACAGAATAAATGGTACCTCACTAAGAATTAAACCCTTCCTATTGAAGAGTTGGAGTGAACTCAGCTTGTCAGAAACGAGCCGTTCAATATAAGACATATTCATGGCGCGCTTAATGACCGGTCCCCCAAGCTTCAGGGCGGCCCCGGATCGAACGATCGAATCAAACCCAGACATAATGGGCGCAGTAACGAAAGAGTTGACCAGATTTTTAATCTCAGCATCAGAAAGGGCAAAAGCCGAGGTTAAACCATGTGCTGAGGGAATCGTTCTCTTCTGAGAAAGCTCTTCTCGAGCTCGGCGTCCATTATCCCCTGGCTACTTCTATCCCTGACGACTCTCTACCTTGGAGTCCGGCCCACGATCTTGGCCCGGTCCTTGAGAGTGCCCCTGGCCTTGACTCCGGGCACGAGTCCGAGTAGGGCTAACTCCCCCAGTAGGCTCCCCCTCGATCTCCACTTCATGATCGGATGAAGCTCCGGCCTGGATAATGGGCGGCTCCTTGGGAAGCGACGATTCCTCTTTTTTTTCGATCCGCCATCATGAGGTCGATGTGCTCCTCATTGACCTTCTGGATGTCCTCCATCGACAAATCTGCGCAAGAACAATGTTAATCCCAAAACGAGATGGCAGAAAAAACGACAATGAAAGATAAGAAAATTACATCCTATGATGTCCACGACTTTTAAGAATTTGTCGTCCTCAGCACGGCAGGTCGCGCAATCCTCGTGGAAGACAAAATTGGGGTGGACAACCCAATCAGGAAACCGAGCCCCTATTGGGACCTCGACCAAAGGTCTAACCCCAGCTATGGGACCCTTCATCAGGCCGACCTGAGCATGATAGCGAAAGTCAGTCTCCAGCTCGGCCCAGTTAAGAATGGCAATGGAGGAAAACTGTTCAAGCTTCGCAATCAAGTCCTCACTCCAATGCCGCTTGTGAATGCGCGAAGGGCGATGCGGTGAATTTACAGGTGCTGTAAATTCCCAGCCATGCCGGCTCTCAACCTTGATCACATGCCTATTCCAACCCGTGACCTTGTTGACGGTATTTGAAATGGGGGCCATGACCTTGGGTTTGTTGGGGTCGGACTTAATGGTGATGGTTCTGGTTTTGGAATTGTACGACGAATTGGAAAAGTGATAGAAGGCAAACATGCACGGCTCGAAGCTGAGACCACGGCACAAGATAATAAAGGCGGTGAGATACCTGAACGCATTGGCACCAAGGTGGGCTGGGACAATTTCCCAATCCTCCAGAAATTGATTAATGAAATGATGCAGCCTCAGGATGAGGTGGAATTGCTTTAAATAAAATGGGACGAAGGCATCACTATAATAGAAAGTTTTAGCTTCATGCTCATCGGCGAAAGGAGTGGCCAAACTATGGTAGAGCCTATACTCATTCCTATGCACCTCACCGTGGTATAAAGTTCCTCAAGCATCTCGTCCCCCCTTTGGGATGCTTGGGCTGAGAGGAGCCTCCCGGGTTTATCTGGCCTTTGCCTCGGCTCCGTCTTGAGCCGACAACCTCGGAGTCGAACTCCCCGACGGGCCTATCAGAAGTACTCGCCCCAGCCATACCTGTAGAAGAAGACAAGGGATTAGACTCATCCTGTAAAGATGGCGAGGTGTTCTTATCCCTCGTCTCAACCACCTCAGCCGAGGAGAAACCTCCCCCAAAACGAAGCCGAGCTTGAGACTTATCCTTGACATAATGTAAAAAGATGCAGCCTAGGACTTCGTCCAAACTATCAAGAGTCAACACGTCGACGTCACTGCCATCTACAATCCTAGGTGCAAAACACCTAGATGGATACCTCACGTCTATTCTAGGGGTTTTGTTCATGTACAACATTTCGCCAATGGCCGCGAGGGATAAAAGCCTACACGACCCATCAGATTTAACATAAATCATAGAGTTCCTAGTGTAGAAAACGTAAGTGGAATTCTTCTCCAGATACCCACGCTTAGACATCTTGAGGATGTGAAGTTTAACAGGAGATTTGAAGCTTTGAAAAAGTCAACGATGGCGGAAAAAATAAAGGAGAAATGGAGCTGAAAAATACCTCAAGAAGCAAGGATAAACAGACAAAAAGAAGCTCCTAAGAAATTGGTCAGAGTAAATCGTCACAAAAATGGACGGAAATGGCATGGTGTGAAGTGTCGCCGGGCTGTCACAAGCTCTGTTCTCTGTTCGGAATCCGCAAAATGAAGGAAATAATTTTGATTTTATAAAGAGCGCACATGGGTGTCATAATTGCATCACGTTAATGGACGCGGTTTTCCAGGAGATTGTCTCTTCACCTCTCCACGCGCATGCTGCCCAATTATATGAAGGGATACAAGGCGATTGGTATGACCAGACCCTTAAATTCAGTGGGACACCCAAGCAATTCAAGGCCGACATAACACCAACCAAAGTCGGCTTTAAGGAATCAACCAAAACCCTGAAGGATGAAGGATAGACTTGAGTTCCTACTCGGCCTGCCGAGATAGAAACTCGGGGGCCACCGAATGATATAAACCGAATTGATTACATGGATATGGAGAGCTCGAGTATAAAGCCCAACAAGGCCCATAAATCAAGACCCTACAAAGCCCAGGAATAAACTTATTAGCTCGGCATAGAGCATGACGTCGAGGCCGACCTGAAAGCCAAGACCATACTCGACGTGCCCCAGCTCAGCCTCAACCAAGACTTGGTTCAGGCAACCAAATTGTTACGCCGACTCGGCACAGTGACAGAATAAGCCGAGATCAGTAAATCTACTCCTTGTCAGTTGACGAAGGTCCTATCCTTCAAGCATACTGATGTGACCACCACACGACACACTATGGTAACTAACAACGCTTGATGAATTCTTTCCCATGATGTTTCCAAAATAAGCAAAATGGGCCTTTACTTCCAAACCTCTACGTGACACGCTGTAGCAACTCGGAAGGGGTGGAATATAAATACTAACAAGATTGTACTTGATAAGTATATAAATCACACAAGGATATTTTGGAGACACACTCAACAAAACAAGAAAGCACTCACAAAGGTTTGTTAATACAAACACTCTCAAATTTCATAAAATCTTTGGTCTCCTCTTACAATGAAACTTCAAGGCTATTTATAGCCAAAATCTTACACCTAACTCTAGTGTGAACAAGGAAACAAATAAGAAACCTACAAAATAGAAAAATCAACATTCAAAGATCCTAAAATCTGATACAAAGTCAGTCAACACATGTTTAGGGAACAAAATATCAAAGACCAAGATTTTAAGGTGTGAAAACAAGGACAACAAATCAGCATAAATCCGATACTGTATGTTTTGTCATTTTTGAGATACAATGGGTCCGAATTTGGTCCTATGGTCTTAACAAGATTTGTATATATCTTTCTTATCTTTCCATAGACATCTGAATCACCTGAATCGGATTTCGTACGAGTAAGTTATGGCCACAATACAATACTGCTGCGTGTCAGTCTTACGCGCAGGAATTTGCATCATTGTTTGTTTGTTCATCTTTTCTGATCGTCTTCGACTTTAATATTACACAACTCGATTATATACAACTCAAAATATAAAAATAAAACTCAAGAAATTCAATTCAAATTAAAATACACCAAGATAAAATAAACAAAAAACTTATTGTTCGACAACTTCGACACTACTCACGAATTTGTTGTCTTTGATAACATAGTTATTTTTAAACATATCAATGACGAATGTCAATAAATTATTTTTGAACTTCTTTGATCGAGACCTTGTTATTGGTCCAGTCGGCATGCTCAAGTCCTCATCCGGGTTCTTCATAATATCTCGATTCACATCATTCCCACGTTCCTCAAAAGGATTCGTCCTCGAATTTGAAATTTCAAAAGGACTTAAGTCAGCGACATTGAAAGTAGTGGAAACATTATACTCACCAGGTAGATCTACTTTATAGGCATTGTCGTTAATCCGCTCTAAGATCTGGAATGGTCCATCTCCCCTTGGCATTAGCGTCGATTTTCTTTGAATGGGAAATCGTTCTTTCCTCAAATGATCCCAAATCCAATCACCTGGTTCAAAGAGTACTTTTTTGCGTCCCTTGTTCTTCATTCTTACATTGTGTTCGTTGCGCTTCTCAATTTGTTCATGAACTTTGGCATGTAATTGCTTCACCATCTCCGCCTTTTTCTTGCCATCAAGGTTACTCCTTTTATCTATTGGAATAAGCAACAAGTCTAAAGGAGTTATTGTATTAAAACCATACACGATTTCAAATGGAGAAAATGTCATAGTAGAATGTACAGTTCGATTATAGGCAAACTCGATAAATGGTAAAGATGTTTCCCAATTTTTCAAATGTTTGTTAACAATAGTTCGTAACAATTGGCCAAGCGTTTGGTTAACAACCTCGGTTTGACCATCAGTTTGGGGATGACATGTTGTAGAATAAAGCAATTTTGTCCCCAATTTTGCCCATAAGACTCTCCAAAAATGACTCAAAAATTTGGTATCTCTATCGGATATGGTGCCTTTGGGCATACCATGAAAACGAACAATTTCTTTGAAAAATAGATTAGCAATATGTGTGGCGTCGTCCGTTTTATGACATGCAATAAAGTAAGCCATTTTGCTAAATCTATCAACTACAACAAAAATGGAGTCACAACCGGATTTCGCCCTGGGTAATCCTAATACAAAGTCCATAGAAAGATCGAGCCAAGGTTCGGAAGGTACCGGAAGTGGCATATACAAACCATGCGGTAACACTCGTGATTTTTCTTTCCTACAAATAATGTATGAATTTACAACTTCAAAAACATCATGTTTCATTTTTGGCCAAAAGAAATGTTCATGCAATATTTCGTAAGTTTTAGCAATCCCAAAATGTCCCATTAGACCTCCACTATGTGCTTCTTTTACCAATAATTCCAGTGTTGAACAAAAATAAATGCAAAGTTTATTTTCACGGAACAAGAATCCATTATCCCAATAAAATTTTTCTACTCCTTTTTTCTCGCAAGCGACATAACTATCATGGAAATCTTTATCCCCCTCATATGCTTCTTTCAATAAATCAAATCCCAAAAGTTTACAAGAAAGTGTATTGAGTAATACATACCTTCTTGACAAAGCGTTGGCGACAATGTTTTCCTTACCTTGTTTGTATTTGATGATGTAAGGAAAGGATTCAATTTCTTCTAACCACTTGGCATGTCTCTTGCTCAATTTAACCTGTCCTTTGAGATGCTTTAAGGATTCATAATCAGTATGAATCACGAAGTCCTTAGGCCATAGGTAGTGTTGCCACGTACGTAGGGCTCGAACCAAAGCATACAATTCCTTGTCATAGGTCGGGTAATTCAATGTAGCTTCTCCAAGTTTCTCACTAAAATAGGCTATCGGCTATTTTTCCTGCATTAATACTATTCCTATTCTTACTCCTGAAGCATCACACTCAATTTCAAAAGTGTTAGAAAAATCAGGTAATGCTAAGACAGGTGTGGTGCATAATTTATCTTTCAGAGTGTTAAATGCTTTTTCTTGTTCATTTCCCCAATTAAACTTAGCATGTTTCTTGACAAGTTCGTTTAATGGGGCTGTAACTGTAACACCCCGAGATATTCAGACTATATTACAGCACCGTGGATCCCTACATGGGACCCACCAGGCTACAATATCGAACACCCCTCGACTAACCATCTCGGTTAGCGAGGAAACGCAATCAAATAGACATCACATGAAAATACACCCGAAACAACCGACCAAAAGAGTAACAATCGACATTATAGTAATTTAAAATAATACAACACGGAGTTTGAATTTGAAAATCCTAAGTACTCGTGAGTACAGTCTATCAATTTATAAATATAGGAAACAACCATATCGAATTAGGCACACGAAATAAGACGAACCAAATGCACATGTCAACGACCCTGGCCGACATCCTCGTACTGTCCCGGTACTCGCTCGTCCGGATAATCATAACCTGAAATCCATAACAAGAATTTCCCCAAAACGGGTCCCCAAAGGGGTTAGCAATTATGCTAGTACAAGTAATCAAGGCAAACCAATCGCTTACACATTTCATAGTACATGCACCAATATCATTTCAAAAACCAAAACCAGACATGTCTTTTCCGGAAACAAACAGTCACAATTAATTTGCCTAGGACCGGGACGAAGCCACGAATCCCGCTCGAGGCCTCTAAGGACCCTACCGAGCTGGCCACATTCACAAAACAAATCAAGCACCACACGTCACCTAGGACCGGGACGAAGCAACGAATCCCACTCGAGGCCTCTAAGGACCCTCCCGAGCTGGCTAGCGAATCAAACTCATGAATCCAGGACGAAGCCATAGATTCCCTCGAGGCCCCGTCGGACCCTCCCGAGGTGAGTAAAGCACACACAATATACATTACCATTTCATGTTAAGCATAAAGGTTTCCAAGAATTACTTGCCTTGAATATTTTGATGACGCAACGAACGGAAAGGATAATCACCGACGAACACTAGGAATCAACGGAACCGAACCTAACGATTCGAAGAACATAATTACAACCAACTCTAGCCGAATATGGAAATGGAATACACCCGAAAACCCGCCTACGATTCATGTATATTCGCACAAAAATAACAACGAGGGCGGACCACAACCAAACCCTCTCGATTCCGCAAAACTATGAAAATATACCATGAATCCGTAGGAAAACTAATGATATCAACAAGATTAATCATATTCATCAAGAATCCATCAACAAAACGGAAAGAATCGGACAAAACCCCAAAATCCCCAATTATCCAAACGGTAGGGTTTCAAGAGATATTACCTTGAGGATTCAAATATTTAGATTCGTAGAACACGCGTTGGATTGATTGTCCAGGCTTCACGACCGAAAAAGAATGATGAAAATCAACCCCCCAATTGATAATGATGAGAAGCTCTCCTCCTCCCTCACTCTCTCTCGCGTTAATGGAAGAAGAAGAAGGAAATGAGCTGTTCACGCTCAAAACAACACAATTATAGAGGGTTGACCGCATTGTGTGCCGCGGCTCAGCTGAGGTGTGCCGCGGCACAGGCCAAAAATTACTCCTGAGTTCGGCGGTGTGCATGGCTCGGTGAGGTGTGCCGCGGCACCCGTCTGATCGGGTTTTGGCCAAAAATGCCTACAGCGTGCCGCGGCACCGGGCCGGGTGTGCGCGGCAGCTTGACTTCGGCGGTGTGCGCGGCCGGACGGGTGCGCCGTGGCACACAGTACAGTCCGCTCGGCCAACTACTGGAGAAATGTGTGTGCCGCGGCGCACACACCTTGTGCCGCGGCTCACACCCCCTCTTGGGTCCTAAATGATGAAAAATGATCTGGGAAGAGAATAAAGCAATAGGAATCAATATTTGGGAACCAATAACACGAAATGGATCCACGGCAACCTCGAAATGGCGGTTCCGCACAACAATAACGAGAATACAGTTCAGCAGATGACAGGAAGGATACACTGAGAGATACACGAGGGTCACTACGACCGAGAAATACACCCAAAAATGAAGATATAAGGGAAAGAAAAATGCGGATATTACATTCTACCCCTATAAAAATAAGTTTCGTCCCGAAACTTAAGAAACAAACAACTCAGGGTAGCTAGCACGCATGCTTTCCTCGGTCTCCCAAGTTGCCTCCTCGACACCGTGTCTCGACCACTGCACTTTGACCAAAGGGATGGTCTTATGCCTCAGTCGTTTCTCACGATGCTCCAAAATCTTCAAAGGACGTTCCTCGAAAGTAATATCCTCGGCGACATCAATCTCACCATAATCGATGACGTGACTAGGATCCGGGACATATCTCCTCAGCTGGGAAACATGAAAAATGCTATGAACATGACTCAAGGCCGGGGGTAACGCCAAACGGTATGCTAACCCACCGACTCGCTCGAGAATCTCTAAGGGTCCAATAAATCTCGGACTCAACTTCCCCTTCTTCCCGAAACGGAAAACTCCTCTCGTCGGCGACACCTTCAGCAAAACGTGGTCTCCCACCTCGAATTCTAAAGGTCGACGACGGACATCGGCATATGACTTCTGTCGACTCTGGGCCGTTAACATCCGTTCTCGAATTAATTCTATCTTCCGCCTCGTCTCTAAAACGACATCCGGCTCGGTCCCGACCAAATCAGACGCCTCATTCCAACAAATCGGTGATCGACATCGCCGCCCATAAAGTGCCTCGTACGGTGCCATCCGAATCGACGCATGCCAACTATTGTTGTACGTGAATTCGATCAATGGCAAATGCTCCTCCCAGTCACTACCCCAATCGAGAGCACAAGCACGCAATAAATCCTCGAACGTCTGGATAGTGAATTCCGACTGTCCATCTGACTGGGGATGAAAAGAGGTACTCAAATGCAAACGGGTACCCAACGCCTTATGCACCTCCTGCCAAAAGTGCGATACGAAACGGCCATCACGATCCGAAATAATAGACTTCGGAGTACCGTGAAGCCTCACAATCTGCGCGATAAACACATGAGCTAACTTCTCCGGGCCCCAAGTGTCCTTGATGCCCAGAAAATGTGCCGACTTGGTCAGACAATCAACAATCACCCATACCATATTCATGCCCGACCTCGATCTCGGCAAACTCGTAATGAAGTCCATTGATATGTCTTCCCATTTCCATTCCGGAACGGGAAGTGACTGCAATAATCCAGCCGGTCGCTGATGCTCAATTTTGACCTGCTGACAAGTCAAACATCTCGCCACAAACTGCGCGACCTCTTCCTTCATGTCATTCCACCAGAAATTCCTCCTTAGGTCCTTGTACATCTTACTCGAACCAGGATGAACGGAGTAAGGTGTAGCGTGGGCCTCGCGCAGAATACTCTGTCTCATCTCGGAGTTGTTCGGCACACAAAGCCGACTCTGGAATCTCAAAACACCATCCTCATGAATCACAAACCCAGGGGACTTTCCCCTAAGAACCTTCTCTCGGATTTGAGTGATCATCGGATCCTCTAACTGCTTCAGCTTAATCTCATCGATCAAGGACGACGAAACCTCTAAAGCACAAAGTTGCCCGACAGCCCCAGGCAACAAAACCTCAACATCAAACTCAATCAAAGCCCGCCGAAGCTCAGACTGAGACGTAAGGACCTCAAGCGTTCGCAACGCAATCGGTTTCCAACTCAAGGCGTCGGCCACGACGTTCGCCTTGCTCGGATGATAAAGGATTTCGAGGTCATAATCCTTAATTAGCTCTAACCACCTCCTCTGCCTCATATTCAACTCCCGCTGAGTAAATATATATTTCAGACTTTTATGATCGGTAAAAATCTGACATGCAGAGCCGAAAAGATAGTGACGCCAAATATTGAGCGCAAAAACGACTGCCGCTAACTCCAAATCATGAGTAGGGTAGTTAAGCTCATACGGCCTCAACTGTCTCGACGCAAAGGCAATGGTCTTGCCGTGATGCATCAATACGCACCCAATCCCTCGTTGCCACATGGCAACGCCAAAACCGGGGCTGAAGTCAAACGCTTCTTTAGTTCTTTAAAACTCGACTGTCTCTCGTCATTCCAGACGAACTTCTCGAATTTCTGGAGCAACTGCGTAAGTGGCCGAGCTAGTTTCGAGAAACCCTCGACGAACCTACGATAATAGCCAGCCAATCCCAAGAAACTACGGATCTCTTTCACATTCTTGGGCGGTGCCCAATCTAACACTGCCTCAATCTTCTGCGGATCCACACGAACCCCCTCGGCTGAAATCACGTGACCTAAAAACATCACTTCTTTCAGCCAGAACTCATATTTCGAGAACTTTGCATAGAGTTGCTCGGTCCTCAAAATGTCTAACACTACCCGCAAATGATGGGCATGCTCTTTCTCGTTCCTCGAATAAATAAGAATATCGTCAATGAAGACGACGACACACTTATCCAAATACTCGATAAAGACTTTGTTCATCAACTGCATGAACACCGCCGGCGCGTTAGTTAACCCGAAAGGCATAACTACAAACTCACAATGTCCGTATCTCATCCGAAAAGCCGTTTTCGGCACGTCGGACTCCCTCACCCGGAGATGATAGTACCCCGATTTCAAATCAATCTTCGAGAATACCGCAGCTCCCTGCAACTGATCGAACAAGTCATCAATCCTCGGCAAAGGATACTTGTTCTTGATGGTCACTTTGTTTAGTTCGCGATAGTCGATACACAAACGTAGTGAACCATCCTTCTTTCGCATAAATAGGACCGATGCACCCCAAGGCGAGGTGCTCGGTCAAACATACCCTGACTCAAGAAGCTCGCTCAACTACTTCTTCAACTCAGACATCTCTGAAGGTGCCATGCGATACGGCGCCTTCGAAATCGGAGCCGCACCCAGCTCTAACTCTATAGCAATCTCAACCTCACGATCCGGTGGCAATCCTGGTAACTCGTCAGGAAATACATCAGGAAACTCACTAACGACTGGAATCGACGAAAGCTCGACTCCACCATCCTCCGTCTTCAAGGCATAGCACCAATAACCAGTACACCCCTTTCGCAGGAGACTCAGCGCCTTCAAGGCATTAATAACGAACTTCTGGTTTCCCCTCTTTCGCCCTGCGAAAGAGTGTTCGGTGCCGTCCTCAGCTAACATAGTGATGATTCTCGTGCGGTAGTTCATGATTGTGCCATGTCGCTCGAGCCAATCATCTCCGAGAATCAAATCCTCACCCTCGATACCCACGAAAATAAGATTACAAAGCCAAGCCCTCTCACAAATAATCACAGAACAGTCCCGAACTTCTCGATCACCGACAATTCTATCACCGCTAGGAAGTTTAACGATGAAAGGATCGCAAGGTGACAAGCAGTCGAGACTCAAACGGCATACACACTCTAGAGAAATGAATGAATGCGTAGCACCCGAATCAAAAAACACTGACAGGATGGGAATGGATATGAACGGTACCTGTCGCCACGATGTTCTTTGGATCATCGGTCCTCCTCATCTCGTAGATACGCGGTGGCGAGACGACCTGAAGCTCCTCCTCTAGCGGGCTGACCCGACCCCTACCTCGGCCGGCACTCGGTGGAGGCGGCGGAGCAAATGAGCCACTGGTTCACACTCGGCTCCATAGGTCTTTGGGTGAGAAGAACCGGCGCCATGGCTATCTGAGCTTCTCGCAAAGAAGCTTTGTGGCCCGACCACAAGTATGACAAGTAAAGGTGGACGAGACAATCCCGGTTCACGTGGCACGGCTTGCCACAGTTAAAGCATCTCAGGGTCCGGACAGCGGTTCAGCGGCACTCTCAGCTCCCAGATAAACGAGCCGAACCGCCCGTAGAAAGATTTGCAGCCTGAGATTTCTGCTGGCCTCCACTCTTGGGACCAGAAAAATTTCCGACCGACTTCGGCTTCTTGCTCTCACGAGCCAAATCGCTAGCCGTCACCGACATATCATAAGCAAGAGCTCGACTCTGATAATCCTTCAAGGTAGTACAGACGAGCCCAGACATATAGTCCCGAATGGACAGTTTCATCCTCCTGGAAAAATGGAAAATTTTGTCGCTCTCTTCGACAACTTGGGTCTTCACATAGCCCAACTCCTTGTTAAAATCGGCAATAGCTTGGGATACGGGAATATCCCGTGGTTGAGCATCATAGAAAGCATGCACTTGAGCCTGTCTAACCGGCCACGGACAATATTCAGTCTCCATCAATTCTTGAAATTCGGCCCACGAAGCAACATGATCTTTGGGACCAACGGCCTCCCACCAATCCGTAGCATCTCCCGTGATAAAGTATTGAGCAATAGGGACCTTACGGTCCTCGGGACAGTTGGTAGCAGAGAAGACTTTGGATATCTCCTTGATCCACCCTTACCAGCCGATCGGGTCCGAAGCTCCCGAAAACTGAGGAGGATGCATCTTGATGACATCCTGAAGCCAGCGATCCGCTCCGCCCCGATTAGCATGGGCCTGATCGGGGTTCTGGACCACCTGAGCTATAGCCGCCATCTGGTTAACCATTTGCTGCATAACAGCCGCAATACCAAGATCGGCGCGCTCCTGAGAAGAAGCATGACTGTGACGGTCACCGGTACTGCCGGCTCCCGAAGAATGCGACGTGGCCGCACCATCGGCTGCCCCACGTCCTCGGGTGCGTCCACGACCACGACCACGACCACGACCATGGTTTCCTCCGGCATCCATACTGATGTTGAGAGATAACAGAAGTATATCGATAATGAGTAAGGGAGGAAAAGCAACTACGATTCAAAAGTGGAAATACAATGCAAGAAACAAAAGAGCCGAATAAGAAAACTTACGAGCCTTTGGAAATCTTGGGATCTTTGGCAGCGGTGTGACAATGTGCAAAACAAAACACGACTAGACCCAAATAACCAACAAGCCTAGTTATCCATAAACCTAGAGCTCTGATACCATTTTCTGTAACACCCCGAGATATTCAGAGTATATTACAGCGCCGTGGATCCCTATATGGGACTCACCAGGCTACAATATCGAACACCCATCCCGGTTAGCGAGGAAACGCAATCAAATAGACATCACATGAAAATACACCCGAAACAACCGACCAAAAGAGTAACAATCGACATTATAGTAATTTAAAATAATACAACATGGAGTTTGAATTTCAAAAGTCTAAGTACTCGCGAGTACAGTCTCTCAGTTTATAAATATAGGAAACAACCATATCGAATTAGGCACAGGAAATAAGATGACCCAAATGCACATGTCAACGACCCTAGCCGACATCCTCGTACTGTCCCGGTGCTCGCTCGTCCGGATAATCATAACCTGAAATCCATAACAAGAATTTCCCCAAAACGGGTCCCCAAAGGGGTTAGCAATTACGCTATACAAGTAATCAAGGCAAACCAATCGCTTACACATTTCATAGTACATGCACCAATATCATTTCAAAAACCAAAACCAGACATGTCTTTTCCGGAAACAAACAGTCACAATTAATTTGCCTAGGACCGGGATGAAGCCATGAATCCCACTCGAGGCCTCTAAGGACCCTCCCGATCTGGCCACATTCACAAAACAAATCAAGCACCACACGTCACCTAGGACCGAGACGAAGCCACGAATCCCACTCGAGGCCTCTAAGGACCCTCCCGAGCTGGCTAGCGAATCAAACTCATGAATCCAGGACGAAGCCATAGATTCGCTCGAGGCCCCGTCGGACCCTCCCGAGGTGAGTAAAGCACACACAATATAAATTACCATTTCATGTTAAGCATAAAGGTTTCCAAGAATTACTTGCCTTGAATATTTTGATGACGCAACGAACGGAAAGGATAATCACCGACGAACACTAGGAATCAACGGAACCGAACCTAACGATTCGAAGAACATAATTACAACCAACTCTAGCCGAATACGGAAATGGAATACACCCGAAAACCCGCCTACGATTCATGTATATTCGCACAAAAATAACAAAGAGGGCGGACCACAACCAAACCCTCTCGATTCCGCAAAACTATGAAAATATACCATGAATCCATAGGAAAACTAATGATATCAACAAGATTAATCATATTCATCAAGAATCCATCAACAAAACGGAAAGAATCGGACAAAACCCCAAAATCCCCAATTATCCAAAAGGTAGGGTTTCAAGAGATATTACCTTGAGGATTCAAATATTTAGATTCGTAGAACACGCGTTGGATTGATTTTCCGGGCTTCACAACCGAAGAAGAATGATGAAAATCAACCCCCTAATTGATAATGATGAGAAGCTCTCCTCCTCTCTCACTCTCTCTCGCGTCAATGGAAGAAGAAGAAGGAAATGAGCTGTTCACGCTCAAAACAACACAATTATAGAGGGTTGACCGCATTGTGTGCCGCGGCTCAGCTGAGGTGTGCCGCGGCACAGGCCAAAAATTACTCCCAGGGTTCGGCAGTGTGCCGCGGCTCAGCTGAGGTGTGCCGCGGCTCAGCTGAGGTGTGCCGCGGCACCCGGTACAGTTGGGGTTTTGGCCGAAAATGCCACACGACTGTGCCGCGGCACCGGACGGGTGTGCCGCGGCACTGACTCGGCAGTGTGCCGTGGCACCGGACGGGTGCGCCGCGGCACACAGTACAGTCCACTCGGTCAACTACTGGAGAAATGTGTGTGCCGCGGTGCACACACCTTCTGCCGCGGCTCACACCCCCTCTTGGGTCCTAAATGATGAAAAATGATCCGGGAAGAGAATAAAGCAATAGGAATCAATATTTGGGAACCAATAAAACGAAATGGATCCACGGCAACCCCGAAATGGCGGTTCCGCACAACAATAACGAGAATACAGTTCAGCAGATGACAGGAAGGATACACTTAGAGATACACGAGGGTCACTACGACCGAGAAATACACCGAAAAATGAAGATATAAGGGAAAGAAAAATGCGGATATTACAGTAATTGTGCTAAAATCTTTTACGAAGCGTCGGTAAAACCCTGTTAGGCTATGAAAACTTCTTACCTCGGATGCGTTCATCGGTCTAGGACATTCTCGAATACCCTTAACCTTTTCTTCATCAACTTTTATGCCATCAGCACTAACGACATATCCAAGAAAAATAACTTCATTCATGCAAAAAGTACATTTCTTAAGACTAGCATATAATTGTTCCCTTCTCAAGGTAATTAAAGCTAATCTTAAATGTTCAACATGTTCTTCAACATTTTTGCTGTAAATGAGTATATCATCAAAGTATACAACAACAAATTTTCCGATGTATGCACGTAAAGCATGATTCATTAATCTCATAAAAGTACTTGGTGCGTTCGTTAGTCCAAAGGGCATTACCAACCATTCGTATAATCCGTATTTAGTTTTGAAAGCCGTTTTCCATTCATCTCCTTCTTTTATATGAATTTGGTGATATCCTTTCATTAGGTCAATTTTAGTGAAAACACATGAACCATGTAACTCATCTAACATATCATCTAACCTTGGAATGGGGTGTCGATACTTAACCGTGATATTGTTTACCGCTCGGCAATCTATGCACATTCTCCACGTTCCATCTTTCTTTGGCACGAAGATCACAGAAACGGCACAAGGACTTAGACTCTCCCAGTGTAATATCTGCATTTTTTTCATTTCCCGTTATTTCTATTTTTCGGTGTATTTCTCGGTCGTAGTGACCCTCGTGTATCTTTCAGTGTATTTTTTCCGTCATCTATTGACCCGATTCTCGTTATTGTTGTGCGGAACCACCGTTTCGGGGTTTCCGTGGATCCATTCTATGTTATGATGCATTTTGAGGTGTTCCGTTTGATGTTTCGTTTATATTCCGGTGTTTTGGACCGTTTATATTTCGTACCTAGCGCACGCTATCTTTTCTGCATAGCGCACGCTAGGGGTCCCTTAGTAGCGCACGATCATCTGTAGCCGTAGCGCGCACTAGAGAGCAAGCCACAGGAGTGGCGATCTTGTTTCGACCCTGCGGGTGGCGGATTAGTGTACGCTACATAGTCTTGTGCACGCTAATTTCGGGGGCTAGCGCACGTTGAGATTCCCAGTAATGTGCGCTAGTGTGACTGTCCAGTACTGGACAGTTCACTACTGAACTCGGTCAGGTACCCAGGTAGCGCACGCTATGTTTGTACGATAGCGTGCGCTAACGAGTCAGGTGAGTATTAGGTAGTTAACTTTTGGACTCGGCTGATGTCCAGGTAGCGCACGCTATTGGTCGATAGCGCGCGCTACCGAGAGGTTATTAGCGCATGCTACGTTTAGAGTAGCGCACGCTAACGGCCAGAAATCTGGCTACTGGACGGGGGACGCTAACTGTATGGACTGGAGTTTTGTCCCGTTAGTGCATGCTAACCTTGAGGATTAGCACGCGCCAACACTCCCTAGCTATATAAACCAGGGAGTTGACCGAGATAAATGTATTTTCTCATTTCTTCCTCCTCTCCGCGGCTAAGGCGATTTCGGGCGATTTTCTTGGCGATTTCTTCCTCCGATCATCTCATCTAACATCTTCCTTGAGTTCTTAGTGTATTATAACATCAACACGAATCTTTCATCCTAATCCAAGGTAAAATCTCTTAAAACCCTACTTTTGGATAAATTGGGGGTTTTGTTGGTGAATTCATGATGAATATGATTAATCTTGTTGATATCATTAGTTTTCGTACGGATTCATGGTATGTTTTCATAGTTTTGCGAAATCGGGAGGGTATGGTTGTGGTCCACCCTCGTTGTTATTTTTATACGAATATACATGAATTGTAGGCGGGTTTCCGGGTGTATTCCATTTCCGTAAGCGTTTACAAGTGGTTGTGATTGTGTTATTCGAATCGTTAGGTTCATTTCCGCCGGTTCCTCACGGTCGTGTTTGTTCCTTCATTCCCTTTCGTGTCACCGTCTATTTGATCGAGGCAAGTACCCTTATGAACTCATAATCTTGACATAGTAGTATTGTATGAGAATGGTGTGTGTGTGTGTATGCTCACTACGGGTTAGATCCAACGGGGTCTCGGTAGGGGTCCACAGAGACGTGGATCGACGAGCTTGATTTTAACCACTACAGGTTAGATCCGATGGGGTCTCGGTAGGGGTACATAGAGACGTGGATCGACGGTTAATTGTGGTGTATTTTACAAATGTGATTTGATTATGGCATTTCCGGAAATGAGTGTTTTGGAACTATGTTTTCGTATTTACATGCATTGACTATATGTGTAAGATGTAAGTTGTTCATTTGGTTACTTGTACTAGTGTAATTGCTAACCCCTCTAGGGACCCGTTTTGGGGAAATTCGTTTTACGAATTTTAGGTCAGGTTCATCGAGACGAGTGGATGCTGGACCAGTATGCGGATGATGGCCGTGCGTGATGATTGTGCACGAGTGATGTCCTATTGTCATCTATCTTTTTATCTTTTGTGGTTTTTAAACTAATAGAAGTACTCGAGTACTTAAGAGTCCTTGTTCGTCCGGATTGTATTGTTGTCTATTATGTTTGTGTCAGATGATGGTGTTATGTTTGACCGGTTAAACCGGGTGGATTATTTTGTTTTGTGTCTTCATGATGAGATGTTATTTTGTTGTTTTCGTGAGTCGAGGAGTATGATGTTGGTGTAACACCCCAAACCAGGCGGATATTACAGTGCCGTGAATCCCCGACTGGGACCCACCAGGCGAATGAAAATGATCAATTAAATAATATAATTGTAGTACCGAACCACATTATATTACCAAATACTCCGATGAGGAGTTTAAGTACAACATGAGGACAATACCGAATACTAGTATATTTTATATGAAGATAAAATACACAACACTGAATGAAACGGAGTATCCAAATGAAAGTCTGCAGCGGAAATTAAAGGACAACAACATGAATAACTGAAAGATCGGGGCCCCCTACTAGTATCACTGGGACTCCTCGACGTCAGCATGCTATTCCCGTGCTTTTGCCTTGCCATGACCTGAAAAACAAAATCCCCAGCCGGGGTCAGTTACACAGAACAACAATCCTCAAGGGTTGAAAATACACAATCATGATATATCTGAAGTTATGAAATATCCTGTCGAAACATACGCAATCAAACATGATATATGAATCAACTATCAGTACGGCTCAAAGGAATGGCGCCACACTACGTCCGGGATTGAAATGTGTCCGTGCACAAGCCACCAACGAGTATCGATCGAATACACGTGTGGTCTTGTACCTAATCAGTCTCACGAAGCCATTAACTCGTGTGCACAGTCCAATGTGAGGCCACCAACCAACACACGACTATAATGTGCCCGACATGAAAATCCTACACATACCAACCGGCACGCCAGTGCGACCAGGAATGTCACGATATAACCAAGGGTGACATCAAAATCAATAATGACTCACCGAGATGAAATGACAGTGAAATGAATGATAGCTCAATGAATAATTGGAACCGTCGTTCCTCGTGAATGAAGTAATGAAGTGACAATTACAAGTTTTGAAACGGTTAGTACCTTATGAATGAATTATGATTATGAATGAACAACAACGAAAGGAATGAATATCCTTTTAACCGAGTAAGAATTAACTTACTCAACACCGGTGACAATTATCCTTCCACGAACAACGTCCTAATTTATATATCGGTCGCTCGAACAACCTTGAATAAATACAATTACCAACAATCCGTTCAATATACGAATCAAACACGAATATAACGAACTCAAAACGTCGATACGATTAAACCAAGTTCATTGGGGCATTATATCGAACACTTTGTGGCCAACTTCGATTGATTACAACCAAACCTCAATAATACCAACACCAAATCCCCAAGAAGTGTTTCAAACCAACAAAACATCTTCAATACGATCAATAATCCGTTATGAATATCCAAATACGTGATTATAACAACAATTAATCGAAAACTCCCAAATCCAACTCGATATTCAAAGTGTTCTTGAATAATCCCTCAATAATCCAATGAATCTTTATACAAACTCATAATCATATTCATATCCCGTAATATAACATGATTATAACGTCCAAAACAACATATTTCAACACAAAATCGAAATCCAAGACGTTGAAGAAATTACCTCTTGAAGATCCAACCACTTCGATCTGATGAACACGAGTTAAATCGAGTATCCAAGCTTCCCAAACAAATGAAGATGAAGAAAATCAAGTACTCCAGTGATTGATGAAGGAAAATCCCTCCATCAAGCTCTCTCTCTCGGACAAGATGGAAGAAAAGGGTGAAAATGAAGAAAAAGTCCCGACCGGATCCTTATATACTGCCGGAGATTCTGGCCGTAACTCGGCCTTCATCTGGCCGTAACATCCCGAGTCAACGGCCTTACGGCGTAATCGCCAACTCGTCTGGTGTAACTTCGGCTTCGTCCAAAAACTGCCGGCGACCTTACGCCGTATCATACGACTTACGGGCGTAACTCGCCCTCGTCTAAAATATCTGCCGACATCCTTATGGCCGTACCCGCACACCTTACGGGCGTAACTCGGATGATACGGCCGTATCCGGCCAAACTTACGGGCGTAAGCCCCCTTCGTCAAAAATGACCAGGTACCCTGCCTGTAACGTACGGCCGTATCCGGCCAAGCCTTACGGCCGTATCTCCCACGCCTTACGGACGTATGCCGCAACCTTTACGGCCGTAACTCGCCTTCGGCCAAAAACGCCTGGGCACCATGCTCGACACGTACGGCCGTAATCGGCCAAGCCTTACGGCCGTACCTGCTCAACTTACGGCCGTATTCCGAAACCTTACGGACGTAAGTCCCGTTCGTCCAAAATGGCCTGACATCAACGAACCCTTGTTACGGCCGTAACCTACAATCCTTACGGCCGTAACTCAATGCTGGACATGGTGAAAATCCGATAACTCCGATTCCTCGCTACGACTGATGAATGATCCGACAAATCATACGAATGTGAAAGTGAACAGGTCTAACACATGCCAAAAATGATACTCCCAGTACAAGACTACCAATCCCGATGAAAATGATAATATTCCCATCTCGATCTATAAACGGAGATGAAAAGACAATCGGTAACTGATATACGATTACAACATACCAACAGTGAACGTAATGAATGAATCATGAATGATGAGTGATTAATAATGAGTGAAGTTTACTGAATGATAATTACTGACTGATTAATATTGAATAAAAATGAATGAAATTCAACCGGGTATTACATACTCCCCCCCTTAAAAAGAGTTTCATCCCCGAAACTAAGGGTCAACAACTCGGGATAACCCTCCCGCATACTCTCCTCGGTTTCCCAAGTGGCCTCTTCGACTCCGTGTTTAGACCACTGAATCATGACCAAAGGGATTGTCTTGTTCCTCAACTGTTTGATTCGCCGCTCTAAAACTCGTACAGGACGTTCCTCGTATGAATGATCATCCGCGATCTCGATTACATCGCGTCGGGTCGGAAACATACTTCCGCAACTGAGAGTCGTGAAACACATTATGAATTCGGCTTAACGCCGGAGGTAAAGTCAAACGATAAGCTAGCTCGCCTACTCGTTCCAAAATCTCAAACGGTCCAATAAATGTCGGACTCAACTTCCCCCATTTCCGAAGCGAAAAATACCCCGACTCGGGGAAACCTTGACGAAAACGTGGTCCTCCGTCTCGAACTCTAGTGGTCGGCAGCGATTATGCGCATAAGATTTACATGCGACTACGGCGGTCAACAAATGACTCTTGATCAAAGCTACCTTCTCACGGACGGCTATAAGCATATCGGGCTCGGTGCCGATTGATTCTGATAAGTCGTCCCAACACAAAAGAGATCGACAACGACGACCGTACAAGGCCTCGTAAGGTGCCATCTTGATCGAAGCATGCCAACTATTATTATACGTGAACTCGATCAATGGTAGTTGGGCTTCCCAATCGTCCTTCCAATCGAGGACGCATGCCCTCAACATGTCCTCTAATGTCTGAATGGTTCTCTCGAATTGTCCGTCGGACTGAGGATGAAAAGCGGTACTGAGATTAAGCTGAGTTACCATAGCACGATGGACTGATTTCCAAAAATGAGACACAAACCGTCCGTCACGATCGGAAATGATACTCTTAGGAGTACCGTGCAGTCTCACTACCTCTTTGTTAAACAGCTGGGCAAGTCTCTCGGGACCCCATATATCTTTGATCTCAAGGAAATGAGCTGATTTAGTTAAGCGGTCCACGATCACCCAGATCGTATTCATGCCACGACGACTCATCGGCAAACTCGTGATGAAATCCATAGAAATGTCTTTCCACTTCCATTCTGGAATAGGGAGAGGTTTTAGCATACCCGCCGGTCGCTGATGTTCTATCTTGACTTGCTGACAGGTTAAGCATCTCAAAACAAATTCTGCGACTTCTCGCTTCATATTACTCCACCAGTAATTTTGTTTCGAGTCCTTGTACATCTTGCTAGACTCCGGATGAACAGAATAAGGGGTAGCATGAGCTTCTCTCAAAATCGAGTTTCTCAACTCGTCATTCGCCGGTACGCACAACCGATTCTTAAATCTCAAAAGTCCATCCTCGTGGACCATGAATCCAGGGGCTTTCCCCTGAGCCACGTCCTCACGGATGCGCAACAATTCTGGTTCTGAACTCTGATTCTCCCTGATTTCCTCCTCAAGTGATGATGAAATCTCTAACATACAAAGCTGTCCCTGAACTCGCTGAAGCCGGACCTCGATCTCAGGTCTAAGGAATTCCTGCTGAAGCTCCTTCTGAACTATTAAACGAGCAAGCATCTACCCCTGAACGGACTTACGACTCAAGGCATCGGCGACAACATTCGTCTTGCCCGAGTGGTAAAGGATCTCGATATCATACTCTTTGATTAGTTCCAACCACCGCCTCTGTTGCATATTTAACTCCTTCTGAGTAAATATATACTTCAAACTCTTGTGATTAGTGAAGATCTGACAGGTGACGCCATAAAGGTAATGACGCCAAATTTCCAACGCGAAAACCACGGCTGCTAGCTCCAGGTCATGGGTCGGATAATTAACCAGCTAATCCGAGGAAACTTCGGATTTCCTTAACATCATTCGTAGGTTGCCAATCTCGGATAGCCTCCGTCTTCTGATGAAATTACATGCCCGAAAAAAGTCACTTCGGACATCCAGAACTCACATTAAGAAAACTTTCCATAAAGTTGCTCGCGTCTTATCATGTCGAGAACCTGATGAAGACGTACCTCATGTTCCTCTCAATCACGAGAATAAATCAAAATGTCATCGATGAAGACAACAACAAACTGATCCAAAAAGTCGATGAAAACCCGATTCATTAACTCCATGAATACCGCAGGTGCATTAGTTAGCCCGAACGGCATAACTACGAACTCATAATGACCATAGCGTGTACGAAACGCCATCCTTGCGATACCCGACTCTTAAATTCGCAACTGATGATATCCAGATCTTAAGTCGATCTGGGAAAATATTGAAGTTCCCTGAAGTTGATCTAAGAGATCATCAATACGGGGAAGAGGATACTAATCTTGATCATCACCCTCTTCAACTCCTGATAATTAATACACACACGAGACGAGGCAACCTTCTCCTTGACAGATCACACTGGTGCTCCTCACGGGGACGCACTCGGTCGGAGATAACCTTTCTCGAACTATTCCTCAAGTTGAATCTTCAACTCCTGCATTTCGATCGGGGCCATCCGATACGGTGCCTTCGATAACGGGGACATACCGGGCTCCAACTCACTCCTGAATTCCACTACTCTATGTGAAGGCAACCAGATAACTCGTCTGGAAATACATCGTAAATCGATGACAATGATATCACGAATGATTGAACATTTCGATTGCCCTAGAATGGTCAATCGATAAAAAGTGATATAATGAATGATTGAACATCTCGATTGCCTTAAAACGGCAAATCGATGAAAATGATACAATGAATGATTGAACATCTCGATTGCCTTAAAACGGCAAATCGATGAAAATGATACAATGAATGATTGAATAACTCGATTGCCTTAGAAAGACCAATCGATGAAAATGATACAATGAATGATTGAACAACTCGATTGCCTTAGAACTGCCAATCGATGAAAACGATACCATGAATGATTGAACAACTCGATTGAGGAATTTCTCTGCTTCCGTCATAATAATAATTCTTCTGGAACAACGGGGATTACTTCCCTGAAGCACACATTCGACAACCAACGACGGAATGATAGTGACCAAACGCTTACAACACTAAGTATAGTATCATGACGATCCATTCAACTAATACCCAATATTACATCGTCCCCAGATAAATTCACCACGATTAGGTCCACCGACCAATCGCGGTCTATAAGCTTACTTCGGTATGATTTCCGAAAATTCTTCCATCATTAGGTATACCGATGATATGAGGTCCACAAGCAATAGGACTATCCCAAAATAAGTCTATTCAAACATGATTCGAAGATGAATGAATGCGGTGTACCAGTATCAAAGGTACACAGAGGTTGAAATAAAATTACGAGTATACCTGAGATCATTCGGGCCACCGGATCGTCGATCCTCTTCATCACATGAATCCGGGACTTGCCGGCCCCCGAACCGGACTCTCCCGTCTGAAAAATATGAGCTCCAACCTTATTTGCTTCCATTGTCTTAAGCAGCGTTGTGAAGCGATCGATTCGAATCGCTGATTGCTTCGGGGCCTGAGATGCCGCCGGAGCCGACTTGGAGTCCTTTCGGCAAAAACGGGCCTTATGCCCAAAATTCCCACAATTATGGCACGTGATAGACGTTTCAGACACTTAGGGCTGTAATGACCCGGCGCTCCACAGTTGAAGCAGGTGATTGCCGAACTGGCCGCTCGGGACTGAGATCCCGCACAATTAAGCACCGTAGGAGGTCGCTCAGAAACGATAGGACTCACACGAGGCTTCTTGAAGGTTGAATGACCGCCTTCGGATTGATTACGCTTCGTTGATTTCTTGCTGACAGATGAAGGTTGTTGTTCAGCAATTTCCTTAGCAGCAGGCTCATACGGAAGAGTTCTCTCGATTAATCCGGCCAGAGTGGTGCAATGATGATTGAGCAATTGCACATGGGTCATCATGGCCTGCATAAAAGTGAGTGGATCAACCCGAACATCTTCTGATCGAGCCGAGTCACAGTGCGATTTCCCGATAGCAGTGATTATTTCCGGGTTTCGGCCCGCATGCGGTCTCTCCGTGCATCCCGATGACTCTCCCCATACTGAAGTAGGAAGGTCGCATAATGATTATATTTCCCGCATGATTATCACGTTATAATTATGTCATGAGATGATGAAAATAAGTATACATGCTCTAACTTAGTGATTATATGAATGATTTACTGAAGTGACATGATTATCTGATGAAATTCTTGAAATGGTTATCTTGAACAACTTAACAAGATTAATAATATGATCATCCAGATCGACAACTGAGTAATGAAATGAATTGAGTAATTAATGAGTTAACATGATCGTCCCGATCATTAACTGAGTAATGAAATGAATTAAGTGATTAATGAGTTAACATGATCGTCCTAATCACAATGAATGATGATGTTTGAGGATTGTTAATTGATGAATGATGAATGAACGACTATTGTCAGAAATTATACCATGGCGTTAGAAATCTTACAATTCTTTCGATCGGATTGGCTCGGCATTTGCACAGGTCACACGTGACGCGAAAGTCCAATGATACTAGTCTGATGACGATGTTTTCAAATGAGACATGACTCGGAAGGTAGTATTCAAAACCACGCTCTGATACCAACTCTGTAACACCCCAAACTAGGCGGATATTACGGTGACGTGAATCCCCGATTGGGACACACCAGGCGAATGAAAATGATGAATTAAATAATATAATTGTAGTACCGAACCACATTATATTACCAAATACTCCGATGAGGAGTTTAAGTACAACACCCCAGGACAATACCGAATACTAGTATATTTTATATGAAGATAAAATACACAACACTAAATGAAACGGAGTATCCAAATGAAAGTCTGCAGCGGAAATTAAAGGACAACAACATGAATAACTGAAAGATCGGGGCCCCCTACTAGTATCACTGGGACTCCTCGACGTCAGCATGCTATTCCCGTGATTTTGCCTTGCCATGACCTGAAAAACAAAATCGGCCGAGTCGATTACCTGAGAACAACAATCCTCAAGGTTGAAAATACACAATCATGATATATCTGAAGTTATGAAATATCCTGTCGAAACATACGCAATCAAACATGCTATATGAATCAACTATCAGTACGGCTCAAAGGAATGGCGCCACACTACGTCCGGGATGGAAATGTGTCCGTGCACAAGCCACCAACGAGTATCGATCGAATACACATGTGGTCTTGTACCTAATCAGTATCACGAAGCCATCAACTCGTGTGCACAGTCCAATGTGAGGCCACCAACCAACACACAACTATAATGTGCCCGATATGAAAATCCTACACATACCAACCGGCACGCCAGTGCGACCCGGAATGCCACGATATAACCAAGGGTGACATCAAAATCAATAATAACTCACCGAGATGAAATGACAGTGAAATGAATGATAGCTCAATGAATAATTGGAACCGTCGTTCCTCGTGAATGAAGTAATGAAGTGACAATTACAAGTTTTGAAACGGTTAGTACCTTATGAATGAATTATGATTATGAATGAACAACAACGAAAGGAATGAATATCCTTTTAACCGAGTAAGAATTAACTTACTCAACACCGGTGACAATTATCCTTCCACGAACAACGTCCTAATTGATATATCGGTCACTCGAACAACCTTGAATAAATACAATTACCAACAATCCGTTCAATATACGAATCAAACACGAATATAACGAACTCAAAACGTCAATACGATTAAACCAAGTTCATTGGGGCATTATATCGAACACTTTGTGGCCAACTTCGATTAATTACAACCAAACCTCAATAATACCAACACCAAATCCCCAAGAAGTGTTTCAAACCAACAAAACATCTTCAATACGATCAATAATCCGTTATGAATATCCAAATACGTGATTATAACAACAATTAATCTAAAACTCCCAAATCCAACTCGATATTCAAAGTGTTCTTGAATAATCCCTCAATAATCCAATGAATCTTTATACAAACTCATAATCATATTCATATCCCGTAATATAACATGATTATAACGTCCAAAACATCATATTTCAACACAAAATCGAAGTCCAAGACGTTGAAGAAATTACCTCTTGAAGATCCAACCACTTCGATCCGATGAACACGAGTTAAATCGACTATCCAAGCTTCCCAAATGAATGAAGATGAAGAAAATCAAGTACTCCAGTGATTGATGAAGGAAAATCCCTCCTTCAAGCTCTCTCTCTCGGACAAGATGGAATAAAAGGGTGAAAATGAAGAAAAAGTCCCGGCCGGATCCTTATATACTGCCGGAAGTTACGGCCGTAACTCGGCCTTCATACGGCCGTAACATCCCAGGTCAACGGCCTTACGGCCAGAATCGCCAACTCGCACGGCCGTAATCGCTTCGGCCCAAAACTCGCTGACCTTACGGCCGTATCCGCCCTGACTTACGGGCGTAACTCGCCCTAGTCTAAAATATCTGCCGACATCCTTACGGCTGTACCCGCACACCTTACGGGCGTAACTCGGATGATACAGCCGTATCCGGCCAAACTTACGGGTGTAAGCCCCCTTCGTCGAAAATGACCAGGTACACTGCCTGTAACGTACGGCCGTATCCAGCCAAGCCTTACGGCTGTATCTCCCTCACCTTACGGCCGTATGCCGCAACCCTTACGGCCGTAACTCGCCTTCGGCCAAAAACGCCTGGGCACCCTGCTCGACACGTACGGCTGTAATCGGCCAAGCCTTACGTCCGTACCTGCTCAACTTACGGCCGTACTCCGAAACCTTACGGCCGTAAGTCCCATTCGTCTAAAATGGCCTGACATCAACGAACCCTTGTTACGGCCGTAACCTACAATCCTTACGGCCGTAACTCAATGCTGGACATGGTGAAAATCCGATAACTCCGATTCCTCGTTACGACTGATGAATGATCCGACAAATCATATGAATGTGAAAGTGAACAGGTCTAACACATGCCAAAAATGATACTCCCAGTACAAGACTACCAATCCCGATGAAAATGATAATATTCCCGTCTCGATCTATAAACGGAGATGAAAAGACGATCGGTAACTGATATATGATTACAACATACCAACAGTAAACGTAATGAATGAATCATGAATGATGAGTGATTAATAATGAGTGAAGTTTACTGAATGATAATTACTGACTGATTAATATTGAATAAAATGAATGAAATTCAACCGGGTATTACAGTTGGTTCAGCCTGGTGGGTCCCATATAGGGATTCACGACGCTGTAATATACCTCGAATATCTTGGGGGTGTTACAGAAAATGGTATCAGAGCATCTAGGTTTATGGATACCTAGGCTTGTCGGTTTATTGGGTCTTGTTGTGTTTCGTTTTGCACATCATCGTCACGCTGCCATGATTCCGGTACTACCAGTGTCCGTAAGTTTTTCGTTCCTCTGTTCCTTGTTCCCTGGTATCGTTCCTTTGATTCTCGATGTGTGATTGTTCTCTTCTTGTACTTACCATCGTATGGCTTTTGTTACTTATTTAACTCCAGTATGGATGCTGGAAGAGGTCATGGTCGTGGTCTTGGTCGTGGCCGTTGATGCGGCCGGGGACGTGGGGCAGCCGGTGGGGCGGCCACGTCGCAGTCTTCGTGAGCCGGCAGTACCGGCGACCGTCACAGTCATGCTTCTTCTCAGGAGCGCGCCGACCTTGGTATTGCGGCCGTTATGCAGCAAATGGTGAATAAAATGGCGGCGATAGCTCAGGCGGTTCAGAACCTGGATCCGGCCCACGCTAATCGGGGAGGAGCAGATCGCTGGCTTCGGGATGTCATCAGGATGCATCCTCCTCAGTTTTCGGGAGCTTCGGACCCGATCGGCTGGGTCAAGTCTTCACTGCTACCAACTATCCCGAGGACCGTAAGGTCCCTATTGCCCAGTACTTTCTCACTGGGGACGCTACGGATTGGTGGGAGGCCGTTGGGCCCAAAGACCATGTTGCTTCGTGGGTCGAATTTCAGGAATTTATGGAGACTAAATATTGCCCGTGGCCGGTCAGACAAGCTCGAGTATATGCCTTATATGATGCTCAACCATGGGATATCCCCGTATCTCAAGCTATTGCCGATTTTAACAAGGAGTTGGGTTATGTGAAGACCCAAGTTGTCGAGGAGAGCGACAAAATTGTCTATTTTTCCAGGCGGATGAAATTGTCGATTCAGGACTATATGTCGGGGCTCGTCTGTACTACCTTAAATGATTACCAGAGTAGGGCCCTTGCTTACGATATGTCAGTGATAGCTAGCGAGGCGTCCCGCGAGAGCAAGAAGCAGAAGTCCGCCAGGAATTTTTCGGGCCACAAGGGTGGGGGTTAGCAGAAATCCCAATCTGCTAACTTCCCCACCGGCGGTGGTCCAGCTCGTTCCGCTGGGGGTCCTCGTGGAACTACCAGTGCTCCTTTCTGTGATTTGAAGTGTTTCAATTGTGGCCGTATAGGCCACGTCAATCGTACTTGTTTGAGCCCTTTACTGACGTGTAATCAGTGTGGCCAGCCGGGCCACAAGGCTGCTTTCTGTGCTGAGAGGGAGAGAATCCTTGGTGCCCGGGCTTCCATTCCAGCGCCTAGGGAACCAAGCGTGAATCAAGGATCGTTTGCTTCTCAGTCCCCACCGAGTGCCAGTCGGGGGAGAGGTCGGGGTCAAACCGCTAGAGGGGGAGCTTCTAGTGTCGGCTCCGCCCATCTGTGAGTGCACGAGATGAGGAGGGCCGATGATCTGACCGCTACCGTTGCCACAGGTACCGTTCATATTCATTCTCATCCTGTCAGTGTGCTTTTCGATTCTGGTGCTACGCATTCGTTCATATCTCTGGAGTGTGTGTGCCGTTTAAGCCTCTACTGTTTGACGTCTTGTGAGCCCTTCATCGTTAAGCTTCCCAGCGGTGATAGGATCGTTGGTGATCAGGAGGTTCGAGACTGTCCTGTGCTTATTTGTGAGAGGGCTTGGACCTCTAATCTTATTGTTGTGGGTATCGAGGGTGAGGATTTGATTCTTGGGGATGATTTGTTAGGAATACTTGTTAGATTTTGATGATGTCATTAATATAAAATCAAATGTTTATTACTTGGCAAAATGTAAGGAAGAACCAAATGAGTATCTTCCATAGGCCAAATATGTTAAGTATAAAACTTGGCAAAATGTAAAGAAGAACCAAATGAGTATCTTCTGTAGGCCAAAATTAGTTAGGCTGAAAAATGGCTAAGTACTGAGTACAGCTAAGTCCATTAGAGAGGAACAGCCGAGTCCAGTCAAAGTAGCTCTGGTCAACAAAATTTATCAGAGAAGTTTGACCAGACTGCAGCCAAGGTACCTCAGGGAAGTCACCTGATCAGATAAGTCACAAACAGTGAACAACCGAGAGGACCTGTCTGCAGAGATGTTAGCTGCATATCAGCCTACTCGAAGGCAGCCAAGTCCTCCAAGTCCACATCAGCATGCGTTGAAAAGTCAAGTATTACGCAAAGCTCACATGCAACGTGAAGAGACAAATTGGAGTGATTCCCGCAAGAGATATGATTTAAATAAATCATCCAGACCCACCTTGAAGACTTTAATCGTTTTATATTCAAAAGATTCGGCGCTCACATGCAGAAGTCTTCACAACGGTCGGAAGATAAAATAAAATAATGGGAATCCAGCCTTGCAACGTTCAGAAAGAATAAACAATGAAGTCTCCCTCCAACGGACGGATTTGTTCAAAAGATCTGCAACGGCTACAAGGAAAGAGCTCAGAGATCGTGACCTATATATATCCGAAGATTTGAAGCGATCAAAGTAATCAAGCAATCTAAAGCAATCAATAGCGTCGTGAAAAGAGCAGTTCTAAAAGTTCATACTTAAAAAAGCTCTTAGTTGGAGAAGACAAAAACTCTTGTCTATAATCCTGAGTACGGGGTACTTCACTGGTTGAAGTAAGATACTGTAAAGGCATCCAAGGATCGAGGTTCAAGAGGTGCAAGGCAGTCAAGTGTGTACAACGGCATGGATTTCCACTGGTTGGAAGCTGTTGTAGTGTGGTTTGAATCACTGTAATATTTATCACTGGTTGAAAATTATAGTGAATTCATCTCCAACTCGTTTGGAGAAAAGTGGATTAGTAGAGGATTACCCCACCTATGAGACCACTATAATTGCCTGCGTTATATACTGTTTTACTGCATCATACTTTAACTGCTGCATTCATTGTTAAGTGTTTCATTAAGTTGATCTCTATTCGTCATCAGCTGACTTCCGCATATATCTAAGAACAAACAACTCCTAGTCATTTGTTTAACTCTCAGCTGAAGAAACTCACTCTTCGTGAAAAAGAGTTCAAGAGTTTCTACAAGTCTATTCACCCCCCCTCTAGACTTGTACCTGGATGACATGTGACCTACAAGTGGTATCGGAGAGGTTGGTTCATTTATTTCACGAACCAGATCTATATCAGATATATATATCTTTACTCTCACTTTATAATGGAACACATGCACTCTAGACTCCCTGTGTTTTCAGTTGACGAGTATGATCTGTGGAAGATAAGGATGCAGGCACACTTATCTTCGATTCATGACGACATGTGGTGCATCATTGAAGACAGTCCATTCATCTTTGAGAAGGACAACACAGCAGAGGAAATTGCAGCAGGGAGGCCAGAGAAGATTCCTAAGAAGAGGACGGAGCTGACTCCCGAAGAAAGAAAGCTGGCCAATCTTGATAACCGGGCCAGATATGTGTTATATCAAACTCTTGACAAATCCACCATGGTCAAGATCAATAACTGTAAGAATGCCAAGGAAATTTGGGACACATTAGCCCTAATGTGTGAAGGAACGGAGCTCATCAAGGAAAACAAGTTGTCAATTGCTATCCAAAAATTTGACAACTTTAAAATGAAGAATGGTGAATCCATAGATCAAGTGGACACAAGGTTCACTGAAATTATCAATGAGATAAACTCCCTGGGCAAAACCTATGGCAACAGGGAAATGGCACTAAAGGTCCTCAGATCTCTCAACCCCGAATGGAGCATGAAGGCCATAGCCATGAGAGAGTCCAAGGACCTGAATAAGATAAAGATTCAGGAGCTGTTCTCTGATCTGAAGGCTTATGAGTTCGAGCTTCCAAGTACATCCTCAACTGAGCCTGCAGAGAAGGGAATCGCATTTGCAGCCGAGTCCCCTGCGAAGAGCCTATCTGATGTGAAACCTCCAAATCCACTAGATTTTGAGGAAGAAATGGCTTTCATAATGCAAAGGTTCAGCAATTTTAGAAAGAACTACTCCAAGTACAAGAAAAATTACAAGGAGAATCCAAGAAGGAACCAGAAGGCTGGAAGCTGGAAAGTAGAATGCTATAATTGTCACACAAGAAGGAGGTGGGCAGAAAAGAAGATAGAAGAGAGGCCCTCATCGGAGAAGACCAGGAGCATGTCGAATCAAGCAGCGGATTCTTTTCTGATGAAGACGAGGAGTATGACTGCCTGATGGCAAACCTAGCTGATGAAGAGGTAACTTCTAAACCCACCGGTTCAAATAATATCTCAGCCATGTCACAAGATATGGATCTACATGAATCGGTAAATCAGTTATTTAAAGATTTTGAAACACTCAAATCTGCACACCAAGCTGTATCAGCAGAGAAGACTCAGCTGCAAGATGAGAATAGGCAGCTAAAAATGATTTCGAAAAACTCAGCCTAGATTTGAATAAGGTTGAGACAACTACAACAGGCAAATGTCAATACAGCTGAGATAGATCGACTAACCATTTTACTTAAAGAAAATCAGCTGCACTTGCTCCGCCAAAGCTGAGTTTACTAAGCTGGCTCAGATAAATAAAACTCAGGCGCAGGAAATAACCTACCTGAAGGCGTCTTCAACTCTGGGAGAATTGTGTACTTACAAAAGGTCACTATACACCAAATCAGGCCTTGGATATGATTCTCACACTCCCTCTGGTTCTGAAACCAAGTTTATCAAGGGAGAAACAATAGTCTCGACTGCTGAGCCTGCATATAAACCAATATTCAAAAACAGGCAACAGCCAAGTCAAATGTCTAGGCTGCAGTCAGGTTACACCAGACAGCCACCTAGACAGGCGACTAGGCCGTGGCCCAGGCAAAAGCAGCAGCCCAGACAACATGCCCACTATTACCAACAACTCCCCAAAAATAGATTTCATAATGGGAGGGGCAGATGGAAACCTCAAGGTTATCCTAATTACCAAAATGAACAAGTGTGGAGACCACAAAGATTTAATAAATGTTCTCAGCCTAGATTTAGAAATGGCCCACACTATCAAAAATTTGAGGAATATCCGGTATACAATCTAACCAGGAGATTCAGACCTCGACCACAGACACCTTATAAGGGTTATAATAATAATAATAACAATTTCTATAATCCAAGGAGAAATCAATTCTCCATGAAACCAGCTAACCCCAAAGGACCCACACAAATTTGGGTACCTAAATCTCTGCTTGTTTAATTGCAGAAAAGATGGAAGGACTACAACCATATCTCCACAAGCACAAATTTTGGAGGTGAAGAATGGTTTGTAGACTCTGGATGCTCGAGGCATATGACCAGGAACAAGAAGATGCTGACCAAATACATCAAAGAAAGAGGTCCCGATGTAACCTTTGGAGATAGCTCTAGAGGACAGACAAAAGGCTTTGGAGAGCTGCACCGAGGAAACATCGTGATATCCAAAGTCCTTTATGTCAAAGGGCTCAAGTACAACCTCCTGAGCATAAGCCAATTATGTGATGAGAAGAACCTAGTAGTCTTCACCATCTTGAAGTGTATGGTGATAGACATCTTATCTGGAGAAATAAAGCTACAAGGATTCAGAAGAAGAGATGTCTACATGATTGATTGGAACATAGGAACACCTAACTCCTGTTTTCTATCCAAGACAGTAGCTGAGAATGGATGGCTGTGGCACAAAAGACTATGTCACCTGAACTTCAAAGCCATCAACAAGATTAGCTCTCAGAAGCTGGTCAGAGGACTTCCAAATGAAGCATTCAAGAAGGAAGCACTCTGTGATGCATGTCAGAAGGGAAAGCAGACCAAGGCATCGTTCAAGCCAGTTCAGCCTACAACGCTCACAACAAGGATCTTAGATCTACTCCACATGGATCTATTTGGTCCTATCAAGCCAAGGACTTTGAGCGGCCGAAAGCATGCACTTGTAATAGTAGATGATTATTCAAGGTACACTTGGATTATCTTCCTATACAAGAAAAGTGAAACCCTGACCAAGTTACCTGAGCTGCTGAGAAGGATCTAGAATAAGAAATCCCTCTCCATAATCAAGATCAGATCAGATAGAGGAGGAGAGTTTCTCAACAAGGCGATAACTGATTACGCTGATCGAATGGGATCCAAAGATGAGCTCTCTGCGGCCAGGACGCCCCAGCAGAATGGTGTTGCCGAAAGAAGGAATAGAACCCTGAAGGAAGCGGCAAGGTCCATGATTGCGAAGCGGACCTACCCAAAAGGTTCTCGGGTCAAGTCGTCAACACACTGTCACACCTGCACGGGAGTATGATAGTAGGGAGACATGGCAAAACTCCTATGAGGTTTGGAATAATAGAACTCCTACTGTTGCTTACTTTCATGTCTTTGGTTGTAAGTGTTTCATCCACAACAACGATAAAACATGACTAAATGCCTTTGATGCTAAAGCGATGACGGTCTCTTTATGGGATATTCCCAAAGAAGCAAGGCATATAGAGTTTTTAATAAAAGAACCTTAATTGTGGAGGAAACACCCCATGTTGTTTTTGATGAATCTACCGTTGAGTATAGGAAACAAGTTGAGCTAATTGAGAACAAGCTCAAGTCAGCAACCCTTGAAGAAGTCATTGTTCATGACACTTTGGAATGGTGGACTCACTGCAGACCCGGCTGATGACCCAACTGCAGTGCTGAAGACCCAACTGCAGATCAGACAGGATCACCAAACCTATCTGATCCAGTTGTTGCTGAAGAAGACCCAGCCGGAGCTGACAAAGACTCATCTGCAGATCAGAACCAACCTGCAGATGACAAGGCGGTAGCTGATCCAGTTGCAGACCAGAACCCAGCTGATGCAGATAACCACCAGGGCAATCCAACAGGGGGAACAAACCCAGAAGAGGACGATATCCCCAAATGGCTCAAGGATCACCCAATTCAGCAAATTATCGGAAAGTTGACTGATGGAGTTAAGACGAGACAGTCTACCCTACCAGCAGGAATGGCGATGTTCTCATGGGTCATACTGTATTCCCCCTTAATTATTGCACACGTCAGTTTTAGGATAATTATATGTCTCTTTGTTCCTACAGTGCTGTTCAGATTGTCTGAGTGAACAAATAATTAACGGTGGATACTGTATTCATGGGTCTTAAAGCATTCCCCCTCAATTGTTGAGTAAAAGCATTAAAAACTTACAGGGAGTCAGGCTGTAGCAAACCCAATTCTTTTCGAAGCATATAGAATCTTGCTGTGCCGAGAGGCTTGATAAAGATGTCAGCTAACTGGATATCTGTATGAACTTTCTCGAGTCGAACATCCTTATTCTCAACATGATTCCTAATGAAGTGATGCTTCATGTCAATATGCTTAGTGCGCGAGTGCAATACAGGGTTGTTCGTTATTGCAATTGCACTCGTACTATCGCACATGATGGGTGTTTCCTTGACAGTGATTCCATAATCTAATAGCTGTTGTTGCATCCAAAGAATCTGCATACAGCAACTACCAGCAGCATAGTATTCTGATTCAGCTGTGGAAAGTGAGTTTTCCGATTGCTTCTTACTGAACCAATATACAAGTCTAGGTCTAAGAAAGTGACAAGTTCCGCTTTTACTCTTCCTATCTAGCTTGTAGCCTCCGAGATCCGAGTCGCTATAGCCAACCAAATCGAATCCGCCTTCTTTAGGATACCACACTCCTACATAGACTGTTCCATTGACGTATTTCAGTATTCGTTTGGCTGTTATGAAGTGTGATTCTTTAGGTGATACTTGATATCGCGCACACACTCCTACAACAAACTGGATATCGGGCCTGCTAGCTGTTAGGTACACGAGTGAGCCAATTAGCTTCTTGTGGAGTGTTTGATCAATCGGCTTTCCATCTTTGTCAGCACTAATTTGCACGGAAGTGCTCATGGGGGTTGACAATGATTTGGAACTATTCATTCCAAACTTGTTGAGAAGCTCCTTGCTGTATTTTTCCTATTTGATGAATATACCTGTAGGCAACTGCTTTACCTCCAATCCTAGGAAATAACTAAGTTCTCCCATCATACTCATTTCAAATTTATTTTGCATGAGATGAGAGAACCTTTGACATAAAGCGAGGTTAGTTGAACCAAATATAATATCATCTACATATATCTGAACCATCAAGAGGTCATCACCTTCTTGTATTTTAAATAAGGTCTTGTCCACAGCACCTTTCTCAAATCCGTTATCGGTTAGATACAGGGACAGGGTCTCATACCACGCCATAGGTGCTTTCTTGAGTCCATACAATGCTTTCTTAGCCTGTATACAAGGTCTCCGCCTTCTGTGTTGACAAACCCTGGGGGTTGTTCAACATAGACTTCTTCGGCAAGGTCTCCATTCAGGAATGCGCTCTTGACGTCCATTTGATAAACAATAAAGCTCTTATGGGTGGCAAATGCTAGAAATATCCTAATCGCTTCTTGTCTGGCAACAGGGCAAAAGTTTCATCGTAGTTTATGCCTTCTTCCTGTCTATAGCCTTGTGCGACTAGACGGGATTTGTTTTTGATAATAAATCTATTTCCATCCTTCTTGTTTCTAAATACCCATTTAGTTCCAATTATGGATTGATGCGTAGGTCTGGGTACTAGATACCATACATTGTTTCTTTCGATACCATTAAGCTCTTCTTCCATAGATGTAATCCAATGAGAATTGTCTAGAGCTTCTTTGGTGGAAACAGGTTCATATTGATCTAAGAATACAGCGATAATGCACATATTAAGTCTTCTAAGTTCAGCTAGAGACTTCCTGTAATATCAGAATGTAATTCTTCATTTTTATCTGTCGTTGTATTACTCGAGTAATTTGAATATCGTGGATCGTTGCACTCAGTATTATGTTGAGGTGTTATAGATCTGAGCTTCGTATCGTTGTTATTTCACTTCATACTTGATGATTCAATGTTATGGGAGAGTTGCATTTTTGGGCCTTTTCTGGCGGTGTAGCGTATGCTACGTAGCAGGATTAACGTACGTTAATCTTGTGCCTTAACGTACGTAATGCTTTCTCTGTTGTGTACGCTAAGAGAGAATCTGACATCAGTTGACTTCCGCACGTGAACCTGTTATCCGTTGGCATACATGTTTATAATGTTTGGGCTGTCGTGTCGGTCAGAGTCAACCTTTAATAGCGTACGTAACACCCTTTTAATTAGCGTACGCTAATGGCCTGCGGATTCAAGACAGTAGTCACTGTAAGCCACTTACGTACGTAACATTAACCGGTTAGCGTACGTAAGAGTGTTAACATACGCTAAATTTTTTGGATAGCGTACGTTAAGCCTGTGTAGTCTATTTATAGGACCAGCCTGTTTTTCATTTCTTTTCAGTTTCGACTCGATTTTCTCTCCGTATATTCCCTCTCCTGCCTCCCTAGACCGATATTTGCCTCCTCCACCTTGGTTTTGAGTCTTGTAACTTGGATTGAAGCTCATTGATTCGAAGTTAGAAGGTGTTCTTGAGCTTGAAGTGTGCTTCTTGTGGTGTTGAGAGTTGTTCTTCCTTTCTGGAGGTATGTATATGTTTACCCTCTGTATTTTTCATATATTAATGTTAGTAGTGTAGAATACTTCACTTAGAGTTTAATTATCCAAGTAGAACATGGTTATAATTAAACTTTTTAAACACTTCTTGATGAATATGATAAATGAGGGTTTAGATTGATGTGTTCTTGATGCTATGGTGATAATCACAATGATATAAATGTTATGCTCATCTTGCTGGACGAAGTAACCTCAGTAGAACATAGATAATCATTTAGCTTCTTCATAACTGGGTTTGATCGATGGAATTATTATGATAAAGTGATAAGAACACCTTGTTGAATGTTAGAAGATTGGTGTGGTAATTCTAAAACCTAAGCTAGGTGATTTCATAAATGATATTAATGGATCTTTTAGTTTTCTAAGGATGGTTTTGATAATCTTCATGAATATGGTGTAATCTCATAACTAATATAACCTTATTATAAGCTTAATATTCAATTTAGATGAGATGTATTGATGAACTTAGTTGTACAGATTTTTACATTTCAATATTGTATTGTTTTTGGAAAGTTTAATCAACATAAGATGATATTGACACCATAAGTGGTTTTTAACATGTTATTGATAAATTCTTAGTTATGAAGAATCATGCAAACATTTGGTAAATGTCTTGTGAACCGATTTTAAGGTTGAATTGAGGTAAAAAGAATTCTTGGTATAAGACTTCGACATTTTGAGATAGTGAAACTATGCCAATAGATTGTAGGGTGTCGTCTTACTAATTCTATCTCGATAATTATACAGATATGTTATTGAGTAAAATGTATTTCGTTTAAGGTTGATTGTTCGAGTAAACGATATTAGTCGAGGACCGTTCATTCATTTCGACAAGGGAGGATTATTCTCGTCTCCGTATTGAAGCAATTTATCTTGATTGGTTATAATGATGATTAGATTCTTGTGATGATTATACATTTCATGTGTATGAAACGCTTATGAATTGGTGCCTCGTAATATGATATTGTCCTTGACGTTGTTCTGTTTTCCATCATGGGATTGCATTCCCAAGTATGTCACTTTGAATCGTTGATCTAGTTAATCCTCGTTGTCACTTCGGTGAGTTTTTCTTGATCCTTAATAGGATATGTGATTTATTGAATTCGTTGTCATTTTGAATCGTGACATATCTGGAATCATATCTGCGTGCCGATTGGTTATTGTGTAGGACTTTTAGCCGGGCACTTATATAGTCATACGTGGATGTTTCCGTATTGGACTGTGCGCACAAAACATAGTTCGTGAGGCTAATTAGGTACATTGTCACACGCATATCCTAGATTCCATATACGGGGTGGACATGTACACGGACACATTTCCGGATCGGGCGTACTGTGATGTCCATCTTGAGCCATATTGTTTAATCGTTCATAGTCCATGTATGATTGGATATGTTCGATGATTTGGGACTGATTGTTCATACGCCCGAGGGGTATGTTCAGTAGTCGGGATGTTTTCTTTGAGATCTAATATATGTGGATTGTGTAATGTCGGGAGAATCATTTATCATGTATATCTGACCCTGTGTTTTGGGCGCAATACTTATGTTGTATTTTAGGTCATGGCAAAAGCAAGGCACGGGAAGAGCACGGTGACGGCGAAGGGTTCGAGGGATACTAGTTCGGGGGGCCCCATGTCTTTTATGTCCGGTTATTTCAAACCGTGTAATGTTACTTTAATTCCGCTTTATTTATATTATCATTAGGTTGTATTTTGAAGTATATTCCATCTCCATATGGTTTGTACTTGTATTTCGGATCCTGTGTATTATAAGGCCGCTGGCCATACTATTAGTGAACTCCTAATCGGGGAAATGACTATTTATTATGGTTCGGTATCCCAAGTAATACATATTTAATATGTATTTTGATATCGCCTGGTGGGTCCTAGTGTGGGGTCCACGGCACTGTAATAGCCGCCTTTTGGGGTGTTACACTTCCATACAGTAAATGGAGATATCTCAGACTCGGGTTCTTCTTGCGCACATAGTACATTCCATTGTGTACTCTGTATTCTCCTACGGGTAGATACACCAGCATCAATATTTCCTATGATCAACTCCTGTGGGTGATCTCTTAACCATATTCTATCGGGTTCTAATTCGGCGTCCCGTACTATATCTTGAGTTTCTGTAGTTTCAGCTTCAGCTTGTACAACATCGGCTTCATCTACTTCTATCCTTACAGCTGCGGGGTTGATTTCTAAGTCAACGACATGCTCTATAGGAGTTGGAGAGTTATCAATGGTGAGTTGTTGGATATTCTGAGTAATATCTTCTACTCCTGTAGGATCATGATAAGGCTCGTCGAACACTACATGTACTGATTCCTAAATTGTCAGCTTCCTTTTATTAAAGATCGTGTAAGCTTTGTTGACAGAGGAATATCCTACTAATATTCCTTCATCCGATTTCTCATCGAAGGTTCTAAGTTGATCCTTCCCATTGTTCAAAACGTAACACCTGCATCCAAATATGTGAAAGTACGAAACTAATGGAGTTTTGTTGTTCCATACATCATATGCTGTTTTGTTGTGGTGTTTGTTGATGATACAGTGGTTTTGTGTGTAGCACGCTGTAGTGGTGGCTTCACCACAAAATGTTGCGGCAATCATGGTCCTTGTTGCTTTTTGAGCGTCATGTTCTTTCGCTCGGAAATTCCATTTTGTTGAGGTGTACGGGCAGCTGAGTATTCGTGTTGTATTCTATTTTCCGAATAGTATTGCTCTATAAAGTGGTTAGTAAATTTAGTACCTCTGTCGGAACGAATGGACACAATACTCAACCCTTTCTCATTTTGAAGCTTTCCCAAGTGCTCGGGCAGCTTTGATGTTGTTTCCTTCTTCTTGCTTAGGAAGATTGACCAAGCATAACTGGAATAATCATCAACAATAACGAGACAGTATTTCTTACCTCCGAAACATACCGGGTCTACTGGACCGTAGAGATCCATGTGTAGCATTTCTAGAACTCTGTGAGTGGAAAGGTAGGATTTGCTCTTCAGGGTGGTTTTGATTTGCTTGCCTTTCTGACAGAGTCCACAGACACTGTCTTTTTGGAATGACACATTGGGCAAACCTATGACCATTCCTTGTCTGGATAGCTTGTTGATCATCTTGAAGTTGACGTGAGACAACCTCTTGTGCCATAACCACCTTAGATCTGCAGTGCCTTTGGCAACAAAACAAGGAATTGTGGAGCTCGTAGGCATCCATTCAGCAATATACATATTACCTGATCTGTTTCCTATGAGGACAACTTCTTTGGTTAGTGTAACACTCTCGATGTATTCAGGAATATTACAGTGCCGTAAATCCTTTACATAGGGATGTACAAGGCTGAAGAACTGAAAAGACATTAACAAATACCAACGTATGAAAATAACGGAAATAAGATACAACAGTTCTGACCAATACCGAAAATACGAATGTTCAACGGAAAAGAATTAATACATCACCAAATCCAAATCATCATAAACGACTATGTACTCGAGTACTTATTAAAACGATACAAACAACAGACAAATAAACCCAGCCGGAACATCACTCTGCACCCTCGTGATCATGCAACTCCAGTGGTTGTTTCCCTGCTCTCATGGATCCTGAACATAAACAAATGTTCACACCCAAAGGGGTTAGCACAACGATTGCTAGTACAAGTACCATAACATATTATTCAACATCTCACGAAGAATAATAATAACATAAATGACAAAAGAACCAATGAGTCTTCTCCTGCGAGAAACTCAATAATAACATACCCACATGATAATCAAAATATACACATGGTAATTCCAATGATCCAGCATTCACTGCCTAGACCCCCGATGATTCCGTCAAACCAACCCGAGGTGGAAAAACCCATCCGATGATCCAGCGTACGCTAGCATAGATCCCCCAATGATCCCGTCGGACCAACACGAGGTGGACATACAATAACGACATATACGCATGACAATATGTATAACATCAATATACAAAACAATTAAGGTAGTTGCCTCGATTCGAAGACAAGAATACTACTTCCACGAAAAACGAAACACTCGAAGGTCGCCCCTTCGATCAATCACGTAGCAAGCTCGAACCATAACAAAAGAAATAATATAGAATTTATCTCACGTCGTACGAATGTCTAACAATCCCATTTACGGCCGAAAGTTCATAAAACGTAATCTGCCTGAACTACTTAGCGTACGCTATGTATTATACGTAGCATGCGTTAAGCCTGCTCGTTAGCGCACGTAAACAATCGAAGCCTAGCATACGCTAACTATGTATCGACAGTCCTCACTGGTCAGCCGACTGACTCGCCCGATGACCTAACGTACGTTACGTACTAAACATAGCGTACGCTAAACATGCCCGATAGCGTACGTTAATCTTCATAGCTTAGCGTACGCTAAGCGTGCATGGCAGTTTCACTACTGGGCAGCAGACCGTTCTAATCGGTGATGAAATTTACGAACTCCTCAGTGATTAACGTACGTTATCCGTCTACATGACATGTTCATAAACTTATGAATGATCTTATGGATTCAAACATCTTTGAATTTAAGGAAATGAATATCATCACAACTCTTATATCCAACTCGATTTTCATTCTCATGTGAAGTTCGTGAACTCAAGTTGATGCACTAGATTCCACTGTCATTTATACATTCAGACTTCATGTTGAAGATGAACTAACAATTCCAACTACGATGACGATATATAAGCATAATCATTCCCACTTCTAAACATGATATTTGTTGAATAATTCATCAATAGAACTCAATATCTTGATAGCATGATTCATCTAACTCTTTAGAACACGAATCTAAGGCTAGTGAAAGAATTAACATACCTTAAGATGAAGAAAACACCGAGTCAAAAAAGTAGAATCCAGCTCTGGTTGTTTGTATGCCAATCCAAGGTGTTTCTCCACTTCCACGATCAATCACTAGTGGCATTCAATCTCCAATGATCAAGTAAAGGTGGTCTAAGTGTGTTTAAGGAGAATAATAGGCTCTCTGGACTATCAAGAAATGAGGACGAGTGAAGGGAACAAGTAGAAATGGAGTGTTGTCCCTTAAATAAAGTTTCTACACATTAGCTGATTAGCGCATGCTACCCTATTTCCCTTAGCGCACGCTAAATAATAGTTGACTCCCAAACTGTCCAGTTCAGCACGCAGGAATCTTCTCCGGACCCACGTCCGGCTGGCGCATGTGCTAGCCGTCTAGCTCAATAATTGACTGCCTAGTGCACGTAATTCTTCATTCGTAGCGTGCGCTAGTTGTAGCCCAATAACGCACGTTAAGCTACATTCTTAGCGTGCGCTATCACGAGTTTGCATGAGAAATTTTGCATGTTGTTATACTTATGTACAAGGATACAAATGTGAGAAATATCATACTCCAATTATCGAGATCACAATTCCGAACAATACAGGGTTCACATACAGATGAAATACATAATAATAAATCCGGATATTACATACTCTCCTACTAAAAAGGAGTTTCGTCCCGAAACTCAAGACGAAAATAACTATGGATATCTGGACTTCATGCTATCTTCCTTTTCCCATGTGGCTTCTTCCACTCCGTGGCGTGACCACTGAACTTTGACCAAAACGATTGGTTTGTTCCTCAACTGCTTAACTCGACACTCGAGTATCTTGACTGGTCTTTCTTCAACGTTCCATCCTGAGCGACTTCGATCTCGCCGAAATCAATGACATGACTAGGATCCGCTATATATCTCCGTAACTGGGATACGTGGAACACGTTATGAACATGGCTCAATGACGGCGGTAATGCCAATCTGTATGCCAATTCTCCAACTCTCTCAAGGATCTCGAATGGTCTGATATATCTCGAACTCAGCTTTCCTTTCCTTCCCAAAACGAATGATTCCCCGAGTAGGAGAAACCTTTAAAAGTATGTGGTCTCCAGTACTGAACTACAATGGGCGACGGCGTACATCTGCATAATATTTTTATCGACTCTGGGCGGTCAACAGCCTTTCACGAATCAAGGCTATCTTCTCTCGTGTCTACACGATCAACTCTAGTTCTGTCCCGATCAAGTCTGATGAATCGTCCCAACATAGGGGCGATCTGCATCTCCTCCCGTATAATGCCTCAAACGGTGCCATCTTAATGGAAGCATGCCAACTATTGTTGTAGGTAAATTCAATCAACGGTAGATGAACTTCCCAATCGTTTGACCAATCTAAGGCACATGCCCTCAACATGTCTTCCACCCTTTGAATGGTCCTTTCTGATTGTCCGTCTATCCGCGGGTGATAAGCTGTGCTGAAGTTCAATTCGGTCCCCAAGGCCTTATGAACTGCTTTCCAAAAATGAGACACAAAACGGCTGTCTCGATCAGAAATAATGGTCTTCGGCGTACCATGCAATCGAACTATCTCTGAAATAAATACTTCTCTCAATCTCTCGAGTCCCCAAGTGTCCTTAATGCTTAGAAAATGAGCTGATTTTGTAAAATGATCAACTATCACCCAAATCATGTTCATTCCTGTCTTGGTTCTCGGCATACTAGTGATAAAGTACATCGATATGTCCTCCCACTTCCATTCAGGAATCGGGAGCGGCTTCAACATTCGGACAGGTCATTGACGCTTGATCTTAACCTGCTGACAAGTCAAGCATTTTGAAACATAATCCGCTACATCTTTCTTCATGTTGCCCCACCAGAAATTCTGCTTCAAGTCCTTGTACATCTTACTGGTGCCCGGGTGGATAGAATAGGGCGAGCTATGAGCTTCCTTCATAATCGTCTATTTCGGAACATCGACATCCGGAATGCAGAGTCGGTTCTGAAATCTCAAAACTCCATCATCATGAGTTACGAATTCGGGGGCCTTCCCCTTGATCACTTCTTCATGTAACCGAATCATCAGAGGATCATCTGCCTGCTTAGATATGATTTCCTCGGTTAACGATGAAGTTATTTCCATCAAGCACAGTTGTCCTTGGACTCTTTGTAACCATACTTCAATTCCTTCTCGAATCATCTCTCATTGAATGCTGAGATGGGAGGTCAGAGTCTCCAGCATCTCGATAGAAACAGGCTTGTGGCTAAGTGCATCGCCCACTACATTTGCTTTGCTTGGATGGTAAAGAATCTCCAAGTCATAATCATTAATAAGTTCCAGCCATCTCCTTTGCCGCATGTTCAACTCCTTCTGACTGAAGATGTATTTGAGTCTCTTGTGATTCATAAAGATCTGACAGTGAGTCCCGAACAGGTAATGCCTCCAGATTTTTAAAGCAAAAACTACTGTTGCTAGTTCCAAATCATGCGTTGGGTAATTCACCTCATAAGGTTTTAGCTGTCGTGATGCATAAGCGATCACCTTATCATTCTGCATCAATACGCACCCGAGTCCTTGGTTTGAAGCATCAATGTAAACTATATATCCTCCAGTTCCCTGTAGAAGTGTTAAAATCGGTGCTGTCGTCAATCTCCTCTTCAATTCATCAGAGCTTTTCTGACACAATTCATTCCATTCAAACTTTTGAGTTTTATGCAAGAGTCGAGTAAGTGGGCGGGAGATTCTAGAAAACCCTTCCACGAATCGACGATAATATCCAGCAAGTCCTAAGAAACTCCGGACTTCTTTCACGTTCTTTGGAGGCTTCCAATACACAACTGCTTCGATCTTCTGAAGATCTACTCGGACTCCTTCAGCTGATACCACATGGCCGAGGAACATTACTTCCTTTACCCATAATTCACACTTAGAAAGTTTGGCATATAATTGTTCATTTCTCAACAGGTCTAACACAATCCGTAAATGCGGTGCATGCTCTTCCGGGCTCTTAGAATACACCAGAATGTCATCAATGAACACGACCACAAATTTATCCAAATGTTCGATGAACACTCGGTTCATCAATTGCATGAATACAGCAGGTGCATTAGTGAGACCAAACGGAATCACTACAAATTCAAAATGTCCGTAACGAGTTCTGAATGCTGATTTCAGAACATCAGACTCCTTAATCCTCAGCTGATGATATCCTGATCTCAGATTGATTTTAGAAAATATTGTTGCTTCTTGCAACTGGTCAAATAAATCATCAATCCGTGGCAATGGATACTTGTTCTTAATCGTCATTTTGTTCAGCTCTTGATAGTCAATACACAGTCGAAACGATCTATCCTTCTTCCGGACAAAAAGAACTGGCGCTCCCCAGGGCGAAACGCTTGGCTGGATATAGCCTTTGTCGAATAACTCCTCTAGCTGCTTTTTCAGTTCGTACATCTCAGTAGGTGCCATACGATATGGCGCCTTAGAAATTGGTGTAGCTCCGGGTTCCAGCTCGATGGTGAATTCTACATTTCGTCGTGGAGATAGTCCAGGTAACTCGTCAGGAAATACATCCGGAAATTCGTTCACAACAGGAATGGATGAAAGTTCTATAATTTCGTCTTATTTCTTCATTGCATAACACCAATATCTGGTACAGCCTAGTTTCAACAATTTGACAGCTTTCATCGGCTTGACCAACTTTCCTGAGCTTCCTAGTTTCCATCCTTCAAATAGTATTTCGGAACCATCATCAGCGATCAGCGAGATATTCCTCCTTCAGTAGTTTACAATAGCTCCATATCGATTAAGCCAATCGTCTCCGAGTATCAGGTTGTCTCCTTGCATTTCTATCACAATCATATTTGAGAGCCACTCTCTGCCTCCAAATGATACACGGAAATCTCTAGTTTCTAAGTTTCCAACAATCCTCTCTCCACTCGGTAAACCAACAACATAAGGTTCACAATTATGAAAACCAGAAATATTCAAATGATTTACACAAGATAAGGATATAAATGAATGCTAGCTCCTGTATCGAATAAAACGCTAACTGGATGGGAAAGGATCTGAACAGTACCTGATGCGACAGCAGCATCCTAATCGTCTGTTCTCCTCATCTCGTATATATGTAGGGGAACAGATCCGGCACTCAATGTACCCTTTCGGTCCCACTGTCCTCTGCTTCGTCCGCGGCCAAAATTCTGAGGCATCTGTACACTTTGCTGCGTCTGTTGGATACTAGCTTCCTTCTGAACTGGCTGCAGTGTACGGGCTCTAAAAGACTTTGCAGCCTCTTCACAGAACACCGCACGATGTCCCTCCCGACCACAATCAAAACAGGTCACGACAGGTAGGGGCAATTCTGTTGATAGTGCCCTATCTGGGCACAGTTAAAGCATTTCCTGGTGACATCTGTCATGGTTGATGCTGCTCCGAAGTTCTTTCCGCTCCTAGATGGGTGCGGAGGTTTCTTGAAAGAATGAAAAGATGACTGGGCCTTGCGGGGCCCGCTGCTCTTGTGGTCTGTAAAAGTACCAGAGACTTTCTGCTTCTTGGATTTCGTAAACTTCTCCATTGCTGCTTCCTTGATTTCGTACGCCAATGCTTTATCCTGGTATTGATGGAGAGTGGTACATTCAAAACCGGAAATGTACCTCTGGATTTCCGGTTTCATTCTCATATCAAAATGGATCATCATTTCTGCATCTGTTCTGACCAGATGTCGAAAAAATGCTAGCTGTTGGTTAAACGTCTTAATTGTCTAGGATATGGGTTCGTCTGATGGCTGTGCGGAGAAAAACTCCCGAACTTTGGCTTCCCTCATAGGACGAGGGCAGTACTGAGCTTCCATCATCAATTTAAATTCTGTCCAATCAGCATCATGATCTGGAGGCCGGATGGCTTCTCACCACTCGAATGCTTCCCCTATCAGAAAGTACTGAGCAATAAAGGCTCTCCGGTCGTCTGGGCAATTAATTCCGGAAAAATTTTTCTCCAATTCCATCAACCAATGGTCCCATGTGGGAGTCTCAGAAAATCCGTCGAATTTAGGTGGTTGCATCTTCGCCACCTCTTGCAGCCATCGGTCACCTCGATTTCCCATGTCTGGGATCCCTTGCCGTCTATCTCCCTGCTGTAATCCCACCGCCACCTGCATTCGGTCCACGACCTGGGCGAACTGAGTCATCTGGTTCACCACCTGACGAAGGATTTCGGGCCTGACGAGTTACAGTTCATTATTAATAGATCTCTGTGGCTCGCCTGAGCTGTGGCTGGCCTGATTAGAAGGCGAAACTTCTCTTTCGGCATTCCTTCATCCGCGTCCGCGACCGCGACCACGTCTACCTCTCAACATACTGAAAGCATAAATACTCAATATACAGGAAACAATATCATTCTAATGTTCAAGTATAAAGAGATACAACATGTAAAGGACGAGATAGAGTTTAGGAACTTACAACCACCGTTCGCACGAAGACGTAGCCAGTACAGTGATGTTATTCATGGCCAGTTATCTCAAAAGACGTATACGACCCCTATTTTAACCCAGTGGCCAAGATATCCATAATCTTAGCTCTGATACCATATTCTGTAACACCCCCGATATATTCAGAAATATTACAGCGCCGTAAATCCTTTACATAGGGATTTACAAGGCTGGAGAACTGAAAAGACATTAACAGATACCAGCATATGAAAATAACATAAATAAGATACAACAGTTCTGACCAATACCGAAAATACGAATGTTCAACGAAAAAGAATTAATACATCACCAAATCCAAATCATCATAAACGACTACGTACTCGAGTACTTATTAAAACGATACAAACAACAGACAAATAAACCCGACCAGAACATCACTCTGCACCATTTTCATCATGCAACTCCAGTGGTTGTTTCCCTGCTCTCCTGGATCCTGAACATAAACAAATGTTCACCCCCGAAGGGGTTATCACAACGATTGCTAGTACAAGTACCATAAAATATTATTCAACATTCACGAAGAATAATAATAACATAAATGACAAAAGAACCAATGAGTCTTCTCATGTGAGAAACTCAATAATAACATACACACATGATAATCACAACATGATATCACAACATACACATGGTAATTCCAGTGATCCAGCGTTCAATGCCTAGACCCCCCGATGATTCTCTAAAACCAACCCGATGTGGAAAAACCCATCCAATGATCCAGCGCACGCTAGCATAGATCCCACGATGATCCCGTCGGACCAACACGAGGTGGACATACAATAACGACATATACGCATGACAATATGTATAACATCAATATATAAAACAATTAAGGTACTTGCCTCGATTCGAAGACAAGAATACTACTTCCACAAAAAAACAAAACACTCGAAGGTCGCCCCTTCGATCAATCACGTAGCAAGCTTGAACCTTAACAAAAGAAATAATATAGAATTTATCTCACGTCGTACAAATGTCTAACAATCCAATTTACGGCCGAAAGTTCATAAAACATAATCTGCCTGAACTACTTAGCGTACACTATGTATTCTACGTAGCGTGCGTTAAGCCTGCTCGTTAGCGCACGTAAACAATCGAAGCCTAGCATACGCTAACTATGTATCGACAGTCCTCACTGGTCAGCCGACTGACTCGCCCGATGACCTAACGTACGTTACGTACTAAACATAGCGTACGCTAAACATGCCCGATAGCGTACGTTAATCTTCATAGCTTAGCGTACGCTAAGCGTGCATGGCAGTTTCCTCTTTAGGCGTGACCGTTCTAATCGGTGATGAAATTTACGAACTCCTCAGTGATTAACGTACGTTATCCGTCTACATGACATGTTCATAAACTTATGAATGATCTTATGGATTCAAACATCTTTGAATTTAAGGAAATGAATATCATCACAACTCTTATATCCAACTCGATTTTCATTCTCATGTGAAGTTCGTGAACTCAAGTTGATGCACTAGATTCCACTGTCATTTATAAATTCAGATTTCATGTTGAAGGTGAACTAACAATTCCAACTACGATGACGATATATAATCATAATCATTACCACTTCTAAACATGATGTTTGTTGAATAATTCATCAATGGAACTCAATATCTTGATAACATGATTCATCTAACTCTTCAGAACATGAATCTAAGACTGGAGAAATAATTAACATACCTTAAGATGAATAAAACACCGAGTCAAAAAGGTAGAATCCAGCTCCGATTGTTTGTATGCCAATCCAAGGTGTTTCTCCACTTCAACAATCAATCACAAGTGACATTCAATCTCCAATGATCAAGTAGAGGTGGTCTAAGTGTGTTTAAGGAGAATAATAGGCTCTCTGGACTATCAAGAAATGAGGACGAGTGAAGGGAACAAGAAGAAATGGAGTGCTGTCCCTTAAATAAAGTTTCTGCACATTAGCTGATTAGCGCACGCTACCCTACTTCCCTTAGCGCACGCTAAATAAGAGTTGACTCCAAAACTGTCCAGTTCCGCCTGCAGGAATCTTATCTGGACCCACGTCCGGTTGGCACATGTGCTAGCCGTCTAGCTCAATGATTGAATGCCTAGCACACGCAATTCTTCATTTGTAGCGTGCGCTAGTTGTAGCCCGATAACGCACGTTAAGCTACATTCTTAGCGTGCGCTATCACGAGTTTGCATGAGAAATTTTGCATGTTGTTATACTTATGTACAAGGATACAAATGTGAGAAATATCATACTCCAATTATCGAGATCACAATTCCGAATAATACAGGGTTCAAATACAGATGAAATACACAATAATAAATTTGGATATTACAGTTAGGATGTTCTTGACTCTACAATGATCTATATATAATTTCACCGAGAACTGTTTATCACAGAACTGGCTAATACTAAGTATATTATACTGTAAGGCTTCAACATAAGCTACATATGTGACTTTGAATTTTCCAACAAGCAGGTTTCCCTTCCCTCTTGTTCTTCCTTTAGATTTATCACCGAAGCACACTTTTGGACCGCGACCTTCTACGAAATCTGACAACTTGCTTTTGTCTCCTGTCATGTGCTGAGAACATCTACTGTCGAAGTACCAAATGTCCTTCTCTAATATGTCCTGTAGACAAATAAATTAAGTACATTTAGGTCCCCTTTGAATGTTGGGTCCAAGGGTGTTAGTGCCTTTAGGTACCCAGATTTTCCTGACAGCAATGGGTTTACTGTAGGTTACTTTAGGTACATTCTTGTGGTATCTACGTGGGGCATGTACGTAGTCGTTGTAACCATGATAATCATTATGCATGAAAAATTTAGGGTTATTATTATTAATCCAGTACGAATGCCGTCTTGGAGGTGGAGCCATTTTCTTTGGCCGTACAGCTGGCCTTTTGGGTCTCCAGTTGGATTCCCAAAGCTGTTGCTGATACTCTGCGGTGACCTGCTTTTGCAATGGATAACGAGGCTCATGGATCCAATATATAGGTGTGCTGTACTGTTGGAAGTAATGTTGTGCGAGCCTTTGATATTTGGGTACAGCCTTCTTTCTGAACGGTTGCTGGCGCTTTTGATATGGTCGGGGAGCATGCTGTTGGTTACGCCTTACAGGTTTGAATGGTTGAGGATTTCGCTGTCTGGAGTATAACTGTGGTGGCGGAATGATAGCCTTTGCTGTTCGCGGTGCAACAGGTGCCTTCACAGGACTCGGGTTTTCTTCCGATACAGGAATGGGTTCCACACCCCTGACGAACACAGTACTATTTTTCCCTTTATTGGAACATGAACTGTATCCTGAGCCACTTTTATCATGAGCATGTTGCCCGGTGCTTAGAATTTCTTCCATCCATTTAGATGATTTCTTGAAAGATTTCAAGATGGTGTCAAGTTCTCCTTCTCGTTTTTCGAGAGTTTTTATTTTGTCTTGGAGCAGAACAAAATCGTCTGTCTTACTTTCACTGTGAGTTTTAGCCTCATTTAGTTCGTGAGCAATTTGATGATTGTGCTCCATGAGTTTTTCTTGATCGACTATGCTGTTTTCACAATCAACAGACATATTTTCGTAATTTACTTTTAGCAAGTCGTTTTCTTCCCTCAACTCTAGGTTAGAAATTTGGAGCTCTATGTTTTCATTTTTCTATGTCTCATAGGCCTTTTGAATGTTTCTGAATTCATTCATCATATTTTCAAAGGTTTGAGATGCATTTATTGGAGTAATTGAAGTTGAGCTTACCTCATCATCGTTATCTTCATCTTCCGGTATGTCTTTGGCCATAAAGCACATATATGCTTTATCTTCGAATTCATCATCTGACGAGTCACTGTCAGTGACTGCCCGTAGACATTCTTCGGACTTTGTTGGTGCAGGGGAGGCTTCTGATTCGCCAATCAGGGCCTTGAGCTTGTTTTTCCAAGCACGTCTTCTTTCGTCTTTTTCCTATTGCTCGGCTTCCGGCAACCTTTGAACTTTAGGATGAGGACATTTATTTGCATAATGTCCTAGTTTCCTGTAATTATAACACAGGTTAGCATCACCAGAGGAAGATTCGGTACTTACCTTGTGAACAGGATTGGGCATGTATGGAGTCTTTCCCGACTGCTTGATGAACTGACGTAATTCATTTAATAATACATTCACACAATATTGATATCAATTCGTAGGAAACGACACCTGAAACCTACTCGAATAATTCATTCTATTCCAATGAACATTCTACCGAATATTGATGTATTTCCATACATATGGTTTGACTTCCACAAATCGGATTACTATACTAAAATGTCCTTTTAATACTCCTGTTATCACGATAAACAATTTTATGTGTTAAACACCTTCAATTCACCATTAACAATCGGTTTAACCAAGTTCTTATGGTTCTTCAACATCTAATTCTATACAAATACCATCATAAACGAATTCAATACTCACTCTATTATGAAATTAACATCTAAGATTAGAATTACCTTCTTAAGAATACCATCCACTTTATTATGATGATCAATACATCTTAAGTTTTCTACATATTCGACTAATTAACTGTCATAGTTGTATTCATCAATATCTTTTATCATTTGTCAAAGACTTTGCTAAGCCAAAACAGAAATGAAGTTATAGTTTTTAGGTTCAAGAACATCACCCTAATCTCTACCATCCATCAAGTTCTTAACATGGTGTTCTAATACATTTTATGTCAATAATTCCATCGATTAAACTAAACTACGATGAAGCTAATGATTATTATTGTACTAATGATGTTAATAAATCCAGCAAGATGGGTATGATTCTTAGAAACATTATCGTTACCATTAAAACATCAAGGATATCTTTATTGCAAACCTTTAATTACCATATTTATTAATAAGTGTTAAAAAGATTAACTATAAACATGTTTTATTTGATTAATTCAACACTAGGTATAGTATACCATATCACTAACGTCATAACTACGAAATATAGAGTAGAATCGCACACCATACCTTCAGAAATGAAGAACAACCACCAAAACTACAAGAACACACTGCAAGCTTCAAGAACACTTCTAAACTTCCAATCAACAAGCTCCAATCCAAGATGCAAGGCTCAAATACAAGTTGGAAGAGAGTATAACCATCTTGGGAGGCAAAGGGACGATAATTGGAGAGAAAAATCAAATATGGAGCATGCAAATAAAAGATACAAGCTGTCTTTTTATAAACTGCACAGTTCATTACGTACGTTATAGCATGAATATAACGTACGTTAAACTATTTACGTACGCTACACCTAAGATGTTACGTTCGTAATGCCTCCATAGGCTACTGCCTCAAAATACCAACCTCATTACGTACATTATAGCCTTAGCATTACGTACATAATGTACGTCAACTTGGCTGCCTCGAAAGGGCCAAAATATCCAGATCATGTCCGGCCCCCTATGCCGAAAGTTTAGATCGGATAAGATTCTCAGCATTACGTATGTAACCGGAACTTCATTACATATGTAAAGCGTTAAACACATAAGACCTAGCCCAAAAATGTAACAATCTACACAATGTCAAGAAATCAATCACAATGTGAATGACAGTTATAATCAAGTCTATTCTGATATATCCTGACATCAATAAACATTAACTAAATGTAACATGATTACAACGATACTCAAATTATCCGAATAATACAACAGTAGATAAGAAATTACTGTCGGATATTATACTTAAGTTGATGATTTTCAACTTAGCTGGGACTCCTGGAGTGATCAATAAAAATTATAACTAGAAATTTGTGAAGTAAACCTTACTCGCAACGTCTTCCAATCACTCTAAAATTATTGCAATAGATGAGGTAAATTGAGAATGTATATGGTTGATGAGATTAACCACAACAAATATGAAATCTATAGTAGAGATATTAGCATGTATTGAAAAAATATGAGTTCAAGATTGCTACTTGTAACGATACACATACTAATCCGTGGAGGATTTTAAAATGCCTGAAGCATATTTATACAAAAATACGTATTGTACTTTTTTCTCCCTTGATTGAAGTTTTATATCATTGGGTTTCTTAGTAAGGTTTTTAACAAGGCAATTAGGATGTCGTATTAATATGAATAGTGTACTATTTTTCCTTCATTAAGATTTTTTTCCTAATAAGATATTGACGAGGAATATTCATGAAATGATGAGGATATCTTTGGGTTTTTTCATGTATCTGATACATCAAATATGAGTAAAAATGCAGCGGAATAAAACCGAAAAACCCAAGATGAGGATCTTCAAGCAGTAATTTAATTTATTTAATAAAGGTTCATTGAATTACCTTAATCCGAAGAACAGATCTAGATCCGGACCAGAAGCTGATGAAAGTCACCTTCCTTTTTCGATGATACACACACGAAAAATTGCACAAGCTGGATTGCTAGATCATTACGAATAATATTGATAAACAGTACAACAAATGATTCCTTGTTAGAAGGTTTGTACTATTGATCGGTATCAACTAAGAAAAGAGCACGGTATGGCCGAACGGGGATTGCCTGGACAGAAAAAGGGGTGGCCATTTGTAGGGGAGATGGCCAATATTTTCTTCTCTTAATTCTATGACAACTACTTGTCATAGATCCCTTGTTTATACTAAGTAAACCATAGAGTCAAAACTCTAGTATTTGCTTAGTTACCCATCAACTTATTAAATAATACAATATATATAATATCTCATATTATATTTATTTAATCTTTTAATCAATATAATATCCAATATTATATTTACTATTCCCATTTGATATAATTGAATAATATAATATATAATATCACATATTATATATTACTCATTATTTAATTTCTTAATAAATATATTAACTAATATTATATTTATTTACTCTTGCTTGTCTTTAATATCATATGTATGATCCAAAAGGCTTATATTATGTTGCAATTATTTAATATCTTATCAAATAATAAATCAAAAGTGGTCTCTAGCAAGACATTATGACTATCCAACTAATATAAGTTTATAGTCTATTAAACCATTTAACGTGTCAAATCCCTTTGCCGCGCGATATATTTGAACTAAGTCATGAAAACTGTCATACTTATTATGTTAAAATGCTTTCTCAATCTTAAGTAGACAGATTGAATCAAAGGACTCTTCATTTGAGCATGGCCATGTATTTTCTTCAGTCCTACTTATCAAGGGCCCCAACAGATATCTCTCTTCCGACAGAGAAGGACAAATCCACATCTTGATTATTCATTGCCCTCTACATGACTCACTATAATCTTGATCACTAACTTTTATGATCACCGTATTTCATATGACGCTGGGTTACGTCAAGGCATAACAGTTATCATGTTGAACTCTATGATAATATGAGGTTCAAGTCTATTGACATACTGCTATATTGAGATTCACTTACGATATTTCCATGCAGTGATCTCAATAAAGATCTGTCCAGTATAGCATTCTTCAACCAATACCCATAAGTTTGATTCGTACCATGAGCATAATCATCCAATGATTATCAATCAAACTTATACTAGTATATTAATCATTTGAGTCTCCACTCTACGTGATTGACCATGGACATATGAATAATCTTATTATTCATGAATAACTATTATTCGATTATTATAATATTAAAATATGTATACATTACAATAATCAACTAAAAATAATATAATAAAATAACTCTAATTAAATATGTCAATCACAAATCTAGACAGATAGAATGTCCTAGAGCACTATTCTCAACAATCTCCCACTTGCACTAGGACCATTCTTTCATAACTCTTAGGCATATCGATCTAGCATGCTCTTCGTGCTTTCCTTATGACAGAGGCTTAGTAAGTGGATCAGAACATTTTCTTCCATTGCTACTTTGTATATTATAATATTTTCTCGTATGACGATCTCTCTGACTAGGTGATATTTACCGAGTATATGTTTGGAATTATTAAGGGACCTGGGCTCTTTATGTAATATCTAGGAAATTTAAATTAATTTTGGCGGTATTAGTTTTTTTTATTTTGACTTCCATTTTTAATTTAATTAGCTGCCTAATTAATAACGTGGTGGAGATATTAGACCAAAGTGTTGGTAAGTTATTAATGGTTGATGTTATCTTACGCATTATGTATTGATCGCATAATCGAACCAGATAACTAAATAATAAATTCGATACCGATGTATTCCTTTTATTATTAGATGATATATATTGATCTCATTTAGATCAAGTAGCCAATATAAATTATAAAGTATTAGTCCACCACTATTTGTTTTGTCCCTTTCTTTTTCCCCACACGTTTTCTCCTTTTTCCCTACCTAACTCACCACCACAGATAAAACATCACACGCAACGTTCTTTTCTAACTTTCACCTATCTCTCCCTCTCTCTCATTGACTTCCTCATCCTCAGAACAATGACAAGCCACTCCACCGACCAAAGGACTTCACGGTGGGAGCATTTGGAGGATGGTGTATGGGTGTTTGGTGGAGGATGGACATGCGGGAGTTCTAGCTTCAGTGTATTATGTCCGGGTCGTCTCATTCTGGTGGCGGAATGAACTCGGATTGATGTCTGAGATGTGGCTCGAGTATAATCGGTGTGGCGGAAGGGGTGCGACTTATCCGTCAGACATGTTTTCCAGTGACAAGATCCGATGGTAGTAGCGGCAGCGCGGCGAGGAACCATAAGGTTACCGGTGGGCGGCTGGAACAGTGATGTCGGATCTGAGTTTCGATAATCCAAGTTCTTCGGTTGACGATTGACTTCACTATGACGATGTATCGAGGACATCAGATATATAAGGGCAGAGTTGGAGTTAGACAAGGTTCGACCATGGTGGTTGCCGGCGACCCAGTTTCCGGTGGTGTAGGGTGGCGACGGCGGGGGATTGGTTTGTCTGGCCGAACTATGTATCATGCGTGTGTGTTTATGTGTGGTTTTGTGTGTCTTTACTGTGTAGGCGTGTGTGTTGTGTTATATATATATATATATATATATATATATATATATATATATATATATAACAACACACACGCCTACACAGTAAAGACACACCCATATATATATATATATGGGTGTTGTGTATAAGTGCATATTATATAGATGTGTGTTTGTGCGTGTCACAAGTGTGTGTGTGTGTGTGTGTGTATGTAAGTCTGAGTAAGTTGTAAGTATTGTCATGTATGTATATATACATATAATGTATATATGTATGTAGTATATATATATATATGTGTGTGTGTATGTGTGTGTGTATAAATAGGTATGTGTGTGTGTGTGTTTGTTTATATTTTATTATGTGTGTGTTGTATATGTGTGTCCGGTAGGTGTATGTGGTCGCGTTGGGGTTGTGAACAGGGAAGATGTAGACATAGATGGAGATGGTGATAATTTGGTCAATGTGCGGATTGGTGTAATTAGACACACAGAATGAGTCTGAGTTCGAAGTTTGTGTTTGGAGCAATAATCGAGTTGTGGATCCGGATTGATTATCGTTGGTCATTTGATCCGATCAATTAATTAAGGGGCGCAATTGAGGTAATATATTAGCCGACTAATTACCTTGAAATTATAAGATGTTAAATTGAACACTTATATTAAGTTGTATATTATGTATTTATATTAAAGGTTGGGATTTCAATGGATCGATCGGGTGAGCCGTGTTCGTTGGGGCTTTCAGCATTAATTATCTAGACAAGTGTTCATATATTTGTTGATGGGTAGAGGTGCGTCTAGAATGGTTAAGTTGTTGGGAAGTCGTGTCGTTAATATTTGAATATATTAAGTGTTGAATGTGTTGCTCATGGATACCTTGTGGTATTGATGTATCCTAGGAATGGTTTGTAGTTGCGTCCGTCTTTTGGTCGTGGTCATATGTCGGTGAGTGGTCATTCTAGCAAGTGCCATAACTATATACATTATATTCAACGTTCGGAAATTGTGAACTGTGATATCGATAGTGTGCATGAGTTGTTTCTCCACCCAGGGATGGTTCGAAGGGACCTCTGGGGGACGATACTAATGGGTACGGCCGCGGAAGTGGTTTCCCACCTGGGGATGGTCCGACGGGGCCTATGGGGTGAATACTAATGGGTACGGCCACGGGTTACCAGGTGTGGTTTTCGTGATGTTTATGTTGATGTTTTCAGTAATTGTGATATGTCCGGAATATCACAACGTTTATCCTAGATGTTGAGATATGTTATATATAGAGTCTTGGTACTTGGCTACAATGGCTCTAGAATATGTGTTGCATGTGTTTTGTTCCTTGGTGGTGATGTTTTGGTGTTAGAATGCGGACTTTGTTACAGTTCCCGTGCATTGTGGTTTGAAGAAAGTTTGGGGTGAGACCCTAACAATTGTGCAATGGTTATTTTGCGGACAAATGACTTTGGGCCGACACCCAGTTATCTTGAAATGGTTTTATGACTAAAGACGAGAGGTTCTGAAAGATTTCCTATTTAGAAAAAGGTTTGTTACATGAATGAGATTTGGGCCGAGACCCTATTGTTTTTTAAAAAGGTTTTATAATCTTGGACTTGAAATCCCAAAAGACGTTATGTCATTTTCTAAAACCCCCGAGCTGATATATTACTTTCAAGGACTTGAGTTGTACTTTAAACACTGAAAACCTCCCGGAAACCTCTTTTATGGTATGTTGTTACTTTAATATAATTGACATTTTCGTGGTATATGTTGTATGGTCTGAATACTTGTACTAGCCATTCAAATGCTAACCCCTTAAATGGGAGAAATGTGTCTCATGAATTTCAGGTATGAATAATTCGTTGGAGCAATCATAGGGACGACAAGGAAAAACACGAGCCGCGATACTAATCAAGAGTTAAGAGTCAGTCAATATCAGTGAATTTTCGAGCTAAACTCTGTCCTCCATTGTATTGTATTTTCTCCCCTGCGTGGGTATGTACAGTACTGAATTTATTTTTGGGATTGGTTTAGTCGTGAGACCTCATCGGCCTGTCTAATTTAATATTTGACCTTATCAGTAAGTGATAGTATGTTGTTTGACCTCGTCCGGTCAAACGTTTATCGTATCGTGGTGGTTACCCTGCAGATCCTTGTGGAAAAAGGGTCTACAGCGTGTAATATTCCCGGTGGATTTTCGGGGTGTTACTTTTATGGTATAAGAGCTTAGGTTGGGGAAACCTAGCCTATCGGGTCGATTTGAGTCGTGAGTGGTCGAGTCGTGTTTTGTCGTGTCGTCCGAGTTGTTGGTTAACAAGTCAACTTGTGCGTGTCATATCATGTCGTTCGTGTTGTCCGTTGAGATTAGTATCATGGGCTATCGTATTCTTCGTGTGACTTATGGATGTAAGTCTTTCCTTTCTATATTATATTTTATATTTTATGTTGCATAATTTTGTTTGCAAGTAAGAGGTAAGATAGAAACCGTATTTGATGTGTGTAACAATTGGGATATACCGGTAGATTGAATTTCGATTGATACAATGTGTTATGGAAGTTTCTGGATATTAATGTGTTCCAGGAGGCGTCTTGACGGCAGAGATTCTCGGAAACATAAACGGATAGTTTCGATGTATGTTTGAATTTAAGATTATATTCATGAGTGGTATCGGTCAGTATGATGATTTGAATGCTAGATGGGCACGTGTTTGGGAACCGGATATGTTTGACTAATTATTATTAATCGCTACAAACGTGTTCATATTGATAACTGCGTTGGCTGCGCACGTATTTGAAAATATTTTTGAATGTTTCACAGACTCGAGTATGTTGTGAAAAATCAGATCTTCTAAAACATTTTACTAGTACGGTTAAACGGCGGTTAGTGTAAATTTTTGAAAATTTTCTGAAATTTTGGATAAGCAGGCCGTATATTTTCAAATAAGAGAGTTGATTGATTGTTTCTTGCTACCCCAAGGTACCCTCGTCGTTAGCTATATCCGCTGCACGTGTATTTTTAAATGACTTACAAGTATTTTGCAATCTGAATTAAATTGGAAAATTGTCGTAACTATTTTATTGGTACGTGTAAGCGGTGACTTAACGTATGTTTTGAAATTGTTGACTTTTGCAATTCGGGCTTTGCATTTTCAAATGAGATTTTTATGACGGCACTCAGAAAGTGGATATTTGGAGAGTATTTAAATTATTTAAAAATATTACCGACCTTGCCCTTTGGTATACTTGCAAATGTCTTTCTGAAGAATTTTATAAACTTAGAAATGCCCAAAAAAAAAAATTGAATTCTAAAAATAATTTGTCGGTATGCATAAGTAGTGACTTAGCGGATACATTATTTTTAATTACAAACGTTTTGAGTTATGACAAAGTGATCGTGCAATTTCATAGAAACCTTATGACGGTATTTAAAGGACGTGTTTTGAAGTGTTTTGAACATATATTAAAATGATACCGTCGTTAATATTTTGACATGTCTGAAAGAATTTTAGAAATGGTTTAGCCTAGTGATGTTAATTTCAAATAACTCGAGTATACAATTTTAAAAATCTTTCACGCCATAAAACTTTCGTATTTTAAAACTCACAAATGTGTTTTTCATTTTCAAAAATAAATAAATAGTGAAAGATGAAAAATCTTACTCGACTTGAACTTTTCATTCGGATTTCTGAGATTAGTCAGTTAACGTATGCTAACTCCCTCATTAGTGCACGCTAACGAGACCGATCATACATAATGCTTGGTTGTTACAACTCGTTAACACATGCTAATCGTAGACTCAGCACGCGTTAAGATGCAGTGTGTGCGTAATGAGAATTTATCGCTTAAAGTGAGATACTAGTCAGAACTAAGGTGATTTCGTGTGAGATCAAGTTACTTCAGATATTTGTCGTGTTGTCATCATCATTGGGTAGTTTTGGGTCGTGTGCTCAAATGAGGCATTTGTGGTTTATAGTTTTGATATAGCTACCTGGGGTATCAAAATGAGTGTCCTAATTAGTCTCACTGAGGTATATTACCGTGTGCACAGTCCAATGTGTCGGTGAGCCCAACACATGACTATCATGTGCCAACTAAAAATCCCGCACATCCCTACCCGGCCACGCAATATGAACCCAGGAGGATGTTGGGATTCGGTGCCTAAAACGAAGGCCCAGCGGAAGCGGTAAAATGAAAATTAATTCGATCCGAATCCCTACGAGGATCGATCGAGCTACGTATATACGAATATCAAAAACGAAATACAAGAGATACGAGAAACATACCCTCGTAGTCCGTTGACTAAATGGATAACCTTCTCTTGAGCTATTCCCCAAGCTCTTGAACGATCCAACGCCGAAAGCACCGCATCTCTACTTGCCACGCGCCGGAAAAACGACCGGAATAACAACACTCGATTAACCTCTAAAGTTACGGCTAGAATCAAGTGATGAAGCTTTTTATTATTATTACACTCTAAGTGTAGAATCTTGTTCTCTCTATTTTTTCTCAATCTTTCTCTAAGAAAGTTGAACAAGATGAAGATGAAGTTGAAGATTAAAATGAAAACTATATTCTCTCTCCCTTCTATAACCTCACGGCTGGAATCTCAAGTGGGAAGTGAGTTTTTAAAGTCTTCAATATTATCTCATTTCAACCACCTCAAATCACCTTTCTATTTAAAATGAGATATGATATCTCAAAATGTCTTTAGTCATCAACCTACCAAGGATGAGACCAAGACCATGAGGGAAAAGTATGTCGTGGGGCAGCCTCTAGAAGGAATTGGACAAGTTCGGTCCGTTTCGGACTCCCGTGAGTCCAAACAGATAAACTCTGATTCCGTTCCGATGTATTTATATCGATTAATTAATCTAATTAATTAATCATCAAATACATAATGACATAATTAATTTCTCCAAGAAATAATTATATTCATGAATTAAATTAATCACCCAGTAATATATTTAATTCATTAGACCGTAAATTAATTTATCCAATAAATCAATTTAGACATCCAATGTCCCAAAATCAATTAGACATCCAATGTCCAATAAATTAGATATCCAATATCTAATATTTATAATGAGAAAACAAGCTCAATTCATTCCGTCGTCAATCCTAATGCGCGACTCGGTAGGTCCGTCTCAGTCAGCAATGGGAGGAACCAAAGAGTAGTAGCACCACCTAGCCAGCCTGGCGGCCTACACTGTACCCCGACTGAGAACGAATGATTGGGATCATTCAAGAACCATTATGTCGTGAATACTAGTATACGTATAAACCCTTCTTTCAAATGTCCCGATCAAGTAATAGGGTCACGGTCAGTCAAACCCCATCTGTACCTGACGCTATGCATGTGTTAACGCAAATCGAGATCATCGAGTTGTTGTGTATCTAATACAACTAGCTCCTATGCTTTGGCCAAAGACTTATGATCCTATCTGCCAATAAACGCATAGGACATATAACCCGCTCACTAACGGGAGAAAGAATTCTATCTTGGTATTCAGTAGGACCTGCTACTTGGCCGTCACGATGCAAGTCGAGGTTGACCCCCACCTTCCGGTTTACAGGGTCGAACTACTCTAATGAAAATCTTGACGTCACAAGCACATTCCTACTAAATCCTCAAGTCAAAGGTTCACGAATACCTATCACAACCTTTCGATTCCGTCATTGACAGTCCCGGAGTGAAATCCGTGTGACGAATCGAGGGTGAGTCGGTTCGAGTATACTAATCCGATTAGCATACCTATAACGTGTGCTCCCACTAACCATTAGAGTTCGACAGGCACTTTCCATGTCAAAGAACACGTCATACAAGTCTTCACATAAACTTAACGCCCAGTCAAGTTTCATCGACTTGCGAACGATTAAGTATTTGAGCTATAAACCTTTCCAGTGCCGACCCCCTTATCCAATAAGGAGTGGAACGGTTTTCTCTCAAATACACGGACTAGTTTCTATATGTATATTTACGAGTTAGGAATGCCAGTAACTACTAGTAAATAAAGAAACATCTATTGCCTTATATTGATGATTTATATAATAACAAGTACAATGCCCTCACTCAACATCCTCTGAGTGGCATTCGAGGGCATACTCCTTAACTTGTGGTCCAGTTTGCTTCTTGGTCTTTTTCTTCTTGTTCTTAGACCTCCGAGGTCCAGAAAAAATCACAAGAGCAGACTCCTTCATCCGTGGAGTCTTCATCTGAGACTGAGCGGTCACAAGTTTGTTCATTAGCCTAGCTAAATTACATGCAATCTCATTGCAGTTGAAGTTCATAACAAACTATGAGAAGGAATCAGGGAGAGACTGTAGGATAAGGTCGGTTTGGAGAGAAGTATCCATTTTAAAATCAAGAGCCTCCAATCTCTCGATCATGGATATCATTTTGAGGACGTGTTCCCCAACTTTCTCACCTTCCTTCATCCTTGCACCGAACAGTTGCTTGGATATCTCATATCTAGCAGTTCTGCTGTGCTCACCATAAAGTTCGGTTAAGTCATTTTCTCATGAGCTCTCTGAAGCTCATTAGACATAGAAGCCATCATGTATGCACGGAATTTTACGTCATCCTTAACCCACTTTTCGTGGTTTTCAATCTCTTCCTGATTGGCTCGGGTCCGCACAGGAGGCGCCGGAATGTCCGTCTCCAAGACGTATCCCAATTCCTCTATACTGAGGACAATCATCAGATTGCGGAGCCAATCCATAAAGTTAGGTCCCATTAAGGTGTTCTTTTCGAGTAGAATTGCGAGTGGATTCATTGTCATATTGAGTTATGTCTGCATTAAGCATAACAGATTAATTAGTGACTTGTTATATTATGTTCTGAGTATAGAATTAAGGTCTTTTCTATTCTTGTTACCCAGCTCCCACTATTTTTATCGGAATAACACACTCCCATGTGAAATCCGGAAGTATCGTCGCTCTACTTCACAGTGGTAATCGAGTTCTTTATAAATCTTAATAGAGGGCAACCGAATAGGTTTCTAGTATATTAATTCTCATAAAGTGGTGTCCAACACCAACCCATCTAATGGATGATTCGATCTTCTTTTTCCCCTTGTTCACTCCCCTCAACCTATACGGTTTCTATGGTTCGTGAACAAGTTAAGTTTATACCATCGATGCAAATCAGTTTCACAATTGAATCTTATCCGGTAACCTATCAGGTTTCTAGGGATAAAATTTGCTCCAACCGAAGGCATCCAATGCGCTCCCGGTAATTTATCCGTCCTCCCCGAACGACTACCCCGATAACTCGGAAGCATAGCACATCCGGTTTGGATTTCAATTTCCCGAAAGATCGATGTAGGGAAGGAAAACCTTGAAACCTTATAAACTTAATAATTTGTTGTGGGAGAATTATCGCGATTAACATTACACTTTGCACATTAATCGTTTAAGCGCGTTTGTGGCATTCATACAATATGAAACAACCATTCACAACCTAGTTGCTACCAACATGTGGTTCATGGACCGTTCCTAGAAAACAAAAACTCTGTAATCTAATTACAAGTCATCGTCTTGAATCTATGTCTTCTCGAAATGGATCTTCCTCCGGTCTTCGTCATTACATATAAATTTTACATTGAAAAATTGCATCCTAGATACAAATAATTCTAGTAAAATAAATAGGCTCAAAACGGCCTTTACAACCCAATCGAATAAAACCGAACGATTCAAAACTAAGTCCATGAACCACAGCCCCATTTAAAAGCATTCATCCAATAAATACTAAATAAATGGACTACACATTAAATATATTGATCCAACCAATATAAAAAATAACCATCTATTAGAATTAATCCAATTAATTCACAAACATGGTAGTTTTAATTCGTTCGTATAAACCGGATGATAAATATTTCACAATAATAAATTTCCTCAAAATAAAACACCAAGTATTTTATTTAGTCAAATTAAATCCAATTTAATTTCCGGAAATTATTATAACAAAACATAAACACAAAACGGATCGAAATAAAATCGCCCGGGCCTAGCCCGTGGTCTGGCATCACAGCCGGTCCTTAGCCGAGGGGCTGATCTCGCCCAAAGGCAGAAACAAGCTGCCCGGCAGTGTCCAAAGACCCGTGGCAGGCAAATGGCACTTCCCAGCAAAGCGATTTTCTGACGTTTTCCCCGATTTCAAAAATTATATTTTTCTAATTTAATATTACCCATATAATTTAGTTTTAATAAATAAAACCGATTTATATAGTAACATAAAAACATGAAAAAATTAAATTTTCGACGAACAATTAAAACAACGAATTAAACGGTTGTGATTCCAAATCACTAATCATTTAATCAAGCATTCCAAATGCAATATATCGTATATACGATTGCAAGACCTATGCTCTGATACCACTGTTGGGATTCGGTGCCTAAAACGAAGGCCCAGCGGAAGCGGTAAAACGAAAATTAATTCGTTCCGAATCCCTACGAGGATCGATCGAGCTACGTATATACGAATATCAAAAACGAAATACAAGAGATACGAGAAACATACCCTCGTATTCCGTTGATTAAATGGATAACCTTCTCTTGAGCTATTCCCCAAGCTCTTGAACGATCCAATGCCGAAAGCACCGCATCTCTACTTGCCACGCGCCGGAAAAACGACTGGAATAACAACACTTTATTAACCTCTAAGGTTACGGCTAGAATCAAGTGATGAGGCTTTTTATTATTATTACACTCTAAGTGTAGAATCTTCTTCTCTCTATTTTTTCTTAATCTTTCTCTAAGAAAGTTGAACAAGATGAAGATGAAGTTGAAGACTAAAATGAAAACTATATTCTCTCTCCCTTCTATAACCTCACGGCTGGAATCTCAAGTGGGAAGTGAGAGTTTTTAAAGTCTTCAATATTATCTCATTTCAACCACCTCAAATCACCTTTCTATATAAAATGAGATATGATATCTCAAAATGTCTTTAGACCAAGGATGAGACCAAGACCATAAGGGAAAAGTATGAGGTGGGGCAGCCTCTAGAAGGAATTGGACAAGTTCGGTCCGTTTCGGACTCCCGTGAGTCGAAACAGATAAACTCCGATTCCGTTCCGATGTATTTATATCGATTAATTAATCTAATTAATTAATCATCAAATACATAATGACATAATTAATTTCTCCAAGAATTAATTATATTCATGAATTAAATTAATCACCGAGTAATATATTTAATTCATTAGACCGTAAATTAATTTATCCAATAAATCAATTTAGACATCCAATGTCCCAAAATCAATTAGACATCCAATGTCCAATAAATTAGATATCCAATATCTAATATTTATAATGAGAAAACAAGCTCAATTCATTCCGTCGTCAATCCTAATGCGCGACTCGGTAGGTCCGTCTCAGTCAGCAATGGGAGGAACCAAAGAGTAGTAGCACCACCTAGCCAGCCTGGCGGCCTACACTGTACCCCGACTGAGAACGAATGATTGGGATCATTTAAGAACCATTCTGTCGTGAATACCAGTATACGTATAAACCCTTCTTTCAAATGTCCCGATCAAGTAATAGGGTCACGGTCAGTCAAACCCCATCTGTACCTGACGCTATGCATGTGTTAACGCAAATTGAGATCATCGAGTTGTTGTGTATCTAATACAACTAGCTCCTATGCTTTGGCCAAAGACTTATGATCCTATCTGCTAATAACCGCATAGGACATATAACCCGCTCACTAACGGGAGAAAGAATTCTATCTTGGTATTCAGTAGGACCTGCTACTTGCCCATCAAGATGCAAGTCGAGGTTGACCCCCACCTTCCAGTTTATAGGGTCGAACTACTCTAATGAAAATCTTGACGTCACAAGCACATTCCTACTAAATCCTCAAGTCGACGGTTCACGAATACCTATCACAACCTTTAGATTCCGTCATTGACAGTCCCAGAGTGAAATCCGTGTGACGAATCGAGGGTGAGTCGGTTCGAGTATACTAATCCGATTAGCATACCTATAACGTGTGCTCCCACTAACCATTAGAGTTCGACAGGCACTTTCCATGTCAAAGAACACGTCATACAAGTCTTCACATAAACTTAACGCCCAGTCAAGTTTCATCGACTTGCGAACGATTAAGTATTTGAGCTATAAACCTTTCCAGTGCCGACCCCCTTATCCAGTAAGGAGTGGAACGGTTTTCTCTCAAATACACGGACTAGTTTCTATATGTATATTTACGAGTTAGGAATGCCAGTAACTACTAGTAAATAAAGAAACATCCATTGCCTTATATTGATGATTTACATAATAACAAGTACAATTCCCTCACTCAACATCCTCTGAGTGGCATTCGAGGGCATACTCCTAACAGAGGACACACGATCAAAAGTGACCAATGAATATAATGAAATACAATCCGAAAAAGTCAAGAATGACTCACCGAGATGAAACGATATTGAAACGAATGATAGCTCAATGAAATGATTGGAACCATCGTTCCTCGTGAATGAAGTGATTAATTGACAATTACAAGTCTCAATGCGGTTAATACATTATGAATGAACTATGATTATGAATGAACAACAACGAAAGGAATGAATATCCTTTTAACCGAGTAAGAATTAACTTACACAACACCAGTGAAGAATGTCCTTCCTCGAACAACGTCCAGAAGGAGATTTCGGTCGCTCGAACAACCTTGAATGACAATTACCAACAATGATCAATATACGAATCAAACACGATTATAACCGACTCAAACGTCGATACAACAATATCCAAACTCATTGAGGCATTCTAGCGAACACTTAGCAAACACATATCCTTCGATAATGTCCAAATCTCGAATATATCAAAACCAACTCCAAAATGAGTATTTCAAACCAACAAAACATCTCCAATGATATCAATAATCCCATAGGAATCCAGAAAACGAGTTAACGACAACATCTAATCGAAAACCCCCAAAAATATCAAAGTCAACCCCAAAGTGTTCTTGATTCAACCCCAATATTCATGAAATCCAAAATATACGACAATAAATCCGTTGAAATACATTTATCCAAGATAGAAAATCCATATCTAACATATTCCAACAACAATCCAAGCTCACACGAAGAAATCGGAAGGAAAATGCACAAAATCCGAAATTCTAGATCCAAGAGATTATTACCTTGATTTGATGTGATGGGGATGATGAAATGATGATTAATCCAAATGATAAGCTTGAAGGTTATCATTGATGATTGCACCTCGAAGAACACTCTCCAAATCGTCCAAAATCGCTCAAAAACGAAGTGAGAAATGAAAATGACGAAGAAAGGGCTGAACTGTCCTATTTATAGTAATCCCAGTTTAGCGCGCGCTAGCCCCAATTCTTAGCATGCGCTAATGGGTGTTTTGGGTAGTCCCGTACCCACTGACCGAAAACGGTAGCGTGCGCTAAGTACCTTTTGTAGCGTGCGCTACGGCTGTACACTTAGCGTGCGCTAACCCCAATATGTTAGCATGCGCTAACTTAAAAATCTGATGCCCAGTAAATGAAATTCAGACTTTCTGTCTTCTGACCTGCTGGCGATAGCATGCGCTACATTCAATATTTACCGTGCGCTACTACACCGTTTGCATATGCTAAAAACCACTCATAGCGTGCGCTATGAATTAATCCTATTCAGCCCAGTACCCTACTGGACTCTGCGTGTCCGACCTTAGCGCGCGCTACACCAAAATGCGCTACTACAACCCACTAGCGCGCGCTAGTTACCATTCGTAGCGTGCACTACTTATAACTCACCTGCAGTCCAGTGCCTTCTTGATTGTCAGCCTGAACAACATTAGCATGCGCTAATGTTGAGTGGTTGCGTGCGCTACCTATACTCAATTAGCGCATGCTAAAGAGAGTGCGTAGCGTGCACTACTCCTCACACATAGCCCACAAGAAAGAGGACAATGATGATACGCTCGGCCCGACTATCCAATCGGGTTGAATGATGAATAAAACTGATACATGATACCAATATACTACGAACGGTGAATACAATGATTGAATATGAGTGACAAATGATCACTAATGTGCGAAATTTACTGAGTGACAATTACTGAATGATAATTACTGAATGATAATGACTGAATTACAACCAGGTATTACACAGGATTTGTTATTATTATCACATGGTAGTTGATCTACAGATATGTTGTGTATTATTGGTTCATACATGTTGAGATTTGATTGTGTAATCCGACGGACTGGATTTGGAACAGATTGGATTATTTCCGCACTTATGAGTTATGATGATGTTTTGAGGATTATTGGTATGTTTGGAATATAGTGCTGAGTTCATTTCATCATTTGAGAATGTGAAATGTGAATTATGGCAAGGATCGATTCGGTATGGATTGCCATGGATTGGTGAGGTTATGACGGTAAGTTTACATTTGTAGTATCCTTACAATATTATTACATTGGTATGCAATTATTTATGTTGATGTGATCGATATCATTGTTGAGTATTGTGGTTGACCTCATCGTGGGCTTTATTTTTAGGTACTCAGACATCGAGCTAGTAGCGGTCGTGAAGGGGTGAGCTTCCCGGGTGATACTGGTTGTGGCATTTATTTGAGTATTGAGTACTCTCTTCTGGTTGTTTTATTCCGCTGCAAATGTGTATTTTGAACTGTGTTTTATCCGCTGCGTGTGTATATTTCAAAATGGCTTTTCGGTATTTTTACCAACTCGTGTGTATTTTAAATGGCCTTTTGGCACTTTGCGAACTTGGGTTATATCGTTAAACCCTTTTTCCTAACTATTTTATTGGTACGTATAAGTGGTGGCTTAATGCACATTTTAAACTGTTGAGATTTGGCACTTCGCCTCGTATTTTCAAATGGTATTTTATGACGGTATTTGGTATTTTTTAAATGGATTTTGTGAGTTTTTGAAATATTACCATCATCGGCCTTTTTGGCGTCTTTGAACGTTTTTGAAATGGTTTTGTAAACGATTTTTATCCTGGTGGGTTCCGGCGCGGGACCCACGGCGCTGTAATATCCCGGATGGTTTTGGGGGTGTTACAGGGGGGCGGCTAAAGTGAGAAATGAAGAGGAGGAAGATGAAGTGAAAGGGAGATGAGTTACTGTCCCTTTTATACTAGGTTAACCCTAGCCTTTAATAAAGCAATCGAATAATATTTTACGTTTCGCTTCTCCACAGATAAAATTACTCGAGTATTGTGTGTATGTCATAGACTTAAATTATAGTGTCGCACTTACAGATTAAAGTTGGAGAAAAGTTTCGCGATTTACGGAACGCGAATTATCTGAGAAAACAACTCGACATAAAATATACCCGAAAATTCAAAAAGTAAACTCTTGAAAATCGTACTCATAGCATAAAAATAGTGTATATAGGAGGCGATGGAATCACGATTCTGTTTATCGAAACATAAAAATCAAATTCGGAAAATAAACCCAACCGGATAACCGAACATCCAATTTCTGAATTTAAAACGTGCAAATAGTTCTAAACTTTCTTCATTAGTCAGAATTTTATTATTTATGAACGCCAAACCCTAATGTCACACTTGAGGTCATAATAATTCATGCATATAAAAGACCAGGGCATTACATCCTACCCCTCTAACGAGAAATTTCGTCCCAAAATTTACATACCTTATCAAAAAGTTCCGGGTATTTCTCCCTCATCTTGCCTTCGAGTTCCCACGCAGCTTCTTCCTGACCGTGGTGACTCCATAATACTTCCACCAAAGGAATCGACTTATTCCTCGGTTCTTGAACTTTATGGTCAAGAATAGCTTCAGGTCTCACTACATAACTCTCATCATGACTAAAACTTATGTCACTCTGATGAATCACATGCTTGGGATCAAATACATACTTTCTCAACTGAGAAACATGGAAAACATTGTGAACATTCCCAAGAATAGGTGGCAGAGCCAAGCTATAAGCAACTGGGCTGATCCTCTCAAGAATCTCATATAGCCCTATAAAACGTGGCCTAAGCTTGCCTTTAACGCCAAACCTGATTATTCCCTTAGAAGGGGAAATCTTGAAAAAAACCTTATCCCCACTTTCGAAATGCAATTTAGTTCGGCGTGTATCGGCGTATGACTTCTATCGAGTCTGGGCCTCTTGTATTCTCTGTTGTATCTTGCGGATAATCTCGATCATCTCGCTGACTGTATCTGGACGTAAAATATTTCTCTAACCCACTTCATCCCAATAAAGTGGTGACCTGCATTTTCTGCCATATAAGGCTTCAAAAGGCGCCATAACTATCGTTTCCTGATTACTGTTGTTGTAAGCGAATTCGATTAACGACAAAACATGCTCCCAATTCGCACCTTGATCCAACACTACAGTTCTTAACATGTCTTCTAGTGTTTGAATCGTCCTTTCTGATTCTCCATCAGTCTGCGGGTGGAAAGTGGTACTAAAGTTTAGGTGTGTACCCAATTCCTTTTGTAGACTTATCCAAAATCTAGAGGTAAATTTTGGATCTCGATCTGACGTGATTGATATCGGCACTCCATGCAAACGTACAATTTCACAAACATATAACTGTGTCAACTTCTCAGATCCGTAAGTGATTGGGATAGGCAAAAAGTGAGCTGATTTTGTGAGTCTATCTACTATAACCCATATAGCAGTATTTCCTCATTTGGTCCTCGGCAAACCAGTCACAAAATCCATAGCTATTCCTTCCCACTCCCATTCTGGAATGGTCAATGGCTGTAACTTTCCATACGATCATTGGTGTAGTGCTTTCACTAGCTGACGAGCCAAACACCGCTCGACAAATGAAGCTACATCCCGTTTCATGCCGTCCCACCAGAAATTTCTCTTCAGGTCTTGGTACATCTTGGTACTCCAGGGGTGAGCGGTATAGAGAGTATCATGAGCTTCACTCATAATCTCATTCCTTAATTCCTCATCATGTGGGACACATATTCTCTCTTCGAACATAATTGCGTTATCAGCTGCTTCGCGGTAACTTCCTGGGTTATCGGATCTGATTCTCATACGTAGTTTTTCGAATTCTTCATCTCTCCTCTACGCATTCACTATCCGTCCTCTCAGATCTGGTGTCGTCACTAACATTGCGACACGACCCATTATCGTTTCCGGTGGATGAACCACCTCTAAACTCATTCCTTTAAAATCTTGGATTAGATCCCCTTCTGTGGTAAGTTGGTATCCCCACTGTGATTGAGTCTTACGACTCAAGACATCTGCTACCACATTAGCCTTATAGGTGTGATAGTTAATACCATAATCATAATCCTTTACCAATTCGAGCCATCTTCTCTGTCTCATGTTCAAGTCATTCTGCTCGAAAAAGTACTTTAAACTCTTGTGGTCAGTAACAGTTTCACATCTTACCCCATAAAGGTGATGCCTCCATATCTTCAATGAGTGCACAACTGCATCTATTTCCAAATCATGCATGGGATAATTCACCTCATGTGGCCTAAGTTGTCTTGATGCGTAAGATATCACTTTCCCATCTTACATCAATACACAACCCAGCCCATTCTTATAAGCATCCGTGTAAACCACATATCCTTGTTCGCTTCTAGTACTGCTAAAACTGGCGCAGTAGTCAATCTTCTCTTGAGTTCTTGAAAACTCTCATCATATTCATCTGTTCATAAATACTTAATTCCTTTCCGCAACAGTTGTGTCATGGGTCTAGCAATCTTGGAAAATCCTTCGATGAACCTTCGGTAGTACCCAGCTAGACACAAGAAACTCCTAATCTCATTAGGCTTGGTTGGTGACTTCCAATCACGTACTGCTTCCACTTTACCTGGGTCCACCTTAATACCATTTGCTGACACAATGTGCCCAAGAAACATTACTTCTTTCAACCAAAATCCGCACTTACTGAATTTGGCAAAAGTTTCTCCGTTCTTAGTGTTTCCAACACTATCCTGAGATGTTCTTCATGCTCTTTCTCATTTCTAGAGTAGATGAGAATATCATCTATGAGCACCAAGAAAAACTTATCCAAGCACGGATGGAAAACTCTGTTCATAAGATCCTTGAATACTGTGGGGGCATTAGTTAATCCAAAAGGCATGACTATAAACTCATAGTGTCCATGTCTTGTTCGGAAAGCTGTCTTGAGTATATCTTCTGGTCGAATCTTCAACTGATGATACCCAGACCTAAGGTCTATCTTAGAAAACGCAGTTGTTCCCTTTAGTTGGTCAAACAAATCATCTATCCTTGGCAGAGGATATTTGTTCTTGAGTGTGAGCTTGTTCAGCTCCCTGTAATCTATACACATTCTCAGTGTACCATCCTTATTTTTCACAAAAGGGACAGGTGCTCCCCATGGAGAAACACTCGGTCTAATGAAACCTAAATCCAATAGCTCTTCCAATTGGATCTTAAGTTCTTGCGGTTCCTTCGGTGCCATCCTATATGGTGCTTTCAACACTGGGGATGACCCTAGCTCCAGGTCGATGTTGAAATCCACTTGTCGATCTGGGTGTAAACCCAGTAACACTTCTAGGAATACATCTTCGAATTCTCGCACAATTGGCACATCACCTATTGTCTGCTCTTCTCCAGCTTCTCCATTAAGGTAAACAAGGAAAACCTGACAATCCTTCTTTCTCATCATCTTCTTGACTTGGAGAGCAGAGATATTGGGTGATCCTCTACCCATTCTTATGCCGTGAAAGTCTGTGGGCTCCGTTCCCGGTGGCTGAAGGAAATTTTCCTCTCATAACAAAGAATTGTAGCATAATTCTCGGCTAACCAATCCATTCCGAGGATTACATCAACATCCCACATCGTCATAACATTCAGATTATTAGTTACCACTTTAAGATTCCCGAGTTCTAATTCAAGATTAGAACAAACATGCATGGTAGTTGAAATTCCTCCTGGTGGTGAAGATACTCTCATGACATGACTAGCACGTTCCAGTATAATACTAAGATTATCCACACATGCTCTAGCAATAAATGAATGCGATGCTCCAGTATCAAACAAAATAATGATAGGTAGGTTAAGAAGTTTGCCCATCCTGCCAAGTTACCCTTATCCTTCATGGGTTGCTTCTTATTGATGGCATACTACCTAGCATTCTGATTCTGCTGTTTAGGTGGTGGCGGTAGTTGCGGCTGTCCTTGTATTGCTCTAAGTGGCTGGGGTTGACCCAGGTGGTTTGGTCTCTCTCCCTGCTGCTGCTTAGGACAATTTCTCATGATATGGCCTTTCTGACCGCACGTGTAACAACTTCCAGTGCCCAACAGACAGGCACCATTATGCTGCTTGTTACACTTGGGACATACGGGGTTTGCAACTCGTCCCTGATTATTGCCTCCGTGAGCAGGAACCATCTGCCGTCCCTAATTGTTACCTCCTTTAGCCTGAGGCTGTCCATGAGATATATTTCCCTGCCACGGCTTCCTTTTAGCCTGGTTGTTCCAATTGCCACCATTGTTTCATCCTTCCCACTTACGCTTCCCCTTATATTCGTGGGAATTTGTCTGAGTGGGTGGTGGTGTAACTGTGGGTGGTCGCTTCTCTTCTGGCATTGCTGACTCAATATCCAGAGCTTTGTTCAGCGATTCAGTGTAGCTTAGCCTTCCATGGCTATCTAGGGACATGCCTATCTCATGTCTCAGTCCTGATCTAAATTTTCCTGCCATATTCTCATCCTTATGAACTTAGTCTGGAGCATACATTGATAACTCACAAAACATTCTATCATACTCGGTCACTGACATCCTTCCTTGCTTCAGATTATAGAACTCAGCTTCCTTCTTGACCTTGAAGGTTTTTGGAACATACTTTTCATACAGTGACTCCTTGAATTCCTCCCAAGAGTAGTTTTCTAGTTTCTCAGCTGTCAGGATCTCCCTGTGCACTTCCCACCAGAAGTCTGCAGATCCATTGAGTTGGAAGAGTACACAAGAAATACGCTATTGGTTGGTACACCTTAAGAAGTTAAAAATTCATTCCATAGCTAAAACCCAAAGCTCAGCATCACTTGGGTTTCCTGACCCATTGAAAGTAAGGGGATTCTGCTTGAGGAAAATCTCTTCAATAGCCCATTGGGGTGGAGGAGGAGGTGGTGTAAGGTCGCGTTCATGCCCTCCTCTCCTTCTTTCTCATCTGGGTGGCATTCTGTGGTGCACATAATCATCATTAGTTCATTCTCATTTGTCCGTAATTATCTCCATACTGGATCATAGAAAGGAGTTCGCTACTACATAATCATAACGCATCGACAAAAACTCATAGATAACTCTCGTAGAAAGGTCGAGAGAAAGATCATATAACAACATCATACTCATGAGAAGAAAAGCCCATGAAGGGTCAAAATATATATCAAAATATCATATGCATCATAATAGTACAATTGCCTTCAACGAGGTCTTACTGACTATCAATACAAGCTTATCTAGGCTACCTGCCTACACATATGCCAAAATGCGGGATGCTCTAACAAATAACATTGCCGTCTATAAAATAAGAAAGTGCTAGACATCAGAACGACACGTATAAGCAAAAGTAGTGACGTTCTGCAAACAAAATACAAAATAAATGGCTAGCACTATACTGAGCTATCTCAAGTCGCCCTCGACTCAGCGTTCGAGCTGTTCTCCTCGGAGAACTCCTCCGGATCCTCGTCCCGATCTTATTCTGACTCCTCGTCTAAAGCTGGAGAGACTGCCACAGGGTCTTCAGTGACTCTGCGCTTCTTCGGGAGAAGTAGATGAGCATCATCTGCGATTGGTCGTGGATGGACTGGATCGAAGACTGGCATAGGTCGAAGTGGCGGAGACGTCCTCCTGAGAATAAAAGGCTCTATCCTCATGTCCCTGCAGTGAGGTGCTGATGTCCCTGCCCCTATGTCTAACCCATCCTGAGCATGAGACGGTGAAACAAGAACCACTTGGCTCGGTAGAGGCGTAGTTAGCCTCTCCAGCAAAGCTCCCCTAGCATAAGGTCGAAACACGCAAGCTCCAGGGGGAGGTGCATGGTGCTGGAGGTACTGAGTGGTGATGTGGATAGTAAAGGCCATGAAATCTCCGGAAGGTACTAAAGTGGGCTCACGCAAAAAGATATAGTACCATGAGACTGCAGCAGCTCACTTCCTCCACTCCATCGGAAGGAGGTCGATAAGGCGCTGAATGCCCTCGTAATCTGAGACACCATGAGGAGCAGCTAAGTGCCATGTCGCCTCTAGGTCTGCCATGCACTGGCCCACGGTGGCACCTGTTCCTCGATACGTGCTGCGGAAAGCCTCCACAAGGTCGCACGGTGTACACCTTCTCCTCGTTGACTTACGTGGCGTTGTCTTTTTGGTCGCCATCTTATGAAGAAGGTATACGTATAATACATCAACATCACAACATAATAGAACAACTCTACTATAGGGTTCTCAGAAGAAGGATAGAAATCTCGTCCCAAGTTCTCGACTCAAACTCTGGACCCTGAGAAACACCTAACATAAAAATAATAATATACTCTCTGACGGGGTATGTTATGAAAGTTATTCGGTTCCGCCATAAATGGACATCCCGATAAAAATAACCATACTCGTATAACTCATATGTAAGTGATACTCGTTGGAGACGTCACTGCATCGTCGGTCCTCGTTATTACATCGTCATTGTTCGTCCTTAATATTCGTACACGTGCTGGAATACTTAAGGCGCATAAGTTCTCGTTCGCGAACTAGAAGACACTAAGGAAGTTTCTAGGTTCTCGTCTTTCATGTTTCTTGATCAGCAACAATTCATGCGTAAATCATAAAATAAAAATTCATATAGTACATGCTTCGACATACATATATAATTCCATATATGTTCATAATTAACATTTCATAAAAGCTCATAAAGAGATATATTTTCATGGCAAAAGGATAGCGCATGCTAGTACAGACCAGATCAGAAGGAATCTATGTGTGGACCCAGTCACATTCGGCGCATGTGCCGATGAGGTCAATGGATGTTTGTTGTGATGGGTTAGCGCACGCTAATGAATATTGTTAGCGCACGCTAACACCAGATCGGTCCAAAGGGAATCTTATCCTAGTCAAAGATGTCAGCGTGTATACCCGTCTCCAGAGCATACAGACAAACGAGTCAACTATGAATAGCGCACGTTATGATCAGACACTAGCGTACGCTAAATAGAGGAGATTACATATGCTATTGCATAGGCATTGCATACGTAACTCATTGTACACAGTAAGGCAGTAGCCTCTGGACCGCGATAGCACGCGCTAACAAAGACAGTTAGTGCACGCTAATGATAATTAGTATATATATGTGCAGTTGGCCATTATTCTTCATTTCGTCCATTCTTTCCTTGCAACTGATAGAGAGAGTTCTTAGAGAGACGTTTGAAGTTCCAAACACTGGATAATGGTGGAGTTAATCATCCATAACAATATTATGCTTGGAATCGATTGGAAACGGATTCAAACTTGGGATTCAATCCATTCCTTCAAAAAGGTAATCACTCTTCAACTTTGGATTTCGTTTTGGATTGAATGTTGATATGCTTGAGTTCATGATTATTACAAACAAGTTGACAAGCATGATTATGAGATGGATTAACGGAGTATGATGATATTAATATGATTCATGCGATTTGAATTGTGTGGTTTTTTTTCTTGAGATAAGTTGGTTAATCCTCCTTCTCCTTTGCGGATGTTGACGTCATTGCTGATGATTAATCTCTGTAATGTGAGGTTAGGGAAGTGTTGTTAGGATTCTTGGTGTTTATGATGTGGATATTTGAGTAAAAAGATGATATGTGAATATATGAATTGGATTAAGAGTTTGATGATTACCTACATGTTAAAGGATATCAGATTTTCTTGTTTTGATAGCTTTGAACATGGTTTAGAATCACTTAGTGTTCTTGATAATAACCATATGTTGATCGGTTTCTGAAATGCATGCAACTGCATGTCATTAGCGCACGCTAGTGCTACTTGCTAGAGCACGCTAACGGGAGCGACTTAGCGCATGCTACGTTAAGCGATTAATGTGCGCTAAGTCAAGAGCCTGTGTAGTATATCCTGTTTCGGTTATGAATTCGTGATCGTTTAAGTTGGATTGATCAGACTAGTGGTTAACCGAGATATTTTTGAGCCATTGGGTTTGTGAATTGGTTTTATCGATTGTTGATTGTTATCGAACTTGTTGTTTATCGAATTACTGTAATAGGTTGAGATTATTGATCGGTGATTATAACCGTGTGTTGCGGTCGAGCTCTAGAATGTTCGTAGATTGCTTTGGTCGGGACTGAGGAGTTCGTAGACGAAGGCAATAGGATTGGTAATGGCTTCATCGGTATCGAGACAAGTTATTACTTGCTTAGTTTATAATATTTAATGAATGGTTTCCGTTTCATTCGTTTATAATTCGTATAGCAATGTTTATAATCGTAATCACAGGAGATTTGAGATTATAAGTTGTATTCGAGTTTTGGGAATTAAATCATAATGTATATGATTTACATTTGTTATTAGTATACTTGGTATCGAGGATACATTGTGGTATATACGAAGACATGAATTATCTACCGTCCGTGACATTTTGGATCGTCGAATATTCAGAATAATGGTTCATGATGGTTTGGACATCGAGATTTTTCTCGAAGGACTCGGGGCAAATACTTTAATCATTTTTGTCATTTCGTGTCGATCATGTTGTGATACATGCATGTATCGTGGTTGTCATGCATTGTGTATCATTGTTATATGCATTTGTGTATTGTTGTTGTCATGCATTGTGTACTGTTGTTTTGTGCAGTTGTGCATTGTTGTTGTATGTCCACCTCGAGTTGGTCCGACGGGATCATCGGGGGATCTATGCTAGCGTGCACTGGATCATCGGACAGGTTTTTCCACCACGGGTTGGTCTGACATGATCATCGTGGGATCTAGGCAGTGAACACTGGATCATCGGATTACCTATGTGTTGTTATTGTGTATATGTATATTATGGGTTTGCCATAAGTATACATTGTTGTTATTGTTGTGAGCATATTGACGTTGTCATATAAGTATGCATTTGTAGGTCTTGTGTTAAGACCGTGTCCGTATGATGTATTGATCTGCTCTCGGATTAGACTGACGTGATTGTCGTGATATTGTGCATCTCGAGGTATGTTCCGTATTTCCCTTGGCATTTGTCTTTGATGGACAATCGATTATCGTGTGGAGATGTGATGATGTTACCCGATGGATTGGGTTGGACAGAGTTAGTGAATTTCGTAACAGTGAGTTATGATAATATTTTTAGAACCTTGGGCATTGTTGAGATATAGTATAAATATTTCGGTATTAGCTTATTGTATTGTTAAGGAGACGAACCGTGGATTTTCGTCGAGTTACGATGGTAAAAATATATTGGTCGTATTCTTACATAGTATTTCCATTGGTATGTAATTATTGACGTGATGTGATTGTTATCATTGTTGAGTATTATGGTTGACCCCATTGTGGGCTTTATTTTTAGGATATTGGATATCGAGCTTGTAGCGGTCGTGAAGAGATGAGCTTCCGGTGCGTGAGTATTTTAAATGGCCTGTTGGTATCTGGTAACTTAGGTTACTTTGGCAATCGTTCTCTAAACTATTTTGTTGGTACGTCTAAGCGATAGATTAACGTACGCTTTCAAACTATTGAGTTTTTGGTATTTCGAACCTTGTGGTTTCAAATGAGATTTTACGACGGTTTTGAGAAACGGATTTTATTAAATCTTTGAATGTTTTTAAAAATAGTGCCATCGTTAGCCTCTTAGCCATTTGTAAATGTTTGCAAAAAATTCTCTTAGCCTTGTGGGTTCCATCTCGGGGCCCACGACGCTGTAATATTCCCGGTCGGATCTGGGGGTGTTACAAAATATGGTATTGGAGCTTAGGTTGTGAAAACCTAGGCAGTCGGGTCGAGTTGGGTCGTACTTTTGTCGTGTCATTCGAGTTGTCGGTTGACAAGTGTTTGAGCTCTGAGTTTTTGTTGTTCATTCGGGCTTGTGCGTTATGTGATTTACGAGTGTGGTAATGGGGTTGTTGTAAACTTTCCAAATGGTGTTAACATGTTCCTTCAGATAGAGCTGTGTTGCATTCTCGAGTTAAATTGTGGTTGCAAAATGGGTGTTTTGAAAATATCTGTGTTGAGTATTTTCTTGAGTCGAGACATGTGCCAGTATCACGGGGAGTCGTCGACTTCACGATCTGTAAGTATTAGGATTTTTGAATTGCATTAAGATTTATTGCCATTCTAAGTTGATACGCTTTGAGATTCAGAAATATGTTATGCGTTACAGTATGAGGTGACAAAGTTGGGATAGGATTGTTGATCTTGAGAAGTTATGATATTGGAAATCAATATGTCGGTTAAATTTTGGAGCGGAGTTGTGCAATTGGGAGAATGATTGTGGATCGATGAGGAGAACATGTAGTCATGTTAGTACATTTTGAGATGTATGAACTGTTTTTGAGCATTTGAAAATGATACTTTTCAAAATAAATGTTTTACGAATGTATTACGGAAAATGATTTTGGGCCGAGACCCAATTGATTTTAAAATAGTTTTGTAACTCAGGACTTGGAGTCCGAAAAGAGTTTTCTATTTTTTCTAAACTTCTCGTAACATGGAACGGGATATGGGCTGAGACCCTAATATTTCAAAAGGCTTTTATCTTTGCTAAAACTCCCAAGATTTGTAAAACACTTTACCAATCATCTATCTATTTTATTACTACCTTTTGGGATTTTGGTTTACTTGTTCAAATGAGACTTCTCGTGTAGTCTTTCGTTGTGTTTGATTTGTTGATTATTCAATATTTTGTCATAGCATGGTTGAGGTAATCCAGGAGGGGTTAATGGTTGATATTGCGAGTCATATGTGGAAGAGGAGTTTTTATCGGAGTCTATATATTGAGATTTTGAAATTTTATCGTGTGGTTTTCCGATGGAATGTCAGTGGATTTGGTGACGAACCGAATTGGTATACAGGAGTGTGGATGTGGTCAATCATTTGTATAGTTTTCATTTTAAAACATCGAAACCGTGTGGATTCGAAGGAAATTGTTAGCGAATACTTGGCATTAGCGAGCCAGTTTAATTTTTCGAAAATTGATTTCGTGTCCCTACGAAAATTTATGTTTTGAGTTTTGAAATTCTTGAAAGAACTTTCGAAAATCTGTCTTCTTGACGAGACTATATGATTTCAAACTGGTTTTGAAAATATGAGTGATATACATGCGCATTTAGTGCATAGTTCATATCATGGTGAAGTTATGAATGTGACTCACAAACTGGATTTATATCGATGGTACGAGGAAAAGATTTTCGAACTTTAGTATGGCAGTTTGCTTATCCAGGGATGATCGATTGATTTATTGGATAATAGAACTATGTTGCGTGTTGTAGATTCATGCACAGAATATAATTTTGGAACTTTGGATTTTGTGAAACTAGGATATATGTGCTATGTGATTCCATTGGTATGGTAGTAGCGCGATTTTACCATAGTGATTTTTGAATGATTTCTTTGTAAGTGTAGATTAGGGTATGGTGACCCCATGCTGGTTGTTTTGGATATTGAGTGGTCGTTCCCACTCCATGTATGATTGGTGTGTCATTTTGAGAACCTTATTCGTTCGTATATCGGTTTCTGTGATTTTTTATTGATTGTGTTGGAGCTTACCATGTGAGGGTATTCTAGATTGTTGTTGCTCCTTCGTTGGTAATATGGGAGTTTATCATGTTGATGATATTATCGATTGCGTTTTGACCTTTGGATTAGTCGTATTAGAGTTTATCATGTCGATGATATTCTCGATTAATTTATTGGTTGATCATTGCTGGTGATCATATGAGCATTCAGATTTTGTGTCAATGTTTCGGGATTCGTTGCCATTGTGTTGGGCAGTTGTTTCACAGATGTATCGTGTATTATTGATTTATATCAGAATTGGGACTTGATTGTGTAATCAGGCAAACAGGATTTGACACGGGCAGATTATTTTCATCCGAAGATGATATATTTTTGTTGAGACTCATGGAATTGTGATTGTAAGCATGCTAAGGCTTTACAGTGAAGTCACTTGCTAGTACCTCAGGAGATCATCGACTTTGCGCATTTGTAAGTATACTATTTTGGTTATTCGGTAATATTGATGATAGATCGTTGTGGTGATGGTTTCGGAATATTTTGGTTGAACGGTTTGTTTGTTTTCTATGATGGATTGCAAGTTTCGAGGACGAACTTATTTTAAGTGGTGTTGTATGTAATATCCGGAATTTCTACTACTGTTGTTTAATAGTATTTTATCCGAGTTATATTGTACAGCGTGGAATCTGTACAGTATGAATAAAATAAATAAAGGACTGAGATGTCAGTGTTGGTATAGTTGTCGTATTTGGTCGACAATTGCATTTGAGAATATTGTTGGAAGGAGTATACGTATTTAGTATGTCGTATGTTCGTATCTACTATGTTGAGACGTTGGACAAGAATAGCTGGAAATGGCTAAGTGTAGCATTATTAGCGCACACTAATATACATGCCAAGCGCATGCTATCGTGCAGGCATAGCGCATGCTAATGGTAAAGGATAGCGCACGCTAGTACAGATCAGATCAGAAGGAATCTATGTGTGGACCCGGTCACTTTTGGCGCATGTGCCGACGAGGTCAACGTATGTTTGTTGTGAAGGCCTATTGGTTTTTTATGAACATTTAGCTGGGCTCTGGTAACCACATGAAAAAGTTTCTCAAGAGTGCCAAAACCACTGGGAAGGGTGATAAAGGCGTCAGCATTATTTATCATGTGAGTTATGCGATCTTGCATATTTACAGCTCTAAACTCATCTCCAATAGTTGCCCCAGTGATTTTACTTTCAGCCATAGGTTTTGGAATTAGTCCCAATACTTTTACTCCCTCCATATAGGAAGAAGCAGCAGTACGTCCCATTAATCCTAGACTTCCTCCTTTGTAAACTACATGAATGCATTTTTCTCCTAAGGTACGACCCAAGTTGTGGGCTGCTTTAGTAAAGCATGCCTCTGTTCCATAACTAGCTCCACTAAAAATGCAGACTGGGTTAAATCTTTTTGTGGAAGGTGATGATTCCATTTTTGAAAAGAAACTAATTTGAGAGAAAAGGAGAAAAGTACAAGTTTGAGGGATGAATAAAAGAAACAAGCACAATGTTTATTTATAGAAGAAAAATAAGGTAAAAATATTTAACAAATCTGTGATTGCGTTAATTGCGCTTCAACTACTCAATATAATAATGAACGCATTTATTGTGTATCACTTTTTTATTCAGAGAATCTCACCATATGACAAAAATAAAATATACTCACGTGTAATAGTAGTTGTCATTGTGGCCCACATCTTTATCTGATTTTACGTTCAGAAACGGCTTAAATGCCTTCTATGAGTGGGGGAGAATCTTCCCATCCAATTTTCTTATAAATTGGCAAACAGGGTCTTTTAACGTCAGATTCCCAAGACGTTGTTCATATTCTGGTTTGAATTTATTCCACAAACATCAAATTTCGTAATGTACGAGTCCACTAGGAGGCGTGTCATGATAAATTTCGATATTATCTAAATTATCTTTATTCAGACCATCCTTAATGAACTGAATTTTATCTTCTCTGTTTGTAGATGGAATTCCTAAAGATCGACATTTTGAATTACAGTTCCATCTAGCACATTTATAGCAAACAGCTATTATATTTGCTTGTCATTTCTTGGCATATGAACTTTTTCCAAGCCCTAGTAAGAATCTAGTAGATATTTATGTGAATTCACCTGCTATTCTCACTTTGGCTTCAATAATGAATCTAATGTCAAAAGGTATGCTTTTGTTCAACATCATCCTTTCAAGTCTTGTCTTGTAAATTTTTAAAATGACTTTTTTGCTAAGAAAGGGAAATCCCTTTTCAATACTATTCAAAGTTTCTTCCATGATTAAAAAATAGAATAAAAATAAAAGGAGAAAATATCTACAAATATCAGTTGTTGTGGGAAACTGAAAAATCCGACTTTAATAGTCACGGAGTACCGTTATCCGCCACTTGACCGGACAAACACAATTGAGTACTAAGTTACAATATCGAGAAATTGTATCTATAACAATAGTTTACTATGTACGATTTCAAAAATAACATTAATACTTCCCCGGCAATGGCGCAAAAAACTTGACACGTCTTTTGTGTAACTATAGCAAGTGCACGATATCGTATCAAGTAGTAAGTGGACTTTTTGAGTCTGATTTATCGATCCCACGAGGAAGTTAGGTCATATATTGAATTTTACACTATTTATCTAATTGTTATAGAGATTTAGATGAGTGAAACACAATTTAAGAGTTTGGTTTGACAATTGCAAGGAAAATACAATAATAGTTTTAAAATTTAAGGAAATGAAAGATTGCACTAATAGTAGATTAATAAAATGTAAAATCAAATAGTTGGGATTACAAACTTAGTTCATCATTAGTTATAGAAGATGTATATGAGGTCATAAGATGTATTTACTTATTATGTTGTGTTGATTCGATTTTCCTTAAAAGACGGTTCCTCTTTCGAATGTCAAAATGCCCCTTATATATTGAATTAATACACTATATTTCTATATTGATTGGCTTCAATACATAGCATTAAGTTTTATGAAAATAACTCAAAGAATCATCTAAGGTCTAGATGTATATTTTATCCTCTAGAACAACTTAGAGTGAAAATTATTTGATCTAATCAACATATTTTCTTTCAAAATATATGAAGACCATAAATATCATCATTTGTTGGCCAAATAAATAAAGATTGGTAAAACAATGAAAATCACATTGAATAATAATTAATACATAATAGATCTTTATAGAAACTTAAATACCATGACAAACCTTGTTTATAATCCCAACTAAGGATAACTTAGCCCATGAAGGCTTTATTCAACATATTACAAGCTTGAGTGGTCATTATTAATTGAAAAATGAAAAGAATTGATACTAACTCCCTTAGTAGATAAAGGAGAAAGAAGCAATAAACTCCCTCAACAACATAAGCTAAAACACTATTACATACACTCTCAAGAACACAAGTGTGTTCTTCACACAACGAAAAATATTACAAAGTGGGAAAAATAAAAGATGAATGATCATAAATGATGGATCTAACGGGTCTATTTATACACCTAAAGTCATCTAATAGCTCCAAAACTCCAGCATTATTATATTAGATCGGATCAAGGCCAGCCATTCCCTCAATAATAGACCAAAAGTATAAAAGATTTAAAAATGATCATATATCTGTCAAGAGTTACGACCGAAACTTTCAGATGTTATGGCTGTAACATAGAGGACTTGCGGTCGTAAGATTTGGATGTTACGACCGTGACATGGCTTTGGCTTTTTGTATATTAGTTGCTGTGTGAGTTCCGGCCGTAACTTTATTTGTACGCACGTATGGAGTTTCAGACTTCATTTTCAGCCCAGAATTTCTTAGACTTTTGCGTTTTGGCCCTAAATCTTCTACGGATGATAACTTTTGATCTATAACTCTGTATTTGAATCCGGAAAGACTGCCGAACTCGTTTCGCAAAGCTCTACAACATGAATAGATAAAAACTCAATAAAGAGAATATTTTATAAACATGTTATTTCTTGAGTAAATCAGTAATTCAATCCGATTAAGGCTAAATTTACATCTTCATCCTGTAAACATAAAATTATTAAAAACTAATTAATTTAAAGCAAAAACGAGTAGACTATCTCATAATTATGGGTGAAATATATCAATACTAATCACAGATAAGTTTATAAAACTGACACTTATCACCTACACTAATAGAAGGCAAAGAAAGACTTTGAGTTGTCACAATTTCAAGCCTTTTCCAAAACACTTGTACCCTTGCATGCAAACCTTGATCACACCTCCACCTTAACACCCCACTAATATATATGTAGCACCCCCAATCCACTCAGGGATATTGCATGTCATAGACCCTTTTCTCAAGGATCTACCAGGATGGTAATGGAATCAAACATCTCAACATCGCCTTTAAGACTAAAATGACCCAGTAGACCAATTTGTTATTTCAATTAATACATACAACTCAATCTCAATACATACCCACGCATGGGTCAAAGTACAACACGCTCCCATACAATGGGGAAAAAATACTGTAGCGGAAATAACTACAACTAAACCAATACAACATCGTACGGGTCCTCATGTGATTAGTATCGATCATTTTTCATCGCCCTTCGTGCTAACTCTCTGTTATGCTCCCCAAAACCTGAATGCAAAACAGACATCAACCCCCTAATTACTCGGGGGTTAGCAAAATTTTTCTATTTTGCTAGTGCAAGTACAAAGTGCAAATACGATTTATACAAATCATATTCAAGAATAATAATAATCAAGAATCCTCAACGATTCAGACATAACGTAAGATGCTTCCCGAGGCAAAGAGTTTGAGTAAACTCTCCAAATTCGAAAGATCACAAATCAAGAGAACGATTTATAAAATGTTTTAAAATGACCTCGGGAGTTTTGACGGAATACAATTTAGGATTATCGAATCCTTCTCTTTCAAAAACCGAAAGGGGCCACAACCCAAAGATTTGCTTTCTCAAATAAACCAACAGTAATTCACGGGGTCCACAACCCACACCACGTGTCCTCGACGGACATAAAATCAATAAAACATAACCACCCAAGATACGAAATCTCGGTAACACGTCCAAGGTACTCGACCCTGGCAAATACATCCACAATCATATCCATGACACCGTGATCCCTTGCCACGTGTCATCATGCTCTCACGGTTGGATGAATCACTTTTTGCATCCTGACCATATGATCAAGTCATGTGTGACCGTAGTTTTCTTAGGCTCTCACTGTTGGATCAATCACTTGTTGCATCCTGACCATATGATTACAAGCCATGTGTCACCGTAGTTTTCTTAGACTCTCATGGTTGGATCAATCCCTTGTTGGATCCTGACCACATGATCACAAGCCATGTGTCACCGTAGACCTCTCCCATCTTCACGGCTATACTATGACCACACATTCACACGACTTAACAAAGTACACCAAATATATCCCAACAATCAACCAGAGGCAACAAATACTTTGCACGACACAAACATCAAATCACAACGCAACCAAATGAGGTAATATATGTATATATGCATTATCAAAGCACAACATTAACACCAAACATATCCATAGGATTCACTTAATCATTTACAAACACACTATTCACAAATGCACACGCGTTTTGAAAGTGAGCCTTTAACGAGGTTTAAGCAAATCTTTTGAAAGTTCATTTCAAACAACCAAACGAACACACTTAGACGATCACCGATCATCATATCCACAAAACAAGAAATATATGAACAAGGTACTTGCCTCGAAACTGGCACACGAATACTCCGACGAACATGGCTCGACCAAAGTGCCCCGAAACCTACAACTGTCGCAAACAATGAGAACACTATCACGAGGATCCAAACCATTAATAACGGAAATCCCATCAAAACACCAAAGGAAACTCATTGAAACATTTAATCAAACATTAAATGTTAAATAATTCCCAAGAACACTCAAATCATCAATCGAGTTAAACAAACTCGAAATATGGATATATAATTCATAGAACACGATTAATAACATCATATAGCACCAACCGATTCATTAAAATCGGACTAAGATCGAGTTCAAGAACAAAACTCCAAAAGTCAACTCTAGGGAAAAACGAGAAAAATAAAATGATCTAACGAAGAACGATGGATTATATGATGTTACAATCACCTAGAACTCTCTAAAACACCTTAGATGGAATAAATATCGACTAGAAGTTCAAACCCTAGTTGCCCTCGTCTCAAACCCGCGGAGAGGAGAAGAAATGAAGTGGAAATGACAATTCACCACTGCTGTCCAGTTTATATACTGGACAACTTAGCGTGCGCTAATCATTACGATTAGCGTGCACTATCGAGGCACCGAAACAAAACTTCTTGTCCAAAACACACTGTTAGCGTGCGCTAACCACAAGTGTTAGTGTGCGCTAACGAGACCTCCAGACCCAGTCCAGTAGCTCCTGGACTGCCCCCGAACTACCAGTTAGCATGCGCTATCCTCACCATAGTGTACGCTACTGCTGCACCTTAGCGCGCGCTATACCACTATATAGTGTGTGCCAATCAACGTTCCAACCCAGTCCAATAGCATCTGGACTGTTTCTGCACCTCCAGTTAGCGTGCGCTAACTGGTCTAAGCATGCACTAGCAATCTCAAATAGCGCGCGCTATATCTAGCCCATAGCGTGCGCCATTCCTATTGCACAGGCAGTAGGATCGCACCAAAACTCATAACGACACTCCAAAAAAGTCGGAGTGATAAATATGAAAGAAATTCCCCAAGACCTTGGGAAATTACGAAATGGCCCGAACGACCAAAATATCATGATACGACAACGAATAACCAAACTAAATCTCACAACACATCTAACAAAGTTAAACAAACTTACGGGATACATGAAGCGACAGTTTCGAATGAGATTCGGAAGAATGGAACTCAAGTGCCGGAAAGTCGCTAAGAAGCATGGAACTCAACAAAACGACACCAAAACGAACTCGGATGACAAAAAAGCAGAATTAATCATTCTTAGAATGACGAAACAGTCAAAAGTGAGCGGTTAAAACGGACTCCTGCCAAAAAAAGAAATTTACCGAAAAATCAAAATTGTGGATATTACATACTACCTTCCTTAAAAGAAGTTTCGTCCCGAAACATAAAATAAGTAGGTCGGAGAAAAATTCCACCAGGAACTTCTCAACGAGATACACAAGAACCTAATAACTCACACTCATCGGCGAAACGTTATAAGAAACGCAAAGAACATACGGCGTGAAATCACGGTCGACGACAACCATCACAATGTCACAGAGACATAATAAACCCAACAAGTGTCAAGTATCACCAAACAGATAGCACAATCAAGTCAATTATCCGAACAATCACAAAACAACAGGCACCTAATCACCAGTAAATACGCACAATCGAAAAGAAATTGAAATTAAACACTCCGCGAGGGTAACCACAAAGAACTCCGACCACGCCAAAATTCTTGAAAACCACACTAGGAATCTCCATGTCCTTTCGGAGCAGAGACGCAAACTCGATCTCCAAATATCTTAGCTACCGTCTCGCAATGCACGGCTCAGTAACCCACTTGGCCACACTCGAAACAGCTGACTAATGGTGAACGATAATTCTTCTCGGTATGGCCCGCTTGACTATAGTTATAACACGTCTTCGTGCTGCTCACATTACTCATTGCAGGGGTAATACTCTCCCCATGTTCATACGATCGAGGAACCTTCTTAGAATGGCAATGCAAAGTCCCAATCCTAGAGGGCCCACTCCCATGACTTCTTGAGAAGTTCCCAACAATTTTTTGTTTCTTCGATTCAGACATATGCTCAGTCCATGCTATAGATAGTTCGTAGGCTAACGCCCTATTCTGATACTATCTCAATGAAGTACAAGTGAGACCCGCCATGTACTGATGAATATCCGGATTCATTCGCCTTCTAAAATGACAGCTTTGTCCTTACCTAATCCTGCACGTAGATAAGCTGTTTGCTACAGTCAATAATAGCTTGAGACAACAATTCATTAATCCTCTTCTTTCTGATTGGTTCAGCACAAAACTCATCTCTCATGAATTCCTGGAACTCTGCCCATGTGACAACACGATCCCGAGGCTTAACAACCTCCCACCAGTTAGCGGCACCCTTGTCGAGAAGATACTGAGCGACCGGCACCTTATGCTCTTCTAGACAATCAACCACCTCGAATATCTTTCCCAACTGGAAAAGCCAACCTTCCCAGCCCAATGCATCTGCAGCACCAGCGAAACGAGGGGGAATTATATGAACCACTTCTCGAAGATACTGATTTGCACTAATGTTCTGGGTCACATCTGTATTACGTTGAACTGCTTGGGTAAATTGAGTCAGCTGTGCAGCTACCTGCTGCAAAATAGTAGCAACACCGATACCAACACCATCACCAGCAGCATGATCCTGATCATGCATCTGGTCGCCACGACCACGACCTCTGCCCCTCGGCATACTGAATAAGTAATCACTCACCACAATAAAAAATCATAACACATAACACATACAATGATTACCATCGTAAGGCAACATACATATGTAAATCACAGCAACGACGGCATTGTTTGATGATTTCAACGGCTTGAATGACAACCAGCACACAATTACAAAACATCATGAAACAATCACATATGTACACAATCATGCAAACCCAAGCTCCAACAGCTCGCACAGGTGCGATAACACGCAAATCACCACGAAGCGACAAACATTTAATACCAAAATCACACCTCTCACAGAGGGATAACACAATGAATCCGTGGAGAATGACTCAATGCTCCCACCACCAATTCAATCACAACTCGGAGGGATATAACACCCTAACGACAATGCTAAGATCATACACACATTCCCTGACCGCAAACAGGAAATGATAGGTTTTAAAAATGAGAACCACCTTTTAAAAAAAAATTGGAAACACCAGTTGATCTTAAGTATCACATTCCGAAAAAGTAATACAAACATTTTTATCGAGACTCTGAAAAACCGTCTTGCATTTGATAAAAATGAGGACATCTTTCTTTTAGTTAAAAACATTCAAAAATATTCGACCTTCGGGTCTAAGCAAATGCGTTTCTAATTTACTGAAAATATCTCAAAATATTTTGGTCCTCAAAGTGGACTAATTTTGAAACATACAGTTGTACTAGTAGGCACATTGAAAATACTCCGAGAAAATAATCCATTTTAAAAGTACGTCTCGAAATTTATTCTTTAAGATACTCAAGATTTTCAAAAATCCATTAGGCCAGAATGCCCAAAAACTCACATGTGTCGACATCTCCTTCATCATCTCAAGTAGGGGATCAGGCCCTCGAAAAACACTGGAAATTCCATCTTCGCATAGGCTAGACAAGCATAGTACATGCATCAAATCGTTCAAAATCAAAACAAGACATGTCTTTTCCGAAAAAAAGCAGTCAATAATCACAGTCGAAAACTGCCTAGGACTGGGGCGAAACCACTGATCCCACCAGAGGCCTCTATGGACCCTCCCAGACTGGCCATCCAAACAAGCTCGTGAATCATGAGCGAAATCACAGATTCCTCCAAGGCCTCTTCGGACCCTCCAAGTGTGAGCAATCACACACATAACTCGCCTAAGACCGGGGCAAAACCACTGGTCCCATCCGAGGCCTCTACGGACTGGCTATCCAAACAAGACCGTGAATCAGGAGCGAAATCAAAAATTCCTCCGAGGCCTCATCGGACCCTCCCGGAGTGAGCAAATCACACATATACATCACTATTCCATGTTAAGCATAAGGGTTTCACCAAAATACTTGCAAAATGAGCAAATCATTTTAGAAATCATTAGCAGCGGACAAAATCAATAGTAAAAAATATATTAGCAGCGACACCACTCCTCAGATAAACAAAATATGAGAGCCAAATAAACACATAACACGAAACCAAAATCTACATCAAGATTCCATCACTTAACAAATAATCATACAAGAGGAACGTGTGACACGAGGCACAACACAAAGAAGGGGGACTTACATCCATAGGTCGAACGAAGATGATGATCGCCCCACGATAATAATCACGACCAACGAACTCAGAAGACGCGTCGCGACATGACTCAGTCAGACAAAACCCGACGAGACAAGACTCAACAGACACAACTTGACCTGACAGCCTAGGTTTCCACAACCGAATCTCCGATACCATTTATGTAACACCCCAATCCACTCAGGGATATCACACGCCGTAGACCCTTTTCTCAAGGATCTACTGGGATGGTAACGAAATCAAACATCTCAACATCGCCTTTAAGACTAAAATGACCTAGTAGACCGATTTGTTCTTTCAATTAATATATACAACTCAATCTCAATACATACCCACGCATGGATCAAAGTACAACACGCTCCCGTACAACAGGGAAAAAATAATGCAGCGGAAATAACTACGACTAAACCAATACAACATCGTACGGGTCCTCATGTGATTAGTACTGATCATTGTTCATCGCCCTTCGTGCCAACCCTCTGTTATGCTCCCCAAAACCTTAATGCAAAACAGACACCCCCCAATTACTCGGGGGTTGGCAAAGTTCCACTATTTTTCTAGTGCAAGTACAAAGTGCAAATACGAGTCATACAAATCATATTGAGTAATAATAATAATCAGGAATCCTCAACGATTCAAACATAATGTAAGATTCTTCCCGAGGTGAAGAGTTTGAGAAAACTCTCCAAATTCGGAAGATCACAAATCAAGAGAATGATTTATAAAATGTTTTAAAATGACCTCGGGTGTTTTAACAGAAAACAATTTAGGATTATCGAATCATTCTCTTTCAAAAATGGAAAGGGGTCACAGCCCAAATATTTGCTTTCTCAAATAAACCAACGGTAATTCATGGGGTCCACAACCCACACCACGTGTCCTCGACGGACATAAAATCAACAAAACATAACCACCCAAGATACGAAACCTCAGTAAGACGTCCAAGGTACTCGACCCTAGCAAAAATACATCCACAATCATATCCATGACACCGTGATCGCTTCCCACGTGTCATCAGGCTCTCACGGTTTGATCAATCACTTGTTGCATCCTGACCACATGATCAAGTCATGTGTCACCGTAGTTTTCTTAGGCTCTCACACTTGGATCAATCACTTGTTACATCCTGACCACATGATTACAAGCCATGTGTCACCATAGTTTTCTTAGGCTCTCACGGTTGGATCAATCACTTGTTAGATCCTGACCACATGATCACAAGCCATGTGTCACCGTAGACCTCGCTCAGCTTCACGGCTACACTATGACCATACATTCACACCACTTAACAAAGTACAACAATGATATCCCAACAATCACCCAGAGGCAACAAATACTTAGCACGACACAAACGTCAAATCACGATGCACCGAATGAGGTAATAATGTATATATGCATTATCAAAGCACAACATCAACACCAAACATATCCATAAGATTCACTTAACCATTTTCAAACACACCATTCACAAATGCACATGCGTTCTGAAAGTGAGCCTTTAACGAGGTTTAAGCGAATCTTTTGAAAGTTCATTTCAAACAACCAAACGAACACACTTAGGCAATCACCGATTATTATATCCACAAAATAAGAAATGTATGAACAAGGTACTTGCCTCGAAACCGGCACACGAATACTCCGATAAACATGGCTCGACTGAAGTGCCCCGAAACCTACAACTACCGCAAGAAATAATGAGAACACTATCACGAGGATACAAACCAATAATAACGGAAATCACATCAAAACATCAAAGGAAACTCATTGAAACATTTAATCGAATATTAAATGTTCAATAATTCACAAGAACACTCAAATCGTCAATCGAGTTAAACAAACTCGAAATATGGGTATACAAGCCATAGAACACGATTAATAACATCATATAGCACCAACCGATTCATCAAAATTGGATTAGGATCGAGTTCAAGAACAAAACTCCAAAAGTCAACTCTAGGAAAAAACGAGAAAAATACCACGATCCGACGAAGAACAATGGATTAGATGATGTTGCAATCACCTAGAACTCTCTAAAACACCTTGGATGGAACAAATATCGACCAGAAGTTCAAACCCTAGTCGCCCTCGTCTAAAACCAGCGGAGAGGAGAAGAAATGAAGTGGAAATGACAATTCACGACTGGTGTCCAGTTTATATACTGGGCAGCTTAGCATGCGCTAATCATTACGATTAGCATGCGCTATCGAGGCACCGAAACAAAACTTCTTGTCCAAAACACACTGTTAGCGTGCGCTAACCACAAGTGTTAGCGTGGGCTAACGAGACCTCCAGACCGAGGCCAGTAGCTCCTGGACTGCCCCCGAACTACCAGTTAGCATGCGCTATCCTCAGCATAGTGTACGCTACTGGTGCACCTTAGCACGCCTATACCACTATATAGCATGTGCCAATCAACGTTCCAACCCAGTCCAATAGCCTCTGGACTGTTTCTGCACCTCTAATTACCGTGCGCTAACTGGTCTTAGCATGCGCTAGCAATCTCAAGTAGCGCGCACTATATCTAGCCCATATCGTGTGCTATTACTACTGCACAGGCAGTAGGATCGCACCAAAACTCATAACGACACTCCAAAAAAGTCGGAGTGATGAATACGAAAGAAGTTCCCCAAGACCTTGGGAAATTACGAAATGGCCCGAACGACCAAAATTTCACGATTCGACTACGGATAACCAAACCGAAGCTCACAATACGCTAACAAAATTAAACAAACTTACGGGATACCCGAAGCGACAGTTTCGAACGAGATTCGCAAGAATCGAACTCAAGTACGGAAAAGTCGCTAAGAAACACGGAAATGAACAAAACGACACCAAAACAAACTCGGATGACAAAAAAGCAGAATTAATCATTCTCAGATTGATGAAACTGTCACAAGCGAGCGGTTAAAATGGACACCTTCCAAAAAAGAAATTTCCCAAAAAATCGAAATTGCGGATACTACATATTACCCTCATTAAAAGAAGTTTCCTCCCAAAACTTAAAATAAGTAGGGTAGATCAAAATCCCACCAGGAACATCTCAACGAGATACACAAGAACCGAATAACTCACACCCATCGGCGAAACGTTACAATAAATGAAAAGAACATACGGCGTGAAATCACGCTCAACGACAACCATCACAATGTCACAAGCAGAGACATAATAAAACCAACAAGTGTCAAGTATCACCACACAGATAGCACAATCAAGTCAAAAAAAATCTATAGGCCAGAATGCCCAAAACTCACACGTATCGACATTCGCTTATACACATCATAGTACACACATCAATTCGTTCAAAATCAGGACAATACATGTCTTTTGCCGGAAAACAAATAGTCAAGTATCACAGTCAAAAGGACATAAATAGAGACGACACTCCTCGTATAAACGAAATATGAGTGTCACATAAACACACATCACGAAACCAAGAATCTGCATAAAGATTCCATCACTTAACACATAAACATACCAGTAACTCGTGACACACGAGGCACAACACAAAGAAGGGAGAGTTACATCCACAGGTCACACGAAGATGATGATCGCCCCACGATACTAATCACGACCAACCAACTCAGACGACGCATCGCGACACGACACAGTCAGACAAAATCTGAAGAGACAAAACTCAACAGACATAACTTGACCCGACAGCATAGGTTTCTACAACCTAAGCTCTGATACCATTTATGTAACACCCCCAATCCACTCAGGGATATTACACGCCGTAGAACCTTTCCTCAAGGGTCTACCAGGCTGGTAACAACATCGAACGTCTCAACAATGCCTTTAAGGCTAAATTAACTCAGTAGACCGACTTGGTCTTTCAATAAATATATACAACTTAATCTCAATACATGCCCATGCAGGGGTCAAATACAACATACTCCCGTACAATGGGGAAAAATACTGCAGTGGAAATTAAGGTACAACTGAACTAATACAACAACGTACGAGACCTCATGTGATTAGTATCGATCATCTTTCATCATCCTTCATGTCGACCGTGTATTATGCTCCCCAAAACCTGAATGCATTACAGACATCCACCCCCGATTACTCGGGGGTTAGCAAAATTCTACTATTTTGCTAGTATAAGTACAAAGTGCAAAATACGAGTCATACAATTCACATTCCAAGATTAACAATAATCAGGAATCCTCAAAGATTCAAACATAACAAAAAGTACTTCCCGAGGCAAGAGTTTGAGTAAAACTTTCTAAATTCGAAAGATCACAAATCATGAGAACAATTTGTAAAACGGTTTAAAATGTCCTCGGGAGTTTTAATGGAAAACAATTTAGGATTATTGAATCCTTTTCTTTCCAAAATCAACAGGGGTCACAGCCCAAAGATTTGCATTCTCGAATAAAAACCAACAACAATTCACAGGGTTCAAAACCCACGTCATGAGTCCTCGACGAACATAAAGTCAGCAACACATAACCACACAAGATATGAAATCTCGGTCACACCCAAGGTACTCGACCTGGTTAACACATCCAAAATCATATACATAACACCGTGAAAAATGCCACATCATCTCACAGTTGGATCAATCACTTGTTGTCTCCTGACCACATGATCGCATGTCATGTGTCACCGTAGGTTCCTTATACCACCGTGATCACTTTCCACGTCATCTCACAGTTGGATCAATCACTTCTTGTCTCCTGGCCACATGATCGCATGTCATGTGTCACCGTAGGTATCCTGAGGCTCTCACGGTTGGATCAATCACTTGTTCATCCTGACCACATGATCACATGTCATGTGTCACCGTAGACCCCGCCCATATACACGCATTCACACACATAACATCGAACGCCAAGGATATCCAAATAATTCACCCAAAGGCAACAAACACATAGCACAACAAAAATGTCAAACCACAACGCACCGAAATGAGATAATATATGTATATATATATTATCAAAGCACAACAACACCAAGCGTATTCATAGGGTTCACTTAACCATTCACGAAACACACCATTCACAAAACACACGCGTTTTGAAAGTGAGCCCTTAACGAGGCTAAACAGAATCTTTTGAAAGTTCATTTAACAACCAAACAAACACATTTAGACGATCACCGATCATCATATCCATGAAACAAGAAATGTATGAACAAGGTACTTGCCTCGAATAACCACAAACGTGAAGAATCGACCGAAGTAGGTTGGCACGACCGGTCTACGAACCCGCTGACTCCTCCGAATGACAACTCGCGACAATAAACTACGAATGATAACAACAATAATGAAAGTAAATTCCATAGTACTACCCAAAGCATCCGAATAAAAGGAATAAACGACGAAAGTTCAAGGGTTTCCCCCAAAACGGCCAAGAACACGAATCGACCCAACAAAAACATGAAAATAGAATTTCAACCCGTGGGTTATGATCAACACGAATAGATAACGACAATAGAACCAATAATCTCGGACTGAAATCACAAAATCAAGACAAACCCAAAATATCTCAAATTGGGTTCTAAAACCTTACCTTGATTCGGAGAAGAAGGAAGGCTAGATGATGATGAACACGAAGGAGACCCACCGAGATGATTACTACCATCAAAGGCTGATGAAAGCTCGTCCAAATCCACCCCAAATCGCCAAAAACGCAGCAAGGGAGAAGGGAGGAAGGAAATGACCCGAAATAGGTCAACCCTCAAATATATATACCCGCATGAGGCTAACGTATGTAAGCAATAAGGCTTAACGTACGTTAGTGAGGTTACGTACGTAAGCAACAATCCATTACGTACGTAAGAGTCATACGGACTCAACTGCCCGAAATCCTGAACACAATAACGTACGTAAAGAAGGGTTCATTATGTATGTAAGAAGGCATCGATAGCGTACGCTACTCATAAAGAATAGCGTGCGCTATTCATCTGGCAGTACAAAACAGCTGCCAGAGGTTGAATTCGAAAAGGATCGCGAAACGCGACGAACACGAATTACTACGGTCAAACAACACGAGTAGTACGACAATCAAAACACGAGCTTGATCTTAAACAAGCACATGATCCCGACAACCCGGAGGTAGGTATAAGCGAGTACGACAACAAGTACGCACAACTATGGAAAATTACAAAACATTCCCAAATGTCTGAAAAATTACGATACGATAACGAATAACCAAACCGAAGCTCACAACACGTATAACAATATTAAATGAACTTACGAGAAACCCAAAACAATAGTTTCGAACGAGATTCACAAGAATCAAACTCAAGTGCGGAAAAGTCACCTAAGAACACGGAATTTAACAAAACGACACCGAAATGAACTCGAACGGCAAAAAGTACAGAATTAAATATTCTCATAATGACGAAACGTTCACCAGCGAGCCATTAAAATGGACTCCTACCAAAAAAAGAAATTTTTCGAAAATCAAAAATCGCGGATATTACAGTGCCAACCCTATGTTATGCTCCCCAAAACCTGAATGCAAAACAGACATCCACCCCCCGATTACTCGGGGGTTACTAAAATTCCACTATTTTGCTAGTGCAAGTACAAAGTGCAAATACGAGTCATACAAATCATATTCCAAGAATAATAATATTCAGGAATTCTAAATGATTCAAACATAACGTAAGATACTTCCCGAGGCAAAGAGTTTGAGTAAACTTTCTGTAATACCTCCGGTATTCCATGCTTGATTACTTTGTACTGTATGAATGTTTGGTAATATGACGTCATTTCTATTTATGTATTCCATTGAGTGCTATATAATTGTACAATGTGAACGAAACGAGGGTGACACACCTTGATGCCGTGAGACGATCGTCGGTGCGAATATGACGGTGGCCAACGTCTTGTTCCCCGATAATTGTTGACGAGCGGAAGGGATGGTCACCCGAGATGGTTAGAATGTGTTTGAGGCTAAAATTTCTGTCTAACGTACGCTATAACCCATGCCTAACGTACGCTAAATTTCAATGGTTACGTACGTTAAGGCAGCCACATTACGTACGTAACGGGTAGGTCGGTCTCCCGACCAGAATCTTCCTTTGACACGGACAGGGCTACTTTCGGCGGGCTAGATGACAAACGAGTCAATTGTTTGTTACGTACGTAATGCCCAAGAATTAACGTACGTAACACTTGGGCACATTTCGGGCAGTTAGTTCCTTACGTACGTTGTCATCGCACTGTTACGTACGTAATACACCTTACGTACGTAACACTCTTATCGTTAACGTACGTTATCTAAATCCAGTTTTATAAAATGATAACTCCCTTCTTCATTTGCACGTCCCAACACCAAGTCACTACTATCCTTGGAGAAATTCCTAGCCCTATACCCGGTTCTTAAGCCTTAAACACTTGAATTAACATTGAGGAGGTAGATTCTTGAGCTTCGGTGAAGATTATCCAAGTCATTCAAGTCACTTCTCGTTCTCCTCGTAGTTCTTGTGAATCCGTCAACTATCTTCACTATTCTTCTTCTTCCAAAGGTAAGCCACCAATCCCTGGAGTTATATCTTCGATGTTTTCTTAGTTATACTTGTTATATTGCGGGTATGGGGTAGATTTTGCTAAACTTCGTAGACAATCTTGTCGGATGAAATTGTGGTAACCGTAAATTCCGTTTCTTATATGTTTAGTTTCATACAAACGAAATTTCACTTCAAATCATCACTAGGAATGTAAAATTTGACGAATCAATTGTGGGGAAATTCATATTAATCCGTCACCGTATGTTCCATTGTTCGTAGCTACCCTCACCTTTGATTTTTGACACTTAGCAAAACTAAGGAAGTAATTCGATAGTATAATCAATATGGGTTGTTAAACCACCGGAGTTATTGTGCAATAAAATCCGTCGATTGTAGTATTCGGAATATAGAATTATAATAGAAAGCATAGGATTCGATTTCGCCATAATAATTCATTGACAACCGAAGAATGGTAGGATTATCTTCTTGAATAAATCGATATACCTAATGTTAACTATAAGATTGAACGAGATAATGGTACACGACACTTGAAAACTTGGAAACGATACTCATACCGACGATTAAAACTACACTAGGAATCCGGTTAGGAAAGGGAGACTAGTTTTATTCATTATGGTCCGTACGAGGGGTTAATCGGATGTTTCGTGGCTAGGTTAATCTCGAGCGGGCGTGGGGACTTCGTCATCATAAAGCACCTACTATCGGATCACAGGCAAGTGAAATCTTGCTCGTGAATTTCTAATATCAATGTTATACCGTATGTGTGTACGTGCCATTTTGATATAAGCCGACGTTGTCTTTCTCTAAAGATATATAAATGGGCCGATGTGTTGGGGATAAAACACGTATGGTACCGCGTGGAAATGTGTTAGGGGTAAGACCGAATTGGGCACCTATGTTCGGTATTCACGTGTGGATACTTCCGTGACCCTTGGTTGCGACCTTGGGGGTTTATGTGATAAAGAGAGAGACACGTCGGTTAAGTGGTGAAATATTCCTTGTGATTACTAGGTACGGTGATTGTAAAAATGTCGTATACTGTTGTTAGTAGTTGTTATTGATATGCATTCTCTGACTCTGGTTACCTGGTATGACTCGTCATACCAGGTAAAATTGTTCATCATGTGCAGGACATTCCCGAGGGGTCCGGTCAGACTTGAGCGGTGTTGGGATTATCTTTAACCGTTGCTTAAATTGGAATAAATTGTTTTCTTTGGAAAAACATTTGTTGTGTAATAATTTTTCGAATTACATTTTTTTCCTTAAATCTTTCGTTTCACGTCATGTAACCCTTGAATTTGAGGTTTTATCACGATTTTCTTAAAATGCCCATTTTTTTTTATTTGCCTTGTGGGTCCCACGTGGGATTCATGGCACTGTAATACCTCGGGATATTTTGGGGGTGTTACAGAAAATGGTATCAGAGCGAAACTCCTGGTTGAATAAACTTTTTCCTATTTCCTTCTTTTTTAAAAAAAAAATCCAACACCCCAAGCGATCGAAGCTCCTCATGGGAATGCAAGTAAGTGATATGTGTGTGTTTCTATTTTGTGCAATATTTAATTGTAAACCATGCGTGGAACTGGCTTTAGATTAATACCGTTAGCGATGGCACGCCGAGGAGCTAAAAGGGTGGTGAATGACGCTCAGGGTTCCGCCGCGAACCACAATGAGGACGGGAACACTGCTGAGACCCATCCTGCTGGAGGCCAGCCGCCACCAGTTAATCAAAATGATCAGGAAGAGGAACGCAAGAACAACAACCCGGGAGGCATGGACCCAACTTTTGTTCAGGCCCTTGCTCAGGCTATCGCCATGGGAATTGCTCAGGTCAATCAGGCGGAACGGATACCGGTCATCAATGTGGAAGAAAACGCAGGAAGGGATCGATGGCTGGGAGAGATGCTGAAGGCTAGGCCTCCATTATTTGACGGGACAGGAGAGAAACACGTGCACGACTGGATTTCTGAAATGGAGACCGCCTTCGAAGTAATCGGATGCCCAGAAAACAGAAAGGTGCCGCTCGGAATTAATCAACTTCGTGACACTGCTGCACGATGGTGGAGAACTTACAGGCCAGAGGACCGAGTGGTCGGGTGGACCGAATTTGCCCGACTACTACGGAGCGAGTACTGTCCCAGATCAGCCCGAACCGCTCGCGCACGAGACTTTTTCAGTGCCGGCCCGCAGAACATGCCAGTACCAGAGATCATTCGGGCCTACCGAACCGAGCTAAGTTACATCTCCCAGATGGTTCCATCAGAAGATCAACGAATATGCCATCTTGCACAGAGGTTACCGGAGGATGTACAACGCTATGCCGCCGGATTTCACTGCACCACCCTGAGAGCATACGAGGACGTAGTCACAGCATATGCCGGTACAGTTGTTAATACCGACATCGGGCATAACTCGAAGAAGCAGAAGACATCACTTCAGCCTGGGAACAACAACAAAACGAATTCGGGACCCGCATCTTCTTTTAAGTCGGCGGTTTCGTACCAACAGAAGGGTGTATCTGATCGGCCTTACCGTAGGGACTGTTTCAATTGTGGCATGACCGGGCATACTAAGGATCGGTGTCAGAAGACGGCCACCAAATGTTTCACTTGCGGAAAGAGTGGACACATGTCTCGTTATTCTTTGGCGGGCCAATTCGCTCGAGCCCGGCTCGCAACCAAGTCAACAAGGCTCTGTGCAATCCCCTAGGGCCTTTCTTGTTTCCAACTACCGAGCTCCATCCCACCAGAACCAACCACCACCGCACGGTGCCGGACGAGGCCGTGGGCGCGGCGGAGGTACCTCGTCCTTCTCGGAGGAGTGCCGTCTCGTGTATTTGAGCCGAGGGCTACGGATGGTCACTGTGCCCGGCTATTCGGGTACTCTTCTTGTTAACTCTCGGCCGGTGCATGTACTATTTGATCTGGAGCCACCCATTCGTTTATATCATGGAATGTGTTGAACGCTTAAATCTTGTTTGTATACCTTGTGATCCCTTTACCGTAAAACTACCAGGGTAGTAGATTAGCGGTGATCAAAAGGTTCGAGACTGTCGGATCTGCATCAACGATCACAATGGACCGCTAATCTTATGGTCTTCCCGCTCCAGAATGAAGATATCATATTAGGTATGGACTGGATGCCATTGCACAGAACGATCTTGGATACCTATCACCTGACTATCTCCATTTCGGCTCATGATGGTACCACACATGTCATCAGTGGACGTGAACACTTCAGTACAAAAGGTTCTCTCAGCATTATCGCATCAGAAGCCTCCTGCAGCTCTCGAAATGAATACTACTGGTGTTATGTTCTTCGAGAGGACACTTCACAACTTGCAATCACAAACATTCCGGTGGTGAATGAGTTTCCAGACGTTTTTCCTGATGAACTACCAGGGTTGCCACCGCACCGAGAAGTTGACCTTGCCATTGAAGTCGAACCGGGGACGAGACCTATTTCCAAAGCTCCTTACAGAATGGCACCGGCCGAGATGAAGGAATTAACGATACAGCTCGAAAATCTGTTGGAGAAAGGGTTGATCCGCCCAAGCACCTCGCCGTGGGGCGCGCCGGTACCACCGTTAAGAAGAAAGATAACTCTCTACGCTTGTGCATCGACTACGGGGAGCTGAATAAGGTTACTATCAAGAATCGTTATCCACTACCAAGGATTGACGACCTCTTGGATCGATTACAAGGGGCATCGTGTTTTCAAAGATCGATTTACGGTCAGGATATCACCAATTGAGGATTCGGGAGGAAGATATACCCAAGGCGCATTTCGGTCGAGGTATGGGCATTACGAATACATCGTGGTATCATTCGGGTTGACTAATGCCCCACCGTTTTCATGGAACCGATGAATAGAGTTTTGATTGATTTCCTCGATAAATGCGTGGTGGTTTTTATCGGCGACATCCCGATATATTCTCGAAGCCGACAGAACACGAGGAACATTTGAGGCAAGTCTTTGGGCGTGTTAAGACAACACCAACTTTATGCGAAAGCTGTCCAAGTGCGAATCGGATGCCGGAGGTAATTTTTCTCGGGCATATTGTTTGGCGAGAAGGTGTCAAGGTCGACCCACAAAAATCGAGACAATAACGAGTTGGGAACCCCGAAGAATGTCAAAGAGGTTAGGAGCTTCCTAGGATTGGCGGGTTACTATCGAAGATTCGCCGAGGCTTTTCTGTATCGCCAGGCCGTTAACGAACCTACGAGAAAGAGCACCAAATTTGTATGGATCTGGTGACGGAAGAGCTTGGCGAGCTCAAGAGAAGGTTAACTCTCGCCAAGATACTAGTGATACCACAGGGTATAGAAGGATTCATTATATACACGGATGCATCCAAGCATGGACTAGGATATGTCTTCATGCAGAATGGCAGAGTCGTTGCGTACGCATCCCGACAACTGAAGCCGTACGAAGTAAATTACCCGACAGATGACTTGGAGCTTGCCGCGGTGGTGCATGCCCTCAAGATCTGGAGGCACTATCTTTACGGAGTTACTTGCAAAGTTTTTACGGATCATAAGAGTTTGAAATATATCTTCACGCACAGAGAACTAAACATGAGACAGAGGCGTTGGTTGGAGCTAATCAAGGACTACGATGTGGAAATTTCCTATCATCCCGGAAAAGCCAATGTGGTAGCTGATGCTCTTAGTCGGAAGACTACACAAGAGGTGATGGTATCCAAAGATAACAGCTTCAGCCTGCATCGCAGCAAGAGATCAGGAGAAGCAACACCGAAGTATGGATACAACGTAGGCAAGGACGATTATGCTCAATCAATATACTTTCGTCCTTACTAGACGAGATACGTCTAGCACAGATGGAAGATCCTGAATTACGTGCGATTGGTGAAAGAATCGAGAGAGGGGATGTTTCCGACTATAAGATTCAGGGTGACCTGGTGAGGTTCAAGAACAGAATATGTATTCGAAACGAGGGTGACACACCTTGATGCCGTGAGACGATCGTCGGTGCGAATATGACGGTGGCCAACGTCTTGTTCCCCGATAATTGTTGACGAGCGGAAGGGATGGTCACCCGAGATGGTTAGAATGTGTTTGAGGCTAAAATTTCTGTCTAACGTACGCTATAACCCATGCCTAACGTACGCTAAATTTCAATGGTTACGTACGTTAAGGCAGCCACATTACGTACGTAACGGGTAGGTCGGTCTCCCGACCAGAATCTTCCTTTGACACGGACAGGCCTACTTTCGGCGGGCTAGATGACAAACGAGTCAACTATTTGTTACGTACGTAATGCCCAAGAATTAACGTACGTAACACTTGGGCACATTTCGGGCAGTTAGTTCCTTACGTACGTTGTCATCGCACTGTTACGTACGTAATACACCTTACGTACGTAACACTCTTATCGTTAACGTACGTTATCTAAATCCAGTTTTATAAAATGATAACTCCCTTCTTCATTTGCACGTCCCAACACCAAGTCACTACTATCCTTGGAGAAATTCCTAGCCCTATACCCGGTTCTTAAGCCTTAAACACTTGAATTAACATTGAGGAGGTAGATTCTTGAGCTTCGGTGAAGATTATCCAAGTCATTCAAGTCACTTCTCGTTCTCCTCGTAGTTCTTGTGAATCCGTCAACTATCTTCACTATTCTTCTTCTTCCAAAGGTAAGCCACCAATCCCTGGAGTTATATCTTCGATGTTTTCTTAGTTATACTTGTTATATTGCGGGTATGGGGTAGATTTTGCTAAACTTCATAGACAATCTTGTCGGATGAAATTGTGGTAACCGTATATTCCGTTTCTTATATGTTTAGTTTCATACAAACGAAATTTCACTTCAAATCATCACTAGGAATGTAAAATTTGACGAATCAATTGTGGGGAAATTCATAGTAATCCGTCACCGTATGTTCCATTGTTCGTAGCTACCCTCACCTTTGATTTTTGACACTTAGCAAAACTAAGGAAGTAATTCGATAGTATAATCAATATGGGTTGTTAAACCACCGGAGTTATTGTGCAATAAAATCCGTCGATTGTAGTATTCGGAATATAGAATTATAATAGAAAGCATAGGATTCGATTTCGCCATAATAATTCATTGACAACCGAAGAATGGTACGATTATCTTCTTGAATAAATCGATATACCTAATGTTAACTATAAGATTGAACGAGATAATGGTACACGACACTTGAAAACTTGGAAACGATACTCATACCGACGATTAAAACTACACTAGGAATCCGGTTAGGAAAGGGAGACTAGTTTTATTCATTATGGTCCGTATTTAGGGGTTAATCGGATGTTTCGTGGCTAGGTTAATCTCGTGCGGGCGTGGGGACTTCGTCATCATAAAGCACCTACTATCGGATCACAGGCAAGTGAAATCTTGCTCGTGAATTTCTAATATCAATGTTATACCGTATGTGTGTACGTGCCATTTTGATATAAGCCGACGTTGTCTTTCTCTAAAGATATATAAATGGGCCGATGTGTTGGGGATAAAACCTGTATGGTACCCGCGTGGAAATGTGTTAGGGGGTAAGACCCGAATTGGGCACCTATGTTCCGGGGTATTCCCGTGTGGATACTTCCGTGACCCTTGGTTGCGACCTTGGGGGTTTATGTGATAAAGAGAGAGACACGTCGGTTAAGTGGTGAAATATTCCTTGTGATTACTAGGTACGGTGATTGTAAAAATGTCATATACTGTTGTTAGTAGTTGTTATTGATATGCATTCTCTGACTCTGGTTACCTGGTATGACTCGTCATACCAGGTAAAATTGTTCATCATGTGCAGGACATTCCCGAGGGGTCCGGTCAGACTTGAGCGGTGTTGGGATTATCTTTAACCGTTGCTTAAATTGGAATAAATTGTTTTCTTTGGAAAAACATTTGTTGTGTAATAATTCTTCGAATTACATTTTTTTCCTTAAATCTTTCGTTTCACGTCATGTAACCCTTGAATTTGAGGTTTTATCACGATTTTCTTAAAATGCCCATTTTTTTTTATTTGCCTTGTGGGTCCCACGTGGGATTCACGGCACTGTAATACCTCGGGATATTTTGGGGGTGTTACACTTTCCATATTCGAAAGATCGCAAATCAAGAGAACGATTTATAAAATGTTTTAAAATGCCCTCGGGAGTTTTAAAGGAAAACAATTTAGGATTATCGAATCTTTCTCTTTCAAAAATTGAAAAGGCCTCACAGCCCAAAGATTTGCTTTCTCAAATAAAACCAACAGTAATTCACAGGGTCCACAACCCACACCACGTGTCCTCGACGGACATAAAATCAATAAAACAGAACCACCCTAGATATGAAATCTTGGTAGCACGTCCAAGGTACTCGACCCTGGCAAAAATACATCCACAATCATATCCATGACACCATGATCACTTCCCACGTGTCATCAGGCTCTCACGGTTGGATCACTCACTTGTTGCATCCTGACTACATGATCACAAGTCATGTCTCACCGTAGTTTCCTTAGGCTCTCATGGTTGGATCAATCACTTGTTGCATCCTGACCACATGATCACAAGCCATGTGTCACCGTAGTTTTCTTAGGATCTCACGGTTGGATCAATCACTTGTTGCATCCTGACCACATGACCACAAGCCATGTGTCACCATAAGTAACAAATACTTAGCACGACACAAACGTCAAATCACAATGCACTGAAATGAGGTAATATGTGTATATATGCATTATCAAAGCACAACATAAACACCAAACATATCTATAGGATTCACTTAATCATTTAGAAACACACCATTCACAAATGCACATGCGTTTTGAAACTGAGCCTTTAATGATTTAGCAAATCTTTTGAAAGTTCATTTCAAACAACCAAAAGAACACACTTAGATGATCATCGATCATCATATCCACAAAACAAGAAATGTATGAACAGGGTACTTGCCTCGAAACTGGCATACAAATACTCCGACGAACACAGCTCGACCGAAGGGCCCCGAAACCTACAACTACCGCAAGAAACAACGAGAACACTGTCACAACGAGGATCCAAACCGATAATAATGGAAATGATCTCAAAACATTAAAGGAAACTCATTGAAGCATTTAATCGAACATTAAATGTTCAATAATTACAAAGAACACCCAAATCATCAATCGAGTTAAAGAAACTCAAAATATGGATATACAATCCATAGAACATGATTAATAACATCATATAGTACCAGCCGATTCATCAAAGTCGGATTAGGATCGAGTTCCAGAACAAAAATCCCAAAGTCCACTCTAGGGAAAAATGGGAAAAGTACCTCGATCCGATGAAGAACAATGGATTATATGATGTTACAATCACATAGAACTCTCTAAAACACCTTGGATGGAACAAAAATCTACCGGAAGTTCAAACTCTAGTCGCCCTCGTCTCAAACCCGTGGAGAGGATAAGAAATGAAGTGGAAATGACAATTCACGACTGCTGTCCAGTTTATATACTGGACAGCTTAGCGTGTGCTAATCATTACGATTAGCGTGGGCATCAAGGCACCGAAACAAAACTTTCTGTCCAAAACACACGGTTAGCATGCGTTAACCACAAGTGTTAGCGTGCGCTAACGAGACCTCCAGACGCAGTCCAATAGCTCCTGGACTGCCCCCGAACTACCAATTAGCGTGCACTATCCTCACCATAGCGTGCGCTACTGCTGCACCTTAGCGCACACTATACCACTATCTAGCGTGCGCCGATCAATGTTCCAACCCAGTCCAGTAGCCTCTGGACTATTTCTGCATCTCCGAAGAAGAAGAGGAAGAAGGAAGAAAATAAGATAATGAGTCACACCTTAGAACTTAGTGATATTTTTCTTTTTCTTCTCTTTCTAAACTTATAAACTAACATGCAAATAATATCATCATCTATGGTATGATGATGCATGGCCGAATTGTAGAGGAAGAGAGATCTTTTCAATCTACAAGAAACAATCAAGTGAGTAAAAATTATTATTCTTTTCTATTTATTCAAAATAATGCAACTTAAGATTATATTATGGTGCACGCATTATTATGACTTCAATTATCATTGCTAGACTAAAAATAATATCTCTCTACCATGCATATAATGATCTTGGTAATTATTGAACCTTTCTTTGACATACTTTGATTATGAGAGCAAATTATGTCATATCTGGAACCTTGGTTGAAAATGTCAGTTCATACCTTTGAGAATTAAAATTTTCAAAATTATATGAGTATAATACTGGACTAGGGTAGAATATTGGTTAGCCGGAAAATCTCATTATTCGGATTAAACTTGAAATAATAGGTGAAAAGGGAATAATTAAAGGATAATTGATAAAACTCTCAATTCTGGACTTGTAACTTAAAAAAATTATCTCATGATGTCATAAATAAAGTAATTATAAAATCTAACCTAAATTGGAACTCATTAAAATGAAAGTCGGGGCAAAAATAAAAATTTCAAGAATTCGGGGCCAAAAGTATAATTTGCAGAAACATACAGTTTTGAAAATCAAATTTCCAAGAAAGTTGAACTCTCTGGATACCAAATCACATAAGGAGCCTACCCCAAGAATTTGAGGTTAATCCGACAAGAAACGAATAAGATATGACTCGAATATTAAAATATCGATTAAGACAAAATAAAGGGGTGAAATTATAATTTATAAAGAGAATAAAAATTAAAACTGAACAGAATATGAAAGCACGAATCATAAGAATCGAAATGCAACTGGTTTCATAATTTTTGGAGTTAAAACGAATCCAAACGAACTAATCAAAATTATAAGACAGAACTAAATAAATATAATAATATTAATAATACTTAATTTCGGAAGGGCGGAATTATAATCTATGGAAGGAAAAATTCCCATGCAACTTACAAATTAAACTCTTTACATCATTATGGACTTTTCGCAATAAAGTTCATAACTTTTGGACGTCTAATCAGTCTGTCCCGCCTTAATGATATTTTTGTAAAAATAGTAAATAATACTTAAAACTCGGGAGGGAAGAAGTGTAATGTCCGAAAGGTAATACTTTCATACATCTTCTGACATTTAATTCCTATATCATAACGGACTTTTTGCAATAAAGTTCGTAATTTGACGTATAATTCATTCGTACCGAATCATCCAACTTCGTATAATTATACTAAAAATGGCAGTACTACTTAAAAGAAATAAGAGCGGAATTGTAAATTTTGACTGGGAAAATTTCATGCACTTTATGACCGTCAATCCTTACATCATGACGGACTTTTTGCAACAAAACACATAATTTTTGGATTTATAAATATTCTGTACCGAACTATCATGTATATAAATTATTATAAAACATACTCCCTCCATTCCATAAGAGTGTGCTCACTCTTTATGGGCACGAGTTTTAATAAAAGTTAGGTAGTGGTAGATTTGAGTGGAGAAAGGGTCCTACTTTTTATGTATGTGTATGTTAATTATTGTTGTTGACTAGTTAAAGGATAAAGGGTGTGAGTCATCCTTTGTATTGTTGTCAAAGTTGAAAAAGTGGAGTAAAGAATAAGGGATATTTTCTAAAAATAGAATGAGCACACTCTTATGAGACGGATGAAAATGGCAATTGAGAACACTCTTGTGGGACGGAGGAATTATTAAAAATGTTATAAGAGACCATCTGATCTCCAACCGGATGAATTAATTCCTTTAAATTACTCAAGTCCAGTTATTATCAAATGAAAATATTGACATCTCATAATATGCATGATCGTTGTTAATCATGACATTAACTGTTGTTCAATGGAATCAGGACTAAGTACTGTGCGGAGCTAAGTGCTACGACCTTCGGGCGGAAGCCACCGCTAGAGTCCGTACGAGTGCCTCTAGAGTCCCTTTTCTATCTATATGCATGAGGAGCGGTTAGTCTAATTCATGAATCGAGCAGCACAGCTGCGTTTCCAGGCAAGGATATCGTCATATCCTATTCCCTTGGAGGCGAAGGACGGAGTGTTCCTAAGGTGACTGGGTCGTAGAATTCGGGTATAGTCGCGATTATGATATGATCTGGGCATAGACCCAAGCTAAGGACATATCGAGCCCAGATAAGAGATAAGGCAGCATGTCACCAAGCGTGAGAGTAGTAAGCTTAAAGGCCAATGTTATAGTGACGGCCCGACAAACGCCCAAGGCTACGGACATTAAACCAAAGGTCGTGGCGATAGTCAAAGGCCAAATATTGATAATGGTCTAAGACTTTATAAGGAGGCTAAGGGACTTAGTCATATAGATGACTTCCCGAAGCTAAATATTCACTGGGCGCTCGATGCCGCACATCATCATACTCAACAGTAATCTACGGAGATTGACTGTACACTCATGTTGCAATTCCTTGTATTACTTTGAAAACTTGCACCACCTATTAAAAATATTATTTTGAAATGTGGGAAAAAATATATTATGCTTCAAAATAAATATATACATATAAATTCCAAAAATACCCAAAACCAACTCACTGAGAATCCATTATTCTCACACCACTTTGATTTTTTTTTAAAACCCCACTAGATGAAGAAGACCAAGAGGAAGAAAAGGCAGATGCTGAAGGGAAGTGAAGTCTAACCTCGAGTATTGCCAACAGGATATAGTTGTAACACCCCCAAGTTATTCAGGGTATATTACAGCGATGTGAGCCCCTCCGTGGGACCCACAGGACTATAGATACGCGGAACCATGAATTTCGACGGATAAGGTCTAAACATAATCTTGTGAAAGACAATAAGAATTGACAACTAAGGTAATAATCAATACGACATTATACAATACATAGGGAATCAAACCCAAGGCATCACTCTTGCCCATCATCTTCGTGCCGACCCGGTACATGCCTATCCGCTCTCCTGGATTCTGAAATATATGAAAGGAATTTTCGGCAGGGGTCGAGGATGTTGGCAGTCTTCTAGAGGGGGAGCGTCTATTGTGAGGTCTGTTCCGCCTTGTATTGAGATGAGACGAGCTGAAGATCCTGACGCGACAGTGGCTACAGGTACCGTCCACATCCTTGACCATCCTGTTTCTGTACTTTTCGATTCCAGTGGTACTCATTCTTTTATTTCTTTGGATTACGTGCATCGTCTGCATTTTGATTGTTTGGTTGCATGTGAACCATTTATAGTTAAACTGCCTAGTGGAGATAGTATCGTGGGGGATTGTGAGATTAGATATTTTCCGATAAGTATCGCGGGGAGGGCTTGGCCACCTAATCTGATTGTGGTAGACATTAAGGGCGAAGATTTGAACCTTGGTGAGGATTGGTTAGACAGGCATGGGGCGATCATGAATTATAGAGCGAGGACCATTTAGATGTTATCCCCTGATGGTACCAAACACGTTTGTGGGACGCAAATGGAGTAGTCAGAAGTTATTGATCAGCGCATTGAAAACGGTGAAATTTCTTCGAGGAGGTGCACTGGTTATTGGTGCTATGCCATGAGGTCGAAAGAGGGGAAAATCGATCTTTCGTCTATACCAATAGTAAATGAGTATCCTGACGTTTTTTCAGACGAGTTGCCGGGTTTTCCAACAGACCGTGAAGTTGCGTTAACTGTTTATTTAGAGCCGAGTGCGGCTCCGATTTCTAAAGCACCATACCGCATGTCACCTGCAGAGAAGTGAGGATTGAAGAAATAGTTGGGGGAATTGCTAGACACATACTACATTCGACCGAGCGCTTCGCCTTGGGGCGCATCGGTCTTGTTCGTAAGGAAGAAGGATGGGTCACTGCAGTTATGCATCGATTACCTAGAGCTGAATAAGGTAACTATCAAAAACAAGTATCCGCTTCCGAGAATTGACGACTTGTTTGAAAAGTTGCAGGAGGCTATAATGTTCTCGAAAATTGGTCTGTGGTTGGGGTATTACCGTCTCCGAGTGAAGGATTCAGATATTCCGAAAATGGCTTTTCGGACGAGGTACGGCCATTACGAGTTTGTGGTTATTCCGATCGGGCTAACCAACGCCCCAGCCGTGTTCATGCAGTTAATGAACAAGGTCTTCATTGAATATCTCGATAAGTGTGCATCCATCTTTATCGATAATATCTTGATCTATTCGAGGAACGAAGAGGAGCATGCGCATCATCTACGCACAGTGTTGAACATTTTGAGAACTCAGCGCCTTTATGAGAAGTTCTCTAAGTGTGAATTCTAGTTGAGAGAGGTTATGTTTCTCGGTCACATAATCTCGTCCGAGGATATTCGTGTGACCCACACAAACTAGAGGCAGTATTGGATTGGGCATCGCCCAAGAACGTGATGGAGGTTCATAGCTTTATGGGTCTGGCCGTATATTATCAAAGATTCGTAGAAGGGTTCTCTAAGCTTGCTCGACCACGTACTCAGTTGTTGCAAAAGTGAGAGAAGTTTGTGTGGTCTGACGAGAGGCAGAAGAGTTTTGAAGAATTGAAGAAGAGGTTGACTACCGCTCCCGTCATAGCCTTACCGTGTGGTAATGAGGGCTTTTCATTTTATCGCGATGCCTCGGGCAAAGGACTCGGATGTGTACTCATGCAGCAAGGAAAGACGATTGCTTATGCTTCCCGTCAGTTAAAACCGTATGAGTTGAATTACCCTACACACGATCTAGAGTTGGCAGCGGTCGTGTTTGCGTTGAAGATTTGGCGTCACTATATGTATGGCTCTTCTTGTCAGATTTTCACCGATCACAAGAGATTGAAGTACATATTCACTCAGAAGGAGTTGAAGATGAGACAGAGAAGGTGGCTAGAACTGATCAAGGATTACGAACTCAAAATCCTTTATCAGCCGGGCAAGGCAAATGTGGTGGCAGATGCCTTGAGTCTGAAATTAGTATCACTTCGGGCACTTGAGTTACTCACGGTTCAGACAGAGCTCTAGCGAGAGCTGATGGAGTTAGGCATCGAGATTGTGTTATTAGGGAGCAGGGGACCGTTGTGCGCTTTGAGATTTCTTCATTGCTGGTCAACGATATCAAATCGAGACAATTAGAGGATCCGATGTTTATGCACCTCCGTGAGAATGTATTTAAAGGGAAAGCCCTGGGATTTGTGATTCTTGAGGATGGTGTGCTGAGATTACAAGGTCGGTTGTGTGTACTGAACGACATGGAATTAAAGAAGAGCATTATACAAGATGCTCATGCGTCACCTTACTTAGTTCATTCGGGCTCGAGTAAAATGTATAAATATTTGAGGAAGAACTTTTGGTGGAATGACATGAAGAATGAGGTAGTGCAGTTTGTGGGTAAGTGTTTGACGTGACAGCAAGTCAAAATCGAACATTAGCGACTGACTGGGTTGTTGAAACCACTTCCCGTTCCGAAATGGAAATGGGAGGACGTCTCTATGGACTTTGTCATGAATTTGCCAAGGACGAAGATGGGAATGAACATGGTATGGGTGATCGTGGATCGATTAAATAAGTTAGCACATTTTTTGGGCACCGAGGACACTTGGGGTCCAAAAAAATTGGCTCGTATATTTATTGCGTGGATTGTGAGGCTTCATGATATGCCGAAAACTATTATTTCGGACAGGGATGGCCGGTTTGTATCGCATTTCTGGCAAGCGGTACATAGGGCGTTGGGAACACGTTTGCGTTTGATCACTTCCTTCCACCCTCAGAACGATGGACAATCCAAACGTACCATTTAGACGTTCGAGGATATGTTATGTGTGTATGTGTGTTAGATTGGAGTAACGACTAGGAAGAACACTTGGCTTTGATCGAGTTCACTTACAATAATAGCTGGCACGCCTCTATCAAAATGGCACAGTATGAGGTGCTTTACGATCGACATTGTAGGTCACCAATATGCTTGAATGAGCCGTCCGAATTAGTTCGCACTGAGCCAAATCTTGTGCTGGAGACAAAAAGGAAAGTCGTGTTGATTCGAGAAAGATTGTTGACTTCCCAGAGTCGACAGAAGGTCTCTCCGTCGAAAGGAGTTCTCTATTTTGGGAAAAGGGGGACGCTCAGTCCAAGATATATTGGACCTTTTGAGATAGTAGAAAGAGTTGGCGAGTTGGCTTACCTTTTACCTCCGTCCTTGAGCCACGTTCATAGTGTTTTTCACGTTTCTCAGTTGCGGAAGTACGTTCGGGATCCTAGTCGCATTATCGATTTTGGCGAAGTGGAAATCCAGAAGGATGTCATGTATGAGGTTAGGCCACTGAGGATCTTGGAACTTAGGGATAAACATTTAAGGCACAAAACTGTCCTTTGGTTAATGTGCAACGTTCGAGACATGGTGTGGAGCAAGCGACATGGGAATTGGAGGAGAATATATGTACGAGATACCCCAAGCTTTTGTAGGTCACAAGTCATCAGGAATAAGTCTAGGGGGGGTGAATAGACTTATTCAACTTTTTTCCTGGAAGTCTAGTGAGTTTCTTCAGCTATAAAATATGCAACTAACAAAACTTAGCTACAGATGAGTAGTGCAGAAGGACAACTGGTAATACTGCAGATGACTTATATCATCTGCAGGTGACATATGTCAACTGTAAAGACTAGACAATGCGGAAGTCAGTTGACTATCTAATGGAGCAGTAAATATGAATGCAGCAGATAATTATGATGAATCCAGTAGAACACACAAGCACTTATAATGGTCTCCGAGGTGGGGTAATCCTCTAATAATCCCCTTCTCTCCAAACCAGTTGGAGATAAATTCATTATAATTGTGAACCAGGGATAAAGTTTACAATGAATTCACATAGTTACAATAGCTTCCAACCAGTGAAAATCTGTGCCGTTGTAACTCCCTCGACTGCGAAGAACCTCTTGGTCGAAAACCCGTGGATGCCTCAACTGTTAGGAGTATGCCCTCGAATGCCACTCAGAGGTTGTTGAGTGAGGGCATTGTACTTGTAATTATGTAAACCATTTATATAAGGCAAATGATTGTTTCTTTATTTACTGGTAGTTACTGGCATTCCTAACTCGTAAATAAACATATAGAAACTAGCCCGTGTATTTGAGAGCAAAACGTTCCACTCCTTATTGGATAAGGGGGTCGGCACTGGAAAGGTTTATAGCTCAAATACTTAATCGTTCGCAAGTCGATGAAACTTGACTGGGCGTTAAGTTTATGTAAAGACTTGTATGACGTGTTCTTTGACATGGAGAGTGCCTGTCGAACACTAATGGTTAGTGGGAGCACACGTTATAGGTATGCTAATTAGATTAGTATACTCGAACCGACTCACCCTCGATTCGTCACACGGATTTCACTCCGGGACAGTCAATGACGGAATCGAAAGGTTGTGATAGGTATTCGTGAACCTTAGACTTGAGGATTTAGTATGGATGTGCTTGTGACGTCAATATTTTCATTAGAGTAGTTCGACCCTGTAAACCGGAAGGCGGGGGTTAACCTCGACGTGCATCTTGACAGGCAAGTAGCAGGTCCTACTGAATACCAAGATAGAATTCTTTCTCCCATTAGTGAGCGGGTTATATGTCCTATGCGGTTATTGGCAGATGAGATCATAAGTATTTGGCCAAAGCATAGCAGCTAGTTGTATTAGATACACGACAGCTCGATGATCTCGATTTGCATTAATGCATGCATAGCGTCAAGTACAGATAGGGTTTGACTGACCGTGACCCTATAACTTGATCGGGACATTTGAAAGAAGGGTTTATACGTATACTGGTATTCACGACAGAATGGTTCTTGAATGATCCCAATCATTCGTTCTCAGTTAAGTCTGAGTGTAGGCCGCTAGGCTGGCTAGGTGGTGCTACTACTCTTTGGTTCCTCCCATTGCTGACTGAGACGGACCTACCGAGTCGCGCAATAGGATTGACAACGGAATGAATCAAGCTAATTTTCTCATTATGAATATTAGATATTTGATATCTAATAGGATATCTAATTTTCTCAGTTGGGATATTAGCCACACCCCTAATTTCCACCCACTTTCCTCTTGTCTTGTTGTTTTCATTTTATATGAAAAAGATGACTTTGTGGGGCTTAGATTCTCATAATAATGAGACGTATCATGTGAGTGGAAATAGAATAAAGAGAGGAAGACTTCTCACCTCATGTTACTTTGATTCCAACGTGAGCTTTGAGTGTAGAGAGAGAGAAAAGACTTCTCCAAGTCTTCTTCATCATCTTCCTCTTTATTCATCAAGTTCTTGATTTTTCTTGGAATAAAATTGAGAAATAAAAGAGAGATTGTGAGTTATACACTTAGAGTGTTATAATTTCATATTGGAAGCTTCATCACTTAGCTCTAGCCGTATCCTTGGAGGATAGCAAGGTGATTGTCGTTCCGGTTGTTTCTCCGGCGCGTGGCAAGTAGAGACGCGGTGCTTTCGGCGTTGGATCGTTCAAGAGCTTGGGGAATAGCTCAAGAGAAGGTTACCATTTAATCAACGGACTTCGAGGGTTAGTTTCTTACGACTCTTGCTTTTCGTTTATATATTCGTATATACGTAGCTCGATCGATCCTCGTAGGGATTCGGATCGAATTAATTTTCGTTTTACGCTTGGGCCGTTTTAGGCACCGAATCCCATCAGTGGTATCGGAGCGTAGGTCTTGCGATCGTATATACGATATTAGCATTTGGAATGCTCGATTAGATGGTGAATGATTTGGAATCGTTTTAGTCATAATCGTGGTATATGTTTTTACGTTCGTTGTAATTATATTTTTCGTAAGTTTATGTCTAAATATAAATCTTAATTTCTTGGAAAAATGATTTATATTGAAGATATGAATGTTGGAGAATATAGATATTGGATATCCGGTCGAAAAACTAGTCCCGAAATGCCGTTGGACGGTCCGGGAGGCGTCCGGAAGTCGGGAGCCGCGGCCCAGGGCTGGTGCAGCCGGCCTGGGCAGCCACTGTACTGTGGGCCGCGGCACAGTCTCCAGGGGCCGCGGCACAGGGCTGCTGGGCAGCCGGCCGGCAGCTGCCGAGCATGATCGGCCATGCCAGGCATGTCTGCTGGCATGCTGCCGGCAGTGACTCGGCCATGGCAGGCCAATTTCGCCCCGGCTCGATTTTTTCGTGTATTCTTGAAAATTAATCTCCCTCATGTTAAATTGGATTTAATATGATTAAAATGATTTATGGAATTTCATTTTATAAGGGAAATTTGATTAATTGGAATATTTATGGTCGACCGAATTATTTTGAACGTTATCATATTACCGATTGTGTGAATCGATTGGATCGGTTCGTATTGTTGATTGGATCAATGTATCTCTACGCTTTCTATTTATTTAGTATTTATGAGATGAATGCTTTTGAATGGGGATGTGGTTCGTGGACTTAGTTTTTGAATCGTTCGTTTTATTCGATTGTGTTGTAAAGGCCGTTTTGAGCCTATTTATTTTACTAGAAATGTTTGTATCTAGGATGCAATTTTTGATGTAAAATTTATATGTAATGACGAAGACCGGAGGAAGATCCATTTCGAGAAGACAAAGATTCAAGACGAAGACTTGTAATTAGATTACGGAGTTTTGTTTTCAGGCAGTCCATGAACCACATGTTGGTAGCAACTAGGTTGTGAATGGTTGTTTCATATTGTATGAATGCCACAAACGCGCTTAAACGATTAATGTGCAAAGTGTAACGTTAATCGCGATAATTCTCCCACAACAAATAATTAAGTTTATAAGGTTTCAAAGTTTTTTCCTTCCCTCCATCGAGTTTTCGGGAATTTGAAATCCAAACCGGATGTGCTATGCTTCCGAGTTATCGGGGTAGCCGTTCGGGGAGGACGGATAAATTACCGGAAGCGCATTGGATGCCTTCGGTTGGAGCAAATTTTATCCCTAGAAACCTGATAGGTTGCCGGATAAGATTCAATTGTGAAACTGATTTGCGTCGATGGTATAAACTTAACTTGTTCACGAACCATAGAAACCGTATAGCTTGAGGGGAGTGAACAAGGGGAAAAAGAAGATAGAATCATCCATTAGATGGGTTTGTGTTGGACACCACTTTATGAAAATTAATAGACCAGAAACCTGTTCGGTTGCCTTCTATTAAGATTTATAAAGAACTCGATCACCACTATGAAGTAGAGCGACGATACTTCCGGATTTCACATGGGAGTGTGTTATTCCGATAAAATAGTGGGAGCTGGGTAACAAGAATAGAAAAGACCTTAAATTCTATACTCAGAACATAATTGAATGAGTCACTAATTAATCTGTTATACTTAATGCAGACAAATCTCAATATGACAATGAATCCACTCGCAATTCTACTCGAAAAGAACACCTTAATGGGACCTAACTTTGTGGATTGGCTCCGCAATCTGATGATTGTCCTTAGTATAGAGGCACTGGGATACGTCTTAGAGACGGACATTCCGGCGCCTCCTATGCGGACTCGAGCCAATCAGGAAGAGATTGAAAACCACGAAAAGTGGGTTAAGGATGACGTGAAAGTCCGTGCTTATATGATGGCTTCCATGTCTAATGAGCTTCAGAGAGCTCATGAGAAAATGACTTCTGCTAGGCAGATTCTATCTCACTTAACCGAGCTTTATGGTGAGCACGTGAGCTGCTAGATATGAGATATCCAAGCAACTGTTCGGTGCAAGGATGAAGGAAGGTGAGAAGGTTGGGGAACACGTCTTCAAAATGATATCCATGATCGAGAGATTGGAGGCTCTTGATTTTAAAATGGATACTTCTCTCCAAACCGACCTTATCCTACAGTCTCTCCCTGATTCCTTCTCACAGTTTGTTATGAACATCAACTGCAATGAGATTGCATGTAACTTAGCTGGGCTAATGAACAAACTGGTGACCGCTCGGTCTCGGATGAAGACCGCGGATGAAGGAGTGCACTTGTGATTTCTTCCGGACTTGAAGTCTAAGAATAAGAAGAAAAAGACCAAGAAGCGGTGGACCACAAGCTAAGGACCTTAAGGGAAAGGGCAAGGCCCCGATGGTTCCAAAGAACAAGAAGAAGAAGGATACTTGTCTCAAGTGCGGTGGTGGGCCCTTTGGGCTAGAGACTGTCCGATTCTTCATGGCACTTGGTCTGAGAACTTTTAGTTTTGGAAACAAATTGTTAACTCTTGTATTTTCTACTTCTGAATCTTGGATTAAGTGCTAGTTCTCATATTTGTACCGTGAATCGGGATCTGGAACAAAGTAGGAAGCTTGGAGCCGGAGAAGTTATGATCACGGTTGGAAGCGGGCATAGTGTCGAGGCGACCGACATAGGATCACTTCTTTTGGGTTTAGAATCCGGCTTTGTTTTGACTTTAGAAGATGTACTTGTTTTGCCCACGGGGCACAACAACAGTAGATCCATGCCGGTCAGGGACCGAAAAGGCTTTTCATTTTTCATTGGTGATGGTTCCTGCTAAATTTATTTTAGACATAAACTAGTGGGGACTGCTCCATTGTTGAATGGATTGTATCATCTAAATCTCGGCAACAAAGTAGGCGTGAATACTATAACTAGAAAACGCGGTAGGGATGAAACCAATCGGGTTTTGAAATGGCATCTTAGACTTGGTCATGTTGGTCGACAAGGTTTACAAGATGGAAAAGATGGACTTATGGGTCCATTGGGATCGGATCCCTTCCTACTTGTGAATCTTGCCTTAAAGGCAAAATGAATAAGTCCCCTTCACAGGACATTTCAAAGAGCCGATAACCGGGATTAATCCATACCGATGTATGTGGTGCTTTGGAAGCAAGACGTGATGGATATCAATATTTCATTACGTTTACGAGATGATCATACTAGGTATGGTTATGTATACTTAATGAAACATAAATCCGAGGCTTTTGAGAAATTCCAGAATTCAAGGCCCTAGTCGAGAAACAAACCGGTAATCATATCAAAGCACTTCGGTCGGACCGAGGTGGCGAGTATATGAGTACGGAGTTTGACGAGTTCCTTAAGGAACATGGAATAGTTTCACAACTAACACCTCCAGTACTCCTCGGTTAAATGGTGTGTCGGAAAGAAGGAACCGACCTGTTGAACATGGTCCGTTCCATGCCGGGCTATCTTGACTTGCCGATTTACTTGTGGGGGTATGCACTGATCGCCGCGTATATCTTGAGCAGATGTCCTTCTAAATCCGTTTCCTAAAACTCCACATGAGATGTGGGAAGGAAGGAAACCAAGTCTTAATCATATTAGGATTTGGGGATGTCCCGCTTATGTCAAGAAGACTAAGGTGGAAAAGTTGGAAGCTAGGTGCGAAGGGACGTTTCATTGGATTCACGTCCTGGGACGATGGGATATCTATTCTACATGCCCGAAGATCGAAGGATCATTGTTGCTTTACAAGCACACTTCTGGAAGATGAGTTCATTCAGAAGGCGGAGCAGTAGAAGTATTTCTTTAGAAGAATACAATGAAACTCCTCGAGAGACACCTATGCAAGAAACTGAACCGAACTTTCTGAAACACAAGTACAACCACCTCGTAGGTCTAGTAGGGTGTCTCATTTACCTGAGAGGTATGGGCTTGTGCACTTGGAGGAGCTGGGTCTCCATGAGGTTCCAAGTGATAGCCAAGAGACCGACCCAACAACCTATGACCAAGCGATGGTGGATGTAGACTCCGCGAAATGGCGTGAAGCTATGGAAGCTGAGATAGACTCGATGCATGTCAATCAGGTCTGGACTCTAGTAGACCGCCCCAAGGGCATAGTGCCCATTGGGAATAAGTGGATCTACAAGAGAAAGACTGATGGTGATGGCAAGGTTGACGCCTATAAGGCCAGGCTTGTGGCAAAGGGTTATACCCAAAAGGAAGGGATCGATTACCACGATACCTTCTCGCCCGTAGCCATGATCAAGTCTATTCGCATGATGCTTGCTATAGCGGCTACCACGATTATGAGATATGGCAAATGGACGTAAAGACGGCTTTCCTTAATGGATTCCTCGAGGAGGAAATCTATATGGAGCAGCCTAAAGGCTTTGTGTCCGAAGTCGATATTCAGAAAGTGTACAAGCTTCAGCGTTCTATTTATGGACTGAAGCAAGCGTCGCGTAGTTGGAACCTTCGTTTTGACGAGGCGGTCAAAGAGTTTGACTTCGTGCAAAATGAAGAGGAACCTTGTGTATACAAGAAGGTTAGTGGGAGCAAGATCGCATTCTTAGTACTATATGTAGATGACATTCTACTAATAGGAAATGATGTGGGAATGCTCGCCTGTGAAAGCTTGGCTTTCGAGTAATTTCTCCATGAAAGACTTGGGAGAAGCAACCTATATTCTTGGAATTCGACTCTACCGGGATAGAGCGAAGAGAACAATAGGCCTTTCCCAAGCCCTCTATATAGATAAGATCTTAAAGCGATTTAAGATGGATGATTCTAAAAGAGGTTTCCTACCGATGCAACATGGAATAAAACTCACCTTGAAGATGTGTCCTCAAAGTGAGGAACAACGAAAGGAAATGAGTAATATACCATATGCTTCGGCCGTGGGTAGCCTTATGTATGCTATGTTGTGTACAAGACCTGACATCGCGCATGCTGTAAGCGTGGTGAGTAGGTTTCAGGCAAACCCAGGTAGGGAACATTGGACTGCCGTAAAGAACGTTCTCAAGTACTTAAGAAGGACTAGAGATATGGTTCTGATGTATGGCGGTGGAGAATTGGATGTGGTGGGATTCACTGATTCGGACTTCCAAGGACTGAAGGACGACTCGATGTCCACTTCTGGCTACATATTTACTCTTAATGGAGGAGCAGTATCTTGGCGTAGTGCCAAGCAAAGCGCGATCGCGATTCCACTGTCAGCCGAGTATCAAGCGGCCTCGGAGGCTTCCAAGGAAGGGTTCGGATTAAGAAGTTTCTAGGAGAACTTCAAATGATACCATGTCCGAGCCGCCTGTCTACTGCATCGCGACAACGACGGAGTCAGAAGATGTGCCAAGGAGCCGAGGTTTCACAACAAAGACCAAACATATTGAGAGGAAGTATCATCTCGTAAGAGAATTTGTTCGCAAGGGATACATTGTCCGCATAGAGTAGACTCGGCCGACAACGTCGCCGATCCACCGACTAAGCCACTATCTCGGACTAGCTTGGAGCGTCATCCGAGAACATGGTTATTAGATACCATAGTGTGTGGCATTGAGTGCAAGTGGGAGATTGTTAGGAGTATGCCCTCGAATGCCACTCAGAGGTTGTTGAGTGAGGGCATTGTACTTGTAATTATGTAAACCATTTATATAAGGCAAATGATTGTTTCTTTATTTACCGGTAGTTCCGCATTCCTAACTCGTAAATAAACATATAGAAACTAGTCCGTGTATTTGAGAGCAAACGTTCCACTCCTTATTGGATAAGGGGTCGGCCTCAAAAGGTTTATAGCTCAAATACTTAATCGTCATAAGTCGATGAAACTTGGTAGGCGTTAAGTTTATGTAAAGACTTGTATGACGTGTTCTTTGACATGGAGAGTGCACATCGAACACTAATGGTTAGTGGGAGCACACGTTATAGGTATGCTAATTAGATTAGTATACTCGAACCGACTCACCTCGATTCGTCACACGGATTTCACTCGGATACCAATGACGGAATCGAAAGGTTGTGATAGGTATTCGTGAACCTTCGACTTGAGGATTTAGTAGGGATGTGCTTGTGACGTCAAGATTTTTATTAGAGTAGTTCGACCTCGTAAACCTAAGGCGGGGTTAACCTCGACGTGCATCTTGACGGCAAGTAGCAGTCCCATCAATACCAAGATAGAATTCTTTCTCCCATTAGTGAGCGGGTTATATGTCCTATGCGGTTATCGCGATGAGATCATAAGTCTTTGGCCAAAGCATTGGAGCTAGTTGTATTAGATACACGGCATACCGATGATCTCGATTTGCATTAATGCATGCATAGCGTCAAGTACATATAGGGTTTGATCGACCGTGACCCTATAACTTGATCGGGACATTTGAAAGAAGGGTTTATACGTATACCGGTATTCACGAGAATGGTTCTTGAATGATCCCAATCATTCGTTCTCTGGGTACAGTGTAGGCCGCCAGCCGGCTAGGTGGTGCTACTACTTGGTTCCTCCCATTGCCGATCGAGACGGACCTACCGAGTCGCGCAATAGGATTGACAACGGAATGAATCAAGCTAATTCTCTCATTATGAATATTAGATATTTGATATCTAATTTGGGACATCGGATGTTTAAATCGATTTATCGGATAAATTGATTTACGGCTTAATGGATTAAATATATCACCGGGTGATTAATTTAATTCATGAATATAATTATTTCTTGGAGAAATTAATTATGTTATTTTGTATTTGATATGTTTAATTAATTGGATTAATTAATCGATACAAATACATCGTAACGGAATCGTAGTTTATCCATTTGGACTCACGGAGTCCGAAACGAACCGAACTCATCCGTTTCGCATGGTATCCACCCCTAATTTCCACCCACTTTCCTCTTGTCTTGTTGTTTTCATTTTATATGAAAAAGATGACTTTGTGGGGCTTAGATTCTCATAATAATGAGATGTATCATGTGAGTGGAAATAGAATAAAGAGAGGAAGACTTCTCACCTCATGTTACTTTGATTCCAACGTGAGCTTTGAGTGTAGAGAGAGAGAAAAGACTTCTCCAAGTCTTCTTCATCATCTTCCTCTTTATTCATCAAGTTCTTGATTTTTCTTGGAAGAAAATTGAGAAATAAAAGAGAGATTGTGAGTTATACACTTAGAGTGTTATAATTTCATATTGGAAGCTTCATCACTTAGCTCTAGCCGTATCCTCGGAGGATAGCAAGGTGATTGTCGTTCCGGTTGTTTCTCCGGCGCGTGGCAAGTAGAGACGCGGTGCTTTCGGCGTTGGATCGTTCAAGAGCTTGGGGAATAGCTCAAGAGAAGGTTACCATTTAATCAACGGACTTCGAGGGTTAGTTTCTTACGACTCTTGCTTTTCGTTTATATATTCGTATATACGTAGCTCGATCGATCCTCGTAGGGATTCGGATCGAATTAATTTTCGTTTTACCGCTTCTGCTGGGCCTTCGTTTTAGGCACCGAATCCCATCATCAACAACTCTCGAGTTGTCTATCACCTTTCAATCAAGAACCTATGGATGCTTATCAGTCTCGAAACTTCTGAAAACCTCGTTCACAGAAGTACCCCGTACTCAGCTTTTTAAGACAAGAGTGTTTATCTTCTCTAACTTCAAGAGCTTCTCAGAATATGATCTTTGAAACTTTGCTCTTCACAATGCTATAGATCTCTTGATAGATTTAATTGCTTTGATTGCTTGTAAGTATAGTTCGCATCTTACTTTGCTCAATTCATATCTTCAGATATTTATAGTACGATTCTTTGAGCTTCCTTCATAGTTGTTGCATCACTGTAACAAATCGATCCGTTGGGGAGTGGACTTCTTTGTTTATCTTATCATTCCATTGCACGACATGATTCCCTTTTCAATTCCAACCATTTGCAAGAATTCTTTTGGTCACGCCGCTTTTCTTGATTTGTATATTCAAAAGTCTTCAGTACGCGGATCTCAAGGAATATTTTATTCCTAACTTTCCGGGAATCTTTCCAGTTTACATCCTCACATCTGCATGTGTATTTCCGTTATTGTTGACTTTTGAACGCTTACTGACGTGGACTGAGTCTTTTAAATTTGGCTCATATCTTGTCTGAGAAATCATCTCATATATCTTGGTCAAACCTGCCTGATGTGCGGTCGACCTTATCTGATATAAAACTGCTCTGATATAACGTGGTAGAAGTTCTCTGAGATAAAGTTCCCTAATGTGCGGCCAACAGTTGCTTGGCAATTGTTTCCTCGACAAGTCTTCTGATCAGGTCAGTCATTGCAGGTGAGAGTTGGACTTCAGCTACTATCTGAGGAGTATTTTTACTGAGTCTTCTTGAACAGTTGACCTCTTGGCAGTTGACTTTTCCGAAGGTAAGCTTCTAGCAATTGCTTCCTAATTTGATGGGGTCTGATCAGGGGTGCCTGACCTATCCTCCTCTGTGGGATGATGTGATCTAGATGCTTGATCAGATGCATCACCCTCATCATCCCTCCTTTCCTCATCTTTCTTTTCTTCATCTTTTTCTTCCTCTTTTTCTTATTTTTCTTCTTTTTTCTCTTTTTCTTTTTTCCTTCTCTTCCTCTTATTTCTCCTTACCATCTTCCTTTTTTTTGTCAACTCCATCAACTTCTTCTTTTTCAACTTCTTTTTCTTCTTCTTTTTCTTTTTCAAATACTTCAGGTATTTTTTCAACTTCGGCCTCTTCTCCAACTTCTGCCTCTTCTTCAACTTCTGCCACTTCTTCAACTTCTACAATATTTTCAACTCCATAATTTTCTTCAGCTTTCTCTTTTTCAACTACTTCTTCTTCAATTTCAACAATGGTAGTCATTTTATTTTCTCTCATGTCTCCTTCCTCCTTCCTTCCTTCATTATGACCTTTAAAAATTTTCTTCTGTAGTACATCCTTCATTACTTGCAGGATGAATTTGTACATGTTTTGTTAGAAGTGGGAGATGAACCAATTCTCCTCAAGTAAGATCTGCACATCAGTCTATTGACAAAAGTACATAACAAACTGTTCCATAGCAATAAGATGTTCCCAAGTACTTCTCTCTACAAATTCTTTTAGTTGAGAGAAGGAATATATTTTGAATTCTCTCCATTCCTCATACATGTTGATAAAGGATTAATTTAAAACTTCCTTTCTTACCAACTGAAGTTGAGGTGTGGTTAGTCCCAAGGGGTTGATCGTCCTCAAGTTGAAAGTGTAGTCTGCAGTAGGTATTTGAATTATCTACTCTGCCTCTTCTTCCTCTATCATGCTTGGAAGAGTCAGGAGTGGAATTACTTCAGCCATCATCTCTGTCTGATATGGCTAAGCTGGCTGATCTTCAGCAGGAGTAGGTGTAGGAGATATGATGATCTGTATCTAAGCTGATGATTCTTCGACTGGTGCAAGTGCAGGTGATCTCTGCACTTCTTCTTCGCCTTGTGATGGGTGGTCCACCAAGCCTATCTGCCTCTTGGGGGACTTATCTGTGATATGGACAACCTCATATGTTGCAGGTAATTTCCTCTTTAATAGCTCAAACAGGGGAAGGTTGTCATTGTCGGAGTCATCTGCAGGTAACTGCGCAACTGCAGGTGACTTCTCAACTGCAGGTAACTTTTAAATTTCAGGTGCAGAAAGGGTTGAGGTTATCTCCTCTGCAGGTATCTCAGAGGGTTTTTGGTCGGCTGCATCGGAGCGAACTTCGTCTGAGTCCAAAGGCGCTCTGTAGGGAGAAGTTCCACTTGTCATCTCCCTCAAAATCGTAGCTGCTTTTCTTTCTTCTCGCAACTTTATCAAAGTTTCTTGGTCTAGGTGACCAAGTCTCTTGCTTCCGTGGAAGGTGTCTGCAGCTCTTTTTGCGTTCCCGAAGAACTCCAAGATCCAAGTGATTTGGGTTCCATAAGCTAGTTTCTACTTGAATTTCTTCTCCTCTTCATTCCAGCTAACTTTTTTCACTTCTCGTAATAACTGCCTGTAGGTGTAGTCAGGCCAGTTAATCCTTTGCTGCTGAATAAGATCTCCCATCACTGTGAATTTCGCATATGATAACTGATTATAGCTGATAGCCATGCCCATGACAATTTTGTTTGTGATGTCAAGGACATATTTGTAATCCTTTTTTAGGTTGCCTCTTTTCGTCGTAAGCTTGACTTTATTTGGCTATTCTGGTAATTTGATTTCATACCAGATTTCAGTGGCGCTTTGCTTTAGGGCTTCAAGTGCAATGCCCCTGTTCTCCATTTTGAAAGTGTCAGCAATGGTTTGCGGAGTGATAATGACTTCTTCTTCAAATACAGAACTTATGATACAACGTTCAGTGACTCGTGCTTCCTTGAAGAACCAAATGATGGCTTTCTTGAATAATTGCTTTGGGTTGATGTCAAGAAAATGGTACATACCAGTCTTATTCATCATTCAGATAACATGTCTCATTTCGTCAGTGTCCGCCATGTTCGCCTCTATTAATCCTTCGAAATCAACTACGATGCAGAATATAACCTACTCCTTCACCATTTTAAGGTTAACTGCTTCGAAGTATTGGGTGGAATCCATTTCTGCAGAAAAATAAAGGTGTTGAGTTGAGTGCAGTGAATATTCAGAAGTTTTTCTGCTTTTGAAAACTAGGGTTCTTAGAGCTTGAAGACGGTAAAGATTTGTGAAATGATTTCTGCCATCTTAAATAGCTATTCTAAGAGACGTTTGGATTTAATAATTAAAATAAGAAATGGCGGTCGGAATTTTCATAAATTGATGGTTGGAATTTATTCGACGTCACGGAGGTAGATGTGGAAGTAGTGTGGTCGTGTATTATTAGAAGACTTAGATGGTTGACTCTTTGACTCTTTGTCTGCTCTGCATCAGGTAAGTTATATCGCCAGTGGTTGATGTCAGCTAACTTTTCCTTGTCTGGTATGATCAGGTTGCTTTCTCGCCTGGTCTCCGCATCAGGTAGCTTTTCCTCGTTTGGTCTGATCAGGTGACTTTTTCTCGTCTAGTCTTCACGTCAGGTAGATTTTTCTTTGCTGGTTCAGATGACTTTTTCTCCAGCTTCAGGTCTGGTGACTTTTCTCGTTTGTACTAGATTCCCAATCTAGTAGTCCAAGTTCCCTACTTAGATCAAGAAACCTTTCTTCTGGTAAGGGCTTAGTGAATATGTCAGCAATTTGATATTCTGTGCTGAATCTTTCCACTCTTATTCTCTTGTTAAGCACATGATCTCTGATGAAATGATGTTTGACATCTATATGCTTTGTTCTTGAGTGCAATACTGGATTGTTTGTTATTGCAATTGCACTATTGTTGTCACACCAGATAGGAACTTCATTTGCAATGATGTTGTAATCCCTTAGTTGTTGTCTGATCCATAAGATTTGAGCACAACAGCTACCTGCAACTAAGTATTCTGACTCGATTATGGATATTGAGTTAGATACTTGCTTCTTGCTGAACCATGAAATAAGTCCGGTTCCTAGGAATTGACATGTTCCACTATGCTTTTCCTGTCAATCTTACATCCTGCAAAATCTGCATCTGAATATCCTGAGAGTTCAAAGTTGTCATCCTTGGGATACCATAATCCAACATTGATTGTGGATTTAAGATATCTGATTATCCTCTTAGCTGCTTCCTTGTGAGACTTCTTCGGCTTGGATTGGAATCTGACACACACTCCTACTGTATATGAAATATCTAGTCTGCTTGCAGTGAGGTATAAAGTGATCCAATTAGTCATCCGTAGTGTGTTGGATCCACTGGAATGCCTCCTTCATCTGCATCAAGGTGTAGGGATGTGCTCATGGGAACTCTTAGTGGTTTGGCTGAGTCCATTCTAAATCTTTTGATTAAATTGTATACTTGGCTTGGTTGATGAAGATTCCATTGTCAACTTGTTTGACTTGAAAACCAAGAAAGAAATTTAGCTTTCCCATCATACTCATATCAAATTCTCCTTGTATGAGAGTGGAGAATTTTTCACATATCTTAGGGTTGGTTGTGCCAAATATGATATCATCCACATATATTTGAACAAGTAATATGTGGTCTTCATGTTCAATTCTGAATAGGGTCTTGTCCACCCTTCCTTTGTTGAATCCGTTCTTCTCCAGAAATACTGATAATGTTTCATACCATGCTCTTGGTGCCTGTTTGAGTCCATATAGAGCCTTCAGAAGCTTGTATACTTTCTCTCCTTTGACAAATCCAGGGGTTGCTCCACATTGACTTCTTCTTCTAGTACTCCATTGAGAAATGCACTTTTTACGTCCATTTGATAGACTTCAAAATCCTTGAATGCTGCATATGCAAGGAATAGTCTGATAGCTTCTAATCTGGCTACATGTGCATATATTTCATCAAAATCTATTCCTTCACATTGAGCATATCCTTTTGCAACTAGTCTGGCTTTATTCCTAACAACAGCTCCATCTTCATCACATTTGTTTTTATACACCTATTTGGTGCCTATGACTTTCTTATGATCGGGTCTGTATGTTAGTTCCCAGACATTGTTTTTCTCCATTTGGTTGAGATCTTCTTGCATTGCAATTATCCATGAGTGGTCCTCCAGTGCTTGATCTGTTGTCTTCGGTTGCATTTGAGACATGAAGCATGAGAACATAGCCATTCCGGCTGGTTCTGTAGATTGTCTAGTTCTGACACCATCAGTTAGGTTTCTAATGATTTGTTGAATGGGATTAGCTCTGAGCCATTTGGGGATATCTTCTTCAGGGTTTGTTCCCCCTATTGAGATGCTTTGATGAACTTCGTCTCTCTCTGCATCATGTTGGTTCGGATCTTCTTGAACTGCATCTGGATTAGCTACGGTCTTGTCATCTGCAGATGGGAATCTTGTCTGCTCAGCAGGTGTGTCTTTATCAGCTGCAGTTGAATCAGCTAGGTTTTGTGATCCTATCTGATCTGCAGTTAAGTCTTCAGACTGCTCTGCAGGTGATTCCATCATTCCTGTGTCATGAATGATAACTTCTTCTAGGGTGGTGGATTTGAGCTTTTCCTCAATTGATTCCACCTGTTTCCTGTACTCAACAGTGGACTCATTAAACACAACATGAGATGTTTCTTCTAATGTTATTTTATTAAATACTCTGTATGCCTTGCTATTGGGATTCGGTACCTATATCAAAGGCCCAGCGGAAGTGGTAAAACAAAAATTAATTCAATCTGAATCCCTACGAGGATCGATCGAGCTACGTATATATGGATATTAAAATGAAATACAAGAGATATAAGAAACTCACCCTTGTAGTCCGTTGATTAAATGGATTCCTTCTCTTGAGCTATTCCCCAAGCTTGAAATGAATTCCCTATGATCCAATGCGCTCCAAGCACTTGAATGATCCAACGCCGAAAAGACAATGTCTCCACTTGTCACGCGCCGGAGAAATGACCGAAATGACTAAACCTCGTTATCCTCCAAGGATATGGCTAGAACAGGGTTGTAGAAGCTTTGCAAAAAAAAGATTAGAACACTCTAAGTGTTTAATCTATAATCTCTCTATCTCACAAAATTTCCTCCAAGAAAACTTATGAATGTATATGAAGATGATGATGAATAGTATGAAGCCTTGGAAAAAACTTTTCCTCTCTCCTTTTTCTTGCCTAAACCGTGAGTTCAAGTTGGTGCAAAGGAGATATGTTCTCATTTTATTCTCCATCAAATCCCCTCAAAATCACTTACCTTATGACAAAATCACCCAAGGTGATATTTTGTCCCCTTGACAAAACATAAGTCATCCACCAACATATGGAGACTATGACCAAAGGAAAAGGGAAGGAAACGGGGTGACCAGCTAGAAGGAGCCGTGCGAGTTCGGTCCGTTTCAGACTCTCGTGAGTCCAAACAGATACACTCCAATTCCGTTCCAATGTATTTATATCGATTAATTAATCCAGTTCATTAATCATATCAAATACATAATAACATAATTAATTTCTCCATGAAATAATTATATTCATGAATTAAATTAATCACCCAGTAATATATTTAATTCATTTGGCCGTAAATCAATTTATTCAATAAATCGATTCAGACATCCAAAGTCCCAAATTAGATATCCAATATCTAATATTCATAATGAGATAATAAGGTTGATTCATTCCGTCGTCAATCCTATTGTGCGACTCGGTAGGTCCGTCTCAGTCAGCAATGGTAGGAACCAAATAGCAGTAGCACCACCTAGCCAGTGTTGGCGGCCTACACTGTACCCCAACTAAGAACGAATGATGGGATCATTCAAGAACCATTCTGTCGTGAATACCAGTATACGTATAAACCCTTCTTTCAAATGTCCCGATCAAGATATAGGGTCACGGTCAGTCAAACCCTATCTGTACTTGACGCTATGCATGCTTTAATGCAAATAGAGATCATTGAGCTCTCGTGTATCTAATACAGCTAGCTGCTATGCTTTGGCCAAAGACTTATGATCTCATCTGCCAATAACCGCATTGGACATATAACCCGCTCACTAACGGGAGAAATAATTTTATCTTGGTATTCAGTAGGACCTTCTACTTGCCCGTCAAGATGCACATCGAGGTTGACGCCCGCATTCTGGTTTACAGAGTCGAACTACTCTAATGAAAATCTCGACGTCACAAGCACATCCCTACTAAATCTTAAAGTCGAAGGTTCACGAATACCTATCACAACCTTTCGATTCCATCATTGACTGTCCCAGAGTGAAATCCTTGTGACGAATCGAGGGTGAGTCGATTCAAGTATGCTAATCCAATTAGCATACCTATAACGTGTGCTCCCACAAACCATTAGTGTTCGACACGCACTCTCTATGTCAAAGAACACGTCATACAAGTCTTTAGATAAACTTAACGCCCAGTCAAGTTTCATCAACTTGCGAAGGATTAAGTATTTGAGCTAGAAACCTTTCCAGTGCCTACCTTTTTATCCAATAAGGAGTGGAATATTTTGCTCTCAAATACACGGACTAGTTTCTATATGTATATTTACGAGTTAGGATTGCCAGTAACTACCAGTAAATAAAGAAACATTCATTTGCCTTATAATAATGATTTATATAATTACAAGTACAATGCCCTCACTCAACATCCCCTGAGTGGCATTCGAGGGCATACTCCTAACAATCTCTCACTTGCACTCATTGCTACACACTATGGTATCTAATACCCATGTTCTCCAGATGATGCTCCAAGCTAGTCTGAGAAAGTGGCTTGGTCAGTGGATCAGCGACGTTGTCGGCCGAGTCTGCTCTGTTCCGCACAATGTATCTCTTGCGAACAAATTCTCTTACGAGATGATACTTCCTCTCAATGTGTTTGGTGCTGTTGTGAAACCTTGGCTCCTTGGCCTGTGCTACAGCTCTGTCGTTGTCGCAGTACAGCGGAACAGGCAACTCAGCACATGGTATCACTTGAAGTTCTCCCAGAAACTTCTTAATCCAAAACCCTTCCTTGGAAGCCTCCGGGGCTGCTTGATACTCATCCTGATAGGTGGAATCAGCAGTCGCGCTTTGTGTGGCGCTACGCCAAGATACTGCTCCTCCATTAAGATTAAATATGTAGCCAGAAGTAGACATCGAGTCATCTTTCTGTCCTTGGAAGTCCGAATCAGTGAATCCCACCACATCCAATTCTCCACCACCATACATAAGAACCATATATCTAGTCTTTCTTAAGTACTTGAGAACGTTATTTACGGCAGTCCAATGTTCCCTACCTGGGTTTGCCTGAAACCTACTTACCACGCTCATAGCATGCGCAATATCAGGTCTCGTACACAACATAGCATACATCAGGCTACCCACAACCGAAGCATATGATATATTACTCATTTCCTTTTGTTGTTCCTCACTTTGAGGACACATCTTCGAGGTGAGTTTTATTCCATGTCGCATAGGAAGGAACCCTCTTTTAGAATCATCCATCTTAAATTGCTGTAAAATTTTATCTATATATAGGGCTTGGGAAAGACCTATTGTTCTCTTCCCTCTATCCCGGTAGAGCCGAATACCAAGAATATAGGTTGCTTCTCCCAAGTCTTTCATGGAGAAATTACTTGAAAGACAAGCTTTCACAGAACTAAGCATTCCCACATTATTTCCTATTAGTAGAATGTAATCTACATATAGTACTAAGAATGTGATCTTGCTCCCACTAACCCTCTTGTATACACAAGGTTCCTCTTCATTTTGTACGAAGTCAAACTCTTTGATCGCCTCGTCAAAATGAAGGTTCCAACTATGCGACGCTTGCTTCAGTCCATAAATGGAATGCTGAAGCTTGCACACTTTCTGAATATTAACATCGGACACAAAGCCTTTAGGCTGCTCCATATAGATTTCCTCCTCGAGGAATCCATTAAGGAAAGCCGTCTTTACGCCCATTTGCCCTATCTCATAATCGTGGTAGGCAGCTATAGCGAGCATCACGCGAATAGACTCGATCATAGCTACGGGCGAGTAGGTATCGTGGTAATCGATCCCTTTCTTCTGGGTATAACCCTTTGCCCCAAGCCTGGCCTTATAGGCATCAACCTTGCCATCTCCATCAATCTTTCTCTTGTAGATCAACTTGTTCCCAATAGACACTATGCCCTCGGGGCGGTCTACTAGAGTCTAGACCTAATTGACATGCATCGAGTCTATCTCAGCTTCCATAGCTTTACGCCATATCGTGGAGTCTACATCCACCATCTTTTAGTCATAGGTCGATGGGTCGGTCTCCTTGCTATCACCTGGAACCTCATGGAGACCCAGCTCCTCCAAGTGAACAAGCCCATACCTCTCAGGTAAATGAGACACCCTACTACACCTACGAGGTGGTTGTACTTGTGTTTCAGAAGGTTCGGTTCCAGTTTCTTGCACATCCCCAAATCCTAATATGATTAAGACTTAGTTTCCTACCCTCCCACATCTCATGTGGAGTTTTAGGAATAGATTTGGAAGGACATTTGTTCAAGATGTAAGCCGTAGTCAGGAGTGCATACCCCCATAGGTAAATCGGTAAGTCAGTATAGCCCAGCATGGAACGGACCAGGTTCAACAAGGTTCGGTTCCTTCCTTCTAACACACCATTTCACTGAGGAGTACCTAGAGGTGTTAGTTGTGATACTATTCCATGATCCTTCAGGAACTCATCAAACTCCGTACTCATATACTCGCCACCTTGGTCCGACCTAGTATGATCATATGTAAACATAATGAAGTACTGATATCCATCAGATGCTGCTTCCAAAGCACCACATACGTCGTATGGATTAATCCCAGTTTATCAGCGGCTCTTTCAGAAGTCCCTGTGAAGGGGGACTTAGCTATTTTGCCTTTAAGGCAAGATTCACAAGTAGGAAAGGGATTCGATCCCAATGGACCCATAAGTCCATCTTTTTCCATTTTGTAAACCATAGTATGACCAACATGACCAAGTCTAAGATGCCATTTCAAAACTTGATTGGTTTCATCCCTACCGCACTTCCTAGTCATAGTATTCACAGCGAATTTGTTGCTGAGGTTTAGATGATACAATCTATTTAACAATGTAGCAGTGCCCACTAGTTTATTTCTGAAATAAATTTTGCAGGAACCATCACCAATGAAAAATGAAAAGCCTTTTAGGTGCATGACTGTTACGAAATTTGGTGAACGCAAGTGCACGTTGTCGTAAGCAAGTAATAAAGTGATAAGTAAGTTATCGTTTCCTCGAGGACTGACTCACTAATTACCAATTTATGCGTATTCTAATTTTATTTGAACTATCAAAATTGGAGGTGCAAGTAATATTAAAGAAAATTAATAAAAGAATGAACTAAGAATAAATAATAAAATCGATTGTTCGAAGAAAGAAGATCAAATAGGCAAATAATCTAGGATTAAGAATCCACCTCATTTTATCCGAATTACTATTGATTTATATGAATTAAGTGATTTCCCAATTTATTGAAGATGAAGATTGCTAAAATACTCTACTGCCTCTCCCGAGGTCAGTAGAATTTTCTAAGGCGAATAAAACACTCTATTCCTAGGTGAATTAATTCGACAAAAGGCGAAAAGTACGAAATCTGCAGACAGGCCACGTAATTCCTATGAGTATATTCCTATCTCACAAAATGAAACGTTTGTCACCAATTTTTCCTACCAACTCTCCTCTCCCGATTCGAGTTGCGTAATCAAAACAAATCAATCATAGGCCACATAATTGATAGTAATTAAAACAATTGGGGAAAACTCGAGCAGAAAGGGAAATATATCTTAGTAATGCAAAATCAAAAGTTAATTCGTCAAAACCTCGGTTTCATCAAAATCCTAGAATAGGGTTCTATCCCGACATACTAGAAAATAATACACAGAGAATTTAAGAAAGCATAAAAGAAATCAAACACAGTTGAAGAACTTGAATTCCTCCGTTCTCTAGCTCCTGCTCTCTGCTTGATCGGTGTTTTTCTCCTTCTCTTCGATCCCTTTTTTCAGACCTTCAATCCCTATTTATAACCTTCATTAGTCTACGAAACGCATCCGGGAATTAGGTCGAGAATAGGCTCCAAAAACGGCCGAGAAACGCGGCTAAAACAAAAATCCTGCCTCGCGGGCCGCGGCTCGGCATTAGTGTGCCGCGGCCCTCAGTGTCCAGCGCCATATGCCTGGGCGGTATTTTTCACACGGGACGCGACTCAGCTTAAGTGTGCCGCGGCCCCCAGTACAGTTAGTACCGCGCCTGTTGTGCCGCGGCTTGGCCTTGGTGTGCCGCTGCCCCTGACCAAAAAATGTCGTTTTCGCCCATTTTTCGTCGTTTAGGCTTCCGGACTCCAATTTCCTTCAAAACATATAAAGATAGTGCATTAAAAGCTCACTTATTCAGATTTAGACTTAAAATGGATATAAAATAATGAGAAATAAGCGCATAAAAATACATCTAACAAATACCCCCAAACTTAAGCCTTTGCTTGTCCTCAAGCAAACATTAATTTCAGATGAGATGACAAGTATCGTGGGTAACCGTGCAATATCCACAGTGTTCACCTGATTAATACTCCCCTGAAAATCTCAAATAAAAATACACGTATCATTTTAGTGACTCACATCACGGATAAGGATTCCACAAAGCAATCATTTTTAGTGCTGAACTATCGGTCATGGAGAAAATCGAAGCTCAAAGATTAACAAGCGTGAATATAACCGACCGCCAATATGAAGGGTTAGATTAAACAAGCCAACTCGCCCTAGTGGCAAAAATGAAAGAGTTTCATCGTCAATAATGATCCTCGGAAAACATTCCCTTATGTATAATCATTATAATGATTCGAGTTAACCACTAGATTCCGACTCTCGAGATGTTTCATTCGGAATAACCCTAGGGTGAATTTCCATTCTCATGTATTGGGGAACCGTTTGACGTAAAAGACACTCATGGGGCACATTGATGCTTCTAGTTACTAAGTTTCCCTCTACAACGGAGAAAAAACTCGAATAGCTATTCCCGCACGTCCGATTCAAGGTTGCTGTTTTACGCGAGAGTAAACAACAGGTCACATGAATACCCCCGATTACTAGGCTTCCCATCATCCGCAATGCGATATCTCTAAACCATTAGTCTATTCAGGGTTGTCGTTTTACGCGAGAGTAAACAACGAGTCACGTGAATACCCCCGGTTACTCGACTTCCCATCATAGAACATGTATAATTTATCGACTTTTTGGGAAAGACTGTCCGACTCTAAACTCAATTTAAATGCCAACAAGACTCATGTTACTAGACGACTAGCTATGCGAAAAGTGTAACGAAACCTATAGACGGCGATTTGAAAACCCGTATGTCTCCTTTCTTATACGCTAAGATTTCTACAATAACGAAAAAAATTCAGACCTAAATGAATACTCAAACGAAACAAATATCGCAAACTGCAAACTCGACCAAAACTCAACCGTTTCTTTAAAAAGAAATCAGTATCATATCATCAGTTTTACACAAGGAAGCACGAAAAATCCACGAATGCAAATAAAATCAAGAAAAGCAGGTTAGAGTAAAAAAAAAAACAACGAAAAATAAATAGCAACTGAAAGTAACCCCCCCAAACTTAGGACGTACATTGACCTCAATGGACACAGATAGTAATATGCAATATGAGAAAAGGTCAAGTACTCCCCTAATATCAGCTCACGAACTGGTGCCGGCCTCGTCCGGCGAGGAAGGTGGTGTAGATGGCCTGACTGGTGGGATGAAGGGCCAGTCCGGATGGAGTATATGGCTAGTCCACGCAGCAAGGTAGTCCTGATGATAAGCATCCCTCGCCGCCAAGCGTCTCTCCTCACGTCGATTGGCCCGGCGGGCCTGCTCTCTCATCTCCGCCTGAATAGCTGTGAGGAGGCTGTCTCTCTCAGCCCGCATCTCCTCTAGAACAGCAGCTAGATGGCTGTCTCTCTCTCTCTCTCCTCATCTCCTCCCCTAGGCTGTCAGACACTGCCTAAAGGTGCTCTCTCACTGGCGGTGGAGTGGACTCAGTCCGATCATCAGCATCCGCCGCCGGCTCATGTGTAAGGAGAAGTGGCTCGGGAGAGTGCTCGTGTGGCTCATCAATCAGAAATCCTTGCCCCCGCTCGAGTGCTATCGCGCCACCCCACTGGTCAAAATGAGAGATAATATGGTGGTCGATCGGACCCTGGGGTGCAATAGATGGCTCGTCATCGGACCACGTCATGCCCGACTGGCGGCATAGAGCACATATCAGCGAAGGATGTTTTAATCCCGTCTTTACCCCTCCCTGAATACACTGAAATATAGAACGGGACAAATAAGGGGCCACATCAAACCGGAGTCCGGTCGTGATAGAATACAGTAGTCGGTCACGAGAAAGTAAGACCGAGCGGATCTGTGATGTAGGGTCGACTCGTGCACAGAGGAAGTAGAGCCAGGCTCGCCCGAGCCGACTGAGGCGAGAACTCTTAAAATAGAAGGCTGTAGAACCCGGGACGCGCGTCTCCCAGACGGAACCGGGCTGTGCGAGTGCCTCAAGCAGAGCCTCCCTCGTGAGGCTACTCATAATCCGTGTATACTCCGACTCGTGCACCTCCGGTAGCTCGTACATCCTCCGAATTACGGCCACCGAAAAGTCCACAGTTTGGCCTCGGACGACGACCTCAGTCCATGTATCTGGTCGCCTTATCATCTGCCCCGCCTGAATATGTCGCAACAGAGCACTGGCATAGACCTCCTGGACGATAGAGATCACCGCCGGATCGGGTGGCGCGGTGAAACGAGTCCATCCCATCTCGTTGATCATAGCCAAAAGCTCACCGTCCTGTGGGGCGGGAGTGAATCCCCGCTCCGGGATTATTGGTCGAGGCCGGATTCTCTCGTTGAGTATTCTGTTAATGTCAGGATCGGAGAATTGGTGAGATTCCATATCGGCTAGGTTTTGTGATGTCTCCCCTCTTGTGGGGGATGATCGTGTCCTAGCCCTCGTACTCATCTTCCTTTTCCTAGCCATGGCGAGGTTCCTGAAAAATAAACACCAGAAATTACACAACTTTAAAGATAACTACACCACTCTCGACTTAAGATGCGCGGAGAATGAATATAGAGTCGAATGAGCTCGCACCATTTTATGAGGGAATTAAGGCTGAGCTTTCAAGTTTAAACATGATGTAAGGGTTGGGGCACAATGTAATCCGATAATCGAATTCGTTGCATATAATTTAAAAATGTTCGGCTCAAAAATTTTCATTGATGCATTGTATCAAACACGTAGCATGTGTGGGTTTAAATGAAGAACAAGAATGATAATGGCTTATTTCAATCCCCAACAATAATAACATCAATCGATACTCACATATATTCATGACAAAACAACAAGCAACAACAACAATCTATCGATAATCACCATATTCCAACTAAACCTTGATAGAAGTGTAAGAAAACTAACAACATATTCAACAATGAATGAGGAACATTACCTCACTTTTCAAACCATGTTGCAATTAAGATTAAGAGATGAGAATTACCTTGTTTTGGATTGAAGAAGGTAAGAAGAAGAAGACTTGAATGGAGGTTATCCGAGCGCCGCACGAAGAAGAGAATGAAGTGTACCTTTTTGTGTCGGACGATCGAGGCTATACGGGAGTTCTGGGCATTTGAAATTCGCAGCAGGGGCCGCGGCACAGATTAAGTGAGCCGCGGCCCATAGTACAGTATGTTTTGGACGCTGTGTTTCTTCGGCATGTGCCGCGCGACTCATTAAACGGGTGTCGCAGCTCAGAGAGTTAATGTGTCGTGGCTCATAGGTTGCGTGTCGTGGCACAGAGTACAGTCTCTTGGGCCATTATTCTGGGTCTTGGCGTGCCGCGGCATAGCTTCTGTAATACCCGTAATTTCAATTTCCGGTAATTTCTTTTTTTTCGGCGAAAGTCCATTTTGACAACTCGATCATGCCCGTTTCGTCATTCTTAGAATGATTAATTCTGCACTTTTTGTCATCCGAGTTCGTTTCGGTGTCGTTTTGTTGAGTTCCGTGCTTTTTGGCGACTTTTCCGCACATGAGTTCGATTCTTGCGAATCTCGTTCGAAACTGCTGTTTCGAGTTTCCCGTAAGTCCATTTAACTTTGTTAGACGTGTTGTGAACTTTGGTTTGGTTATTCGATCAAGTATCGTAATTTTTCGACGTTTTGGGCCATTTTTGTAATTTCCCAAAGTTTGGGGTAATTACTTCCGTTGTCGAATTCCGACACTTCGGGTGGTCGAAATCGTGTGTTCTCTTATCGCTTGGATTTGCCTTTGCGAGTAATTCGTAACTGTATCTCCGGTTTTTACTCAGGTTCGGGTTTTGCGGTCGTCCGGGTCGTCGGAATGGCCACGGCCGAGTCACGGCCGGAGCAGGGCCTGGCCTGGCCGAGTTACGGCCGTAAGGTGCCGGTTACGGCCGTAATGTGTGCCAGTTACGGCCATAAGGCGTGATCGGGTACGGACGTACGGGCGCTGGGCATCTTCCGGACGAAGGCCGGTTACGGCCGTAATGTGTGCCAGTTACGGCCGTAAGTGTCTGACAGGTGGTGGGCAGATTTTTGACGAATGCCGGTTACGGCCGTAAGGCTTGCCGAGTACGGCCGTATGGGCCGAGTTACTGAGTTACGGCCAGAAGGCACCGCCGTTACGGCCGTAAGTGTCCGGCATGACGACTATATAAGGCCTCGGGCACTGCTTTTTACTCATTTATTCACTTTTCTTGCGGCTATCGGACGGGTGCGACGGGAAATAGGGTTCTTGGCCGATTCTACTCAATTCCAAGACGTTTTGGAAGATCCTTGTCAATTATATCATCATCCGATCCTTGTTCTTCGTCGGATCGAGGTAATTCTTCCGTAGAACCCTAGTTATGTAATTTTGCGGGTTTCTTCGTGATTCTTCGATTTAATCCTTGGTGGATGAATTTATTATGGTATTCTTGTTGTCTTGGCCATGATCTTCGGATTTTGTAACTCATATATCGATTTTATCACATGGGACTTGATTTCCGATTTCTTCGAAGGAACCCTCGGATCCTTGTTGTTTTTCCGGTTGATTCGGATTCCGTTTAACGTTATTTATCCGTGGTGATGTTATTTTCGTAGCGATCGTGAGGTTGTCGAAGTCTTGGTCATTTTTGGAGGTTCGAAGGCTACCCGATCGTATCCGTTTGTTGTTTCCCGTTGCTCGTGGTATCGAGGCAAGTATCTTGCCCATACATTTTGTGTTTCGTAGATGTAATAATTGGAAATTGTTTATATGTGGAATTTTAATGTTTCAATGAACTTTCAAAAAGGATCGGTATATTTTTATAAAGGTTTTCCTTCGAATATAACTCATAGGCTCTATGAATAAATGTGTTTTCTGGTTAAGTATTTCAGTGTTGTGTGATGGATGATATTGAACATATTATAGTGAATTTAGTAGGCCACAATTATTTGCCGAGGCTTGTGTATTGAGATGTGTAATTATACGGTGAATATGTGACGTCTGATATTAGCTGTTACTCCTTTGTAAGGAGGTTGAGACACTTGGTGTTGTTTGGCATTGGTACTTGTTTGTTGTGGTGTGACATAGATTGTGAGTATATGTCAGTTAAAGTGGCCATTCTAGCGAAGTACCTAGCATTTGTATGCATATTCTAGTATTCGAATTATGGCTTCCCGTGGCGTTGTGGATGATATGTGTATGTTCACCTAGGGACGGTCTGACGGGACCCCTAGGGATACGTATTGCCGTGAGTGTGCGTATCACGAAATGTGGTTAACCACCCAGGGATGTCCGACGGGGCTCTGCGGGGTACGGAGGCCGTGAGTCTCGTACTAACGGTTAACTTTGAAATGTTTTGTTGGAGAATTGTGATATGTGGCGCATATTTCGTCTGATTAGAATGGCAGTCCAAATGGTATCGTACTTGGCTGGAATGGCATCGATAAATGTGTTGTGTGTGATTTGTCCCTTGACTGTGATAATTTGGTAAGGGTACGTGAGTCCTGTGGTTGCTCTGTGTATTGTAGCTCTGTGGTGTGTTGAGTTCGACCGTATGGTCAAGTTGCAAAGTTGTGCTCTCTGTTGTCGTTCTGTGAGACCGTTGTCCTGGTAATGTTGGACACGTTGTAGTTTATGTCGGGTTATTCTTGTGAGTATGTGATGTGAATAAGTTGATTCACGGACCCCTGTGCTTGTGGTTGGAATGTTCCGATTGGGTCGTGGACCCCGTATTTTGTTATCGGAATCGTATTTTGAAATAAATGATTTTTGGGCTGTGTCCCTAAGTGTTTCGAAACGCTTGAAAATTCTTAAACTCCAAATGCTTTCAAAAACTCCCGAGATCGTAAAATATCTTGTAAGATGTAAAATGGTTTTATTCCTATCATTCATAATTCAAACTGTTTTGAGCAAGTGAATTATCTCGGGAAGTATATTCACAATTTCTATGTTCTTGGAGTATGATATGTATGGCTTGTCTTTGTATTTATACTTGCACTAGCAAAACAGTGGAGTTTTGCTAACCCCCGAGTATTCGGGGGGTGGATGTCTATTTTGCGTCCATGTATTTGCAGGTTGCTGGGGAGCAATTCACAGGATCGGTACGAAGGATGATGGAAGACGACGATACTAATCACATGAAGACCGGTGTTGAGTATTTTGGCGATGTCTTGTTGTTTGTCCTTCCATTGTGTCTATTATTCCCATTTTGCGGGATTGTTGATGTATGTTAACCCCTGCGTGGGTAGGAGCTACGACAAAGAGTAATGTATGGACGATGTGTATGTTGTGGTAAAAGATCAAATCGGTCTAATGGTTCGTTATTTAGCCATATCGGCATGTATAGTGTTAATGTGTTTTCTGTATTTAGCCTGGTAGATCCTCACGGAGAGGGTCTGCGGCGCTGTAATATTCCCGAATGGTTTGGGGGTGTTACAAAATATGGTATCAGAGCTTAGGTTGCGGAAACCTAGGATGTCGGGTCGAGTTTTGAGTTGTCGGGTCTTGTCTTGTCTTGTCCTGTCAGATTTTGTCTGACTGAGTCGTGTCGCGACGCGTCGTCTGAGGTGTCGGTCGTGATTAGTATCGAGGTGCAGCCATCATCTTCGTGCGATCTGTAGATGTAAGTCACCCTACTTTGTTGCGTCCCGTGTTATACGAGCTTGTGTGATTATATGTTATTATGTGGAGTTTAAATGTGCCTGGTGAATACGTACTCCATACTTGTTTGATTCTCGTATTGTGCTAGAATGAAAAGTGATACCGGTGTATAAATGTGTGTATATATTGTGTGAATCGTTTTATTGAAGTAATGGTTTGGTGTGATCCCGCAAGGAAAGTTTGTCAATGTGATATTTCAAAGTTTAATTATTTTGAAGAGTCACGTAAATTTTATTTTTAAACATCCTTCAAGAAAGGAAATTTTTTGATTTCGCATGATGACCTCGAGACCGGAGTATTTTTTTTTTAGAACTTAACTACTTATATTTTATTTTTACCTTGCCTTGCAAGTTTTCAAAATTTGATTTTAAAAACTCAAATGAGGTCTACCAAAAATTTACTCGAAACGTGGCTCTTGCTTTCGACTTTTTGATTTCATGATCGTCGGTTCGGGAGTATGTAGTGATGTCGGCATTATGATTTGGTCAATGATGCTCAAAATTGTGATTAAGTTGGTGGTGTGAACGTTAAGTCGTCCTAAATGCACTTGTTGTGAGAGTCCTCATTACTGAGAGGTAGGATTTCAGTTTTAGATGTTAATTATCTTATGATGGTCGCTTGTGTGATACTGTAATTACGTGGACAGATGATGTTGAAGTGTGATTGGATTTGATGGTAATGGATCGTATTTTGATATAGTGGTAAATTATATCTGTTGTGTGTGTGTTTGAAAACGCTTTTCTGAAAATTTTATAAACTTGAACGAGTTGTGGAAAATTAAAATTCATAAAGTCTTGACAAGGTTAATTTCAAACCGAGGTACCAAAAATACTCTCAATGTTTTATTTTGAATAATCATGCAAATCTAAAGATTTACAAATGACACCATTTAAAAGGATACCTCGTGGATCTTCTTATCGAGTTGCTATTAGTTGTCTTATGTGATATATCAAGCCGAGTTGGGAATTTGGTACATTCTTTTGTGATGTAGTACCATTGTATTGAGAGAGTATCTGCTTAATATGCCGAGGGGCAAAGGGCGCGGTCGTGACCATGGTACAGGCAGTCATGGAGATTAGATGCGGGACCAAGAGAAGATTTTTGGGAAGGTTGCTATTCTAGCACTTCGTTCTCGTTGTTTAGGTTTCGGGGACGAAACCCGAAACCTCTTTTAAAGGTGATATGGTGTAATACCCATATTTTTCGCTTTCGTTTTATTCGACTATATCGACTCGTTTGCGTTCGTCGATATTTTCTGGACTTTTTATACTCTTCACTTTTGTTGTTTGAACAAGTTGCGGTGTTGTTCTGGGTTAATCCAATTGTCGTTGTGAATTTTTCTGAATTCGGTTCCGCTCTTGTGAATTTTATATGAATTCATATCTTGTCGTTTTCACCGGATCGTATATATTGTCTTGAGTCGAGCTGTGAACTATGGGGATGCTATTCGATTTTCGTTATTCGTTATGATTCATACATGATTGATCGACTGACATTGTCTCGATCGTTGCAATTCAATTGTTTGATTGTTCGGTTTCTGTTGATCTTGTTCCGTGATTGTTGAATGTTCAGACTCCGTCGTAATTCCCTTAAGTTCGGGAAATTAGTCTCGTTTACAATGTTCCAACCCTTGGGCGGTGGAATTCCATATTTGTTCAGCGACTGGCTCGCGTTTTGATTGATGTACCGTTGGGTTGGTCAATCATATCGATTTTCGTTCATTGTGTTTTATGATTGTTCGGATAATTGACTTGACCATATTATCGGTTTGATGACGCTTGTCACTTGTTGGTTTTATTATGTCTCTATCGGTGGCGTTGTGTTGGTCGTCGTGGAGCGTGTTTTCACGCCGTATGTGTCTTTGCGTTTCCTGCAGCGTTTCGCCGTTGGGCGCGAGTTTTCGGGTTTTGTGTATTTCGTCGAGTTTTCCTGGTGGGGATATTGCTTCTCCCTACTTGTTTTAAGTTTCGGGACGAAACTTCTTTTAAGGAGGGTAGAATGTAATACCCGTAATTTCGATTTCTGGTAATTTCTTTTTTTCGGCGAAAGTCCATTTTGACGACTCGCTCATGACCGTTTCTTCATTCCGAGAATGATTAATTCTGCACTTTTTGTCATCCGAGTTCGTTTCGGTGTCGTTTTGTTGAGTTCCGTGCTTTTTGGCGACTTTTCCGCACTTGAGTTCGATTCTTGCGAATCTCGTTCGAAACTGCTGTTTCGAGTTTCCAGTAAGTCCATTTAACATTGTTAGATGTGTTGTGAACTTCGGTTTGGTTATTCGATCACGTATCGTGGTTTTCAGACGTTTTGGGCCATTTTTGTAATTTCCCAAAGTTTGGGGTAATTACTTCCGTTGTCGAATTCCGACACTTCGGGTGGTCGAAATCGTGTGTTCTCTTAGCGCTTGGATTCTTCTTTGCGAGTACTTCGTAACCGTATCTCCAGTTTTTACTCAGGTTTGGGTTTCGCGGTGGTCCGGGCCGTCGGAATGGCCACGGCCGAGTCACGGCCGGAGCAGGGCCTGGCCTGGCCGAGTTACGGCCGTAAGGTGCCGGTTACGGCCGTAATGTGTGCCAGTTACGGCCGTAAGTCATGATCGGGTACGGCCGTACGGGCGCTGGGCATCTTCCGGACGAAGGCCGGTTATGACCGTAATGTGTGCCACTTACGGCCGTAAGTGTCCGACAAGTGCTGGGCAGATTTTTGACGAATGCCGGTTACGGCCGTAAGGCTTGCCGAGTACGGCCGTATGGGCCGAGTTACGGCCGTAAGTCTCTGCCGGTTACGGCCGTAAGTGTCCGGCAGTGACCGGCTATATAAGGCCTGGGCAGCCCGTTTTTACTCATTTCTTCACTTTTCTTGCGGCTATCGGACGGGTGCGACGGGAAATAGGGTTCTTGGTCGATTCTACTCAATTCCAAGACGTTTTGGAAGATCCGTGTCAATTATATCATCATCCAATCCTTGTTCTTCGTCGGATCGAGGTAATTCTTCCGTAGAACCCTAGTTATGTAATTTTGCGGGTTTCTTCGTGATTCTTCGATTTAATCCTTGGTGGATGAATTTATTATGGTATTCTTGTTGTCTTGGCCATGATCTTCGGATTTTGTAACTCAAATATCGATTTTATCACTCGGGACTTGATTTCCGATTTCTTCGAAGGAACCCTCGGATCCTTGTTGTTTTTCCGGTTGATTCGGATTCCGTTTAACGTTATCTATCCGTGGTGATGTTATTTTCGTAGCGATCGTGAGGTTGTCGAAGTCTTGGTCGTTTTTGGAGGTTCGAACGCTACCCAACCGTATCCATTTGTTGTTTCCCGTTGCTCGTGGTATCGAGGCAAGTATCTTGCCCATACATTTCGTGTTTCGTAGACGTAATAATTGGTAATTGATTATATGTGGAATTTTAATGTTTCAATGAACTTTCAAAAAGGATAGGTATATTTTTATAAAGGTTTTCCTTCGAAGATAACTCATTGGCTCTATGAATAAATGTGTTTTCTGGTTAAGTATTTCAGTGTTGTGTGATGGAAGATATTGAACATATTATAGTGAATTTAGTAGGCCACAATTATTTGCCGAGGATTGTGTATTGAGATGTGTAATTATACGGTGAATATGTGACGTGTGATATTAGCTGTTACTCCTTCGTAAGGAGGTTGAGACACTTGGTGTTGTTTGGCATTGGTACTTGTTTGTTGTGGTGTGACATAGATTGTGAGTATATGTCAGTTAAAGTGGCCATTCTAGCAAAGTACCTAACATTTGTATGCATATTCTAGTATTCGAATTATGGCTTCCCGTGGCGTTGTGGATGATATGTGTATGTTCACCTAGGGACGGTCTGACGGGACCTCTAGGGATACGTATTGTCGTGAGTGTGCGTATCATGAACTGTGGTTAACCACCCAGGGATGTCCGACGGGGCTCTGCGGGGTACGGAGGCCGTGAGTCTCGTACCAACGGTTAACTTTCAAATGTTTTGTTGGAGAATTGTGATTTTTGGCGCATATTTCATCTGATTAGAATGGCAGTCCAAATGGTATCGTACTTGGCTGGAATGGCATCGATAAATGTGTTGTGTGTGATTTGTCCCTTGACTGTGATAATTTGGTAAGGGTACGTGAGTCCTGTGGTTGCTCTGTGTACTGTAGCTCTGTGGTGTGTTGAGTTCGACCGTATGGTCAAGTTGCAAAGTTGTGCTCTCTGTTGTCGTTCTGTGAGACCGTTGTCCTGGTAATGTTGGACACGTTGTAGTTTATGCCGGGTTATTCTTGTGAGTATGTGATGTGAATAAGTTGATTCACGGACCCCTGTTCTTGTGGTTGAATGTTACGATTGGGTCGTGGACCCCGTATTTTGTTATCGGAATCGTATTTTGAAATAAATGATTTTTGGGTTGTGTCCCTAAGTGTTTCGAAAGGCTTGAAAATTCTTAAACTCCAAATGCTTTCAAAAACTCCCGAGATCGTAAAATGTCTTGTAAGATGTAAAATGGTTTTATTCCTATCTTTCATAATTCAAACTGTTTTGAGCAAGTGAATTATCTCGGGAAGTATATTCACGATTTCTATGTTCTTGGAGTATGATATGTATGGCTTGTCTTTGTATTTATACTTGCACAAGCAAAACAGTGGAGTTTTGCTAACCCCCGAGTATTCGGGGGGTGGATGTCTATTTTGCGTCCAGGTATTTGCAGGTTGCTGGGGAGCAATTTACAGGATCGTTACCAAGGATGATGGAAGATGACGATACTAATCACATGAAGACCGGTGTTGAGTATTTTGGCGATGTCTTGTTGTTTGTCCTTCCATTGTGTCTATTATTCCCATTTTGCGGGATTGTTGATTTATTTTAACCCCTGCGTGGGTATGAGCTACGACAAAGAGTAATGTATGGACGATGTGTATGCTGTCGTAAAAGACCAAATCGGTCTAATGGTTCGTTATTTAGCCATATCGGCATGTATAGTGTTAATGTGTTTTCTGTATTTAGCCTGGTAGATCCTCATGGAGAGGGTCTGCGGCGCTGTAATATTCCCGAATGGTTTGGGGGTTGTTGTGTCGAGAATTATACTCTCCGACCGGCGATCGCCTCGGAGATCAGGCGACCTAGCCACTGCCGAGCAGCCGAGGCAGAACTGCCGACCAGCGACCAGGCGGCCTAACCTTAGCCCAGCAGACAAGAGAAATTGGCCAACCGAAGGTCCCAGGGTAAGTCCCGGTGCCGAGCGATCGACATCAAATACGATCGTCTCTCGGTACTTGGCGATCGACTCCTGGCGACCGACTAGCGGACGATCATCACCCGGCACTTGCCGATCAACCATTGGTGACCAGCTAGAGACGACCGCATCATGCCGATAGACATCCAGTCGGCAAAGGCCGAGCCTAAGGACAGATCCCACGTGAAGAGCCGAGACAACATCCGCATATCACGGATCGTTGACCACATCCTGTCAGCATCCGTCCACCAGCCGACAGGCCCGCCGAAAGGTGTCAGCAGGACCACATGTGACAGTGACTCCGGACGCGTGCTGGCTCCTCATTGGACCGCACAACTGGCTGCCAGCATCTACCTTGGACTTTAGGCCGACAGCCCGTGTGACTTAAGGACGATCGCCCCATTATAATATTGGCTGGCAGACGATCACCCCATTATTATAATGGCCGGAAGGCGATCGCCCGCCAGAAGACAAGGCTCCTCAGCCTCTATAAATACAAGGCAGCATGCACTTGTTAAGAGACTGAATTTTTACCACCGGAATTCTTGAGAACACACGGAAATACTTCAATTCCCACGAGATTTCACACAGCAGTTGGCTATCTCCTACTCTTTGCAACAGCTATCTTTTGGTTCTTTCTTCTCCCGGCCTCTCTCATCCAGAAGACGATCGGCAGGGACGAAGAACACCGAGCTTCGCTCAAGAGCTGGATTAACAGAGTCTTTTTAGACTCATTGTATTTAGATTTCTCACATTAATACTTGTATCTACGAATATTTGTATTAATAACATATCGCGAGAGCATTCAAGCCCGGGCCTAACAAACCCGTCAAATCTTGTGTTTATTCATATTCTCTCGGAAGTGCTCCCGCAAATTGTTATTTGTTGTCCATTCATTCCAGCAGTATTTAATCTTCGGATAAATATTTTGGGCAACAATAATTGGCGCTAGAGGAAGGGGATCTAACCCTCAAATTTTTATTCCCACCGTCTCGAAGAACACTCACTGTTCTCGGGGCATATACTTGAAGTGACACTCACTGCGCTTCAAAGAAATCTTTCAGAAATCATGTCTTCCGCCTCCGCGTCGAAGAAAGCCGCTGGCCAGCCCGCCAGATGCCTCGTTCCATCTCAGTCCGAGCCACAGCCGATGGCGGAAGGTAGCCGCCGCGGTCAGAGACGCTCGATCCCGCCCCTGAGGTCCGGCCCAAGCCTCTCGCTCGATCAGCTCCGAACCAAGGAACAGATCTACGAGGCCATGGCCGTCCCACAGGAGCGACGGAGTGCTCTCGACGCGCCTCCCGCTATCACCCCCTCGGCCGTCCGCCGGAAGTCCAAGCGGAAGCTCAAGGCGTTACTGGCCGAGCGATCGCCAGGAGGCTCTCGTCCGCAAGAAGAGGCGCTCGCCACCCGGGGCACCTCTGTTTTCGATCGCCTGGGCAGTGACCCGTCTTGGCGACCGGGGCAGTCCGGCCCTAGCTACGAGACGACGGAGTTTGAGTCCGTCACCAGGAGCTCGGCCTACTCGACTCCCAGAAGGCAGCCCAGCCGTCTGGCTCCCCCTCGCCAAATTGCTGAGGTCGGCAGCAGCGGAGTCCGGAGATCGGTACACGATCGCCTCGGCTCCCGCTCCCAAAGATCACTCCTCCGCAAACACCTTTGTACGAGGGGAGATCGGACCCCGAAATGCACCTGAGCATGTTCAACATCTACATGACCGGGTGTGGGGCATCTGACGCGACCAGGTGCCGAATGTTCCCCATGACGCTGGACGACCTCGCCTACAGGTGGTACACCTCATTACCACCTCGGTCCATTGACTCCTTTAACGAGCTAGCGAATGTATTCACAAAGTACTTCGCCACCAGGGCCGCTCGGCCGGAAGGTCCCCTTCGCATGATGCAAATCAACCAGGGAGAAGAAGAGTCCAACTCGGACTACATCGACCGAGTAGACGAGATCATCCTCAACGGCGAGGCCGTAAGCGATGAGATCGCCCTCCATTCGGTGCTAGGAGGATTCCATGGCCTTTCGCCTATGTTCAGGCATCTTACGAAGAGCCAACCCACGACCTACGCGACCTTCCGAGCTAAGGCCGCATACTTTCTGGCCAGGCAAAGGTTTCTCCTTAACCTATGAGCAGCGCGATCGGCGCTCGGACGATGATCTCCGGCCCGATCGCCAGTATCAAATTATGAATATTGCGATCGGCAGCCGAGCGACGATCACAGTCTTCCAGCCCGATCGCCATCATCAAGCAACATCATCCAAAGCCCGTAGGACACGATCGCCATCGACAGTTCACCATTTAACATGATGGACTAAGGCATCAGATCGCCTCCACCGCACATCATAAAGCCAAGGTCCTGGTAGTCGATGGAACCGGCTGCTTCGGCCATGCAAGGTCCCTTTGGGCCAAGATCGCCCGCCCTTCGTTTAAATACGAGGCCGGCGTTGTCTGAGGGCTCTCCAAAATTAATCAGTGGACACAATCGCCCGCCCTCAAAGGATCATCATCTAACATGGTGAACCCGGACAATGCGACGTGCCACAACCCCCATCTCAACGTACACCGTCGAGGTTCGCCATCTTCATGGTGGGCCGAGGTGGAAGCAGAGCTAAACAAGCCGCGGGCGTGGAGTTGAATCATCCGACACTGCCCCGCGCAAGGACTCCTCTAGACCGAGACCGCACGCCCTTCGTTTAAATACGAGGCGAGGCACAGCCTAACAGAGGACCCTCACAATAAAATGAGTCACGAGACACTCAATGTCTTCGCGCACCAAGACACGGTCATGGAGTCGGTCCATCGAACTCCGCGGCTGTGCACGGTTCCTTAGCGACGAAACAGTCAAGTTTCTACGAGGGATCGGCCAATGTTGTTTTTTGCAGGTACAAGACCGAAAGATAGCTAGCCAATCGACCATGATAGCCGAGTCCGAATCCAAAGTCAGCTCAACGGATCGCCCATCCTCATCTTACACGATCGCCAGCAAGAACCACCTCGCCCCATGTCTTCAACATCGGAGCAAGCTGGGGGGCAATTGTTGTGTCGAGAATTATACTCTCCGACCAGCGATCACCTCGGAGATCAGGCGACCTAGCCACTGCCGAGCAGCCGAGGCAGAACTGCCGACCAGCGACTAGGCGGCCTAGCCTTAGCCCAGCAGACAAGAGAAATCGGCCAACCGAAGGTCCCAACGCAAGTCCCGGTGCCGAGCGATCGACATCAAATACGATCGTCTCTCGGTACTTGACGATCGACTCCTGGCGACCAACTAGCGGACGATCATCACCCGGCACTTGCCGATCGACCATTGGTGACCAGCTAGAGATGACCGCATCATGCCGATAGACATCCAGTCGGCAAAGGCCGAGCCTCAGGACAGATCCCACGTGCAGAGCCGAGACAAGATCCGCATATCACGGATCGTTGACCACAGCCTGTCAGCATCCGTCCACCAGCCGACAGGCCCGCCGAAAGATGTCAGTAGGACCGCATGTGACAGTGACTCCGGACGCGTGCTGGCTCCTCATTGGACCGCACAGCTGGCTGCCAGCATTTACCTTGGACTTTAGGCCGACAGCCCGTGTGACTTAAGGACGATCGCCCTATTATAATATTGGCCGGCAGACGATCACCCCATTATTATAATGGCCGGAAGGCGATCGCCCGCCAGAAGACAAGGCTCCCCAGCCTCTTGATAAGTGTCAGTTTAGTACACTTATCCAAGGTTTGTATCGATAAAATTCACCCATAATTGAGCTAGTCTACTCGTTTTTTGCTTTTAATTTATTAGTTTTAATAATTTTATTTTTATCGGATGATGATTGGATTAAATAACTGAATTACTCAAGAAACAACATGTTTAATAAATATTCTATTTATTGAATTTTGATATATTCATGTTGTAGGGCTTTCCGAGACGAATTTGGCAGTCTTTCCGGATTCAAAATCAGAGTTATATATCAAAAGTTATCATCCGAAGAAGATCTGGGGCAAAAACGCAAAGTCTGAGGAATTCTGGGCTAAAAACGTAACTACCAAAGCTTCAAATGAGCAAATTTACGAAGCCACATTACGGCCGTAACATTCAGGAGTTACGGCCGTAAGTCACCTTAGTTACGGCCGTAACTCCTGAATGTTACGGCCGTAACTCTTGACAAATTGCTATGATTTGTCTAATTTTTTATACTTTTTGTGTATTATTGAGGGGATGGCTGGCATTGATCCGATATAATGTAATAATGCTGGAGTTTTGGAGCTATTAGATGACTTTAGGTGTATAAATAGACCCCTTAGACCCTTCATCATTCATCATTCATCTTATAATTTTCCATTTTTTGTAAACTTTTCTTTTTGTGTGAAGAACACACTTGTGTTCTTGAGTGATCTTTGTAAGTGTGGTATAACATATGTTGTTCAGAGAGTTTATTGTTTCTATCTCCTTTATCTACTAAGGGAGTTAGGATCAATTCTTTCTCTTGATTCAACTAATAATAACCACACAAGCTTGTAATATGTGTAATAAACCCTTCATGGGCTAAGTAATCTTTAGTTGGGATTATAAACATGGTTAGTCATATTATTTATGTTTGTATAAAGATCTATTATGAATTACTTATTATTGTGTGTGATTTTCATTGTTTTAACAATCTTTATTTATTTGGCCAATAAATGACGATATTTATGATCTTCATATGTTTCGAAAGAAAATATGTTTGATTAGATCAAATGATCTTCACTCTAAGTTGTTCTAGGGGATAGAAATATACCTCTAGTCCTTAGATGATTCTTGAGTTATTTTCATAAATCCTAATGCTATGTATTGAAGCCAATCAACATAGAAATATAGTGGATTGATTCAATATGTAAGGGGCGTTTTATAGTTCGAAAGAGAAACCGTCTTTTTAAGGAAAATCGAATCTACACAACATAATAAGTAAATTCATTTTATGATCTCCTATACATCTTTTATAACTAATGACGAACTAAGTTTGTAATCCCAACTATTTCATTTTATCATTAATCAATCTATTATTATTGCCATCTTTTTATTTCCTTATAATATTAGAACTATTATTGCATTTTCTTTGCAAATATTAAACCAAACTTTTTAATTGTGTGTTTCACTTATCTTAGTATCTATAAAAATAGACTAATAGTGTATAATTCAAAATATAACCAAACTTCCTTGTGGGATCGATAAACCGGACTCAAAAAGTCCACTTTACTACTTGATACGATATCGTGCACTTGCGATAGTTACACTAAAAGCGTGTCAAGTTTTTGGCGCCGTTGCCGGGGAAGTATAAGTTATATTTGAAAAAATTACATTATTAACTATTGTTATAAATACAACTTTTTCTTTGTTGTAGATTCCCTTGTCTATGCGAAGGACATACAATCGCGATTTAGTTTTACTAGATCCCGAGATCGAAGCCACATTCAGAAGAAGGCGAAGAGAACAAAAGAAAAACATTATTTCTTCACCATCAATGGCGGAGGAACTAAATCCACGTCTCCCCCAAGGAAATGATAACGAAAGAATTCCTCCGGTGGGGAATACCTAATGTTCAAAACATTCAACATCAACAATATCCTATCAGACTAAATACATGAAGACAACATGCTCTTTGGGGAATTCATGAACCCCCATCTTTGAGCGTTCAATCAAGTGTAATCTATCCACCATTTGGAGTGGACAATTTTCAAATTCGCCAGATGTCATCAATCTCTTCTCCAACAACAACTCATTCTATGGAAGAACCGACGAAAATCCATATCTCCATATTAACCGCTTTGTGGAAATATGTGGAAATTTCAAATATCCAAATGTAAATGACGAGGCGATCAAAATGAGACTTTTCGTGCACACTTTGAAGGACAGAGCAAGAGAGTGGCTAGATACTTTGCCACCACGAAGCATAACAAATTGGCCCGAATTTGTCCAAAAATTCACCACTAAATACTTTCCACCAATAAAAGTGGCGAAACTCAAATACGAAATCTCTACATTTCGTCAACAAGATTCAGAATCATTCCACGAAGCATGGGAGAGATACAAGGATATGCTACGAAAATGTCCTAACCATGGTTTCAATTTGGGAGCACAAGTCAATTACTTCTATTCTGGAATTTTACCTTCATGCCGAGCCAATGTCGATTCATCATCAAATGGCTCACTGGGAAACAAAACTATGAAAGAGGCTTATAAGATTTTTGAGGTTATAAGTGAACAAAGTGCAAGATGGCCAGACAGAAATATCCAAAAGAAACCAAATGGTGTTTTTGAAGTGGATTCTTATTCACTTATGTTGGCAAAAATTGAAGCTCTATCAAAGAAAGTCGAGGAAATGTCTTTTTCAACTCCTCAATCTGTGAAGACGGTGCAAACTCCACAAATTTCAGCTTTTTCCTGTGAAATTTGTGGAGCAACTCACAACAAAGACTATCTCGTCCCTTAGTGCAACAAGAATACCACCACCACCACTGAACAAGTGGCGTATGCTCAGAATTTCCAAAGGCAAGCATACAATCCTTACGGGCCAACATACAATCCAGGATACAAAAATCATCCAAATTTTTCTTATGCAAACAACAACAATGTGTTGAATCCAACGCATCAAGAAAAGAAGCCCGGATGGGAAGAAGCAATCACGAAGCTAGCTGAACAACAACTGAAGTATCAACAACGCAATGATGCTTCAATTAAAAATCTGGAGACACAAGTTGGCCAAATGGCCAAAATACTTTCAGAAAGATCTCAAGGCATGGTACCTAGCAATACCGAGGTAAATCCAAGGGAAAATGTCCAAGCCATCACAACAAGAAATGGAGTGCAGTTGCCCGAAATTTCTATGGAAAACCATCTGGAAAAACAAAAAAATAAACAACAAGAATCTGATACAGGACCTTCATCTCAAAAAGGTCCAATTGCTACAAAAACTTATGTTCCACCTATCCCATTTCCTCAACGGTTGAAGAATCACAAGCTCGATGCTCAATTCGGGAAATTCTTGGAAATCTTCAAAAAGCTACACATCAACATTCCTTTTGCCGATGCTCTAGCACAAATGCCAAGCTATGCCAAATTTATGAAAGATATTCTTTCAAACAAACGAAGGCTTGAAGAATACGAAACTGTCATGCTAACAGAGGAATGTAGCGCAATACTACAAAAGAAGTTGCCACCCAAGCTAAAAGATCCGGGAACTTTCACAATCCCGTGTACAATTGGTGAAGTGAATTTTGGCAAAGCTCTTTGTGATTTAGGGGCAAGTATCAACTTGATGCCCCTGTCAATTTTCAACAAATTGAACTTGGGAGAAGCAAAAGCAACAACAGTTTCGCTACAATTAGCCGATAGGTCAATCAAATATCCACGTGGGATAGTTGAAGATGTGGTCGTCAAAGTTGATAAATTCATATTCCCAGCAGATTTTATCATCCTCGACATGGAAGAAGATCAGGATATTCCCATTATTCTGGGACGACCATTTCTCGCAACCGGACGTGCTCTTATTGACGTCTATGAAGGAAAGCTAATTCTCAGAGTGGAAGACGAACATGTCATCTTCGATGTCTTAAAAACTTTGAATCAACCCTCCACAGATGAGTATTGTCTAAAAATAGACACAATTGAAGCCATGGTGAACAAGTCTTTAGAGAAAATTCTATCTAAAGATCCTCTTGAGACATGTATAGCAAATTCTCTAACCAACATGGAAGAAGAATATCACTTGGCCGAAACAGTTAACTATCTGGAAGCACTACCAACCTTAAGAAAGCATCCACATTTTGAAGAATTGGGGACAAGCTCCGCTAAACCCCTCCCTTCTTTACAAGAAGCTCCAACACTTGATCTCAAACCTCTACCCACACATTTGAGATGCGCTTACTTGGGCGTTTCCTCCACACTTCCGGTCATCATATCTAACATATTGACCAAACTTGAAGAAGGGAAATTACTAAGGGTATTGAGGAATCACAAAAGAGCAATTGGATGGGCTATTGTAGACATTAGAGGAATAAGCCCCTCTATATGCACTCACAAAATCTTGATGGAAGATGACTGCAAACCTTCAATTGAGCATCAACGACGTTTGAATCCAAACATGAAGGAAATTGTGAAGGCAAAGATTCTTAAATTACTTGACGCAGGAATCATTTATCCAATCTCAGATAGTCCATGGGTGAGCCCTGTACATATGGTGTCCAAAAAGAGTGGAATCACGATCATTGAGAACGAGCACAATGAACTTATACCAACACGACCGATCACAGGATGGAGAATGTGCATTGATTATAGGAAACTAAACAAGACGACAAGAAAAGATCATTTTCCACTCCCATTTATTGATCAGATGCTAGATAGATTGGCGGGACATTCTTACTACTGTTTTCTCGACGGCTATTCAGGGTACAACCAAATCGTAATAGCCCCAGAAGACCAAGGGAAAACAACATTCACATGCCCTTATGGAACATTTGCCTATAGAAGAATCCCATTCGGATTGTGCAATGCTCCAGCCACATTTCAAAGATGCATGATGTCAATATTCTCAGACATGGTTGAAAAATTCATTGAAGTTTTCATGGACGATTTCTCGGTTTTCGGAGATTCATTTGATAAATGCCTAATTCACTTTGGCATGGTCTTGGAAAGATGTGAAGACACAAATCTAGTTCTCAATTGGGAGAAATGTCACTTCATGGTCCAGGAAGGAATCGTACTTTGCCATAGAATCTCACAACATGGAATTGAAGTCGATAAGGCAAAGATCCAAGTGATTGCAAAACTTCCTCCACCAATTTCGGTGAAAGGAGTAAGGAGTTTTCTCGGACATGCAGGATTCTATCGGAGGTTTATAAAAGATTTCTCAAAAATAGCAACACCTCTCTGTTCTTTGCTTGAGAAAGATACACCATTCCTTTTCACAAATGAATGCCACGTGGCCTTTGCAACTTTGAAGGATAAGCTTACATCAGCTCCAATCATCATTTCTCCAGATTGGACTATTCCTTTCATTTTAATGTGCGATGCAAGTGATTATGCCGTAGGGGCCGTACTGGGCCAGAAGAAGGACAAAATGATGCAAGTGATCCATTATGCTAGCAGGACTATGAATGATGCTCAGCTGAACTACACAACAACTGAAAAAGAGATGCTTGCAGTGGTTTATGCCTTTGACAAATTTCGATCCTACTTATTGGGATCAAAGGTCATAGTCTACACTGATCATTCAGCTTTGAAATATTTAATGACAAAGCAAGATGCAAAGTCAAGGCTAATTCGATGGGTTCTACTTATGCAAGAATTCGACATAGAAAGCAGAGACAGAAAGGGAACAGAAAACCAAGTGGCGGATCATCTCTCTAGACTCGACCAAAACAATGCTCAAGAGAAGGAAATAAATGAAGTATTTCCGGATGAACAACTGTTCCAAATCTCTAATATCCAGGAAAAACAAAATGCACCATGGTATGCTGACATCGTTAATTTCCTTGTTAGTGGAATAATTCACCCAAATTTTTCCCATCATCAAAAGAAAAAATTCTTCTCCGAGTTGAAATACTATTACTGGGAAGATCCTCTGTTGTTCAGACGAGGACCTGATCAAATCATCCGGAGATGCATACCGGAAGAAGAAATGGAGAAGGTATTAGAAAGATGTCATTCCTCTCACTATGGAGGACATTTTGGGGGTTCAAAAACAGCAGCAAAAATTCTTGAAGCAGGATTCTATTGGCCCACTCTGTTCAAATATGCACATACACTTGTCTCGAAGTGTGACCGGTTCCAAAGACATGGAAACATGTCAAAAAGAAATGAAATGCCAATGAATTTCATCCTTGAAGTTGAAATCTTCGACGTTTGGGGAATTGATTTCATGGGACCCTTTCCATCATCATTCTCTAATGAATACATCCTTGTAGCTGTTGACTACGTATCCAAATGGGTGGACGCTGTTGCATTACCAACAAACGAAGCTAAGGTCGTGGTAAATTTTCTAAAGAAAAATATATTCACTCGCTTCGGAACTCCGAGAGTTATTATCAGTGATGGCGGATCTCATTTACGCAATCACCGAGTTAAGGCTCTATTGACCAAATTCGGAGTAAAACACCGTGTCGCTACCTCTTATCACCCACAAACCGGTGGACAAGTCGAAATTTCCAATCGTGAATCAAACGTATACTTGAGATGACAAATGACTCATCTCGAAAAGATTGGTCGAAAAAGCCGGATGATGCGCCTGGGCTTACGGTAATGACCCTATAAGACACCGATAGGCATGTCTCCATTTCGTCTGGTTTTTGGAAAAGCTCACACCGCCAAGAGAACTTGAACATCGAGCTTTTGGGCTATAAAAACTAAACTTTGATGAACAGGTAATGGAAAGAAAAGGTTGTCATAGCTTAAATGAGTTGGATGAAATCCGACTGACTCATATGAAAATGCCAAAATCTACAAAGAAAAACGAAAAGATGGCATGACAACAAAATTCTAAGAAGAGATTTTAAAACAGAGACCAAGTTACGCTTTTTAATGCACGATCCGCGTCTGCTTCCGGTAAGCTACGATCACGATGGACAGGCCCTTACACGATCAAAGAGGTGTTTTCTCATGGAGCTGTGGAGATTTATAATACAACCGACGGGAGTTTCAAAGTAAACGGTCAACGGTTAAAGCCATATCTGGGAGGAGAATTCTTGACAGCAAAATCAATCATAATGCTGGAAATACCTAATTAATCTGACGAGAAGTCAAGCTAAGGATGTTAAACAAAGCGCTTATTGGGAGGCAACCCAATCTCTATTATTTCGCAAATAAGTTTGGGGGTAACACGGAAGGATTCAACAACAGCAGCAAGGATCAGATCGTTCATAAAATCCAGGGAGTCTTTCTTTCATTATTCTCAAACATATAATAATTATAATTTTGTTTAAAAAAAAAAAAATAATAATAATAATATAAATAAATACGGCCGTAAGTTATTAGATACGGCCGTATGTTGTCCAATTATATTTTTACGAAAGCGCATTACGGCCGTAACTAGTGTACGTTACGGCCGTATCTTTAAAGCGCCACTAAAAAAACGAGCGTCACATACGGCCGTAACTTCTTTGTGTTACAACCGTATCTTAAAACCTCGCTTGAAAACGAAAGCAACTTACGGCCAGAATTTGTATAGGTTACGGCCGTAACTAGTAGTCTGTATTAAAAAAACGTCCTTAAACACTTCACACACACTGCACGAGACACAAGCGGCCGGGAGAGCGATTTTTTCCCTATCAATTCCTACTTGCTAAAAACTCAAATTCATCAATACAATTCATTAACATATCAACATTCACACATAATCATCAGGTTCTCTTTCAATCCTTGTTTCAATTTATATATTCTTGAGTTTTAGTTTGTAGTTTTTCTTCATATTTGTTTTTCGATTCTTATTTCCGTATGATTCGTTGATTAAATCTTGTTCATTTGTGAGTATTGTTGATATTTGTATCGTTATTTGATTCATTGATTTGTGGTGGCTTTATGGATTTGAGTTTGAATAAGAAAACTTGTTAAAAACTATGAACTCAAGGTGTCCGACGAAATGCCACAACGAAAATCTTTGAATTTTTTTATGTTTTTATTGGTTTTGCTTGATGATTATAGTCGTGTGATGAAAAGAAGTTGATTTTGTTCAATTTAAGGGATGGCAATCAAGAAATCAACAAAAGGAAAAGAAAAGGTCGGTTCGTCATCTCAAGGTCCGGCACCGCCACAAAGAAAGCAAAACACGAAGTGCATTAAGGAAAGATTGTTCAATCTTGATGATTTCATTGGCCATGCGGATAGAGACACAATCACTACCCCTTTCATCCAAAAATTCTTAGACAACGGCCGAGAAGTTCGTTTCCGATCTCCCAAATGGTAACCCGACCTTGACCCTAAACTTTTACAATTCTTTCAACAAGTCCATTGGGCAGGTAGGGTCACCTACTTATCATCAGACTACTGTGAATGGGAAATCGATAAATTTTTCACCGGATGTCATTAACAAGTTTTTGGGGGTTAATGGTACTAACGCGGTTGACATTACTATCTTGCCTAATGAAGAGGTGCCGGATGATAGAGTTTTACGCTGGGCGTTAGTGAGCGAGTTGCATGACAGTATTGGGATGATCAAACCCCGATACAACCAGGCGGACCTTATGGATGATGCTTGGTATTTATGGATGTGGGCGTGGGAGTATTTACCCGACTTCGACTGACGACGGCTTCCATTGGCCACCTGCGAGGTTTATATGCTATCCGCCGAGGGGTAAAAATGGATTTGGGTACTCACATTTACACTACTATTTGTCACTATGCCGGCATGGTCCCGACTAGGCAGAAAATGCCATACCCCTGCCTTATCACCGGTATTTGCAGGAGCCAGAGAGTCAAAATTTCGGCAGGGGGTGATATTTTAACACATGGGGATCGACTGAACGGCCGGAGTAGTATTTTTCGAAGTACTCAATTGAGAAGCAAACGGGCACGTTTGGAACCGGAAGAGGAGAGTAGCGAGGAAGAGGAATATGAGGCCGAGGAAGATGCCGGTTATGAGTTTACGGCTTTTGAGGAAAATTTGCTTGAAAGAGTTCAGGGATTAGAAACATCCCAGGCTGAAATTATGAGATATCAGAATGAAATACTCGAGCGACAATTAGAAACGGAGAAGCGCTTTGAAAAGCTTTTCCATTTTCTAAACATCCCTGACGACACACCTGGAGGATCACAAAGCTAAAATTTCAGGGAGTTTTCTGTTTTCTCGCATGCTATTATATTTTTTTAAAGCGAGACAGTTTTACTTATAAGTTTGGGGGTGATGTTTTCGTACTTGTGTGTTTATTTTGTGGTTTTTGAACTATGATTTTTATTTGGATTTTCATTGTGGTATGTTTTGATTAGTGTATTGTGTGGTGTGTTTTTATTATTTGGCATTGATTAGGTTTAGTATATATATATATATATATATATATATATATATATATATTTATAGTATTTTGATTTTTGAGATTTTTAGATCTGGCCATAACACCATAAATTAGCTATATACAAACTTCTAAAATCGTTTTAACCGGTAAAAAAAAAAACAAAAAAAAAAAATTTTGTATATTCCAAATTTTGTTTTTTGAGCCTTAATCTCTCTTTCCAAGCCTTGTAATTATCATATAAAATCGAGTCATTCGTTACCTTGAGAAAAGAAGAATCAATTGGTTGATGAAAAATAAAACTGAAATTTACTTAATTTATGGAGTTTTTGATTTTTCATGCTCAACTAAAAAATGATTTTCTGCAAAAATTCTATTCCCTAAAAAAAGGAGTCATTGGTGAAAAGAGCTACACGTTAGCAAATAACGGTGTGAAAGCTATCACCTAAAAAAATAAATGACGAAAAGGAGAAGTGTTGAGCAGCAACAGCTGCCTAATTTTGGAAGTGTTAAATTTTGCGAAAAATAAAGGACTAACCATTGTTGGTGCGTAGTCGCCGTCTCGTAAAAATTGGTGAAAAGAGCTACACGTTAGCAAATAACGGTGTGAAAGCTATCACCTTTTACGAAAAAAATGAGATAGAAATTGTGTTAGTGAAAAGAGCTACACGTTAGCAAATAACGGTGTGAAAGCTATCACTAAAAGGGATGTAGTTTATGAGCAGATTTGAATTAATTAGCGGTGAATTTCAATACACTCAATTTTGTAAAAATCACAATATTTGATGACGCCAATGAAATTCTTCTTCATATTGAGTCGAAAAATAAACGAGTGATCGAGAGCAACCATTAAAGGGAGTCGTGTGTATCACGAGTGGGAAAGAAATAATCAACCTTTGGGGGGAAAACCTTACATTTTGGAATTACAAAATAAAACCGTGTTTTAACTTCAAAAACATTAGTAGATTTATTTTGAATCTTGATTCATTTCTATCTACCGTATAAAGTCAAGTTGTTGTTTATTAATGGCATTTTGATCTCCTTTTCTCTTTTTATATTTTAATTTATGTGTGTATTAATTTTCTTATTTTTGTGATTTTTATTTTTATTTTTGGAGTGTGAATAATAAAGAGTCTTGCTCGACTAGCAAGAATTCAAGTTTGGGGTGTGATAAGTGTCGCTTTAGTACACTTATCCATGGTTTGTATCGATAAAATTCACCCATAATTGAGCTAGTCTACTCGTTTTTGCTTTTAATTTATTAGTTTTAATAATTTTATTTTTATCGGATGATGATCGGATTAAATAATCGAATTACTCAAGAAACAACATGTTTAATAAATATTCTATTTATTGAATTTTGATATATTCATGTTGTAGGGCTTTCCGCGATTTAATTTGGCGCTTCTTCCGATTCAAAATCGAGTTATATATCAAATGTTATCATCCGAAGAAGATCCGGGCAAAAACGCAAAGTCCGAGGAATTCGGCTAAAAACGTAACTACCAAAGCTTCAAATGAGCAAATTTACGAAGCCACGTTACGGCCGTAACATTCAGGAGTTACGGCCAGAAGTCACCTTTAGTTACGGCCGTAACTCCTGAATGTTACGGCCGTAACTCTTGACAGATTGCTATGATTTGTCTAATTTTTTATACTTTTTGTGTATTATTGAGGGGATGGCTGGCATTGATCCGATATAATGTAATAATGCTGGAGTTTTGGAGCTATTAGATGACTTTAGGTGTATAAATAGACCCTTTAGATCCTTCATCATTCATCATTCATCTTATAATTTTCCATTTTTTGTAAACTTTTCTTTTTGTGTGAAGAACACACTTGTGTTCTTGAGTGATCTTTGTAAGTGTGGTATAACATATGTTGTTCACAGAGTTTATTGTTTCTATCTCCTTTATCTACTAAGGGAGTTAGGATCAATTCTTTCTCTTGATTCAACTAATAATGACCACACAAGCTTGTAATATGTGTAATAAACCCTTCATGGGCTAAGTAATCTTTAGTTGGGATTATAAACAAGGTTAGTCATATTATTTATGTTTGTATAAAGATCTATTATGAATTACTTATTATTGTGTGTGATTTTCATTGTTTTAACAATCTTTATTTATTTGGCCAATAAATGACGATATTTATGATCTTCATATGTTTCGAAAGAAAATATGTTTGATTAGATCAAATGATCTTCACTCTAAGTTGTTCTAGGGGATAGAAATATACCTCTAGTCCTTAGATGATTCTTTAAGTTATTTTCATAAATCCTAATGCTATGTATTGAAGCCAATCAACATAGAAATATAGTGGATTGATTCAATATGTAAGGGGCGTTTTATAGTTCGCAAGAGAAACCGTCTTTTTAAGAAAAATCGAATCTACACAACATAATAAGTAAATTCATTTTATGATCTCCTATACATCTTTTATAACTAATGACGAACTAAGTTTGTAATCCCAACTATTTCATTTTATCGTTAATCAATCTATTATTATTGCCATCCTTTTATTTCCTTATAATATTAGAACTATTATTGCATTTTTTTTCCAAATATTAAACCAAACTTTTTAATTGTGTGTTTCACTTATCTTAGTATCTATAAAAATAGACTAATAGTGTATAATTCAAATTATAACCAAACTTCCTACCGGACTCAAAAAGTCCACTTTACTACTTGATACGATATCGTGCACTTGCGATAGTTACACTAAAAGCGTGTCACCTCTATAAATATAAGGCAGCATGCACTTGTCAAGAGACTGAATTTTTACCACCGGAATTCCATAGAACACACGGAAATGCTTCAATTCCCACGAGATTTCACACAGCACTTGGCTATCTCCTACTCTTGGCAACAGCTATCTTTTGGTTCTTTCTTCTCCCGGCCTCTCTCATCCAGAAGACGATCGACAGGGATGAAGAACACCGAGCTTCGCTCAAGAGCTGGATTAACAGAGTCTTTTTACACACATTGTATTTAGATTTCTCACATTAATACTTGTATCCACGAATATTAGTATTAATAACATCTCGCGAGAGCATTCAAGCCCGGGCCTAACAAACCCGGCAAATCTTGTGATTATTCATATTCTCTCGGAAGTGCTCCCGCAAATTGTTGTTTGTTGTCCGTTCATTCCAGCAGTATTTAATCTTCGGATAAATATTTTGGGCAACAACAGGGGTGTTACAGCTTCAACGTGACGCGGCTCAGGGGTCGAGTGTGCCGCGGCTCAGTAAGTTCGTGCCGCGGCACAGAGTACAGGAAGCGTAGCCCGATTTATTGACTTATATGTGCCGCGGCTCGCTATCATTCTGTCGTGGCCCAAACCTGATAAATGCCCCCTGGAAGGTTCCTGCACAGAAATTTCAAACGAAAACACCTAGAACATGAGAGATAAGCATATCAAAGCAAATATGATGAAAAATAAGACTACTAAAATTAATGAAAACACTGAAAAATAAAAAATCTACAACTAATACTCGGGTTGCCTCCCTAGAAGCGCTAAGTTTATAGTCTTTAGCCGGACTTACTGAAAATCAGTTTTCATTTCGCAAAGACCATTTGGGCTCCGCACAGTCCATCAAACCGTTATTACGTAATTTAAATTTTTGACCATTAGTTTTCAACCGTTCGACTTTTGGTTTGGACATCCAACGTTCTTTGCGAAACAACTTAAATAATAGTAGCCTCCCAAAACACCCATTTTGCAACTGACTTGGCACTCGTTTGACTTCCGCCTTAGTTTTCAATTCCATAGGTGAACTTATGCCATCATGAGAATTTTTCGATGGTGGATGAACGGATGTTGAAGACGACATATTCAAATGTTTAAGATACACGATCCGTTCTTCATTTTTCTTAGACGTAAGAGCAGCTAAAACAGATTCTGAACACTTCAACTGACAACTCTCCCGGTGTGCGTCTTTCGCAAAGATATCTACACTTTCAATTTGTGAACACTTCTCGACACTACTTGGACACGGAAAAGATTGAAACACTTGGAACGTGACTTGCTCATCTTGAACCCGTAAAGTTAGTTTCCCTTTCTCCACATCAATTAAAGTTCGGCCGGTTGCCAAGAATGGTCTTCCCAAGATAATTGGGATGTCATGGTCCTCCTCCATATCGAGCACAATGAAATCGGCCGGAAAGATGAATTTATCAACCTTAACCAAAATGTCTTCTATTACTCCCCTTGGATACTTGATAGATTTGTCAGCTAATTGCAAAAAGATTGTTGTCGGCTTGACTTCCCTAATACCTAGCTTCTTAAAAATGGAGAGGGGCATAAGATTAATACTGGCGCCGATATCACATAACGCATTATCAAAAGACAGGTTTCCTATAGTGCACGGTATATTGAAGCATCATGGATCCTTCAATTTTGGCGGGAGCTTTTTCTGCAAGATGGCGCTGCACTCTTCCGTTAATGCCACAGTCTCATTTTCTTCGAGCTTCCTTTTGTTCGATAAGATCTCCTTCATGAACCTCACATAGCTCGGCATTTGTTCCAAGGCATCGGCAAATAGAATGTTGATATGTAGTTTCTTGAAGTCGTCAAGAAACTTGGAGATTGCTTGTCCAATTTTTACTTTTGCAATCGCTGCGCAAAGAGGACGGGTGTCACATAGGCCATCGGATTGTCAGGAAACAGTTTCGAGCTTTTAGAAATTTGTGATTCTTCAGATGCCGAATTTTTCTTCTCCTCATCTTCACCTCTCTTTTTGTTCCTCCTGGGCTGCTCACACACTTCCCTTCCACTTCTTAAGCTAATGGCATTAATACTTTCTCTGGGGTTCGACCCAGTTGCACTCGGCAAAGTACCCTCAGGTCGGGATGTTAACACATTTGCTATTTGACCCAATTAGACTTCTAAATTGCGAATAGAGGCGGAATGATTTTGCAAGGTTGTTTCCGTACGGGTCATGAACTGACTCGTATTTGCTGCTAATTTTGCCATTGCCTCCTCTAGAGAGATCTTTGGAGCGGGAGGAGGTTGTTGTTGGTGTTGAGCAAACTGAGGTTGGTTTAAATTTTGTCCTTTTTCCACGAAAAGTTGGGGTGATTTCTCCATATGTGTTGGAATATGGGTTGTTCTGCTGATTTCCGTTCTCCACAAACTGAGCTTGTTCCATCGGATATTGCTTGAAAGGATTTCCAACTTGACATTTCGTGCTAGGATGAGACTCCTTACACCAACTACATGACTCTGTGCTGACGGTAGAAGGAGCATGTGAAAAAGCTTGCAACTGTTGAGTCAGCGCTGTAACTTGGGCTGATAGTGTAGAGATCGGATCGTTGTCGGAAACTCCCATAACTCGCTTTGGGTTCACACGTTCGGTAGTCCACTGATAACCATTTGCAGCCATTGCTTCCAATAAGGAATGAGCTTTCGCCATCGTTTTTCCCATTAAAGCTCCTCCAACGGCTGCATCAACAAGATTGCGTGTAGATGCACCTAGCCCATTATAGAAGGTCTGAATTTGTAGCCAATCCGGTAAGCCATGGTGTGAGCATCTCCTTAGTAAATCCTTGTATCGCTCCCAAGCTTCATGAAGCGATTCCATCTCAAATTGCACGAACATCGTTATTTCATTCCGAAGTCTCGTTGTCTTTGCTGGCGGAAAGAACATAGCCAAAAAGGCTTGTGCTAACTCCGCCCAAGTCGTGATAGAGCCCGGAGGAAGTGAATTCTACCAAAATTTGGCTTTATCCCTAAAAGAAAATGGGAAAAGCCGTAAACGAATAGCGTCATCCGAAACTCCATTGTTCTTGAACGTATCACATATCTCGAGAAAGGACGCAATATGAGCATTGGGGTCGTCAATCGCTAATCCGCAGAAATGGCTTGCTTGTACCATCTGGATTATGGCCGGCGTTATCTCGAAATTGTTTGCTTGGACAGTTGGGCGCTGAATCCCCGAAAAATTTGCGTTCATTTGAGGCAATGCATAATCTCAGAGTGCCATTGCCGGTTGAGCTTGCTGCATAGGATTGTCTACTCTGTGATTTTCTGTGTTATCAGCCATGGTGTCTTTTGTTGGTAGCTCATACTTTTCCTTCTTGTTTTTCCGAAGAGTGCGCTCGAGTTCAGTATCCAAAGGTAATAGGACTTCGTTACCGAATTTTCTCATGCACTAACCAGAAATTCCTGAAAGGAAAACAAATAATAAAAAAAATTACACAAAAATAAAATAGTGTTCAAATTAAGACTAGAAATACTGAAATCGATATTAGTAAAACAACCGGTCCCCGGCAACGGCGCCAAAAACTTGTTACGAAATTTGGTGAACGCAAGTGCACGTTGTCGTAAGCAAGTAATAAAGTGATAAGTAAGTTATCGTTCCCTCGAGGACTGACTCACTAATTACCAAATTATGCGTATTCTAATATTATTTGAACTATCGAAATTGGAGGTGCAAGTAATATTAAAGAAAATTAATAAAAGAATGAACTAAGAATAAATAATAAAATCGATTGTTCGAAGAAAGAAGATCAAATAGGGAAATAATCTAGGATTAAGAATCCACCTCAATTTATCCGAATTACTATTGATTTATATGAATTAAGTAATTTCCCAATTTATTGAAGGCGAAGATTGCTAAAATACTCTACTGCCTCTCCCGAGGTCAGTAGAATTTTCTAAGGCGAATAAAACACTCTATTCCTAGGTGAATTAATTCGACAAAATGCGAAAAGTACGAAATTTTCAGACAGGCCACGTAATTCCTATGAGTATATTCCTTTCTCACAAGATGAAACGTTTCTCACTAATTTTTCCTACCATCTCTCCTCTCCCGATTCGAGTTGCGTAATCAAAACAAATCAATCATAGGCCACAAAATTGATAGTAATTAAAACAATTAGGGAACTTGTCTCGTACAAGTATAAAACTTGTCTCGACATCAATGCCACGAACTGTTACCAATTCAGTTGCTTTCGTCTACGGGTTCCTCAGTCCCGACCAAGCTAATCTACGAACTCTTCAACCTCAACCGCAACTCAACAGTCATAATCCACGATCAAACATCATATCTTATTATAAAACGAAGGCTTAATAATCAACAGGTTCGATGACGATCAATATCAATACAACTAGGCCACAAACTCATCAGTTCCACAATATCTCGATTAAACACACCAATCGGCCCAACTCGACCTCACGAATCCATGTCCACAATACGAGCCGAAATCCGATGATCATATCAGCAACCAATTCGGACCAATAATAAGGTCTAAATGTTATCGGTTCCAGACTCAATTCTTAAATACGAATTGACAAGGTTCCCTTCTCGTAAATCCGTAGTTAAAATTTTCCGATGATCATCGTTAATTCGAACCATCCAATTAGTTCAACATTATAGATAATCATATTCTAAGGTTATCAAACAATCCAATCATTCGACTTGAATATTTGCTCCATACGTATGGGCTTCCAAATTCAGAGATGAATAATAATTTCATCAAACTCGTAATCACATTCGTATTCCTATACGAATATTATTTTAAACACATAGTTTAGCTCTAGATATGAATATTCCATATTCATTTTCAAAACATCAACACTTCTTAAAAATTTTCATCACCACGTATAATTCAAGAGTTCTTCAAGAACATGAAATATCCGAAATCACGTTGAGAACAACATATCCGAGGTATATATCTCCATGTTACCATTTTCTTCATCATGCCATTCCTACAACCTCAAGAATCGCAACAACACCATTATCATCATATGAAGAAGATCTCATTAATCATATCAGCATCCGAAATCTCTTATTACAATTCCAATAAATCTCGTATAACATTATCACATGATACCATAATTGTAACACCCCCATATCCTCCTGGGAATATTACACGCCGTAAACCCTCCTCACAAGGATTCACCAGGCTAAGCACAATTTTCCACGTCATTTCAAAAATGCTAAAAATACCGATGACGGTAATATTTTTCAAATATAAAAAATTATTTTCCAAATACCGTCATAAAAATACCGTCAAAACGATCAAGGCCAAAATGCCAAAAACTCAGTTTAGGGAATCGGTTTTACAAAATAAAATTCAGTTGGCAAAATACCAAAAGCCATCTCAAAATACTCACGCAGCGGATAAAAGTACAGTCCAATATATGCATTTACATTGAAATAAAACGAACATCAAAATACACGATTCCCAACATGCTCCCTCCCAAGTAGTAATCCTTTAAAAACGAACCACTATCTAAGGGATACAAGGATTACCTTGTATGGACGAACCACGAAGAAGAATAATTGAACTCCATTCCAAGAATCATCAAAAACTTCAAGAACAATACTTAAATCCGAGCTCTCCATCTTAATCTTGTTTAAGAGAATCATCTCTCAATGTTTAGGAACTTCAAGTACTTCTCAAGGCTCTCTCTATTGACTGAAGGAAGGAGAATGGACAAAATGCCTCTCAGCACTCGTCTATCCTCTCTAGAAAACATATCACTAGCGCGCGCTAGACCTTATATTTAGCGTGCGCTACAGGACTAGCGTGCGCTACCCTTCCTTGATAGCGTGCGCTATCGGGCAGTCCAGAAGCTACTACATTGCTTCGAAATTCATCTAACGTACGTAATGCCCATGCATTAACGTACGCAAATAAGCGTGGACTTGCTACAGTGAAATGCTCAGTAGCGTGCGCTATTCCTCGACCTTAGCGCGCGCTAATCGTCGTTGACCCGACAACCTGTACCTTCCCAGAAGATGCCCGGGTCCTACATGCCGAAAGCAACCAATAAAGCCAAGATTCCCTGTTGACGATCTGAAATTAGGGTGCGTTACTAACATGCATTAGCGTGCGCTAATCGCCGATAATAAACAGTCTGGGCCTACCTGTCGGCCACCTTCCGGAACTAACCCAGCAAGTCGTTACGTACGTTAGGGGTCCTCCTTAGCGTACGAAACCGAACCTCTTAGCGTGTGCTAAGTATGCACCATAGCGTACGCTAAGTATATATCTCAGCGCGCGCTAGGCATACCCTGTAGCGTGCGTTAACGTAGCTGTACTTAGCCATTTCCGCTATTCTCGACCAACATCTCGACATACCAAACGATCATACGGCACAATGAATACATATACGCATTCAACAATATTGTCATACGTTCACATCATCCTTAAGCACAATTATCCATCAACAACATCCAACATATAAACGAAAAAAATATATCCGAAAAATCGGGGTATTACACTCTACCCCCCTTAAAAATAAGTTTCGTCCTCGAAACTTGCAATCACTCGCACAAACAACATTTCAACGGGAATTCAAATTCACCAAGAATTATTGAATAATCCGAACAACATACTTACAAGTCTGTGAAGTCGAAGATCTCCCGTGATACTAGCATGCGACTCCTAAACAAAGTCTCAACATAATACCGATACACACCAATATCGTAATTAGCAATTTAACAAAATCTCAAGGAAGAGTTAACGTCCGTGACCACGGCCAAGATCCTTCCTACTTTCAGCCAACATTCTGAAAGGCACACACGTGCGTAAGTATAATCCAAATTGCACATTCTCGAAGTGACCAATTCCCAAGAATACCAAGCTATAAACGAAACGATTAAGAAAAATACAAGAAGAGTGAGAGGGCTTACAAGTACCGGTCGCACTTTGATGATGGCAGAGTAGTGATACTGTGGGAAAATGCCGACTCAATCGACCCAAAAAGACCGACAGCCTAGGTATCCATAAACCTAAGCTCCGATACCATATTATGTAACACCCCCAAGTTATTTGGGGTATGTTACAGCCCCGTGAGCCCTGCCGTGGGACCCATAAGGCTATTCATGCGCAGAACTGTAAAACTCGACCGAGAAGGTCTAGATACAATGAAAAGAAGGACAATACAAATGGTATTCAAAACCATAACTAATGAAACCAAATACATCACCAACAAATCAATACCTCGGCAACACAGGCCGGAACATCAAGGAAACTAAAATACAATACTCGAGTATTTAAAATCCATTACAGTACAACAACACTGAATGGAGGAATCCAATAGTATAACTGGAGACAAGACACAGTATCACGCTTGCCCATCATCTTCATGCCGACCCGATACCCGCCTGTCCGTTCTCCTGGAACCTGAAATACATAAAAAGTATTTCCCCCATAAAGGGGTTAGCCGTCGAATAGCTAGTGCAAGTATAACAAGTATGAAACACAATACTCCTCGACAATGAAGTAAATGTAACCGTCAATTCATCAATTCAAGACTAGTATTCCGGAATAACTAAATCTCATAGTGTCACATCAAGACGTATGTGAATGCCGTAGAAACGGTTCGTTCATATAATCCGTCGTTACATATATGAATGCCGTAGAAACGGTTCGTTCATATCATGCCATCAATACATATATGAATGCCGTAAAAATGGTTCGTTCATAATATGCCATCAATATATCTATGAATGCCGTAAAAACGGTTCGTTCATGATATGCCATCAATATATCTATGAATGCCGTAAAAATGGTTCGTTCATATCATACCATCAATATTTCTTACTTTCAAAGTCGAGAACGTACAATCATAATTATATACTTGCCTTGAATAGTCGACGACGCAACGAACGGAAAGGAAAGTCACCGACAAATGCTAGGAACCATCGAAACCGAACCTAACGATTCGAAGAATGCAATCACAACCAATTCTAAACGAATACGGAATTGGAATACACCCGGAAACCCACCTACGATTCATGTATATTCGTATAAAAATGACAACGAGGGCGGACCACAACCAAATCCCTCTCGATTCCGTAAAAATCACGACATATACCATGAATCCATAGGGAAACTAAGAATACCAACAAGATTAATCATATTCATCATGAATTAATCAACAAAAACGGAATGAATCGGACGAAAACGCGAAAACCCCCAAATTCCCGAAATTAGGGTTCTAAGGAAGATTACCTTGATTCGCTGGATCAAAGGATGATAACGCATGATTGATTGATGATATAACCTCAAGAACTTAATGAATTTGTTGTTAAACAACATGGCTTCAAGATTCCCAAGACCACCTCCGCGGAAGAGAAAGGAAAGGTTGAGAAAAATGGCCAAAAACCCGTGCACAGTGTGCCGCGGCACAGGCCCAAAAATGGCTCCCAGTGGTCGGCAGTGTGCCGCGGCCCGGTCGGCGTGTGCCGCGGCACCCGGTACAGTCGGTTTGGCCGAAAAATACCATAGAGTGTGCCGCGGCCCTGCCAGCATGTGCCGCGGCCCACGGTGCGGCCTCGCCGCCGGAGCCGCCGAGCACTACCGGCCGTGACTCGCCAAGACGCCCGGGCCTGTGTTGCCCGGCTATGACTCGGTCGGGGCCAACTCCGACGGCCCGAACGACCCCGAAACCCGAACCTGAATACGAATCGATGATACGGTTACGACGTACTCGCAAAGACGAATCTAAGAACTAAGAGAACACACAATTCCGACCACCCGAAGGCTCGGAATTCAACAACGGAAGTAATTACCCAAAACTTTGGGAAATTACGAAAATGGCCCAAAACGTCCGAAAATCACGATACACGATCGAAACACCAAACCAAAGCTCGCAACATGAATAATAACATTAAATGAACTTACGAGAAACTCGAAACAACAGTTTCGGACGAGATTCGCAAGAATCGAACTCAAGTGCGGAAAAGTCGCTAATAAGCTCGGAACTCAACAAAACGATACCGAAACGAACTCGGATGACAAAAAGTGCAGAATTAATCATTCTCGAAATGACGAAACGGTCATAAGCGAGTCATCAAAACGGACCTCCTCCGGAAAAAATAAAATTACCGGAAATCGAAATTGCGGATATTACATGCATACCCCCACAGGTAAATCGGCAAGTCAGTATAGCCCAGCATGGAACGGACCATGTTCAACAAGGTCCGGTTCCTTCTTTCTGACACACCATTTAACTGAGGAGTACCTGGAGGTGTTAGTTGTGAAACTATTCCATGTTCCTTAAGGAACTCGTCAAACTCCGTACTCATATACTCGCCACCTCAGTCCGACCGAAGTGCTTTGATATGATTACCAGTTTGTTTCTTGACTAGGGCCTTGAATTCCTGGAATTTCTCAAAGGCCTCAGATTTATGTTTCATTAAGTATACATAACCATACCTAGTATGATCGTTTGTAAACGTAATGAAATATTGATATCCGTCGCGTGCTGCTTCCAAAGCACCACATACGTTGGTATGGATTAATCCCAGTTTATCAGCGGCTTTTTCAAATGTCCCTGTGAAGGGGGACTTAGTCATTTTGCCTTTAAGGCAAGATTCACAAGTAGGGAAGGGATCTGATCCCAATGGACCCATAAGTCTATCTTTTTCCATCTTGTAAACCATGGTCTGACCAACATGACCAAGTCTAAGATGCCATTTCAAAACTTGATTGGTTTCATCCCTACCACGTTTTCTAGTCATAGTATTCACAACTACTTTGTTGTTGAGATTTAGATGATACAATCCATTTAACAATGTAGCAGTACCCACTAGTTTATTTTAGAAATAAATTTTGCGGGAACCATCACCAATGAAAAATGAAAAGCCTTTTCGGTCCATGACCCAAAAGACGGATTCTAAACCCAAAAGAAGTGACCTATGTCGGTCGCCTCGACACTATGCCCGCTTCCGACTTTGATCATAACTTCTCCAGCTCCAAGCTTCCTACTTTGTTCCAGATCCTGATTCACGGTACAGATATGAGAACTAGCACCAGAATCCAGTATCCAGGAATTAGCAGAACATTTTGTTTCCAAAACTAAATGTTTTGTACCTGAAGTGCCATGAAGAATCGGACAGTCTCTAGCCCAGTGGCCCAGCTCACCGCACTTGAGACAAGTATCTTTCTTCTTCTTGCCTTTTGGAACCATAGGGGCCTTGCCCTTTCCTTTAAGGTCCTTAACTTGTGGTCCAGTCTGCTTCTTGGTCTTTTTCTTTTTATTCTTAGACTTTGGAAGTCCAGAAGAAATCACAAGGGTAGACTCCTTCATCCACGGAGTCTTCATTTGAGACTGAGCGGTCACAAGTTTGTTCATTAGCCCAACTAAATTACATGCAATCTCATTGCAGTTGAAGTTCATAACAAACTGTGAGAAGGAATCAGGGAGAGACTAAAGGATAAGGTCGGTTTGGAGAGAAGTATCCATTTTAAAATCAAGAGCCTCCAATCTCTCGATCATGGATATCATTTTGAGGACATGTTCTCCAACCTTCTCACCTTTCTTCATCCTTGCACCGAACAGTTGCTTGGATATCTCATATCTAGCAGTTCTGCTGTGCTCACCATAAAGTTTGGTTAAGTGAGATAGAATCTGCCTAGCAGAAGTCATTTTCTCATGAGCTCTCTGAAGCTCATTAGACATGGAAGCCATCATATAAGCACGGACTTTCACGTCATCCTTAACTCACTTTTTGTGGTTTTCAATCTCTTCCTGATTGGCTCGGGTCCGCACAGGAGGTGCCGGAATGTCCGTCTCCAAGATGTATCCAAGTGCCTCTAAACTGAGGACAATCATCAGATTGCGGAGCCAATCCACAAAGTTAGGTCCCATTAAGGTGTTCTTTTCGAGTAGAATTGCGAGTGGATTCATTGTCATATTGAGATTTGAGTCTGCATTAAGTACGATAGATTAATTAGTGACTCATGTTCTGAGTACAGAATTAAGGTCTTTTCTATTCTTGTTACCCAGCTCCCACTATTTTTATCGGAATAACACACTCCCATGTGAAATCCGGAAGTATCGTCGCTCTACTTCATAGTGGTGATCGAGTTCTTTATAAATCTTAATAGAGGGCAACCGAACAGGTTTCTAGTCTATTAATTTTCATAAAGTGGTGTCCGACACCAACCCATCTAATGGATGATTCGATCTTCTTTTTCCCCTTGTTCACTCCCCTCAACCTATACGGTTTCTATGGTTTATGAACAAGATAAGTTTATAACATCAACGCAAATCAGTTTCACAATTGAATCTTATCCGACAACCTATCAGGTTTCTAGGGATAAAATTTGCTCCAACCGAAGGCATCCAATGCGCTCCCGGTAATATATCCGTCCTCCCCGAACGACTATCCCGATAACTCGGAAGCATAGCACATCCGGTTTGGATTTCAATTTCCTGAAAACTCGATGGAGGGAAGGAAAACCTTGAAACCTTATAAACTTAATAATTTGTTGTGGGAGAATTATCGCGATTAACGTTACACTTTGCACATTAATCATTTAAGCGCGTTTGTGGCATTCATACAATATGAAACAACCATTTACAACCCAGTTTCTACCAACATGTGGTTCATGGACCATTCCTAGAAAACAAAAACTCCGTAATCTAATTACAAGTCTTCGTCTTGAATCTTCGTTTTCTCGAAATGGATCTTCCTCCGGTCTTCATCATTACATATAAATTTTACATCGAAAATTGCATCCTAGATACAAACATTTCTAGTAAAATAAATAGGCTCAAAACGGCCTTTACAACCCAATCGAATAAAACGAACGATTCAAAACTAAGTCCACGAACCATATCCCCATTCAAAAGCATTCATACAATAAATACTATATAAATGGAAAGCGTAGAGATACATTGATCCAATCAACAATACGAACCGATCCAATCGATTCACACAATCGGTAATATGATAACGTTCAAAATAATTTGGTCGACCATAAATATTCCAATTAATCAAATTTCCCCTATAAAATTAAATACCATAAATCATTTTAATCATATTAAATCCAATTTAACATGAGGGAGATTAATTTTCAAGAATACACGAAAAAATCGAGCCGGGGCGAAAATGGCCTGCCATGGCCGAGTCACTGCCGGCAGCCTGCCGGCCGGACACGGCCCGTGCCGAATGGCATGGTCGGGTCGTACCGGCAGTGACCTAGACCTACCTACCAGACTCGGCCGTGTCACCTGACACGGCCGAGTCACTTCCGAAAGCTGCCGACCAGACACGGCCCGTGTCACCTGACACGGTCGAGTGCTCGGCAGCGGCTCGCTGAGAATGCCGACACGGCCCGTGTCACCAGACACGGCCGAGTCACCTGGCGACTTTCTCGCCTTTGTCCGAAAAATCGTCCGACGACGATTCGGAGCTCGATTTTCCACCGGATATCCAATATCAATATTTTTCAACATTCATATCTTCAATATAAATCATATTTCCAAGAAATTAAGATTTATATTTAGACATAAACTTACGAAAAATATAACTACAACGAACGTAAAAATATATACCACGATTATGACTAAAATAATTCCAAATCATTCACCATCTAATCAAGCATTCCAAATGCTAATATCATATATACGATCGCAAGACCTACGCTCCGATACCACTGTTGGGATTCGGTGCCTAAATCGAAGGCCCAGCGGAAGCGGTAAAACGAAAAGTAATTCGATCTGAATCCCTACGAGGATCGATCGAGCTATGTATATACGAATATCAAAACGAATAACAAGAGATATAGAAACTCACCCTTGTAGTCCGTTGATTATATGGATAACCTTCTCTTGAGCTATTCCCCAAGCTTTGCTTGATCTCTACGAATCTATTCCGCTTCAAGCCCTCGAACGATCCAACGCCGAAAGCACCGCGTCTCTACTTGCCACGCGCCGGAAAAACGAACGGAATGACAACACCTTGCTATCCTCCGAGGATACGGCTAGAGCTAGGTGATGAAGCTATTGATTTTGATGAATATACTCCAAGTATATTTATCAAAATTCTCTCAATATTTTCTCTCAATTTTCTCCAAGAAAAATGAAGAAGAAGTTAGTGAAGAAGATGAAGAAGTATGAACACCAAGAAATGAACTCTAAGTTTTTTTTTCTCTCTCCTTCAAACTTTCTTACGTCTCTCTCCTCCAAGGTGTGTATTACATATGTGATATTATATATCTACTCAATCACAAGTCTACCTCTAATTATTAATACACCTTCCACCAACTTATACAACTCATTCACATGAGAGGTATCCCCACCATGTCAATATCATCCATATAAAATGGAAACAAAAGACAAGGGGAAATTAGGTGGAAAAGAGGAGGGTGGCCATGATGAAAAACGGACGAGTTCGGTTCGTTTCGGACTCCCGAAAGTCCAAACAGATAAACTCCAATTTCGTTTCGATGTATTTATATCGATTAATTAATCCAATTAATTAAACATATCAAATACAAAATAATATAATTAATTTATCCAAGAAATAATTATATACATGAATTAAATTAATCACCCAGTAATTTATTTAATTCATTAGGCCGTAAATCAATTTATCCAATAAATCGATTTAGACATCTAGTGTCCCAAATTTAGATATCCAATATCAAATACACATAATGAGAAAATTAGCTTGATTCATTCCGTCGTCAATCCTAATGCGCGACTCAGTAGGTCCGTCTCAGTCAGCAATGGGAGGAACCAAAGAGTAGTAGCACCACCTAGCCAGCCTGGCGGCCTACACTGCACTTAATCGAGAACGAATGATTGGGATCATTCAAGAACCATTCTGTCGTGAATACCAGTATACGTATAAACCCTTCTTTCAAATGTCCCGATCAAGTTATAGGGTCACGGTCAGTCAAACCCTATCTGTACTTGACGCTATGCATGCATTAATGCAAATCGAGATCATCGAGCTCTCGTGTATCTAATACAGCTAGCTCCAATGCTTTGGCCAAAGACTTATGATCTCATCTGCCAATAACCACATAGGACATATAACTCGTTCACTAACAGGAGAAAGAATTCTATCTTGTTATTCAGTAGGACCTGCTAATTGCCCATCAAGATGCACGTCGAGGTTGACCCCCGCCTTCCGATTTAGAGGGTCGAACTACTCTAATGAAAATCTTTATGTCACAAGCACATCCCTACTAAATCCTCACGTCGAAGGTTCACGAATACCTATCACAACCTTTCGATTCCATCATTGACTGTCCCAGAGTGAAATCCGTGTGACGAATCGAGGGTGAGTCGGTTCGAGTATACTAATCCAATTAGCATACCTATAACGTGTGCTCCCACTAACCATTAGTGTTCGACAGGCAGTCTCTGTAACACCCCCGATATATTCAGGAATATTACAGCGTCGTAAATCCTTTGCGTAAGGATTTACAAGGCTGAAGAATTGAACAGACATTAAAAGGTACTAACGAATGGAAATAACGGGATTACGATACAACAGTTCTGACCAAATACTAAAAATAATACAATTGTTCAACAGAAACTCAATAATACATCACCAAATTCAAATTCATCATAAATGATTTCGTACTCGAGTACTTATTGAAATACCAATAAACAAGAGACAAATGAACCCGGCCGAAACATCACTCTGCACCCTCGTCGTCATGCAGCTCCAGTGGTTATTTTCCCGCTCTCCTGGATCCTGAACATAAACAAAATGTTCACCCCCGAAGGGGTTAGCACAACGATGCTAGTACAAGTACCACAACATATTATTCATATCTCACGAAGAATAATAACGTAAACGACAAAAATACCAACGAGTCTTCTCCTACGAGAAACTCATAAATGACATACACAACTGATAATCACAACATGATATCATAACATACACATGGTACTTCCGTCGATCCAGCGTTCACTGCCTAGAACCCACGATGATCCCGTCACACCAACCCGTGGTGGAAAAACCCGTCCGATGATCCAGCGCACGCTAGCATAGATCCCCCGATGATCCCGTCGGACCAACACGAGGTGGACATACAACAACGACATACATGAATGACAATATGTATAACATCAATACATAAAACAAATAAAGTACTTGCCTCGATTTGAAGACAAGAACAATACGTCCACGAAAACGAACACTCGAAGGTCGTCCTCCTCAATCAATCACGTAACAAGATCAAACCTTAACAAAAGAAATGATATAGGATTTATCTCACTTGGTACAAATATTTAACAATTCGATTTACGGCCAAAAGTTCATAAAATGTAATCTGCCTGAACTGCTTAGCGCACGCTAAGTACTCTATGTAGCGTGCGTTAAGTCTGCTCGATAGCGCACGCAAACAACAAAGTCTAGCGTACGCTAACTATGCATGGTCAGTATTTCACTGATCAGTCGACTGACTCGTCTGATGGCCTAGCGTACGTTACGTACCAAACGTAGCGTACTCTAACTCGTGCTTCGATAGCGCACGTTAATCTTCATAGCTTAGCGTACGCTATCTGTGCATGGCAGTTTACTGCTGGGCAGTAAACTGTTCTCATCATGATCAAAACAATGCAATCTTCCGTGATAATTCATGTTACCTCCATGAATATCATGTTCATACGATTATGAATGATCTTATGGATAAACAACTTCGGATTCAAGGATATGCATACCATTATAAAACCATATTCCATTTCGACTACAAATCTTCATACGACGATTCGAAAGGCTTAACGGTTGATATCAACACCTTTATATCCATCAAAATTATCATGCTGTAGTTGTTTAACATTCCATCTATACTAGATAAATCCTTCCATGATCAATCCCTTAGATTCATCTAACAGTAATGGTGTTAAAGTCAAGTCTATGATTGTTATGAAGTCATCTACTAGATTCGGATTATCAATGATAGAAGCTTCCTCTACTTGTTCAATATAATAAGATTCGAATCATGATGTTCATAATCAAGGTACTTAAGGCTTATTCATCTCAATATTCCAAACATGATGTACTTTGGATAATTCACTAATGAAAATCAATATCTCGTTAACATGATCATCCAATTCTTTAGAATCCAACTCTAAGTCTGGAGATAGGTTGAACATACCTTAATATGACGAAAATCACTGAACCGTAAGGTAGAATCCGACTCCGGTTGGTTGTATGCCACTCCAAGGTGCTATTCCACTTCAAAGATCACTCACAAGTGATAACCAATATACAAAGACCAACAAGATATGTTCTAACTGTGTAGAAGGATTATTATAGCTCTCTGGCCTCTCAAGAATGAAGAATGGACGACTGAAATGTAAGCCAAAACGGGTTGTTGTCCCATTTATAATATTCTGCATTTTAACTAATTAGCGCACGCTACTAAGCTTTCCTTAGCGCGCGCTAATAAGAGTTGACTTCGAAACTGTCCAGGTTCATCCGCGGGAATCTTATCCGGACCCATGTCCCGGCTGGCGCATGTGCTAGGCGTCCCGCTCAATAATTGAGTTCTTGGCACACGCAACTCCTACATGCATAGCGTGCGCTAGTAGTGGCCCGATAGCGCGCGTTAAGCTACATTCTTAGCGTGCGCTATCACGAGTTTGCATGAGAAATTTTGCATGTTGTTATACTCATGTACAAAGATATCAATGCAAGAAATATCATACTCCAATAATCAAAACCACAAATCCGAATAATACAGTGTTTGAATACAGATGAAATACACCGTAATAAATCCGGATATTACATACTCTCCTACTAAAAAGGAGTTTCGTCCCGAAACTCAAGACGAAAATAACTCGGGATATCTGGACTTCATATTAGCTTCCGTTTCCCATGTGGCTTCTTCCTTTCCATGTCGTGACCATTGAACTTTGACCAAAATGATTGGTTTGTTCCTCAACTGCTTAACTCGACTCTCGAGTATCTTGACCGGTCTTTCTTCAATCGTCCCATTCTGCGCGACTTCGATCTCTCCGAAATCAATAATATGACTGGGATCTGGTATATATCTCCGTAACTGGGATACGTGGAACACATTATGAACATGGCACAATGACGGCGGCAATGCCAATCTGTATGCCAACTCTCCAACCCTCTCAAGGATTTCTAATGGTCCGATATATCTCGGACTCAGCTTTCCTTTCCTTCCGAAACGAAAGATTCCCCGAGTAGGAGAAACCTTCAGAAGTACGTGGTCTCCAGTACTGAATTCTAATGGGCGACGACGTACGTCTGCGTAAGATTTCTGGCGACTATGGGCGGTCAACAGCCTTTCACGAATCAAGGCTATCTTCTCTCGAGTCTGCACGATCAACTCTGGTTCTGTTCCGATCAAGTCTGACGAATCGTCCCAACATAGGGGCGATATACATCTCCTCCCGTATAATGCCTCAAACGGTGCCATCTTAATGGAAGCATGCCAACTATTGTTGTAGGTAAATTCAATCAATGGTAGATGAACTTCCCAATCGTTTGACCAATCTAAGGCACAGGCCCTTAGCATGTCTTCTACCGTTTGAATAGTCCTCTCGGATTGTCCGTCAGTCTGCGGGTGATAAGCTGTACTGAAGTTCAATTCGGTCCCCAAGGCCTTATGAACTGCTTTCCAGAAGTGAGACACAAAACGGACGTCTCGATCAGAAACAATGGTCTTCGGCGTACCATGCAATCGAACTATATCTGATATAAATACTCGTGCCAACCTCTCTGGTCCCCACGTGTCCTTAATGCCTAGAAAATGAGCTGATTTGGTTAAATGATAAATTATCACCCAAATCATGTTCATTCCTGTCCTGGTTCTTGGCATATTAGTGATAAAGTCCATCGCTATGTCCTCCCACTTCCATTCAAGAATCGGGAGTGGCTTCAACATTCCGGCAGGCCGTTGATGCTCGATCTTAACCTGCTGACAAGTCAAGCATTTCGAAACATAGTCCGCTACATCTTTCTTCATGTTGCCCCAACAGAAATTCTGCTTCAAGTCCTTACACATTTTACTGGTGCCCGGGTGGATAGAATAGGGCGAACTGTGAGCTTCCTACATAATCGTCTGTTTCAGAACATCATCATCGGGAACGCAGAGTCGGTTCTGAAATCTCAAAACTCCATCATCATGAATTATGAATCCGGGGGCCTTTCCTTTGATCACTTCATCACGTAACCGAATTATCAGAGGATCAGCTGCCTGTCTAGATTTGATTCCTTTGGTTAATGATGAAGTTATCTCCATCACGCACAGTTGTCCTTGGACTCTTTGTAACCACACTTCAGTTCCTTCTCGAATCATCTCTCGTTGAAGGCTAAGTTGGGAGGTCAGCGTCTCCAGCATCTGAATAGAAACAGGCTTGCGGCTGAGTGCATCGGCCACTACATTCGCTTTGCCTGGATGATACAAAATCTCCAAGTCATAGTCCTTAATCAGTTCTAACCATCTTCTTTGCCGCATGTTCAATTCTTTCTGACGGAATATGTACTTGAGACACTTGTGATCCATAAATATCTGACAGTGAGTCCCATACAGATAATGCCTCCAGATATTCAAAGCAAAAACCACTGCTGCTAGCTCCAAATCATGTGTTGGGTAATTCACTTCATAAGGTTTCAGCTGTCGCGACGCATAAGCGATCACCTTATCATTCTGCATCAATACGCACCCGAGTCCTTGGTTCGAAGCATCACTGTAAACTATAAATCCTCCAGTTCCCTGTGGAAGTGATAGAATCAGTGCCGTCGTCAATCTCTTCTTCAATTCATCAAAGCTAACCTGACACAACTCATTCCACTCAAACTTTTGAGTTTTTTGCAGGAGTCGAGTAAGTGGGCGGGAGATTTTAGAAAACCCTTCCACAAATCGACAATAATATCCAGCAAGTCCTAAGAAGCTTCAGACTTCTTTCACGTTCTTTGGAGGCTTCCAATCCATAACTGCTTCGATCTTCTGAGGATCTACTCGGACTCCTTTAGCTGACACCACATGGCCGAGGAACATTACTTCCTTTAGCCAGAATTCACACTTAGAAAGTTTGGCGTACAATTGCTCGCTTCTCAAAGGTTTCAATACAATCCGAAAATGTTGTGCATGTTCTTCCGGGCTCTTAGAATACACCAGAATGTCATCAATGAACACGACCACAAATTTATCGAAAAATTCAATGAACACTCGGTTCATCAATTGCATAAATACAGCAGGTGCGTTAGTGAGACCAAACGGCATCACTACAAACTTATAATGTCCGTAGCGATTTCTGAACGCTGATTTCGGAACATCAGATTCCTTAATCCTCAGCTGATGATATCCTGATCTCAGATCTATTTTAGAGAATACTGTTGCCCCTTGCAACTGGTCAAACAGATCATAAATCCATGGCAACAAATACTTGTTCTTAATCGTCAATTTGTTCAGCTCTCGATAGTCAATACACAGTCGAAGCGATCCATCCTTCTTTCGGACAAAAAGAACTGGCGCTCCCGAGGGTGAAACGCTTGGCTGAATATAGCCTTTGTCCAAGAATCCTCCACCGCTTCTTCGCCAGACATCTCAGTAGGTGCCATACGATACGGCGCCTTAGAAATTGGTGTAGCTCCGGGTTCCAGCTCAATGGTAAATTCTACATCCCTTCATGGAGGTAGTCCAGGTAACTCGTCAGGAAATACATCTGGAAGTTCGTTCACAACAGGAATGGATGAAAGTTCCACAATTTCGTCTTCTTTCTTCATTGCATAGCACCAGTACCCGATACAGCCCTGTTTCAACAATTTGACAGCTTTCATTGCCTTGATCAATTTTCCTGAGCTTCCCGGTTTCCACCCCTCGAACAATATTTCGGAACCATCATCAGCGATCAGCGAGATATTCCTCCTTCGGTAGTTTACAATTGCTCCGTATCGATTAAGCCAATCGTCTCCGAGTATCAGGTCGTCTCCATGCATTTCTATTATAATCAAATTTGAGAGCCACTTGTTGTTGCCCAAAATATCTATCCGAAGATTAAATACTGCTGGAGACGGACAACAAACAACAATTGCGGGAGCACTTCCGAGAGAAGATAAATAATACAAGATTTGCCGGGTTTGTTAGGCCCGGGCTTGAATGCTCTCGCGAGATGTTATTAATACGAATATTCGTGGATACAAGTATTAATGAGAGAAATCTAAATACAATGAGTGTAAAAAGACTCTATTAATCCAGCTCTTGAGCGAAGATCGGTGTTCTTCGTCCCGCCGATAATCTGCTCGAGGAGAAAGGCCGGGAGAAGTAAGACCGAATGATAGCTGTTGCCAAGAGTTGGAGATTAGCCAAGTGCTTGATGTTTTTCTTCTGTATTGCGTGTATAATGTCAGAATGCCTGAGAGTTGAAGTTCTGGAGCCTTTTGTGCGGTAAAAGTTCGGTCTTTTGGACAAGTGCTGGGAGCCATGTATATATAGGGGCAGCCGGGTCCTGTCCTTTAGCGGGCGATCGCCTTCCGGCCATTATAATAATGTGCCGATCGCTCACGCCAATATTATAATGGGGCGATCTCTGGCCGCTGCTAAAGTCCAAGGAAGATCTTGGCCGTCAAGCTAAAGTCCAAGGAAGAGGCCGCACACTGGCGGTCCAATAAGGAGCCAACGCGCGTCCGGAGTCGGGCCAACATGCGGCCCTACCGACAAGCTTTCGCTTGTCTACCGGTGGAGAGATTCGCCAGCCGTGGTCAATGGCCCGAGATTCGCGGATCTTGTCTCGGCCCTTGCACGTGGTGCCGCCTTGGGGCTCGACCTTTGCCGATTGGATGGCCATCGGCCCCGATCGACATGAGGCGATCGTCTCTAGCTGGTCATCAGAGGTCGCCATCGGCCAGTTGCTGAGGGTCGGCATTGGTCGGTCACCAAGGGTCGATCGGCAGATGCCGATAGAGGGTCGCCAGGAGTCGGTCGCCGAGTACCGAGAGGCGATCGTCTTGATGTCGATCGCCGCACCGGATTCGCCCCGGGATCTTCTGGCCGCGCCTAGCTTGTCCGGGTTAAGGCTCGCCGCCCGCTTGGCCGCCAGAGTTTGGCCGCCGAGTACCGAGAGGAGATCGTCTTGATGTCGATCGCCGCACCGGATTCGCCCCTGACCTTCTGGCCGTGCCTAGCTTGTCCGCTGGTTAAGGCTCGCCGCTTGGCCGCCAGGAGTCGGTCGCCGAGTACCGAGAGGCTATCGTCTTTGATGTCGATCGCTCGGCACCGAGACTGGTCCTGAGACCTTCGGTCGGTCGATGTAGCTCGTCCACTGGGTAAAGGCTCGGTCGCCTGGTCGCTGGTCGGCGGATCTGCCTTGGACGATCGACGGTGACACGGTCGCCCGACCTCCGAGGCGATCGCCGGTCGGAAGGTGTTAATTCTTGACACAACAATTGCCCCCCAGCTTGCTCCTATGTTGAAGACATGGGGCGAGGTGGTTCTTGCTGGTGATCGTGTTCGAATGAGGACGGGCGATCTGAGCTGACATAGGATTCGGACTTGGGCTATCATGGTCGATTGGCTAGCTATCTTTCGGTCTTGTACCTGCAAAAACAACATTGGCCGATCCCCCATGGAAACTTTGGTGGTTTCGCTTTGTTTGAGGAATCGTGCACAGTCGCGGAGATCGATGGACCGACTCCATGACCGTGTCTTGGTGCGCGAAGACATTGAGTGTCCCGTGACTCACTTTATTATGAGGGTCCTCTCATAGCCGCGCCGCCTCGTATTTAAACGAAGGGCGTGCGGTCTCGGTCTAGAGGAGTCCTTGCGCGGGGCAGCGTCGGATGAATCAACTCCACGCCCGCGGCTTGTTAGCTTTGCTTCCACCTCGGCCAGCCATGGAGATGGCCGACCTCGACGGTGTACGTTGAGACGGGGGTTGTGGCATGTGTCCACTGATTAATGTTGGAGAGCCCTCAGACTACGCCGGCCTCGTATTTAAACGAAGGGCGGGCGATCTCGGCCGAAAAGGACCTTGCATGGCCGAAGCAGCCGGTTCCATCGACTGCCAGGGCCATGGATTTATGATGTGCGGTGGAGGCGATCTCGTGCCTTAGTCCGTCATGTTATATGATGGACTGCAGATGGCGATCGTGTCCACCGGGTTGCTGATGATGTAGCGTGATGATCGGCGATCGGGCCGGAAGGCTGGCGATCGCCACTCGGCAGCTGATCGCTTTATTCGTAGGTCGATATCGGCGATCGGTGGGAGTTAGTCCCTTATTTAGAATGTTGGACTGTAGGCGGTGAGCGAGTCCTCCGGCTCTGCTGGATAGTAGTGACCGGGCTGGAAGACCGGAGGTCGTCGCTCTGGCTGGGAGACTGGAGGTCGTCGCTCGGGCGCCGATCGCGGAACTCCTAGGCTAAGAAGAAGCCTTTGCCTGGATAGGAAATCTGCGGCTCTAGCCCGGAAGGCTGCGTAGGTCGTCGGTAGGGTCTTCGTGAGATGCCTGAACATAGGCGAGAAGCCCTGAAAACCTCCTAGACCGCGTAGAGGGCGGTCTCATCGCTACGGCTCGCCGTTGAGGATGATCACGTCTACCCGGTCGATGTAGTCCGAGTCGGTCTCTTCTTCTCCCTGCTTGATTTGCATCATGCGAAAGCGACCTTCTGGTCGGACGACCCTGGTGGCGAAGTACTCCGTGAAGACGTGCGCCAGCTCGTTAAAGGAGCCAATGGACCGAGGTGGCAATGAGGTGTACCACCGGTGGGCGATGTCGTCCAGCGTCAGAGGGAACATCCGGCACCTGGTCGCGTCCGATGCCCCACACCCGGTCATGTAGATATTGAACTTGTGCAGGTGTGTTTGGGGGTCCGATCGCCCCTCGTACACGGGTGTCTGAGGAGGAGCGATATTGTGCTGCACGGGGGCGAGCTCGATGTCGATCGCGAGCGGCTCGCTCGGCTCGGCGATCGTCTTCATGGCGCCTGCCCCGGATTGCAGGAGCGCCTTCACGTCGTCGAGCTGACGTTGCAAAGCGGCAATCGCCGCGGCTCGGCTGCTTGCGGATCGGCTTTGGGAGCGGGGGCCGAGGCGATCGTGTACCGACCTCCGGACTCCGCTGCTGCCGACCTCGGGAATTTGGCGAGCGGGAGCCAGGCGGCTGGATCGCCTTGTGGGAGCCGGGTAGGCAGAGCTCCTGGTGACGGATTCAAACTCCGTCTGCCTCGTAGCCGGGCCGGACGCCTCGGTCGCTGTGTCGGGTCACCGCCAGTGCGATCAAGACAGACGTGCCCCGGCCGCGAGCGCTTCTTGCGGGCGAGAGCCTCTGGCGATCGCTCGGCCGCATGCCTTATGCTTCCGCTGACTTCGGCGGGCGGCCGAGGGAGTGATAGCAGAGGCGCGCCGAGAGCACTCCGTCGTTCTGAAGGGCGGCTATGGCCTCTTCGACCGTTCATTAGTCCGAATCGACGAGCGAGAGGCTCGGGCCGCCGCCCCGACAGATCGAGCGTCTCGACCGCGGCGCTACCTTCCACCATCGGCCGTGGCTCGGACCGACGGAACGGGGTCCGCCGCCGGCCGGGCCGGTCTTCTTCGACGCGGAGGCGGAAGACATGATTTCTGAAGGATTTCTTTGAAGTGCAGTGAGTGTCACTTCAAGTATCTGCCCCGAGAACAGTGAGTGTTCTTCGAGACGGTAGGTATAAAAATTCGAGGGTTGGATGCCCTTCCTCTAGCGACAATTGTTGTTGCCCAAAATATCTATCCGAAGATTAAATACTGCTGGAGACGGACAACAAACAACAATTGCGGGAGCACTTCCGAGAGAAGATAAATAATACAAGATTTGCCGAGTTTGTTAGGCCCGGGCTTGAATGCTCTCGCGAGATGTTATTAATACGAATATTCGTGGATACAAGTATTAATGAGAGAAATCTAAATACAATGAGTGTAAAAAGACTCTGTTAATCCGGCTCTTGAGCGAAGCTCGGTGTTCTTCGTCCCGCCGATAATCTGCTCGAGGAGAAAGGCCGGTAGAAGTAAGACCGAATGATAGCTGTTGCCAAGAGTTGGAGATTAGCCAAGTGCTTGATGTTTTTCTTCTGTATTGCGTGTATAATGTCAGAATGCCCGAGAGTTGAAGTTCTGGAGCCTTTTGTGCGGTAAAAGTTCGGTCGTTTGGACAAGTGCTGGGAGCCATGTATATATAGGGGCAGCCGGGTCCTGTCCTTTAGCGGGCGATCGCCTTCCGGCCATTATAATAATGTGCCGATCGCCTGCCGGCCAATATTATAATGGGGCGATCTCCTGGGCTGTCGGGCTAAAGTCCAAGGAAGATGCTCGCTGTCGGGCTAAAGTCCAAGGAAGAGGCTGGCACAGCTGGGCGGTCCAATAAGGAGCCAACACGCGTCCGGAGTCAGTCAACATGCGGCCCTACTGACAAGCTTTCGGCGGCTTGTCGGGTGGTGGAGAGATTCTGCCAGGCTGTGGTCAATGGCCCGAGATTCGCGGATCTTGTCTCGGCACTTGCACGTAGTGCCAGTCTTGGGGCTCGACCTTTGCCGATTGGATGGCCATCGGCCCTGATCGACATGAGGCGATCGTCTCTAGCTGGTCATCAGAGGTCGCCATCGGCCAGTTGCTGAGGGTCGGCATTGGTCGGTCACCAAGGGTCGATCGGCAGATGCCGATAGAGGGTCGCCAGGAGTCGGTCGCCGAGTACCGAGAGGCACTTGTCTTGATGTCGATCTCTCGGCACCGGGATTCGTCCTGGGACCTTCGGTTGGCCAGTCTAGCTTGTCCGCTGGGTTAAGGCTCGGCCGCCTGTCGGTCGCCAGGAGTCGGTCGCCGAGTACCGAGAGGCGATCGTCTTGATGTCGATCGCTCGGCACCGGGATTCGTCCTGGGACCTTCGGTTGGCCAGTCTAGCTTGTCCGCTGGGTTAAGGCTCGGCCGCCTGTCGGTCGCCAGGAGTCGGTCGCCGAGTACCGAGAGGCGATCGTCTTTGATGTCGATCGCTCGGCACCGGGACTGGTCCTGAGACCTTCGGTCGGTCGATGTAGCTCGTCCACTGGGTAAAGGCTCGGTCGCCTGGTCGCTGGTCGGCGGATCTGCCTTGGACGATCGACGGTGACTCGGTCGCCCGACCTCCGAGGCGATCGCCGGTCGGAAGGTGTTAATTCTTGACACAACACCACTCTCTGCCTCCAAATGATACAGGGAAATTTCTAGTTTCTAAGTTCCCGACAATCCTCTCTCCACTCGGTATACCAACAACATAAGGTTCAGAAGTATGAAAACCGGAAATATTCAAACGATTCACACAAGACAAAGATATAAAAGAATGCGTAGCTCCTGTATCGAATAAAACGCTAACTGGCTGGGATAGGATCTGGACAGTACCTGATGCGACAGCAGCATCCTGATCGTTTGTCCTACTCATCTCGTACAAACGTGGGGGAACAGATCCGGCACTCGATGTCCCCTTTCGGTCCCATTGTCCTCTGCCTCGTCCGTGGCCAAAATTCTGAGGCATCTGAACACTTTGCTGCGTCTGTTGGATACTGGATTCCTTCTGGACTGGCTGTGGTGTACGGGCTCTGAAAGACTTTACAGCCTCTTCACAAAACACTGCCCGATGTCCCTCTCGTCCACAATCAAAACAAGTCATGGCAGGTAGGGGGCAATTCCGTCGATAGTGCCCTGCCCGGGCGATTAAAGCATTTCTGGTAACATCGAATATTTGATGTCGCTCCGAAGTTCTTTCCGCTCCTAATCTGGGTGCGGAGGTTTCTTGAAAGAGTGAAAGGATGACTGGGCCTTACGGGGCCCATTGTTGTGCTCGTAAAAGTACCAGAGACTTTCTGCTTTCGATTCGAAAATTTCTCCATAGCTGTTTCCTTGATCTCATACGCCAACGCCTTATCCTGGTATTGACGGAGTGTGGTACATTCAAATCCGGACATGTACCTCTGGATTTCTGGTTTCATCCTCATATCGAAATGGATCATCATTTCTGCATCTCTTCTGACCAGATATCGAACAAATGCCAGCTGCTGGTTAAACGTCTTAATTGCCTGGGATACTGGCATATCTGAAGGTTGAGCGGAGAAAAACTCCCGAACTTTGGCTTCCCTCACAGGACGAGGGCAATACTGAGCTTCCATCATCAATCTAAACTCTGTCCAATCAGCATCATGGTCTACAGGCCGGATGGCTTCCCACCATTCGGACGCTTCCCCTATCAGAAAGTATTGCGCGATAGAGGCTCTCCGGTCGTCTGGGCAGTTAATTCCGGCAAAGATTTTCTCCAGTTCCTTCAACCAATGGTCCCAGGTGGGAGTCTCAGAAATACCGTCGAATTTGGGTGGTTGCATCTTCGCTACCTCTTGCAGCCACCGGTCACCTCGATTTCCCATGTCTGGGATCCCTTGCTGTCTCTATCCCTGCTGTAGTCCCACCGCCACTTGCATTCGGTCCACGACTTGGGCGAACTGAGTCATCTGGTTCACCACTTGACGAAGGATCTCTGGTACAGCAGGTTCTGGTTCGTTATTAATAGATTGTTGCGGCTCGCCTGAGCTATGACTGGCCTGATTAGAAGGCGACGCTTCCCTTTCAGCATTTCTTCGTCCGCGTCCACGACCGCGACCACGTCCACGTCCGCCTCTCAACATATTGTAAGCATAAATATTCAATATACAGGAAACAACATCATTCTAATATTCGAGTATAAAGGGACATAACATGTAAAGAACGAGATAGAGTTTAGGAACTTACAACCACCGTTCGCATGATGACGTAGGCAGTGCAGTGATGTCATTCACGGCCGGTTACCTCAAAAGACATAAATGACCCCTATTTTAACCCAACGGCCAAGATATCTATAATCTTAGCTCTGATACCATATTCTGTAACACCCCCGATATATTCAGGAATATTACAGCGCCGTAAATCCTTTACGTAAGGATTTACAAGGCTGAAGAATTGAACAGACATTAAAAGGTACTAACGAATGGAAATAACGGGATTACGATACAACAGTTCTGACCAAATACTAAAAATAATACAATTGTTCAACAGAAACTCAATAATACATCACCAAATTCAAATTCATCATAAATGATTTCGTACTCGAGTACTTATTTAAATAACCAATAAACAATAGACAAATGAACCCGGCCGAAACATCACTCTGCACCCTCGTCGTCATGCAGCTCCAGTGGTTGTTTTCCCGCTCTCCTGGATCCTAAACATAAACAAAATGTTCACCCCCGAATGGGTTAGCACAACGATGCTAGTAAGTACCACAACATATTAATCATATCTCACGAAGAATAATAACGTAAACGACAAAAATACCAACGAGTCTTCTCCTACGAGAAACTGATAAATGACATACACAACTGATAATCACAACATGATATCATAACATACACATGGTAATTCCGTCGATCCAGCGTTCACTGCCTAGAACCCACGATGATCCCGTCAGACCAACCCGTGGTGGAAAAACCCGTCCGATGATCCAACAAGACGCTAGCATAGATCCCCCGATGATCCCGTCGGACCAACACGAGGTGGACATACAACAACGACATACATGCACGACAATATGTATAACATCAATATATAAAACAAATAAAGTACTTGCCTCGATTTGAAGACAAGAACAATACTTCCACGAAAACGAACACTCGAAGGTCGTCCTCCTCAATCAATCACGTAGCAAGATCAAACCTTAACAAAAGAAATGATATAGGATTTATCTCACATCGTACGAATATTTAACAATTCGATTTACGGCCAAAAGTTCATAAAATGTAATCTGCCTGAACTGCTTAGCGCACGCTAAGTACTCTATGTAGCGTGCGTTAAGTCTGCTCGATAGCGCACGCAAACAACAAAGCCTAGCGTACGCTAAATATGCATGGTCAGTATTTCACTGATCAGTCGACTGACTCGTCTGATGGCCTAGCGTACGTTACGTACCAAACGTAGCGTACGCTAACTCGTGCTTCGATAGCGCACGTTAATCTTCATAGCTTAGCGTGCGCTATCTGTACATGGCAGTTTATGTAATATCCGCAATTTTCGATTTTCGGTAAATTTCTTTTTTCGACCAAAGTTCGTTTTGACAACTCTATCATGACCATTTCGCCATTCGGAGAATATTTAATTCTGCACTTTTTATCATCCGAGTTCGTTTCGGTGCTGCTTTGTTGAGTTACGTGCTTTTTAGCGACTTTTCCGCGCTTGAGTTCGGTTCTTGCGAATCTCGTTCGAAACTGTCGTTTGGGGTTTTTCGTAAGTTCATTTAACGTTGTTATACGTGTTGTGAGCTTCGGTTTGATTATTCGTTGTCGTATGGTGATTTTCGGGCATTTGGGCCATTTTCGTAATTTCCCAAAGTTTGGGGTAATTACCTTCCGTTGTCGAATTTCGAGCCTTCGGGTGGTCGGAATCGTGTGTCCTACTAGCTCTTAGATTCGTCTTTGTGAGTACTTCGTAACCGTATCTTCGGTTCGTATTCAGGTTCGGGTTTCGGTGTCGTTTTGTTGAATTCAGAATTACTAAACGACTTTTCTAAGTATGAGTTCGTCTTTGTTAGATCACCATTAATTTTTGGTAACTCCAAAAATTATAAATCTTTGCAATATTATAGAACATCGAGTTAGCTTTCCAATGGTTCAAACGGTGAGTCAATCGGAGTCCGGACGAGAGAGTTATGGTCGTTTCAGTTTTTGGCCGAGCACTTCCAGGAGCCTTTCGGCCGATAGGGGGGGTCGATAGACTCTACTGCCGGCATTCCGTATGGGTATCGGTTGGGCCTATCGGCCGATAGGCTGGCCGATAGGTTCTGCTGTGTTACACTATAAATGTGTTGTTTTGAGCGTGAACAGCTCATTTTCCTCCTTCTTTTTCCTTAGACGCGAGAGAGAGTGAGAGAGGAGGAGAGCTTCTCATCATTATCATTTGGAGGGTTGATTTTCATCATTATTCTTCGGTTGTGAAGCCCGGGCAATCAATCCAACGCGTGTTTTACGAATCTAAATACTTGAATCACTCAAGGTAATATCTCTTGAAACCCTACCTTTTTGGATAATTGGGGATTTTGGGGTTTTGTCCGATTCTTTCCGTTTTGTTGATGGATTCATGATGAATATGATTAATCTTGTTAGTATCTTTAGTTTTCCTACGGATTCATGGATATTTTGTGGATTTTTACGGAATCGAGAGGGTTTGGTTGTGGTCCGCCCTCGTTGTTGTTTTCGGTATGAATATACATGAATCGTAGGCGGGTTCGGTGTATTCCATTTCCATAATCGTTTAGAAGTGGTTGTGATTGTGCTATTCGAATCGTTAGGTTCATTTTCGTCGGTTCCTCACGGTCGTGCTTGATTCTTCCGTTCCGTTCATTGTCGTCTTCCTTTTCGTTAGCATCGGGCGTTCCGAAGCTTCCCGGTTGAGCCGTATCCGTTCGTGGTTCGGTGCTCGTGGTATCGAGGCAAGTACCTTGCCCATACTTTTCTCTTTTTATGTATCTGATGATCGGTGGTCGTCTTGTTGTGTTTGTTTGGTTATTTGAAATGAAGTTTCAAAAGGATTTCGGTTTGGCCTCGTTAAAGGCTTTCTTTCAAAACGCGTGTGTTTTGTGAACGGTGTTTTGAGAATTGATTATGATTTGATTATTTTGAACGTTGAAGGATTTTATGAGGATACTCCTCTTGTTTAAAGTTATGGAATCGTGTATTCCGTATTTAAGCTTGTTATTGTATTTTTGAAGAGTTTGATAATGGTGTCGAGTTAATGGCCATCTCTAGTGAGTATTCTTAATGAACTTACATTCTTAGCATGTTAGCATTGGATGAGTAACGTGTGTGTGTATGCTCACTACGGGTTAGATCCGACGGGGTCTCGGTAGGGGTCCACGGAGGTGTGGATCGACGAGCTTTGCTTTTAACCACTACGGGTTAGATCCGACGGGGTCTCGGTAGGGGTCCACGGAGGTGTGGATCGACGGTTAATTGTGGTGCATTTTTGCAAATGTGATTTGATATTGGCATTTCCGGAAATGAGTACTTTTGAACGGTTTTCATTTGCATGCATTGACTAAATGTGTAAGAGGTAAGTTGTTCGTTTGGCCTACTTGGCTAGGATGGCTCTAGAGTATTTTGTTGTTTGTTTTAAATCATTTATTTGTGGATTTTGACGTTGGAAGACGAACCTTATTGACGTTCTCGTGTACTGTGAGTTGATGAGATTTGGGGCTAAAATCCCAATGGTTTATAAAGGTCATTTGACGGATTTGGGACTAAAATCCCAACGGTTTGGTAAAGATTATTTTACGGAAAGTAAACCTTTAGGGCGGTGACCCCTTTTGTCTTTGGATTTTGAAAAGTAGGATTTGATAATCCTAAATTGTTTCTATTAAAACTCTCGATGGCATTCTAAACCGTTTTATAAATTATTCCCATTGATTTATGATTTTTCGTTTTTGAAATGTTTCCTCAAACCCTTGCCTCGGGAAGTACTTTTCGTTTCGTTTGGATCTTTGAGGATCCTCGGTTATTGTTATTCGTGGAATGTGAATTGTATGGCTCGTATTTGCACTTTGTATTTGCACTAGCAAAACAGTGGAGTTTTGCTAACCCCCGAGTATTCGGGGGGTGGATGTCTGTTTTTGCATTCAGGTTTTGGAGCATAACACAGGGTCGGCACGAAGGATGATGAAAGATGATCGATACTAATCACATGAGGAACCGTACATCGTGTGTTGGTTCAGTTGTACTTTATTTTCCGCTGCTGTATTGTTCCCGTTGTACGGGTGTAGTTGTATTTTGTCCCCTGCGTGGGCATGAGTTGTATTTGAGTTGTATGTATTTGTGGAAAGACCAAATCGGTCTACTGAGTCATTGTAGCCTTGAAGGCATTGTCGAGATGTTAAATATTGTTACCAGCCTGGTAGATCCTCGAGGAGAGGGTCTACGGCGTGTAATATCCCTGAGTGGATTGGGGGTGTTACATAAATGGTATCGGAGCTTAGGTTGAGGAAACCTAGGTGCCGGGTCAAGTCGTGTTGTTTGAGTCTTGTTTCGCCGGATTTTATCCGATCGAGTGTCGCGACGCTGGGTCGCTTTGAGTTTGTTGGTCGTGATTAGTATCGTGGGGCGATCATCATCTTCGTGCGACCCGTGGAAGTAAGTCTCCCTTCTTTGTGTTGTGCCTCGTGTGACACGAGCTATTTTTATGATTATTTGTTAAGTGGTGGAATCCTTATGTGAATTTTGATTTCACGATATGTATTTAGTCGACTTTCGTATTTGATTTATACGAGGAGTGTCGTCGCTTGTGATGTCTTTTTATTGTTGTTTTTCTCCGTTGTTGATGATTTTCGAATCGATTTGCACGCTTTACAAGTTCTATTGTGGAAGCTTTGTGCTTATACGCGTTCGACTTGTTCACTAGCCATGGGAGAGTATTTTATCGAGGTTTTGTTCGAATATGGTATTTTATCGTTTATTTCCGTTTAAAGACATATATTGTCTTCATTTTAAACGCTTTGGTGCGTGTGCTAGGAGTTGTTTTAGTGAACATCGATATGTGTGAGTTTTGGGCATTCGCCTATCAATTTTTGAAAACCTTGAGTATCTTAGAAAAACAAATTTCGAGACATACTTTTCAAATGAGTTATTTTCTTGTGGTACATCCTAGATGCCGCAATATATTTCAAAATTTTTCTACCTCGAGGACCAAAATGTTTCGCGATATTTTCAACACTTTTATTTAGACCCGAGGGTCGAATATTCTGAAAGTTTTCACTAAGAGAAAGTGTCCTCATTTTTATCAAACGCGAAATGGTTTTCCCAAAGTCTCGATAACGACGTTCCACGTTTGTACTATTTGAAAGGTGATACTCAAGATCAACCAGTATTCTTCAAATTATTTTCAAAATGAGGTTTTCATTTTTTTAAAAACCTGTCCATTCCCGTTTGAGGGCTGGGTATGTATGTGTGACGTTCGCGTTGTCATTTTGATACTTTCTCCCGAGTATGATCGAATTGGCGGTGTGATCATTGAGTCGCTTTCCACACATTGGTTGTGCTAGCCCCTGTGAGAGGCGGAATGTTGGTATTGAATGTTGTCGCCTCGTGGCGATTTCGCGTTGTCGAGGATGTGCGAGCCGTTAGAGCTTGGTATGGTATGACCGTGTGCATCGGTGATCGTTCCGTTATGTGTCGATTGTTTAATGTCTTGTTACCTTGCCCCGTTTTTGTGAATTTCGTGGACGAGGTCGGAGATAATGCCCGTATTATTTTGACTCTGTATTTTCTCTTTCTCCGCCTATCGATTCGCTCATGTTCGTTGGCACTTTGTGAACTTGTTTTGTATTTGGTTTCATCGCTCGAGCAAGCCGTGATCTTGTTGTGGGCCGATCGGGTTATCGATGTGACTTTTTCGAGTTCGGCCGATTCTTGTGAACCTTGTTCGGGAGTGGCGTCATCTGGTTCTATTAGTTCTTTTATTCGAAGTGGATCGGATTTAGAACTCTTGTGTTTTCGACTTTGTCGACTCATCATGTTCATTGACCTTTTCTGAGTTTGTCCTGCCCCTTGCCTTTGTTGATCGAACGAGGGTGGTATTATTTCGGAATTTCTCGTTCGTCGTTGTGACCTTTCAATCGTTACTCCCTTTTCGTGGATCAGTGCGAGTGTGCATCTTGTTGTTTTCATCGGATCATGTTTTGTCTCGAGTCGAGGTGTGAACCTCGGAGTTGCCGGTTGAACCTTATTGTTCTTCGTGATCCGAACATGATCGTTCGATTTTTTTTTTTGTTGTCTCGATCTTTGTGGTTTGATCGTTTGATTGTTCGTTTTTTTTGTCAATCTCGTTTCGTGATTGTTGAACATTCAGACTCCTTCGAAATTTCCTTAAGTTCGGGAAATTAGTCTCGTTTTCGATCTTCCAACCTTTGGGCGGTGGAATTTCGTATTTGTTCAGCGTGTGGCTCATGTTTTGATCAATGTACCGTTAGGTTAGTCAATCGTATCGATTTTCGTTCGATGTGTTTTGTGATTGTCAGATAATTGACTTGGCTATATTATCCGTTTAATGACGCTTGTCGTTTGTTGGTTTTATTGTATCCCTAACGGCTACGTTTTGTTGGTCACCGTGGAGCGTGTTTACACGCCGTATATTCCTTTGCGTTGTTTGTAACATTTCGCCGTTGGGCGTTAGTTACGCATTCTTGTGTGTCTCGTTGAGTTTTTCCTGGCGGAATATTTCTTCTCCCTACTTGTTTTAAGTTTCGGGACGAAACTTCTTTTAAGGAGGGTAGAATGTAATATCCGCAATTTTCGATTTTCGGTAAATTTCTTTTTTCGACCAAAGTTCGTTTTGACAACTCTATCATGACCATTTCTCCATTCGGAGAATATTTCATTCTGCACTTTTTATCATCCGAGTTCGTTTCGGTGCTGCTTTGTTGAGTTCCGTGCTTTTTAGCGACTTTTCCGCGCTTGAGTTCGGTTCTTGCGAATCTCGCTCAAATCGCTGCTTGGGGTTTTTCGTAAGTTCATTTAACGTTGTTATACGTGTTGTGAGCTTCGGTTTGATTATTCGTTGTCGTATGGTGATTTTCGGGCATTTGGGCCATTTTCGTAATTTCCCAAAGTTTGGGGTAATTACCTTCCGTTGTCGAATTTCGAGCCTTCGGGTGGTCGGAATCGTGTGTCCTACTAGCTCTTAGATTCGTCTTTGTGAGTACTTCGTAACCGTATCTTCGGTTCGTATTCAGGTTCGGGTTTCGGTGTCGTTTTGTTGAATTCAGGATTACTAAACGACTTTTCTAAGTATGAGTTCGTCTTTGTTAGATCACCATTAATTTTTGGTAACTCCAAAAATTATAAATCTTTGAAATATTATAGAACATCGAGTTAGCTTTCCAATGGTTCAAACGGTGAGTCAATCGGAGTCCGAACGAGAGAGTTATGGTCGTTTCAGTTTTTGGCCGAGCACTTCCAGGAGCCTTTCGGCCGATAGGGGGGGTCGATAGACTCTACTGCCGGCATTCCGTATGGGTATCGGTTGGGCCTATCGGCCGATAGGCTGGCCGATAGGTTCTGCTGTGTTACACTATAAATGTGTTGTTTTGAGCGTGAACAGCTCATTTTCCTCGTTCTTTTTCCTTAGACGCGAGAGAGAGTGAGAGAGGAGGAGAGCTTCTCATCATTATCATTTGGAGGGTTGATTTTCATCATTCTTCGGTTGTGAAGCCCGGGCAATCAATCCAACGCGTGTTTTACGAATCTAAATACTTGAATCACTCAAGGTAATATCTCTTGAAACCCTACCTTTTTGGATAATTGGGGATTTTGGGGTTTTGTCCGATTCTTTCCGTTTTGTTGATGGATTAATGATGAATATGATTAATCTTGTTAGTATCTTTAGTTTTCCTACGGATTCATGGATATTTTGTGGATTTTTACGGAATCGAGAGGGTTTGGTTGTGGTCCGCCCTCGTTGTTGTTTTCGGTATGAATATACATGAATCGTAGGCGGGGTTCCGGGTGTATTCCATTTCCATAATCGTTTAGAAGTGGTTGTGATTGTGCTATTCGAATCGTTAGGTTCATTTTCGTCGGTTCCTCACGGTCGTGCTTGATTCTTCCGTTCCGTTCATTGTCGTCTTCCTTTTCGTTAGCATCGGGCGTTCCGAAGCTTCCCGGTTGAGCCGTATCCGTTCGTGGTTCGGTGCTCGTGGTATCGAGGCAAGTACCTTGCCCATACTTTTCTCGTTTTATGTATATGATGATCGGTGGTCGTCTTGCTGTGTTTGTTTGGTTATTTGAAATGAAGTTTCAAAAGGATTTCGGTTTGGCCTCGTTAAAGGCTTTCTTTCAAAACGCGTGTGTTTTGTGAACGGTGTTTTGAGAATTGATTATGATTTGATTATTTTGAACGTTGAAGGATTTTATGAGGATACTCCTCTTGTTTAAAGTTATGGAATCGTGTATTCCGTATTTAAGCTTGTTATTGTATTTTTGAAGAGTTTGATAATGGTGTCGAGTTAATGGCCATCTCTAGTGAGTATTCTTAATGAACTTACATTCTTAGCATGTTAGCATTGCATGAGTAACGTGTGTGTGTATGCTCACTACGGGTTAGATCCGACGGGGTCTCGGTAGGGGTCCACGGAGGTGTGGATCGACGAGCTTTGCTTTTAACCACTACGGGTTAGATCCGACGGGGTCTCGGTAGGGGTCCACGGAGGTGTGGATCGACGGTTAATTGTGGTGCATTTTTGCAAATGTGATTTGATATTGGCATTTCCGGAAATGAGTACTTTTGAACGGTTTTCATTTGCATGCATTGACTAAATGTGTAAGAGGTAAGTTGTTCGTTTGGCCTACTTGGCTAGGATGGCTCTAGAGTATTTTGTTGTTTGTTTTAAATCATTTATTTGTGGATTTTGACGTTGGAAGACGAACCTTATTGACGTTCTCGTGTACTGTGAGTTGATGAGATTTGGGGCTAAAATCCCAATGGTTTATAAAGGTCATTTGACGGATTTGGGACTAAAATCCCAACGGTTTGGTAAAGATTATTTTACGGAAAGTAAACCTTTAGGGCGGTGACCCCTTTTGTCTTTGGATTTTGAAAAGTAGGATTTGATAATCCTAAATTGTTTCTATTAAAACTCTCGATGGCATTCTAAACCGTTTTATAAATTATTCCCATTGATTTATGATTTTTCGTTTTTGAAATGTTTCCTCAAACCCTTGCCTCGGGAAGTACTTTTCGTTTCGTTTGGATCTTTGAGGATCCTCGGTTATTGTTATTCGTGGAATGTGAATTGTATGGCTCGTATTTGCACTTTGTATTTGCACTAGCAAAACGGTGGAGTTTGCTAACCCCAGTATTCGGGGTGGATGTCTGATTTTCCATTCAGGTTTTGGAGCAAAACACAGGGTCGCCACGAAGGATGATCAAATAAGATCGATACAAATCACAAGAGGAACCGTACATCGTGTGTTGCTTCAGTTGTACTTTATTTTCCATTCTTTGTATTGTTCCCGTTGTACGGGTGTAGTTGTATTTTGTCCCCTGCGTGGGCATGAGTTGTATTTGAGTTGTATGTATTTGTGGAAAGACCAAATCGGTCTACTGAGTCATTGTAGCCTTGAAGGCATTGTCGAGATGTTAAATATTGTTACCAGCCTGGTAGATCCTCGAGGAGAGGGTCTACGGCGTGTAATATCCCTGAGTGGATTGGGGGTGTTACAGTTTACTGCTGGGCAGTAAACTGTTTTCATCATGATCAAAACAATGAAATTTTCCGTGATAATTCATGTTACCTCCATGAATATCATGTTCATACGATTATGAATGATGTTACGGATAACAACAACTTCGGATTCAAGGATATGCATACCATTATAAAACCATATTCCATTTCGACTACAAATCTTCATACGACGATTCGAAAGGCTTAATGGTTGATATCAAAACCTTTATATCCATCAAAATTATCATGCTGTAGTTGTTTAACATTCCATCTATACTAGATAAATCCTTCCATGATCAATCCCTTAGATTCATCTAACAGTAATGGTGTTAAAGTCAAGTCTATGATTGTTATGAAGTCATCTACTAGATTCGGATTATCAATGATAGAAGCTTCCTCTAATTGTTCAATGTAATAAGATTCGAATCATGATGTTCATAATCAAGGTACTTAAGGCTTATTCATCTCAATATTCCAAACATGATGTACTTTGGATAATTCACTAATGAAAATCAATATCTCGTTAACATGATCATCCAATTCTTTAGAATCCAACTCTAAGTCTGGAGATAGGTTGAACATACCTTAATATGACGAAAATTACTGAACCATAAGGTAGAATCCGACTCCGGTTGGTTGTATGCCACTCCAAGGTGCTATTCCACTTCAAATATCACTCACAAGTGATAACCAATATACAAAGACCAACAAGATATGTTCTAACTGTGTAGAAGGATTATTATAGCTCTCTGGCCTCTCAAGAATGAAGAATGGACGACTGAAATGTAAGCCAAAACGGGTTGTTGTCTCATTTATAATATTCTGCATTTTAACTAATTAGCGCACGCTACTAACACTACTACAAAAGGGCTATTCTTGACGCACAATGCGCGTCAAGAAGAGGAGTTATGACGCGCAAATGCGCGTCAAGGATGGACCCGTCATAAATTTTAATGACTCACATATGTGTGTCATCGATCTATGACGCGCATTTATGACCCGCATTTTATGACGCTCCTTTTTGACCTTCGTAGTAGCGCGTCATAACTTTTATGACCCACTTTTCTGCCATATGTTTTTGCGTGTCATTACCTTAAAAATCATTTTTTTTTATTTTTTCTATTTTTTAAAACCTGATTATATACAATAAACCTGATTATATACAATAAACCTGATAATTGTACAAAATTAAGTACATTATTCATTACATAACAATTCAACATACAATCAAATTCGACACATAAATTTACGATTATTGTTTATCTCCAAATGAAATTCGACACATAAATTGCCCATTCTTCTCGAATATCGTCGAAATCCGCCTCCGTGTACTCGTTGCTATCACCACCAATCTAGTCAAATAAAACAACATTTTAGAAACAATTAATTACTACTTAAACTACTTAAAACAGTTAAGTACTTACGTTGTCATTTTCGAGAACCCGAACTCCATGTTTAACTACTTCCTTCATAAACTTCAACGTGAAGTACCCACATTCGGTGCATCCGGGCTGACGTGGACACTACACAAGAAACACAAATTGTATATGAAATAGTCTATACAAGAAGTCATTTCAAGAACATTTCAAGAACAGTCTACTACTAATTCAGTATACTAATTCATCTATCAAACACAAACTACTTAAAACATCTTTTAACAAGAATCAGTCTACTATTGGAACTCATTGTATACATCTAAGACTAATTCAGTCTACTAATTCATCTACTAAGTCATTTCAAGAACATTTGCAACTATAGCAGTGTTACTTAACAAACAGCAACTAACTACACACAAGATAATAGTGTTACTTAACAAACAGCAGCAACACAAGATAATAGTCAAAAAATAACTAACCTTAGAATGAACCCAGTTAAGTTTAGTCCTCTTATTGATTCCAGCTTCTACATCATACAATGCAAGTGCCCTACAAAGAATTAACCCAGTTAAGTATTACATCATACATCATAAAGATTCTATAATTTGTATTACTTACACATCCACTATTTGCTTGAACTGATTACTGACTTCGCTAATCGATAGGGAATCAAGATAATAGCAGGTACTTGTCTTCATGTTAAGCACGCCTAACACTTACTAACTGTCTTACGTTTACATGCACCTATATACACTTACATAACCGTTGACATCAATGGTTGTAACCGTCCAAATCAAGTGATGCAACGCTTCATCAATTCAAACTAATCACCAATCTAAAATACGACTTTGGATCCATTTGATCTGTTGGCCTTCGGTTCAGCAGCCTTTTTCTCCTTCTTTTTGGCAACTATCTTGTTCTGCAAAAATATAAAAAAGTCTTACCAAACTATTTTGTTCTAATGATTAAACTGATTTATATAAAAAAGTCTTACCAAACCAGAGCATGGAATGCGCTTTCAAAATCATCCACATTAATATTCGTTGTGTTTGAAGTCCACTAAACTTGTTCGAGAAGGAGGGGGATGCGGAAAAGATCAAGTAGACTATACACCTCCAGCATTAACAAAAACAGATCGAATTCAATATTGCCAATTTGATGATAATCGACCAATGTAAGGCGCTTAAAAACTTGAATGAATTGAGACTTTACCGATCCATCGCCTATATCAATACCGACATAGTAACCGATCCTCGCTTTATCCCATTTAATGAGGTCACCACCCCGATACCGTAAAAAAGGGATAAAACTAAAAGTCCAAGTTGACAACACAAGCACATATAAAAGACTACCAATCTCAAAATATCCAGCTCGTAAACTACCTTTCCACAAGCCAGATCAAGAACTGCATCTCCCCTCTTTGCGTATAACTGAATCAAGACACTTTTTATCTGCCAAATGGGATAAACGGTAAGAAACAATTACAAATGCTACCGTCTTACGTAGGACTTCATGAACAGTTACTATGCCAACTGACAAAAATAGTAATGTGGTTATTGATTTAATCTCGGATGATTTGTTAGACGTAGCAACATTGTTCCAACTGCTCAAACACATTTCAGTAAGTACCCAGTTATTAAGTTTCTTCAGGTGAATAATAGGGCTTGCTTCTCGTTCTTCGAGAGTCTGATTTGTTCTTGCACTGTAATGATCAGCTACTTTATTTGCATATATATTCGTACTCTCATCCTCCAAAACGTGGGCGTCACCTAACCACAATGAGAAGCACTTAATTCTTCTGGGAAAAAAATCAAATTTTATCCCCCAAAAAAAAAAAATTGCAGCTAATGATTCTAACACTTGTCTCCCAAACTCGAGAACAAAATCCGAAACAAAAGAGAAACAAATATGCCAAACATCTTACAACTCAATTTAGCTTCGTCCGAACTCCAATAAAAACCCTACCAAGATTCAAAACCTTAATTGAAGGTACCGCCTAATAATCCACACAACCCAAATTAATTCCTTTTAAAACGAACAGAAAATCGAGCGAGGTGCTTTGAATTTCCGTAATTGAATGAAGAAAGATCAAAACTACCTTCAGGATTGTACTTGAATTTGGATTGAGGGGGTCCATGAGAACTAGAGGATGGAGATTCTTGATAGCCTCGCTTCATGTGTGTATATTGTTGCTTACGTATGTATGTAAGAGAGTATGATCTGGAGAACCTTGTATTTGTACCTATAAATCGCCAAAGGGTTTTGCAGAATGTGATGAGCATGTTTTATGGTACATAAAGGTAAGTACTTCCAAATTCTTGGTAACTTATTTTTCTTCTTTCTCTAATCCTTCAACAAAAAATCCACAATCACCGGAATACTCGATTTTCTCACACCAAACCGCATAACCAGACCCGACAACCCAAACCTTAGACAATACTTTACAATCCACAATGTATGTAAGTTTTACCTGGTGGGTGGCGACGGCGACGGTGACGGAGTGGCGATGGTGACGGTGACAGAGTGGCGGCGGTGGATGGTTGCAATCGGTGAAGATGAATAGATTAGGGCAAGGTGAGTGTTTTATGTGTGTGTGTTCTGGTCGATTGAAAGTGAAGATGAATAATTGAATATAGGCGCTTGTATTTTTCACTTCCCCGCCCAAATAATGAGATAGGCGGAATTTTAACTGATTATGACTCATATATTATGACGCTTCTGAAAACAAGTCATCCCCAATAGAAAAATGACTCTTATTTTATGACGCTCATTTTTGAGCGTCATCTTGTAGCGAGCGTCATAAAATGCGCGTCAAGGATAGCCCTCTTTCTTGTAGTGTAAGCTTTCCTTAGCGCGCGCTAATAAGAGTTGACTTCGAAACTGTCCAGGTTCGTCCGCGGGAATCTTATCCGGACCCATGTCCCGGCTGGCGCATGTGCTAGCCGTCCCGCTCAATAATTGAGTTCTTAGCGCACGCAACTCCTACATGCATAGCGTGCGCTAGTAGTGGCCCGATAGCGCGCGTTAAGCTACATTCTTAGCGTGCGCTATCACGAGTTTGCATGAGAAATTTTGCATGTTGTTATACTAAAGTACAAAGATATCAATGCAAGAAATATCATACTCCAATAATCAAAACCACAAATCCGAATAATACAGGGTTTGAATACAGATGAAATACACCGTAATAAATCCGGATATTACACTCTGCTTGTCAAAGAACACGTCATACAAGTCTTTACATAACCTTAACGCCCAGTCAAGTTTCATCGACTTGCGAACGATTAAGTATTTGAGCTATAAACCTTTCCAGTGCCGACCCCCTTATCCAATAAGGAGTGGAACGTTTTGTTCTCAAATACACGGACTAGTTTCTATATGTTTATTTACGAGTTAGAAATGCCAGTAACTACCAATAAATAAAGAAACATTCATTGCCTTATATAAGTGATTTACATAATTATAAGTACAATGCCCTCACTCAACAACCTCTGAGTGGCATTCGAGGGCATACTCCTAACATCACATCCCTACTAAATCCTCAAGTCGAAGGTTCACGAATACCTATCACAACTATTCAATTCCGTCATTGACTATCCCGGAGTGAAATCTGTGTGACGAATCGAGGGTGAGTCGGTTCGAGTATGCTAATCTAATTAGCATACCTATAATATCTGCTCCCACTAACAATTAGTGTTCAACAGGCACTCTCTATGTCAAAGAACATGTCATACAAGTTTTTACATAAACTTAACGCCCTGTCAAGTTTCATCGACTTGCGAACGATTAAGTATTTGAGCTATAAACCTTTCTAGTGCCTACCCCCTTATCCAATAAGGAGTGAAACCTTTTGCTCTCAAATACACGGACTAGTTTATATATGTATATTTACGAGTTAGGAATGCCAGTAACTACCAGTAAATAAAGAAACATTCATTTGCCTTATGATAATGATTTATATAATTACAAGTACAATGCCCTCACTCAACATCCTCTGAGTGGCATTCGAGGGCATACTCCTAACACTTGCTTATTTGTGAGTATCCCATAAATAGACCATCATCAGTTTTAGCATCAAAGACATTCAGTTGGGTTTTACCATTGTTGTGGATGAAACACTTACAGCCAAATATATGAAAGTATGCAACAGTTGGTGTTCTACCATTCCAAACCTTATAGGGACTTTTGCCATGTCTCCCTCCTATCATACTCCTGTTCGAGGTATGGCATGCTGTGTTGACAGCTTCAGCGCAGAACCTCTTTGGCAGGTCAGCTTCTGCAATCATGGTCCTAGCTGCTTCCTTCAAGGTTCTGTTTCTTCTTTCATCAACATCATTTTGCTGTGGTGTTATTGCGGCAGAGACTTCATGCTGGATTCCATTTTGATCACTACATTCAGTGATTGCCTTATTGAGAAATTCTCCACCTCTATCTGATCTGATCTTGATGATGGAGAGGGATTTCTCATTGTGAATCTTCCTTAGCAGCTCAGGAAACTTTGTTAGGGTTTCACTCTTTTTATAGAGAAAAACAACCCATATGTATCTCGAGTAGTCATCCACTACTACTATGTCATGCTTCCTTCCACCCAATATCCTAGGATTGATGGGGCCAAAGAGACCTATATGAAGCAGATCTAATACTCTGGTGGTGAGAGATGTTAGCTGAACTGGTTTGAATGATGCTCGGGTCTGCTTTCCTTTCTGGCATGAATCACAGAGGGCTTCTTTCTTGAATGCTTCTTCTGGAAGTCCTCTGACCAACTTTGAGAGCTTATCTTGTTGATGGCCTTGAAATTCAGATGACATAACCTTTTGTGCTATAGCCATCCGTTCCCAGCAATTGCTTTTGATAAAAAACAAGTGTTTGGAGTGCCTGTATTCCAATCTATCATGTATACGTCACTTTTTCATAATCCTTGTAGCTTCACTTCTCCAGATAGGATATCAATCACCATATATTTCCAAATAGTGAAGACTAGTAGGTTCTTTTCATCACATAATTAACTTATGCTCAAAAGGTTATATTTGAGCCCTTTGACATAATTTACTTTGGATATGGTTATGTTTCCTTTGTGCAACTCTCCAAATCCTTTTGTTTGTCCTTTAGAGCTATCTCCAAAGGTTACATCTGGACCTCTTTCTTTGATGTAGTTTGAGAACACCTTCTTATTCCCTGTCATGTGCCTTGAGCATCCAGAGTCTATAAACCATTCATCAGCTCCTATTGTTGAACTTGAGGAGATGTGGTAGTAGTCCTTCCACCTTTTCTGCAATTAGACAAGCAGAGATTTAGGTACCCAAATTTGTGTGGGTCCTTTGGGGTTAGTAGGCTTCTTGGAAATTGGTTTCTCCTTGGATTATAAAAGTTATGTTGACAACCCCTATAACGTGTGTGCTGTCTGGGTCTATATCCCTGGTTAGGATTGTATACTGGATATGCCTCATAAAACTTGTGGTATGGGCCATTTCTAAATCTTGGCTGAGATCATTTATTAAATCGTTGGGGTCTCCACACCTGTTCATTTTGAAAATTTGGATAACCTTGAGGTTTCCATTTACCTATCCCATTTTGAAATCCATTTTTGGGGAGTATTTGGTAATAATTTGCATAATGTTTTGAGTGTTGCTTCTGCCTTGGCCATTGCCTAGTCTCCTGTCTAGGTGGTTGCCTTGTGAACCTTGGCTGCTACCTAAACTTTTGACTGGGTTGCTGCTTATTTTGAAATACAAGTTTATATGTAGGGTCAGCAGTCTGGACAATTGTTTCTCCCTTGACAAATATGGTTTTTAAACTAGAGGGAGTGTTGAGTTCATAAGCAAGGCCTGATCTTGAATAAAGTGGCCTCTTGTTCATACACAAACCATCAAGAGTTATAGATGCCTTCAGAGATGTTATCTCTTTAGCTTGTGTACTATTTAGCTGTTTCAACATAGATAGCTCAGTTTTGATATGAGCAAGTGCAGTTGACTTTTCACTATTTAACACAGTCAGCTTATGAATCCCAGCTGCAGTATTTTCTGCCGAATTTTTCAAAGTATTTTTAGATTGTTTTCAAGCTTAGCTATAATATTTTTAAATTTTGCTGACTCCCGACGGAGATTGTCAAAATCATTTTTCAGCTCGACTCTCTCATTCTTCAGTTGTGCATTCTCAGTTGTAACAGTTAGGTGAGCTGATTTAAGGGTTTCGAAATCTTTTAGTAACTGATTTATAGATTCGTGAAGATTCATATCTTCAGATATGTTAGAGCTAAAACTCTATGTAGTTTGAGGTTTGGAAGTTACCTCCTCGTCAGCTAGATTTGTAATACCCGTGTATTTTGTGAGTGTTATTTTGGATGTATTTTGTGGTATTGTGGTTATTTGGACCGTATATATTGATGATTGACCTTGGCATATTGATGGCTGATTATTGTTGGGTTCCGTGATTCTCGGATTGTGCTCGTTGTAGCCGGACTTCTTGCGAATTTAAATTTGGAAAATAGCAGTTAGCGCACGCTAAGACTGTATGTCTAGCGCACGCTAACCAGGTTCGAGTAGCGCACGCTACTCTTGTGCAATAGCGTGCGTTAGGCTACCGGACGGTAAGCTTCGACTCGAATGAGGCGTTAGCGACGCTATGGACGGACTAACGACGCTATTTCGATGTACTAGCGCACGTTACTTGTATGATAGCGTGCGCTAAGATGTCGTCGGTGAGGACGAACGCTTCGACCGCAGTATTGCGTGTAGCGCACGCTACTGTATGGAGTTAGCGCGCGCTAGTATCAATCGGTAGCGCGCGCTAACAGATAGTTCAGCGTACGCTACCTGAGCTGGCGTAAAGTTCTGACCGCTTTTTCTTCAACAGCAGCACCGCCTCGGCTCGTTAGCGCACGCTAAGCTCGTAGCCGTAGCGTGCGCTAATACCTCCCAAGATATATGGGGGTAGGTTCCGTAAACGTCATTTTTCACCTCTTCCTCTTCCCTTCGGTGGGCGATTTGGAGTGTAGTTAGACGTGGTTTTTCACCGATTTTCACCATCCAACAACATTTTCGTGTTCCTAAGCTCAATCTAACAAGATTTCATCCAGTGTATCATCCAAATCAAGGTAAGATTGTTCAATCCCTAGTTTTTTGGAATTTTGAGGGTTTTGTTTAGATCTCGTCATTCTAGTCCGTTTTAAACCTTGATTTGGGTCAGATTATGATTGTGAAACCATAATCCCTTGTTTTTCTTGAAGTCTACGGATTTCGTTTGGAGTTCCCACCTATTGATTTGAGTATGAACAACTCCGCCTTAGTAGTGTTTGATAGTTTGTCCCTAAGAGTAGAGTTTGAAGGGAATCCCTTCCATTTCCGTAGTGTTGTGTTTTGATTCCATATTTCGATGTGTTAGGATCGAATCGTTGAAGGAAGTTCGGACCGTACATTCATCCGTTCGCCGTTTCTTGTGTCATTCAAATTGAGGCAAGTACTTTGATTATGTTTAATGTACATCGTGTGAATATGTAAAAAAATGGAATTTGTGCCAAATGGTTGATCGAGTGTGTGTGAGCCGAGTAAAACCAGTGAGGGTCCCCTGGGGTCCGGTAGGCCGCGTATCCCTACGGATCACTCGGTTGGGCTATACACCAGGGAGGGCCTGACGAGGTGTCTCTGGGGTGTGTATCTTGCTGAGAGGTACAGGGCCAGTATAGCTCGGGAGGTTGTTTTGTGATGATGACTGTGATGTGGTATTCCGGAATATCTGTGATGGCACTATGATTTTCTGTGGTTTTTGTTGATTATTCACTTGTTGTACATATTCTAGAATCATTGTACTTGCACCGGCTTCTTGCTGACCCCTTTTGGGATGGATATACTTTTGTGTATTCAGGTACAGGTCCAGTGGGAGGACTAGCACAGGACGGACACGAGCTTGGTGGGCAGCATTGATATCGTGCATTATTTTGAGTTGATGGTCATATGGTCATGGTCAAAGTCGTGTTTTGGTTTTGTACTCGCTGGTACGGCCCAAAGGTTGTATGTCATGTCATTATTAATGGTTAAAGATGTTGTTGTATTCCCGTGGTGAACGGTCATATTGGTTATGATTCCTCGGGATGATATGTTGTTTGGTATTGTGCTGTATGTCATGTTGAAATTGAAGTTGGTTTTGAATGTATGAACATTTATGTTTGTCGTATTTAATGTGTTTTATTTGGGTCTAAGCCTGGTAGGTTCTCCAAAAAGGATCTACGGCGCTGTAATATCTCCGTAAATCATGGGGGTGTTACAGAATATGGTATCAGAGCCTAGGTTTATGGATACCTAGGCTGTCGGTGTTTTGGGTCTATTAAATTGAGTCAGTTGTTATCTACGATATCATTGGCATGCTACCACCTCGTGTTGCCTGTGTTGGAAGACTCTACGGATGTTGGTTGTTTCTTTCCTTCGGAAATAATTACCTTAATATTGTGCAATCTATTATTTTAATCATTTCCTTGTTGAATCATTCTTACTCTTCAGTATGCCGAGAGGTAGAGCTATCCGTCAACGTGGTCGTGGTAGAGGCCGTGGCAGAGTGGTAGTGTCCGAGTCCGAGAGGTCCGTTTGAATCGGCATCTCGCTCTGCGACTAGGTCGGACCCGATTCCTTCGGGAGGTTCGAATGGAGGCTCGGAGGCCGAGGTGCCTAACGTTCTTCAACAAGTTGTAACACAAGTGCACCAACCGGCACAAGTGGTGCGTAATATTAATACCGGCGGGACGGTTGAGGATCGATGGCTTCAAGAAGTTATGAAGATGAACCCTCCTGCATTCGATGGTTCGGTGATGCGAACAATTGGGATCATTGGTTAGTTGAGTGGAGAAGATCTTTGACGGTATTGGTTGTCCTGAAGCCAAGAGAGTCCCGATTGCTCAATATCTCGATTGATGACGCTGACCGGTGGCGAGCTGTTAAGCCCAAGGACCGTGATGTCACTTGGGAAGAATTTAAAGAATTGATGGAAGCTCGGTATTGTCCAAAGCGGTTCACTAGCAAGAGTCGGTGAGTTCTTGAGCTCAACCCGAAGATGTTCCTATTTCGAAGCAATCAAGACATACAACAAGCGCTTAGTGTATGTCCAAGATCGAGTTAAGGATGAGATAGACAAGATACTTCATTTCGATGCAAGGATGAAACCGGAGGTCCGAAAGTATATGGCGGGCCTTGGGTGTACTACTTTGAGAGAATATCGATAGAGCACTTGCTTATGAGATGGTGTCGGCCCGGTTCCAAAGCTTTCGAGCTCGAAGAAACCAAAATTTTCTCGGTAGTTTCCGAGGCGGTGGATCGCGTAGGCCTCAATCTTCTATGCAATCTTGCCGGTTCCCCTCACCTAGTGGAGGAATGCCGAGGGTTTGTTTTAATTGTGGAAATCCGGGACATGTCGGTTCGCCGCACTTCGCCCCATTGATTGTTTTAAGTGTGGAAGCGTGGTCATCGCGCGTTATATTGTGAGTCAGTGGGCAGAATACTTTCTAAACAGTCTCCTACCCCGGCTGGCACAGTTACGGGTCAGCCAACTCCGAGTGTCGGATGCGGCAGTGGCAGAGGTAAAACCGAGCATAAGGATGCATCTAGCATTGGATCAGCCCCACCCCGGTTGTATGAGATGAGGCGGACTGATGACGTAGGGACTGCCACTACGTCAGGTATTGTTTATATTTCGATGCACCCGGTAGACGTATTGTTTGATTCTGGAGCTACTCATTTTTTTATATCATTATCTTGTGTGAATCGTTTGGGCCTAGACGGTCTCTCTACATATGAACCTTTTATTGTTGGGTTGCCAAGTGGGGAAAGGATAGTTGGGGATCAAGAGATCGCCAATTGTCCTGTAACCATTGGCAGTAAAGATTGGTCATCCGATTTGATTGTGATCGATATGATGGGAGAGGATTTAATCCTCGGTGATGATTGGTTAAATCGGCATGGAGCGATAGTAGATTATCATCGGAAGATAATTTCGATAGTCGCGCCGGATGGTACTGAACACGTTTTTGAAGGGCAAAAACCTGGTACTTCTGAGAAGTTTATTCGAGCCATGAAAGCGATGAAATTATTGCGACAAGGTTGTACCAGTTATTGGTGTTACGCATTAAAGTCGGAAGTTGGCGGAGTACAGTTATCCTCTGTTCCAGTTGTGAATGAATTTCCAGACGTATTTCCGTATGATTTGCCGGGATTGCCACCACATCGTGAAGTAGAGTTCGTCATCGAACTAGAGCCTAATGCGGCGCCAATATCCAAGGCACCGTACAGAATGGCCCCATCGGAAATGTTAGAATTGAAGAAACAATTGGGTGAATTGTTGGACAAAGGTTATATTCGGCCTAGTGTGTCTCCATGGGGTGCACCGGTATTGTTTGTACGAAAGAAAGATGGGTCCTTACGGCTATGTATTTACTATCGTGAGTTGAATAAACTCACTATTAAGAACAAGTATCCGTTGCCAAGAATCGATGATCTATTTGATCAATTACAAGGGGCTACGGTTTTCTCCAAGATTGATTTGAGGTCAGGATATTACCAACTCCGAATTCGAGATTCGGATATTCCCAGGTCAGCATTTCGGACGAGGTATGGGCATTACGAATTCGTAGTTATGCCATTCGGTTTAACAAATGCTCCGGCGGCCTTCATGCAACTTATGAACAAAACTTTTATCGAATATCTCGATAAATTTGTAGTAGTGTTTATCGACGATATATTAATCTATTCCAAAAGTGAGACGGAGCATGCCGAACACTTGAGAATCACGTTGAGTATTTTGAGGGCTGATAAGCTTTATGCTAAATTTTCTAAGTGCGAGTTCGGCTTAAAGAAGTTTCTTTTAGGGACACATCATCTCAGCCGATGGTATTCGTGTAGACCCTCAAAAGGTTGAAGCAGTCTTAGCTTCGGAGCCTCCACGGAATGTTAAGGAAGTTCGGAGTTTTCTAGGATTAGCGGGCTATTATCGTCGATTTGTTGAAGGATTCTCGAAAATTGCTCGACCGCTCACCCTATTATTGCAGAAGACACAGAAATTTGAGTGGAGTGATGAGTGTCAGAAGAGTTTTGATGAATTGAAAAAGCGGTTGACTACGTCTCCGATCCTATCCTTACCACAAGGAACGGAAGGTTTCGTTATTTATAGTGATGCTTCTAAACAAGGATTAGGATGTGTATTGATGCAAAATGAGAGAGTAGTGGCATATGCGTCTCGACAATTAAAGCCATACGAGATGAATTATCCTACTCATGATCTTGAGTTAGCCGCTGTGGTGTTTGCGTTGAAAATTTGGAGGCATTACTTGTATGGTTCTTCTTGTCGAGTGTATACGGATCATAAGAGCTTGAAGTACATATTTACGCGAAGGAACTAAATATGCGTCGTGCGATGGTTAGGCGCTTAAAGATTATGATATTGACATTCTTTACCATCCAGGTAAAGCAAACGTCGTTGCCGATGCGTTAAGCCGCAAGTCCGTCGTGTTGCAAAAGTTGGAACTACTTACCATTCAACCGAAGCTTAGACGAGTTGATTGATATGGAAATTGAAGTTTGGCCTCACAGAACTCAAGGACAGTTGCGTTTCCTTGAGATTACATCCTCCGTAATGGAAGATATTAAGTCCAAGCAGTTAGATGATCTCTCAATTGTGCAGCTTCGGGAAGACAGTGTTAGAGGAAAAGCTCCTGGATTCTTAATCGATGAAGACGGAGTTCTTCGATTTCGAGGCAGAACTTGTGTACCTAATCGGGATGATCTCAAACATGTAATTTTGAATGAAGCACATTCTACTCCGTACTCGATTCATCCGGGTATGAGTAAAATGTATAAGGACTTGAAGAAAAACTTTTGGTGGCGAACATGAAGAAAGATGTAACGAGTTCGTGATGAAATGCTTGACTTGTCAGCAGGTTAAAGCGGAACATCAGAGACCCGCCGGTAAATTGCAACCGCTACCAATTCCGGAATGGAAGTGGGAAGATATAGCGATGGATTTTATTGTGGGAATGCCAAAGACGCGAACTGGAGTGAATATGATTTGGGTAATTGTTGATCGGCTAACCAAATCCGCACACTTTCTGGGAATTAGAGATATTTGGGGACCGGAGAGGTTAGCTCGGTTATTCATTGCGGAGATTGTGAGACTCCATGGTACCCCAAAGAATATAGTGTCTGATCGCGATGGGCGTTTTGTGTCGCATTTCTGGCAAGCAGTACATCGAGCACTCGGTACCAAATTGAATTTGAGCACCGCTTATCATCCCCAGACGGACGGACAGTCAGAGAGGACGATCCAAATGCTAGAAGACATGTTGAGGGCTTGCGCGTTGGATTGGAAAGAAGATTGGGAGACTCATTTACCATTGATTGAATTTGCGTACAATAACAGTTGGCATAGTTCGATTGGGATGGCTCCGTTTGAAGCATTATACGGAAGACGGTGTAGATCGCCAATCTGTTGGGACGAGCCATACGAGTTACTTGGAGTAGAACCGGACTTGGTGGTTCAAACACGGGAAAAAGTCGCAATTATTCGGCAAAGGTTGTTGATCGCCGAGTCGACAAAGTCATATGCCGACGTTAAATGCGTCGACCGTTAGAGTTCCAGGCGGGAGACCATGTGTTGTTGAAAGTATCGCCGACTCGTGGAGTTCTTCGGTTTGGTAAGAAGGGGAAGCTTAGTCCTCGTTATATTGGCCCCTTCGAGATCCTGGACAAGGTAAGCGATGTAGCTTATCGACTAGCGTTGCCTCCAACGCTTAGCCATGTTCATGATGTATTCCATGTTTCGCAACTACGCAAGTATGTTCCCGATCCCAGCCATGTTATTGACTATCAAGAGATTGAAGTTAATGAAGATGTTACATATGAAGAACAACCGGTAACCATACTAGAGCGACGAGTGAAACAATTGCGACGGAAAGTGATTCCGTTAGTAAAGGTCCAATGGTCTAAGCATGGAATTGAGGAGGCCACGTGGGAGACCGAGGATAGTATGCGTGCCCGATACCCCGAACTTTTTGTATCTTAAGTTTCGGGACGAAACTTCTTTTTAGGGGGTAAGGGTGTAATACCCGTGTATTTTGTGAGTGTTATTTTGGATGTATTTTGTGGTATTGTGGTTATTTGGACCGTATATATTGATGATTGACCTTGGCATATTGATGGCTGATTATTGTTGGGTTCCGTGATTCTCGGATTGTGCTCGTTTTAGCCGGACTTCTTGCGAATTTAAATTTGGAAAATAGCAGTTAGCGCACGCTAAGACTGTATGTCTAGCGCACGCTAACCAGGTTCGAGTAGCGCACGCTACTCTTGTGCAATAGCGTGCGTTAGGCCCGCTGGACAGTAAGCTTTCTGGACTCTGGAATGAGGCGTTAGCGTACGCTATGGACGGACTAACGAACGCTATTTCGTTGTAATAGCGCACGTTACTTGTATGTTAGCGTGCGCTAGGTTGTCAGGTCAGTGAGGACGAAACGTTTCGACTGCGGTACTTGCGGCTAGCGCACGCTCAGTATGGAGTTAGCGCGCGCTAGTATCACTCGGTAGCGCGCTAACAGATAGTTCGGCGACGCTAGAACTGTGAGAAAGTTACGGGCGCCTTTTTCTTCAGCAGTGCACCGCCCTCAGCTCGTTAGCGCACGCTAAGCCTGTAGCCGTAGTGTGCGCTAATACCTCCCAGTATATATATGGGGGGTAGGTTCCAGAAACATCATTTTTCACCTCTTCCTCTTCCCTTCGGCGGCTGGGGCGATTTGGAGTGTAGTTAGACGTGGTTTTCGACCAGTTTTCACCATCCAACAACATTTTCGTGTTCCTAAGCTCAATCTAACAAGATTTCATCCAGTGTATCATCCAAATCAAGGTAAGATTGTTCAATCCCTAGTTTTTTGGAATTTTGAGGGTTTTGTTTAGATCTCGTCATTCTAGTCCATTTTAAACCTTGAATTGGGTCAGATTATGATTGTGAAACCATAATCCCTTGTTTTTCTTGAAGTCTACGGATTTCGTTTGGAGTTCCCACCTATTGATTTGAGTATGAACAACTCCGCCTTAGTAGTGTTTGATAGTTTGTCCCTAAGAGTAGAGTTTGAAGGGAATCCCTTCCATTTCCGTAGTGTTGTGTTTTGATTCCATATTTCGATGTGTTAGGATCGAATCGTTGAAGGAAGTTCGGACCGTACATTCATCCGTTCGCCGTTTCTTGTGTCATTCAAATTGAGGCAAGTACTTTGATTGTGTTTAATGTACATCGTGTGAATATGTAAAAAAATGGAATTTGTGCCAAATGGTTGATCGAGTGTGTGTGAGCCGAGTAAAACCAGTGAGGGTCCCCTGGGGTCCGGTAGGCCGCGTATCCCTACGGATCACTCGGTTGGGCTATACACCAGGGAGGGCCTGACGAGGTGTCTCAGGGTGTGTATCTTCTTTGAGAGGTACAGGGCCGTATAGCTCGGGAGGTTGTTTTGTGATGATGACTGTGATGTGGTATTAGGAATATCCGTGATGGCACTATGATTTTACGTGGTTTTTGTTGATTATTCACTTGTTGTACATATTCTAGAATCATTGTACTTGCAGGCTTCTTCTTGACCCCTTTTGGGGTGGATATACTTTGTGTATTCGTGCAGTCAGTGGGAGGACTAGCACAGACGGACACGAGCTTGGTGGGCGACATTGATATCGTGCATTATTTTGAGTTGATGGTCATATGGTCTTGGTCAAAGTCGTGTTTTGGTTTTGTACTCGTAGTCTTGTCCAGTGTTGTATGTCATGTCATTATTAATGGTTAATGATGTTGTTGTATTCCCGTGGTGAACGGTCATATTGGTTATGATTCCTCGGGATGATATGTTGTTTGGTATTGTGCTGTATGTCATGTTGAAATTGAAGTTGGTTTTGAATGTATGAACATTTATGTTTGTCGTATTTAATGTGTTTTATTTGGGTCTAAGCCTGGTAGGTTCTCCAAAAAGGATCTACGGCGCTGTAATATCTCCGTAAATCATGGGGGTGTTACAAGATTGGCCCTTAGACAACTGTATTCATCATCATCATCAGAGAAAAATCCACCACTTGATTCTACTCTTTCTTCATTCTGGTCTTCTCCAATGAGAGCTTTTCTCTTGTCTTCCTTCTTGCCCATGTCCTTCTTAGCTTCAGCTCTCTTGAGATCAGGGTAGTCAAATTGTATATGTCCTGTCTTATAGCAGTTGTAGCATTCAACCTTCCAGTTTCCAGCCTTTTGATTCCTCCTTGGATTGTCTTTGTAATTCTTCTTGTACTTGGAGTAGTTTTTCCGGAAGTTGCTGAATCTTGGCATAATGAATGCCATTTCTTCCTCAAAAACTAGAGGATTTGGAGGTTTAACTTCAGATAGGTTCTTTGTAGGTGATTATGTTGCAAATACTATTCCTTTTTCAGCTGGTTCATTGGATGATGAACAGGGCAGCTCGAACTCATATGCCTTCAGATCAGAGAACAGTTCGTGGATCTTTATCTTGTTGAGGTCTTTTGATTCCCTCATGGCTACGGATTTCATACTCCATTCGTGGTTCAGAGACCTTAGAACTTTCAGGGCCATCTCCCTGTTGCCATATGTTTTTCCCAAAGAATTGATTTCATTTATTATCTCTGTGAATCTTCCATCCACTTGGTCAATGGTTTCTCCATTCTTGATTTTGAGGTTGTCAGACTTTTGGGTAGCTGTTGACAACTTGTTTTCCTTCATCAGCTCATTTCCTTCACACATTACTGCTAATGTGTCCCAGATTTCCTTTTCATTTTTGCAGTTCTTGATATTCACCATGGTGGCTTTATCAAGAGTATGGTAAAGCACATCTCTGGCCCAATTGTCAAGATTAGCGAGCTTCCTTTCTTCAGGAGTAATCTTTGTCCTCTTCTTTGGAATCTTCTCTAGATTCCCAGCAGCAATTTCTTCGGGTGTATTGTCCTTCTCAAATATGAAGGGTTAATCCTCAATAATACACCACATATAATCATGAATGGATGACAGATGAGCCTGCATTATTATTTTCCATAAGTCATATTCATCAACAGAGAATATAGGTAATCTAGAGTGCATGTGTTGCATGTACTCCATTATACTGAGATTAAAATATATATTCAACATGTGGATCTGGTTCTGTAAAAATTGAACCAACCTCACTAATACCACTTGTAGGTCGCAAGTCGTCAGGAATAAGTCTAGTGGGGGGTGAATAGACTTATTCTACTCTTTTCCTGGAAGTCAGGCGGGTTTCTTCAGCTGTAAAATATGCAAGTAACAAAACGTAGCTGCAGATGAGTAGTGCGGAAGCACAGCTGGTAATACTGCAGATGACTTATATTGTCTGCAGGTACTTATGTCAACTGTAATGACTAGACAATGCGGAAGACATTTGACTATCTAATGGAACAGTAGATATGAATGCAGCAGATAATTATGATGAATGCAGTAACACACACAATCACTTATAGTGGTCTCAGAGGTCGGGTAATCCTCTACTAATACACTTCTCTCCAAACCAGTTGGACATAAATTCAATATAACTGTCAATCAGTGATAAAGGTTACAATGAATTCACACAGTTACAAGAGCTTCCAACCAGTGGAAATTCGTGCCGTTGCAACTCCCTTGACTGCCTAGCACATCTTGATCAAAAACCCGTGGATGCCTCAACAACTCTAGAGCTATCTATCACCTTTCAATCAAGAACCCATGGATGCCTTATCAGTCTCGAAGCTTCTGAAAACCTCGTTCACAGAAGTACCCCTTACTCAGCTTTTTAAGACAAGAGTGTTTGTCTTCTTTAACTTCAAGAGCTTCTCAAGATATAATCTTTGAAACTTTGCTCTTCACTATGCTATAGATCTCTTGATAGCTTTAATTTCTTTGATTGAATAGATTGCTTGTAAGTATAGTTTGCATCCTACTTTGCCCAATTCATATCTTCAGATATTTATAGTATGATTCTTTGAGCTTCCTTCATAGTCGTTGCATCACTGAAACAAATTAGTCCGTTGGAGAGTGGACTTCTTTGTTTATCTTATCCTTTCATTGCACGGCTTGATTCCCTTTCCAGTTACGACCATTTGAAAGAATTCTTTTGGTCACACCGCTTTTCTTGATTTGTATATTCATAAGTCTTCAGTACGCGGATCTCAAGGAATATTTTATTCCCAACTCTCTGGGAATCTTTGCAGTTTGTCTCCTCACGTCTGCATGTGGATTTTCGTTATTGTTGACTTATGAACACTTGCTGACGTGGACTGAATCTCTTAAACTTGGCTAATATCTTGTCTGAGAACTTATCTGATATCTATTGGTCAAACTGGCCTGATGTGCGGTCAATGTTCTCTGATGTAAAACTTCACTGATATAACTTGGTAGAAGTTCTCTGAGATAAAGTTCTCTGATCTGGTCTTGACTGAAGTTATCTGACCTGATTAATGTTCTTTGATCTGATGGTCAAACTTCAGATGATATAGATCTCGTCTGATAACTTGACTGCAGATGGGTTTTGGTCAACCCTCTCTGATATTCATGTTTGACCAATACTTGTCTGATGTATCGCCTTCTTCAGAACTTAACTGCAGCTTGTTTTGGTCAAACTCTCTGATGTTTTGCGTTGACCAAAACTTCTCTGAAAATGAACTTGCGTGTAAACTACTCCGATATAATGGCGGTTCTATACTTAGTCGATTTTCTTACTGATCAACTTTTGATCAAGACTTAGCCTAAATTTTAAGGCCTATAGAAGATACTCATTTGGTTCTTCTTTACAATGCCAAATACTTAGTGCATACATTTGAATAAATAACAATACAGGGATGACATCATCAAAATCTAACAGGTATTCCTAACAGCTTTTCGATCCTTAAGTTTTGGGACGAAACTTCTCTTTAGAGGGGGAGAATGTAATATCCATACTTTGTATCTTTAGCAATTTCTATTTTTGGTGTATGTATATTATTAGCGGCTCGCTTGTAACCGTTTAGAAGTTTTGAAAATATTTTGTTCTTGGTGTTTTTCCATTTGGACGAGTTTTGGAGGTGTTTTTACGTATTTCCCTTTATGTTATGATGTTCGTTGCATACCCAAGCGGGGGACAATGAGGCGAACAGGTCATGCTGGAAAACTTACCTCTATATCGGGGGTGAGGTCGAGCCTCTTGGGGGTTACTCAGGACAAGGGATGATCCTCCTCGTGTGCGTGTGTGAAAAAAGGAAAAAAAATGATATTCGTCGCAGGTACGTTCGATTCTCATAAAACTCGTTTGAATATATTGTTTCTTTATTCCTACAAGTCCGTAAGGTAGAATTATTCATGTTGTGGACTTTCGTTCAACATTTCGATATCGTATCGTATTTTGGGACGTTTGGGCTATTTTGTAATTTCCTAAAAGTTTACGGAAATTACTTCCATTGTCGTATTTCGAGCCTTCGGGTGATCGAAATAGTGCTTTCTTTCAGCGCTTAGGTTCGTCGCCGTGAATACTTCGTAACTGTATTTTCGGATTCCAACTTTTGTCGCTTTTCAATTTCCTGCTTTCTTGGGCAGTGGACTGCACTTAGCAGTACTGAACTTTTGCATGCATAATATACGTTATGCATGCTGTATTACGTACGCTACGCGTATCTGTTAACGTATGTTAACTCTTAGCCATAATGTACGTTAACATCTTCAGCGATTTGGGCAGAAAATCGTGTCAAGTCCTTACGTACGTTAAGTACGTAATGTAAGTTAAGGCCCTAACTTACGTTAACTCCCAATGTTAACGTACGTTAGCGGCTGTCAGTTATTTAAATACCTAAGTTGACCTCAGACGAGTCATTTTCATTTTACTTCTCCCTTTGTCCGTGATTTGAGTTCCCTTGAGCGTTTTGGACCGATTCTTGAAGATAAATCTGTGGAGTTCCATAATAGATCCATTGTTGTACTCCAAACGAAGTTATCATTGTCTTAATCCATCTCTCTCCGCCCAAATCCAAGGTAATTGGCTAGAACCCTAACCTTTGTAATTTTTAGGGGGTTTTCGGAATTTGTCCAATTGTGTAGTAATTGTCCGTGGATATTGTAGTATTCTACGTCGATTAATGTTAATGGGTGTTTCCCAATTCGTTTCCATCAAGATTCAACCCGTGTGTGTGGTTGTGAAGTGTAGTTGGGGGTTGATGGTGTTTTCCACTCGATTATTGGTGTCGTTTAGGACTCATTCGTGTTAATCTTTCATCTAGGAATGGACGTTGTCATTCTGGGTCATTCCTAGTCATCGTATATCTCCCGTTTCGATCAAAATGTCTCAAAGGCAAGTACTTTACATTTGTTTACGTATTCTAGCATTGATTTATGGCTTTGCGTGTATGTGTAGATGTTAATGTGTATGTTCACCCAGGGATTGGTCTGACGGGGCCTATGGGGATACGTAGTGCCGTGTGTGTGCGTATCATAAACTGGGGTTAACCACCCATAGAGGGTCCGACGGGGCCTCCGCGGGGTGCGATGGCCGAAAGTCTCGTACCAACTATTAACCTTTGAAATGTTTTTGTTGGAAAACTATGTTTTGTGCATGTGCACCTTAATATTCCGGAATATAAATATTTTAGGAAATGTTTTTGGTGCATATATCATGTGTATAGAATGGTAGTTCAAATGTTATTGTACTTGCACTAGCAGTTGGCACTAACCCCTTAAATGAGGTAAATACTTTTGTATTTCAGGTACAGGTCCAAGGGACGAGCGAGCACGCGGTCAGTATGAGGATGATGGGCAAGAGTGGCACTGTTCAGTTAGTCGGCTGAGTCTTTTCCTGTTGTTGAGTTTTAAATTGATTGTATCCTTTGCTTCAATACTCGAGTACTTTCTTCGTTTTGAATGTATTGTTTTAGACCCGGTTTGGGAAGGTGTACAATTTTTGAGTTAATGTTGTCTTTATTAAGTAATAGTGTATGTATTGCATAGTGTTTGTCATTGGTCTCGGGTAGTCGAGGTGTGTGTTAGCTTTGTGGACTCAAAGGGTTGGATCCACGGTACTGTAATATGCCCTAAATGTCTTGGGGGTGTTACACTAGATTGAGAAGCTAAAATAAGCTAATGTATTAAGTGTAGCGTACGCTACATAGCAAGCATTACATACGCTATGTGACGAACTGGACTGATGAACTAATAATTGACATGTGGGGCACAGAGAACGGCTGGCGTGCATAAAGTCAAGTCAATTGTCTGATACATACGCTAAGGTTTGTTTTGCGTATGCTAGTGTTGGATCGAGGAACTTCTGGTCATGCAGGGCCAGGTGCGCTCGGCATGAAGATGACAAGCGAGTCAACGAGGAGATTATGTATGCTGCAGGCTCAGCATTATGTATTTAAAGTTAGCGTACGTTATACAGTGCGTACGTAAAGACATTGTACAATATGAGGCAGTAGCCTCTCTAATAGGATAGAATGATAGTTAACGGACATTATGCATGGTGGTATCAGCCGCTAGGAAATGTGAAGGTTATAAGATAAGGAATGGTCTTTCATTTCCTCACGAGCCAAACTGAGTTTCCCTCCTGAAGAATCATCCCTTTTCACTTCTAAGTGATTTCAGGACACTTCGAACTTGGTGAACTTAAGGGCATAGATTTAGAGCCTACGATGGAGTTATAAATGATTCTTGTGGTTTTGAATTGTGTTGTTCATCTTCAATAGGTATGATGGTTAATCCCTCTCTTCATTTCGAGTTATTGTTGATGAAGTAAAATATCCAAAAGAAGGGGGGTTGAATAGTGGAATAAAAATATTTAAGTAAATTGAAAATTAATAACTTGCAGAAAAATATGCGACACCAAGATTCATAGAGGTTCGGTCCAAACGTGACCCACGTCCTCTCTTCGTTCCTTTTCTATTGGCTTAGGAGCAACCAAACACTTTTCTTATCTTCTATCGGTACAAGATAAACCATTACAATTCTTGTCATAAAGCGGTCCAAGATAATGTGTTACAATCCTAGCCTTCTACCGGTCCAAGACAACCGTTTACAAAATAAATAGATTTCTCTAGTGTTCCATGGGAACTAGAAAACTTCTCTCAACTTTCAAAAATATACAATATGGAATAAAACGTAAGAACATAGCTTGTATCTTTTTCCAAGAAAACACAAGATAATATTAGTAAATGGAATATGATTTTTTAGATCTTCGAGTGTATGTTTGCTGCTTTGAGTTGTATATAAACGAGTGCAGCCAAGTTTAGTTGTGTGTTGTTGTGTATCTTTGAAGTCCTCAATGAATTGGTATTTATGGCCTTGATCCAGTCAACTTGATCTGAAAAATGCCTTCATTAGTATGCATTACTATTCCCTTTAGCCTGCATTGTCGTAAAAGTAAGTTTGACCAATCAGAAAAGGAACGGTCTTCTTTTCAGCTCTAATGGTCATAAATCCTCATTAGCGCGCGTTATCCGTATGCATAGCGTTCGTGAATTGTTAGTCAACCCTGAAAATCCGGATAAACGTGATCTTGAAGCAACAGTCATAATTCCATTGTTCATATGAACTAATGGTCATATTTTGAATTCAGCATGCGTTAATCTTCATCATAGCATTTGTTAACGTCTTCAATTTTGCGTGTATTATCATCATAAGTAGCGTACGTTAATGGGTTCAGTTTTGCTCTATGGACTCTCTGGAATAGCTCGAAAACGTGCATTGTCGTAACAAGTAGCGTGCTTTAATTTCTTCACTTAGCGTACGTTTCTTCATCCTTAGCGTGCATTACGTGCTTCCATGTATGAATTCTAGAACTCACTGTCTTGAGACTTTAGCGTGCGGTATAGACACACTCGCATGAGTCAATCTTTTCCTGATGAAATATGCTGAGCTTCTGTCTTGGACCGTTAGGGTGCGTTACATGAAATTGTAACGTGCGCTAGTAACATCGATAGTTTGTGTTAAGCATGCTGATAAATTTCCTTCTAGTTCTCTGTTAAATGTATTTAACATGCGCTATATTATCCATGTAGCGTGCGTTGTGGTCTGGTATTATTATTCTACTAAGTGTGTTTGAAATCAAACTATATTTGTACAACAACCTTCCCCTTTTTGATGATGACAAAACACTTGGTAAAAATTCCTGCAAAAAATTTGAATAAATTTTCGAATCAAAGTTTTTGATTTTGTTCGACTTTTGTTTAGTGTTGAAAATATCGCAATATGTTGATAAGGAATTTTCACAAAGGCTTTCTCCCCCTTTTTGTCATTAGAAAAAAGGTTTCCCCTTACTAATGCAATCAAGGAGCATATATCTAGGTATTTACGATCAGCATAAACAAGGATACCAATAATGCATTTCGAAGCAAATGATACCAAATCCAATGAACAAAGAAAAACACAACCATTAGAGTAATAATTCATGATAACATAAAAATTGTTCAAAAAATCAAAATAAAGATGAATTTAAGGATCTTGATTTGAAGGGGAGGCGGGAAATGGGAAACCCGGATTAGTGAAAAGAATATAGGTTTTGAGAAGTGTTTTCATGGACTTCACTTCTTCCCAATGATCGTTTAATTTGGAACGAATACCTTTAGGTTCTTCCTTGATTTCAAATTGTCCAATCTCCAAGATACGCATTCGAACTGTAATATCCGGAATTTCTACTATGATTGTTTAATGTTATTTTATCCGAGTTATACTGTACAGTGTGGAATCTGTACAGTATGGATAAAATTATTGAAAGACTGAGAAATCTGTATTAGTATAACTATCGTACTTGGTCGACAATTGTATTTGAGGATATAGTATGTTGTGTATACGTATTCGGTATATTGAGACGACGAGCAACATCAGTGTAAATGGCTAAGTACATCCACATTAGCACACGCTACGATGTATACTTAGCGTACGCTAATGCACATGGATTACGTACGTTAAGAAGGATAACTAACGTACGTAAGGTGCATGGCTATTACGTCCATTAAGTTGATAGGCTAACGTATGTTAAGTTCATGTTGGGCAAGATCAGGCTATGGCCGACAGATGGGTCCCGTGGTCGGCAGCTTTCGGCGCGGATGGGTATGGGCGAGTCAACGCTGAGGTTAACTGTAATACCCGGTTGTAAATTCATTCATTATCATTCAGTAATTTTTGTCACTCAGTAAATTTTTCACTCATTGATAGTCATTCATCATTCATGTCCGTTCATTGTGTTCACTGTTTGGCGTATTTGGAACCTTGGATTAGTTATCATTCGCCTTTCATCATTGTTTGAGTTTCGAGTCGAGAATATTATCATTATCGTCGTTGTTAGTAACCTTGTATTAGTTATCATTCACGCTTCCATCATTAATTTGAACTCCGTCCAGTCAACATTATGCTCCTCAGGTCGAATGGCCTCCCACCAATCGAAAGCCTCCCCCGTCAGAAGATACTGGGCGACCGGAACCTTTCTGTCGTTGGGACAGTTAATCCCTGCAAAGATCTTCTCTAACTCCTTCAGCCAATGATCCCAAGAAAGCATCTCAGCAGAACCGTCAAATTTTGGAGGGTGCAATTTGACCTCCTTAGTAAGCCATTTGTCTCCCCGATTATCCGCGTTATGCTGCTGTCCCATCGCCGTCTGCATGCGATCAACAACTTGAGCAAACTGGTTTATCTGAGCAACCACCTGCTGAAGCACTCCCGTCACATTAGGATCTGGATTATTATTTGCCGATCCCTGTTGTCCTCCAGAATGGGAATCAGTTCAACTAGCAGATATCTCCAGGGTAGACGCTGAATCCTCTTATCTCATATTTCCACGTCCGCGTCCGCGTCCACGACTTCCTATCAACATACTGTAAACACAAATACTCAATATCCAGGGCAAACTTTCTAAAAGGAAGTCCATCAATGTTTACAAAACATGAATTAAATAAAACGGTAGTATTTGAGATTAGGAAACTTACAACCACGGTCCACACGACGATGCTGGCTTAGCAGTGATGTTACAAACGACCAATAATCAAATAACGTAAACAGACCCAACTAACCCGACTGCCAAGATATCCATGAATCTTAGCTCCGATACCATATTCTGTAACACCCCGAGATATTCGGAAGAATTACAGCGCCGTAAACCCTTTAAGTAAGGATTTACAAGGCTAATTAAAAGAAATGCAAATATAAATCAATCTTACAACTGAAGTTCAAAATACAGAACTGGTTCAACTGATCCAAAGAATTAACTTATACAACCATATCGAAAATGACATTATTAAAACACACGTACTCGAGTACTAAAGTGAACCAAGAAGACAATCACAATAACAATAAACATCAACCACATCACTGAGCCATTTCATCGTCCTGTCGGTAGTGTGGTTGCTTCCCCGCTCCTCGGCTACCTGAACATCAAAACAATGTCCACCCCCGAAGGGGTTAGCAAAACAATGCTAGTACAAGTATCATAATACATAAATCATCAGTGCATCATAAAACATGCAAAACGTACTTCCGTCATCGGAATCCAACGATGTGAATCCTCACGATTCCATCAACACAATACAGGGTAATCCAGCGATCCAGCGCCCTTGGTATAGATCCCCATGATGATCCCGTCGGACCAACGCATGGTGGAAAACCCGTCCAGCGATCCAACGCCCTCAGCATAGATCCCCATGATGATCCCGTCGGACCAACGCATGGTGGACATTCGATCCAGCGCCCTCAGCATAGATCCTCATGACCCCTTCGGATCATTTATGCCATAAACCGATCAATTATGCATACATATATGCATTTCAATATGTTCATCAATACCAACAATTAACAACGAATACCATGAGAAATTTAAGAAATAAATCTCATATTCGATATCATGAACAAAACCATATGCATGATCAAAGTTCCAATATACATCAAACTCAACATATGATACTTGCCTCGAAAACGGCAAGAATGGAAATACTCCAACAAATGACACGCGTCCGTAAGTCACCGCCCCTCGATCGTCCCCTATGCAAGGCTCGGACCTAAGAAATAATAAAGAATTCCTTTCAAGTCGTATGAATGTCTAACAATTCGGTTTACGGCCGCAAGTTCTAAAAATGAATTCTGCATGAACGACTTAGCGTGCGCTACGTACTCTACGTAACGTGCGCTAAGCCTGCCTGTTAACGTACGCAATTGACCAAGTCTAGCATACGCTAGCTATGTACTGACAGTCCTCTCTGAACAGCCGACTGCCCTGCCTGATGACGTAATGTACATTACGTACCCAACGTAGCGTACGTTACTCATTCCCGATAGCGCACGTTAATATATACATCTTAGCGTGCGCTAACCGTGCATGGCAGTCACTACTGGGTAAAAACTTGAGCTAAGGGTGATGAAAACTCATGAAATCCTCAGTGTTAATACATGCCAAATCCGTGCATATCATGCTCATACGGTTTATGAAAGATCTTTATAGATTAAATGACTACGAGACACAAGGATACGTATCATCATTACTACACCATAAATCATCTTGATCTTCAAGAAAATATCCTAAGTTCAATTCATTCCAAGTCCCAAAACATATGATTCCTTACGTAAAACATAAGAACTAGGTAATCTCCATATACTGGTCATAATCGGTTTTGAAGATACATTAATATGCTTAGGAGTCCATATACTAAAAAGGTTCAATGGATTATACGATGAATAAGTGCCGAAACGTCAAAAATATCCTTCTAACACATGATGTTCGACTACTAACGAATTTAACTGACTAGATACAAGATCAAAACGTCCTTCATACTAGTACTTAATATTGGTGAAGAATCACCTACCTCAAAGTAGTGAAGAACAAGGAGGAACTCGAAGCAATCCAATGCCGAAGGCTTGAACACCAATCTCCAATGATCTACAATCTTCAACTCGAGCTAGGATGCTGACATGAAGGGTTTAGGATGAAGAGAGTGACTCTCTAAGTCCAAAAATTCGGATGTGGGAGTGAAAAGGCTGAAAATATGAAAAGGGATGATGTCCTATTTATAGAAAGTGGTTATTAGCGCGCGCTAGTCCATATTCATAGCGTGCGTTAACGGCTTTCTGACTTCACTGTACTCAGCATTTAGCGTGCGCTATCCTCATATTGTTAGCGTGCGCTACCGCGTTGATTTGGCTTTTCCCGAAAGCCGTCCAGGTTCATCCCGACACAATCCGACCAAGATCCGCGGCCTGATTTCACCGACCAACACGTCTCAATCATGCTGACTACGTGTAGCGCGCGCTAAGGTTCATACATAGCGTGCGCTACGGCTCCAAATTAGCGTATGCTACATATAGCGATAGCGTGCGCTACATGCGCAGAATCACCATTTAGATCACATTTATGAAATCATGCGCTCAACAACACCGGATCATGAAATACGGAGAATAATAATCAGATCAAAATGCAACAATTACAATATCACAAGGTTCAATTACATATCAGAAATCTCAGGTATTACATCCTTCCTCCCTAAAAAGAAGTTTCGTCCCGAAACTTAAGATGAAAACAACTCTGGATATCTAGCCTTCATACTATCCTCCATTTCCCAAGTGGCCTCTTCAACTCCGTGTCGTGACCATTGTACTTTAACCAAGTGTATTGGTTTATTCCTCAATTGTTTGATCCGACTCTCAAGTATCTTGATTGGTCTCTCTTCGAAGGTACCGTCATTAGCTATCTCGATCTCGTCGAAATCAATGACGTGACTGGGGTCTGGTACATACCTCCGCAGTTGGGATACGTGAAACACATTGTGAACGTGACTCAGCGATGGCGGTAAGGCCAACCTGTATGCTAAATCCCCAACCCTCTCAAGGATCTCAAATGGCCCGATATATCTCGGACTTAGCTTACCTTTCCTCCTAAAACGGAAAATCCCTTGTGTAGGAGACACCTTCAATAGTACATGGTCCCCAACGTCGAACTCTAGAGGGCGACGACGCACATCTGCATAAGACTTCTGTCGACTCTGGGCAGTCAACAGTCTTTCTCGAATCAAAGCTATCTTCTCTTGAGTCTTAACTATCAATTCCGGTTCCGTCCCGATCAAATCCGAAGAATCATCCCAGCACAGGGGTGATCGGCATCTTCTCCCGTACAAAGCTTCAAATGGTGCCATCTTAATAGAAGCATGCCAACTATTATTGTAGGTGAATTCAATCAATGGCAAATGAACTTCCCAATCAGTTGACCAATCCAAAGCACGAGCTCTAAGCATGTCTTCTACTGTTTGTATAGTCCTTTCAGACTGACCGTCCATCTGAGGATGATAAGCCGTGCTAAAGTTAAGCTCAGTCCCCAAAGCCCTGTGAACTACCTTCCAGAAGTGTGACACGAAACGACCATCTCAATCTGAAATAATGGTCTTCGGTGTCCCATGTAATCTGACTATCTCTGCAATAAATACTCGCGCCAATCTCTCGGGTCCCCAAGTATCTTTAATTCCTAGGAAATGAGCCGACTTGGTTAGTCGATCAACTACAACCCAAATCATGTTCATTCCCGTCTTGGTCCTTGGCATACTGGTGATGAAATCCATCGAGATATCCTCCCACTTCCACTCAGGAATCGGAAGCGGTTTTAGCATTCCGGCAGGTCGCTGATATTCAATCTTAACCTGCTGACAAGTCAAACACTTTGAAACGTATTCTGCTACGTCCTTCTTCATATTCCCCCACCAGAAGTTTTGTTTTATATCCTTATACATCTTACTGCTGCCCGGGTGAATAGAATAAGGTGCGCTATGAGATTCCTTCAGAATTGTCCGTCTCAAATCATCAGCATAGGGAACGCAAAGTCGACTCTGAAATCTCAGAACTCCATCATCTTGTATCACGAATCCTGGGGCCTTTCCTTTCTTTACTTCGTCACATAACCGAAGGACCAGAGAATCGTTCAACTACTTAGATTTGATCTCCTTGACTAGTGATGAAGTCAGTTCCATCACATATAGTTGCCCTTGGATTACTGGTGCCCATACTTCAATCCCTTCGCGGATCAGTTCCCGTTGAATGCTGGTTTGGGATGTAAGTGCTTCCAACACTCGAAGAGAAACAGGTTTACGGCTCAATGCATCGGCTACTACGTTTGCTTTACCTGGATGATAGAGAATTTCCAAGTCGTAATCCTTGATCAATTCCAGCCACCTTCTCTGCCTCATGTTTAGTTATTTCTGACTGAAAATGTACTTGAGGCTCTTATGATCTGTAAAGATCTGACAATGAGTGCCGTACAAATAATGTCGCCAAATTTTCAAGGCAAAGACCACAGCTTCTAGCTCCAGATCATGAGTCGGGTAATTAACTTCGTACGGTTTCAATTGCTGAGAAACATAGGCAATCACCTTATCCTTTTGCATTAACACACATCCCAGACCCTGATTTGAAGCGTCGCTGTAAACCATGAATCCATCAGTCCCATCTTTTTTTTTTTTTGAAAGATTCCATCAGTCCCATCTGGTAACGCTAATATAGGTGCTGTCGTCAGTCTCTTCTTAAGTTTATCAAAACCAGCCTGGCATTTCTCATCCCACGTGAACTTTTGAGTTTTCTGTAACAGCTGAGTGAGCGAACGAGCAATTTTGGAAAATCCCTCTACAAAACGGCGATAATATCCAGCAAGTCCTAAGAAACTCCGGACTTCTTTCACGTTATTAGGAGCTTCCCATTCCAAGATTGCTTCGACTTTCTTCGGGTCCACCTGAACTCCGTCAGCTGATATCACATGCCCAAGGAAAGTTACTTCCCTAAGCCAGAACTCACATTTGGAAAGCTTTGCATACAGCTGTTCCTTCCTCAAGGTGCTCAAAACCACACGCAAATGCTCGGCATGCTCCTCTGTGTCCTTCGAATATATCAAGATGTCATCAATGAACACGACCACAAATTTATCCAAGTATTCTAAGAATACCCGATTCATCAATTGCATGAATACTAAAGGAGCATTGGTAAGTCCAAATGGCATCACTACAAAATCATAATGCCCGTACCGGGATCTGAAAGCAGACTTTGGTATATCCGATTCCTTAATTCTCAACTGATGGTATCCCGATCGCAAGTCAATCTTCGAGAATACCCTTTCCCCTTGCAGTTGATCAAACAAGTCGTCGATCCGAGGTATATGATACTTATTCTTGATTGTCACTTTGTTGAGCTCCCTGTAATCAATACATAATCGGAGGGATCCGTCTTTCTTCCGGACAAAGAGAACGGGTGCTCCCCAAGGAGAAACGCTAGGTTGAATATAACCCTTCTGTAATAATTCCTCCAGTTGCTTCTTTAGTTCATACATCTCAGTTGGCGCCATGCGGTATGGTGCTCTGGAAATAAGAGCGGCTCTAGGCTCTAATTCGATAGTGAACTCCATCTCTCTCTGCGGAGGTAACCCAGGTAGTTCGTCAGGAAATATATCTGAGAATTCATTCACAACTGGAATAGACGAGAGCTCTACTCCTTCCTCTTTCCTCATGGCACAGCACCAAAGTCCATGACATCCCTGCTTCCGTAATTTCATGGCTTTCATTGCTTTGATCAATTTTCTCGAGCTTCCCGGTCTCCATCCTCGAATAAGTGTTCAGATCCGTCATCAGCAATGACAGAAATGACTCTCTTTCGGTAATTCATAATAGGTCCATAACGGTTGAGCCAATCGTCTCCGAGAATCAAGTCGTCACCATGTATGTCAACTACAATAAGATTTGATGGCCAATCTCTCCCTCCCATAGACACTGGAAAATTTCTAGCTTCTAGGGTTCCCACAATTTTCTCTCCGCTCGGTAATCCCACAACATAAGGTTCACAATCATACAAGCACGAGATTTTCAAACGATTAACACAGTTCAAAGATATAAAAGAATGCGTAGCTCCTGAATCAAATAAGACACTAACTGGTTGCAAAAGGATCTGAATCGTTCCTGATGCAACAGCTGTGTTCTGATCGTCTGACTTCTTCATCTCGTAAATACACGGAGGAACGGACCCAGCGCTGGATGCCTCTCTTTTCCCAACATTCTGCTGCTGGAAACTGCTTTGCTGCGTCTAGTTTACACTTGTGTCCTTCGGAACCGGTACAGGAGTGCGAGTACCAAAAGATCGAGTCGCATTTCCACAAAATGTTGCGCAATACCCTTCTTGTCCACACTCGAAACAGGTCACGGCAGCCGCGAAACAGTCACATCGAACATGCCCCACTTTGCCACAGTTATAACATTTCTTCCCTGCGTCTGAAACGGGTGGTGCTGCCCGGAACTTCTTTCCACCTCGAGAAGGATGTGGAGGCCTCCTGGATGAATGAAAAGAGGACTGGCCCCTGCGAGGCCCACTACGCTTATTCTCCGTGAAGTTGCCAGACACCTTCTGTTTCTTTGCTTCCGTTGATTTCTCTACTGCCGCCTCTTTCATATCATAGGCCAGTTCTTTGTCCTGATACTGTCGCAAGGTCGTACATTCAAATCCGGACATATACTGCTGAATTTCCGGCTTCATTCGCATGTCGAAATGAAAAATCCTCTCCGCCTCGGTTCTGACCAAGTGGCGCACATAAGTCAGCTGGTGATTAAAAGTCTTAATCACGTCTGTCACAGATGCTTCTGAATTTTGTTGTGACAAAAACTCCCGGACTCAGGCCTCTCTATCTGGGCGAGGACAATATTGCGCTTCCATCATTAATTTGAACTCCGTCCAGTCAACATTATGCTCCTCAGGTTGAATGGCCTCCCACCAATCGAAAGCCTCCCCCATCAGAAGATACTGGGCGACCGGAACCTTTTTGTTGTTGGGACAGTTAATCCCTGCAAAGATCTTCTCTAACTCCTTCAGCCAATGATCCCAAGAAAGCATCTCATCAGAACCGTCAAATTTTGGAGGGTGCAATTTGACCACCTCAGTAAGCCATTTGTCTCCCCGATTATCCGCATTATGCTGCTGTCCCATCACCGTCTGCATGCGATCGACAACTTGAGCAAACTGGTTTATCTGAGCAACCACCTGCTGAAGCACTCCCGGCACATTAGGATCTGCATTATTATTTGATGATCCCTGCTGTCCTCCAGAATGGGAATTAGTTCGACTAGCATATATCTCCGGGGTAGACGCCGAATCCTCGTGTCTCATATTTCCATGTCCGCGTCCACGACCACGTCCGCGTCCACGACCTCCTCTCAACATACTGTAAACACAAATACTCAATATTCAGGGAAAACTTTCTAAAAGGAAGTCCATCAATGTTTACAAAACATGAATTAAATAAAACGGTAGTATTTGAGATTAGGAAACTTACAACCACGGTCCACACGACGATGCTGGCTCAGCAGTGATGTTACAAACGACCAATAATCAAATAACGTAACTAACCCGACTGCCAAGATATCCATGAATCTTAGCTCCGATACCATATTTTGTAACACCCCGAGATATTCGGAAGAATTACAGCGCCGTAAACCCTTTAAGTAAGGATTTACAAGGCTAATTAAAAGAAATGAAAATATAAATCAATCTTACAATTGAAGTTCAAAATACAGAACTGGTTCAACTGATCCAAAGAGTTAACTTATACAACCATATTGAAAATGACATTATTAAAACACACGTACTCGAGTACTAAAGTGAACCAAGAAGACAATCACAATAACAATAAACATCAACTACATCACTGAGCCATTTCATCGTCCTGTCGGTACTGTGGTTGCTTCCCCGCTCCTCGGCTACCTGAACATCAAAACAATGTCCACCCCCGAAGGGGTTAGCAAAACAATGCTAGTACAAGTATCATAATACATAAGTGCATCATAAAACATGCAAAACGGACTTCCATCATCGGAATCCAACGATGTGAATCCTCACGATTCCATCAACACAATACAGGGTAATCCAGCGATCCAGCGCCCTTGGTATATATCCCCATGATGATCCCGTCGGACCAACGCATGGTGGAAAACCCGTCCAGCGATCCAGCGCCCTCAGCATAGATCCCCATGATGATCCCGTCGGACCAACGCATGGTGGACATTCGATCCAGCGCCCTCAGCATTTATCCTCATGACCCCCTCGGATCATTTATACCATAAACCGATCAATTATGGATACATATATGCATTTCAATATGTTCATTAATACGAACAATTAACAACGAATACCACGAGAAATTTAAGAAATAAATCTTATATTCGATAACATGAACAAAACCATATGCATGATCAAAGTTCCAATATACATCAAACTCAACATATGATACTTGCCTCGAAAACGACAAGAATGGAAATACTCCAACAAATGACACGCGTCCGTAAGTCACCGCCCCTCGATCGTCCCCTATGCAAGGCTCGGACCTAAGAAATAATAAAGAATTCCTCTCAAGTCGTACGAATGTCTAACAATCCGGTTTACGGCCGCAAGTTCTAAAAATAAATTCTGCATGAACGACTTAGCGTGCGCTATGTACTCTACATAACATGCGCTAAGCCTGCCTGTTAATGTACGCAATTGACCAAGTCTAGCGTACGCTAGTTGTGTACTGACAGTCCTCTCTGAACAGCCGACTGCCGTGCCTGATGACGTAACGTACATTACGTACCCAACGTAGCGTACGTTACTCATTCCTGATAGCGCACGTTAATATATACATCTTAGCGTGCGCTAACCGTGCATGGCAGTCACTACTGGGTAAAAACTTGAGCTGAGGGTGATGAAAACTCATGAAATCCTCAGTGTTAATACATGCCAACTCCGTGCATATCATGCTCATACGGTTTATGAAAGATCTTTATGGATTAAATGACTACGAGACACAAGGATACGTATCATCATTACTACACAATAAATCATCTTGATCTTCAATAAAATATCCTAAGTTCAATTAATTCCAAGTCCCAAAACATATGATTCCTTAGGTAAAACATAAGAACTAGGTAATATCCATATACTGCTCATAATCGATTTTGAAGATACATGAATATGCTTAAGAGTCCATATACTAAAAAGGTTCAATGGATTATACAATGAATAAGTGCCGAAACGTCAAAAATATCCTTCTAACGCATGATGTTCGACTACAAACGAATTTAACTGACTAGATAATCATGATCAAAACGTCCTTCACACTAGTACTTAATATTGGTGAAGAATCACCTACCTCAAAGTAGTGAAGAACAAGGAGGAACTCGAAGCAATCCAACGTCGAAGGCTTGAACACCAATCTCCAATGATCTACAATCTTCACCTCGAGCTAGGATGCTGATATGAAGGGTTTAAGATGAAGAGAGTGACTCTCTAAGTCCAAGAATTCGGATGTGGGAGTGAAAAGGCTGAAAATATGAAAAGGGATGCTGTCCTATTTATAGAAAGTGGTTATTAGCGCGCGCTAGTCCATATTCATAGCATGCGCTAACGGCTTACTGACTTCACTATACTCAGCGTTTAGCGTGCGCTATCCTCATATTGTTAGCGTGCGCTACCGCGTTGACTTGGCTTTTCCCGAAAGCCGTCCAGGTTCATCCCGACACAATCCGACCATGATCCGCGGCCTGATCTCACCTACCAACACGTATCAATCATGCTGACTACGTGTAGCGCAAGCTAAGGTTCATACATAGCGTGCGCTATGGCTCCAAATTAGCATACGCTACATATAGCGATAGTGTGCGCTACATGCGCAGAATCACCATTTAGATCACATTTATGAAATCATGCGCTCAACAACACCGGATCATGAAATACGGAGAATAATAATCAGATCAAAATGCAACAATTACAATATCACAAGGTTCAAATACATATCAGAAATCTCGGGTATTACACAACGCACGCTAACGTTTTGGAGACAGGCAGTCCAGTAGGAACTGGACTGGGGCAGGAAATTCATAGCGCACACTAGTTGTGAGTTGTAGCATATTCAAGAGTTATTTTGGTAGCGCACACTAAGCATCAGGTAGCGCGCGCTAAGGCTCGATCAGACTTCGGGACAGTAGGTTCTGGACTCCAATTGTTGGGTATCAAACATCAGTTAGCGCACGCTAATTTTGGGTAGCGCAATCTAAAGAGAAGGCATTAGCGCACGCTACCAAGTTCGTAGCGCACGCTAACGAAGCAGTTAGAACTCACTGGACTGGCCGTTGAACCCGCTAGCGCACGCTAATAATCAGGAGCTAACGCGCGCTAAGCTGGTTCAGGTATAAATGGGACAGTTGAGTCCAGTTTCAGCATTTTCCATCTCTCCTCCTTTCCCTGGGCGATTTTGGACGATTTGAGAAGATCTTTTCGAGCTGCCATCATCTAACATCATCTTTAAGCTTTTAGTACGGATTAATCATCATTTCATCCTCTCCACTTCAACAAATCAAGGTAAACATTTCTTGAATCTAGAATTTTGGGATTTGAGTGTTTTCTTTCCGATCCCTTCGAGTTAGCCTACTATTATGTTGGAATATGTTAGATATGAATTATCTACCATGGATACATGTATTCCTACAGATATATTGGTGTATATTTTGGATTTGATGAATATTTGGGGAATCACTCATGAACCCTTGATGTTTGACTTTGGTTATTTTGGGGGTTTCCGATTAGTGTTGTCGTAACCTTGAGTTGTGGTTTCCTATTGGATTATTGATATCATTGAAGGTGTTTTGTTGGGTTGTATTTACTCATTTTGAGGTTGGTTTCAATATAATTGGGGTTGGTCGTAACCAATGGAAGTATGTTGGCAACGTATTTGTTAGAATGTCCCAATGAGTTTAGTTATTGTTATATCAACCTTTGAGTTGGTCGTGATTCATGCTTGATACGTATATTGAGCATTTGTTGGTAATTATGTTATTCAAGGTTGTTCGAGCGACTGATATTTCCCGCTTAGGACGTTTGTTCGAGGAAGGACATTTCATCACCGATATTTGTGTAAGTTAATTCTTACTCGGTTAAAAGGATATTCATTCTTTTCGTTGTTGTTCATTCATATTCGTAATTCGTTCATGATGTATTATTCATGTCGAGACTTGTAATTATAAAACTATTCATTCAATTCACGAGGAACGACGGTTCTAATCATTTCAGTGAGCTATTATTCATTTCATTATTATTTGATCTCGGTTAGTCATTATTGACCCTTGTCGATTGGTTATTCATTGATATTCATCATGGTCACTTTTGTTCTTGTGACCTTCTGGGTTCATATTGCGTGGCCGGGTGGTTATGTGTGAAATTTTTAGTCGGGCACACGATAGTCATGTGAATGGTTTACCGACACAATGGACTGTGCACATGGTAATGTGCCTCCGTCAGACTAATTAGGTACAAGGATGGGTGTGTCCGTACACTCGTCTTGTGCACTTGCACGTCCCATTACGGACTTACTATGATGACCCTCTTCAGCTTGATTTCATGACTAATATATTTAATGATTGTGCTTGTTCAACTCTTGAGGATTGTTGTTCTGTGTAAATGACCCCGTTGGGGTTTTAGGTCATGGCAAGGCAAAAGCATGGGAAGAGAACGTTGACGGCGAGGAGTCCTAGTGATACTAGTAGGGGGCCCCAGTCTCTTTATTTATTCTGTTGGGTTTTCTATGCATCGAATACAAAATAATTGGAGTAAAAAACGCAGCGGAATAATAAATATGAAAACCCAATTTAGGATCTCATGCAGTAATTTAATTGTTTGATTAAAGGGTTAATCGAATTACCTTAATCCGATTGAACAGTTCTAGATCCGGACTAGAAGAAGATGAATATCTCCTTCCTCTTTTGGTGATCCACACAAGAACAATTCCACAAGCCGGATTGCTAGATCCTTACGAATAATATTGATAAATAGTACAACACAAATTCCTTACTAGAAGGATTGTACTATTGATCAAGATCAACTAAGGGAAGAGGATTAGACGACCGGCTTCGTTCTCCTACAGTAAGAGGAAGAGGTCGATTTTTCTTCTTCTTGGAGAAGGGGGCGATTTTTCTTGGAGTTCTTATGACAACTCCTTGTCATGGATCTCTTTTTTATACCAAGTAATCCCTAGATTCAAGAATCTAGTATTTGCTTAGTTGCCCCTCAACTTATTAAATAATACAATATATAATATCCAATATTATATATATTACTTATTATTTAATCTCCTTATAAATATATTATCCAATATTATATTTATTATTCCCAGTTGATATTTATTCCTACTTGTCTATAATTGTCGTACGTGCGACCCAAAAGGCTTATATTATGTTGGAAATTATTTAATACCTTATTAATAATAAATCATAAGCGGCCCCTAGCAAGACATTATAATTACCCAAATAATATAAGCTAATAGTCCATTAAACCTTTTAAAGTGTCAAATCCATTTGTCATGCGATATCATATTTGAACTAAGTCATGGAGTCTGTCATACTGATTTATATTCAAGTGCTTTCTCGATCTTAAGTAGACTGATTGAATCAAATCACTCTTCATTTGAGCATGGCCATGCATTTCCTTTAGTCCTACTTATCAAGGGGCCCAGCAGATATCTCTCTCACTTAAGAGAGGGACAAATCTCCATCTTGATTATTCATTGCCCTCTACATGACTCCCACTAATCCCGATCGCCAACCTTTATGATCACCATGTTTCAGATGACGTTGGATTACGTCAAGGCATAGCAGTTATCATATTGGACTCTATGATAATCTCAGGTTCAAGGATTTATTGACATACTGTTATATTGAGATTCACTTATGACATTTCCATGAAGTGATCTCAATGCGGGTCTGTCCAGTATTAGTTCTCCAACCAATACCCATAAGATTGATCCGTATCATACGCATAATCATCCGATGATTATCAATCAAACTTATGCTAGTATATTAATCACTTGAGTCTCTACTCCACACGATTTTACCGGGGACATTTGAATAATCTTATTATTCGTGAATAACTATTATTCGATTATTATAATATTAAAACATGCACACATTATAATAATCAATGAGAAATAAATGATATCAAATAACTTTATTTAAATGTGACAATTACAAATCTAGGCACATCGAATGTCCTAGGGCACTATTCCCAACAATCTCCCACTTGCACTAGGACCATTCATTCATGACTTTTAGTCCTATCGCTCTAGCATGCTCAACATGCTTTCCTTGTGAGAGAGTCTTGGTAAGTGGATCTTGCAACGTTCTCTTCCGTTGCTACTTTGCATATTGTAATATCTCTTCATCTGATGATCACTCTGGCTAGGTGATATTTTCTGAGTATATGTTTGGAATTATGATCGATCCATGACTCTTTAGCTCGCGCAATAGCACCATTATTGTCGCAGTACAGACTTATAGGACCTAAAAGGTTCCACATATTATCCTTGGTTGCATCCGATGCTGCCAGGTACTCAGTTTTTAGTTATAGAATCTATGGGCGTGTTTACTTGAAACATTTCCAACTCACAGCATCTTCATTTTAAACAAAACACAAAACCATCTGCGATCTTAAATCGTCTCTATCGGTTTTGAAACTTGCATCGGCGTAACTATTTACAGCCATCTCGTTTCCCACACCTCCATATATTTGGAACGCATCCTTAGTTCTTCTTAAGTACTTTAGGATGGTTTTCACTGTTGTCCAGTGACTTTCACCTGGATTTGATTGGTATCGACTTGTCATGCTAAGGGCAAACGATACATCTGGTCGAGTACAAGGTACTTTGAATCAGACCAATCACTCTCTTTGATCTATCTTTATAGATTTTTATACCAAGAATATAAGCAGCTTCTCCCAAGTCTTTCATTGAAAAACAGCTTCCCAACTAAGTCTAGACTGTCTGCAAGGTGGGTATGTCATTTCCAATGAGTAATATGTCATCTACATATAAGACTAAGAAAACAACTATTCTCCCACTAACCTTCTTGTACACACAAGGTACATCTTCATTTTGAATGAACCCAAACTCTTTGACAGTTTCATCAAAACGAAGATTCCAGCTTCGAGAAGCCTGCTTCAACCCATAAATGGATCTTTGAAGCTTGCAAACCCTTTTAGAATTTTTTGGATGAACAAAACCTTCAGGTTGTGTCATGTACACATCCTCGAGTAAGTTTCCATTAAGGAATGGTGTTTTGACATCCATTTTCCATATTTCATAATCATAGTATGCGGCAATGGCAAATAAAATTCTAATTGATTTAAGCATGATTACTGGCGAAAAGGTCTCATCATAGTCAACACCATGAATCTGTCTATAACCTTTTGCCACTAGTCTAGCTTTATAGGCTTGCAGATTATCATCCATGTCTTTCTTCTTTTTATAGACCCATTTTCACCCAATGGTTTTAACACCCTCAGGTGGATCTATCAAGTTCCAAACTTGATTGTCATACATGGATTGCATCTCAGACTTGATGGCTTCGAGCCATTCCTCGGACTCTGGTCCTGAAGCAGCTTCTGTATAGGTACTAGGCTCATCATCTATGAGTGATGCATCATCATCCTCTGTTACGAGATAACCATATCTCTCAGGTTCATGTCGCATCCTATCAGATCTGCGTGGGACTTGTGTATTTTGATCGGGCTCTTCAACTGATTGTTGAGCTTGTTCGGTTTCCATCAGTGAAGCGATGTCTTCTTGTGGTTCTTGAGTTTCCTAGAGAATTACTCTTCTCCCACTGTCTCTTTTGGAAATGAATTCCCTTTCTAAGAATACAGCATTTCGAGCAACAAACACTTTGTTCTATGCGGGCTTATAAAAGTAATATCCTTTAGTTTCCTTATGATATCCCACAAATAAACATCTTTCAGACTTGGCTGCCAGTTTGTCAAACACTTGGCGCCTTACGAATGCTTTGAAACCCCAGATCTTTAGAAAAGACAAGTTTGGTCTCTTACCAGTCCATTTCTCAAATGGTGTCTTTTCAACTGCTTTAGATGGAACAATGGTTAAGGGTGAATGCTGCTGTTTCTAAGGCATGGCCCCAAAATGATAATGGAAGCTCTGTTCAACTCTTCATAGATCGAACCATATCTAATAAAGTTCGATTCCTCCTCTCGGACACTTCGTTATGCTGTGGTGTTGCGGAAGGAGTAAGTTGTGAAACAATTCCACAACTCCTAAGATGATCATCGAACTCTTGGCTCAAGTATTCGCCACCTCGATCCGATCGAAGGGATTTAATTGTCTTGCCAAGTTGATTATGTACTTCATTCTGGAATATTTTGAACATTTCAAAAGATTCATGTTTATACTTCATAAGATAAACATATCCATATCGGCTAAAATCATGGGTAAATGTAATGAAGTATTAGTATCCGCCTCTGGCATGAGTGCTAAGAGGTCCGCATACATCAGTATGTATTAGGACTAATAGATCACTAGCCCTTTCTCCATGATCGGTGAAGGGATTCTTCATCATCTTGCCCAATAAACAAGATTCGCATGTCCCATATGATTCATAGTCAAAAGAGTCTAAAAGTCCATCATTATGGAGTTTAGAAATGCGTTTCTTGTTTATGTGACCAAGTCGACAATGCCATAAGTAAGTCGGATTAGAATCATGGAGCTTAGGTTTCTTGGATGCAATGTTATAGACTTCCAAAGTGTCGGACTCATCTAGATCAATATTGTAAAGGCCAGTATATAATTTGCAGTACCATAAAGCAAGTCATCAACGAAAATACGAATGATCTTATTCTTAATAAGAAAACTGTAACCTTCACAATCTAATGTAGAAACTGAAATAATATTCCTATTCATAGCAGGAACATAATAGCAATTGGTCAAAACTAACAAAAGCCCATTGGGTAAAACTAGATCATAAGTTCCTACGGCTAGTGCAGCAACTCTTGCTCCATTGCCGACTCTTAGATCCACTTCCCCTTTCTTCAGTTCTCTACTGCTTCTCAACCCATGCACATTTGTACAAATGTGAGATCCACATCCAGTATCTAATACCCAGGAGTTAGAGGTAGATAAGTTAACTTCTATAATAAATATACGTGTGGCAGTCTCACTACCCTTGGTACGCTTTAGCTCTTCCAAGTAAATCTTGCAATTTCTTTTCGAGTGCCCTGGTTTATTTCAATGATGGCAATTTCCATTTTTGGGAGCTTTAGCCTTGAAACCCGACCTAGTAGGGTCTTTAGATTTGGCAACTTTTGCCTTACCCTTGCCCTTGCCTTTGTTCTTAAAGGATTTCCCTTTGCTGACCATCAACACATGGCTTGGTTTCTTCTTAATATTTTGCTCAGCCATTTTAAGCATCCCATGCAGCTCAGCAATGGACTTCTCCATCTCATTCATATTATAGTTCATAATGAACTGACTGAAACTTTTGGGCAATGAGTTTAGGATCACATCCGTGGAGTGCTCCTTTGAAAGTGGAAAACCAAGCCTTTCAAGATGATCAATATATCCTTTCATCTTGAGCACGTGAGCGCTGACAGATATCCCCTCAACCATCTTGCAAGCATACAAGGCTTGAAAGGTCTCATACCTCTCTTGCCTAGCATGCTTTGAGAAAGTTTCCTTGAGGTGAGCATTTAGCTCATAAGCTTCCATTCCTCCAGATTCTTCTGAAGTTCTGGACAAATGATGGCCAACATAAGACAACCGACATCAATGAAATCATCAAAATGTCTCTTCCATTTGTCTTTTCTTGCTTTGTTTGCATTGTTAGTTGGCTCATCGGGAATTTCTTCCTCAAGAACATATAACTTTCTTTCTTGCTTGAGAACTATTCTCAGGCTCCGGATCCAATCCAGATAGTTGCTGCCATTTTCATTGAGCTTGTCCTTCTCAAGGACGGATCGCAGTGAAATGGTGGATGTGTTGTTTGATGCCATTCTACAAAATTCAATATGCAAAATATTTAGTCACATTATTTTATTTCTCGTAAAATACTCCCACTAAAACAAAGTACCCTCAATTTACAACAGTTGTAATTTTAGTGGGCTAAGATCCCATTTCGCACAATCCTAAACTCAGCTTTGGCATGACGCCTAGAATTGAGCTACTTTAGGTGGATAACTCTTTATCGATTACATCATATGTAACTCTTAGATTATATCATGGGATTTAGCATCTTATGCCCAAGCATGTTATAATCCCATCTTATGCCTTAAGGTTCAAAACTATTTTGATTTCCAAATTCATTAAACGTATAGGTATCACCATTACCTATCCTACCTTACTAAGATAATCCGAGTGCCCAGCTTTGGCATGACCCACTCATGATGATCGAAGTCTTGATAGGTGTTTTTCAAATGAACGACATTTTAAAATTTTAACGAGGGATTTTTATCCTATGTTAATGTCTATGTTTGCTAACATACATCTAAACATACATAGCATCACATACATTCATAAATTGAAACATACATCGCATCACACGACAATAAAAACATAGGACCGTGTATAGCATGACCATAATCCTAACGTGATTTTCATGAGCCAACATGAAAATCACAAAGGTCAATCTAAAAGGGTTAAATATGGTCTTCATTGATCTTCCCAACTCCTTGGAACGTCATACGCGATCAATTTAGTCCTAGAGTCCGTCTTTCTCATCCTTCTTGTCTTCATTACATTAATGAAATTTAATACTACACTAGTAGATTAAATTATAAGAAGTGCAAACGATACGCAGACCGTAAAATAATAAATAATTTAAATAGACGACTCACAGGCCGTAAAACCAACTATAATTAAACGACACGCAGGCCGTAAAATCAACCCATAAGAAATTAAATTATCCAATCACATTGGTCAATTTATGGTCATGCCATACACCATACACATACCATAAATAATTATCAAATAGTTAATAAAGCATGTAATATACTAAATAATCAATCTGTCTGACAATCAGACAATAAATTAAAACTGTGTCAAAAATGAACAAATCTGGACTTGGCCGAGATGGTTGTCTTTGTGCCCTGGGAATAGGTCCGCCCGGGTTCGAAACCCGGTGGTTGCAGTTGCAACATTTTGCAACTATTATTGCCAAATTTACTTTTATATTAAAAGGGCTTATAAAAAGAACTACTGAAAAGTTACCAAAACTTGTCCCAGCATAGATGGTAAATCGCTGGATTTCAGTCTAAAGGACTCGGGTTTGAATCCCGTGTTTTGCGGAAATTATTTGCCATATTTTAAAAAGTAATTTCTAGCCTTTTATAAAAGATCCGTGGTATACTTTCCAAATTAGAATGTTAGACCACTTGGTAAGAAAGGCTCCAGCCTTTCAAACTGCCAGGGATCGGATCCCCTTTCCAGCAAAGTTATTTTGCTAATTAATACAACCCGCGGGTCCCGAACCGGACCCGACCCGACCCGTCTCGGACCAGACATGTTCCAGAATAGTTCTGGAGCAGATATTTGCAAAACCAGTCTAGAAAATTAATTTTTGACGATCTGATTTAATCAAATTAAACCAGAAAAATTATTTTACAAAATCTATATTTTATAAACATAATCAAGAACATAATTTACACATAAAGATGTTCTACATAAACAATTAAATTACTTGCAAGTTTGCTCCGATACCACTGTTGGGTTTTCTATGCATCGAATACAAAATAATTGGAGTAAAAAACGCAGCGGAATAATAAATATGAAAACCCAATTTAGGATCTCATACAGTAATTTAATTGTTTGATTAAAGGGTTAATCGAATTACCTTAATCCGATTGAACAGTTCTAGATCCGGACTAGAAGCAAATGAATATCTCCTTCCTCTTTTGGTCACACACGAACAATTCCACAAGCCAGATTACTAGATCCTTACGAATAATATTGATAAATAGTACAACACAAATTCCTTACTAGAAGGATTATACTATTGATCAAGATCAACTAAGGGAAGAGGATTAGACGACCGACTTCGTTCTCCTACAGTAAGAGGAAGAGGTCGATTTTTCTTCTTCTTGGAGAAGGGGGCAATTTTTCTTGGAGTTCTTATGACAACTCCTTGTCATGGATCTCTTATTTATACTAAGTAATCCCTAGATTCAAGAATCTAGTATTTGCTTAGTTGCCCCTCAACTTATTAAATAATGCAATATATATAATATCCAATATTATATATATTACTTATTATTTAATCTCCTTATAAATATAATATCCAATATTATATTTATTATTCTCAGTTGATATTTATTCCTACTTGTCTATAATTGTCGTACGTGCGACCCAAAAGGCTTATATTATGTTGGAAATTATCTAATACCTTATTAAATAATAAATCATAAGCGGCCTCTAGCAAGACATTATGATTACCCAGATAATATAAGTTAATAGTTCATTAAACCTTTTAACGTGTCAAATCCCTTTGTCACGCGATATCATATTTGAACTAAGTCATGGAGTCTGTCATACTTATTTATGTTCAAATGCTTTCTCGATCTTAAGTAGACTGATTGAATCAAATGACTCTTCATTTGGGCATGGCCATGCATTTCCTTCAGTCCTACTTATCAAGGGGCCATCAGATATCTCTCTCACTTAAGTGAGGGACAAATCCTCATCTTTATTATTCATTGCCCTCTACATGACTCCCACTAATCCCGATCGCTAAGCTTTATGATCACCATATTTCATATGACGTTGGATTAAGTCAAGGCATAGCAGTTATCATGTTGGACTCTATGATAATCTCAGGTTCAAGAATTTATTGACATACTGTTATATTGAGATTCACTTATGACATTTCCATGCAGTGATCTCAATGCGGGTCTGTCCAGTATTAGTTCTCCAATAAATACCCATAAGATTGATCCGTACCATACGCATAATCATCCGATGATTATCAATCAAACTTATGCTAGTATATTAATCACTTGAGTCTCTACTCAACACGATTTTACCGGGGACATTTGAATAATTTTATTATTCGTGAATAACTATTATTCGATTATTATAATATTAAAACATGCACACATTATAATAATCAACGAGAAATAAATGATATCAAATAACTTTATTTAAATGTGACAATTACAAATCTAGGCACATCGAATGTCCTAGGGCACTATTCCCAACATATTCATGTCTTCTTGTTGTGTTATTTCCGCTGCAGTCCGTTTGGATTTCATTTCATTCAGTATTGTATATTTTATCTTCATATGAAGTATACACATATTCTGTATTTCCTGGGTGTGTTGTACTTAAAACTCCCCATCGGAGTAATCGGTATTATAATGTGGTTCGGCACTACATTTATATTATATAATTCACTAAATTTCATTCGCCTGGTGGGTCCCAGACGGGGGTCCACGGCACTATGATATCCACCTAGTTTGGGGTGCTACATTAACGTACGCTACGAGTAGTGTATAACGTACGTTAAATGGAGATTTACTGTAGCAAGTCAACGTACGTATTACGTACGCTATGGAGGAAATATTATGTACGTAAGCGAGTGAACGAAACAAGTCAGTGAGCTCTGGATTGATATTAAGTACGCTATGAAGGACACTTAGCGTACGTTAGGTAGCATTACGTACATCAATGCTGATGGATAACGTACGTAATGGATGTGCAAGTTATAAAATAAGGTTCGTTCTTCTCATTTCTTCACGAGAGAAAAACCATTCCTTCCTACAAACTTCGTCCCTCTGAGCATGTTAGTGAGATTTAACCTCTTCTATCTTGATTATGATCTTGGAAATATGGATTAGAAGCTTGGATATGAAGATATCAATGATTCTTGAAGAGTTTGATTGTGTTATTCATGTTCTTGAGGTATGTTCATGAACTCTATACCTTAAATTCGGATTTTGATGTTATTGTTGATGAATAATTCATATGATGATGGTTAAGATGGTATTATTGTGATTCTTGTGGCTATGTGAATTGTATGTTGGAGAATAAGATGATTCATGTCTCCGATTATGTTATTTATTGTAATCATGATTATGGAATCATGGTGTTCTTGATGTTCTTGATGTTCTTAGTATATATATATATATATATATATATATATATATATATATATATATCACATCAAAGAGGGAAATTTGATATGATATATGATGGTTTTAAGTATAATTATGGATTTGAGGATTGAAACCAATGCTATGTTGATTGTAGTGGTAGAATTCACATGTTCTTGACAAAATACGAATCGTGATAACGATTTTGAATCCGGAAAGATTATAGTTAATATTATAACAAGATTCTCAATGGTATTGAACTATTTGGTTAGTTCGGATTGCCGATTATGTGGATAGTATTGTTCCACTGTGAAATTTACAATTATAAACAAGGAGGAATCTTGTTAATTCGTATGAATTCGGAATAGAGTATGTCATGTAATCCTTGTTATCGAGATGAGTTGATCGTTGATATGATTATCGGATTATGGAAACGTATCGTGGTTATGAGATCATGATTAATTGATTCTGGTTGTTCGATTTATGTTTAATCGGGATAATTGTGGAACTGTTGGGTTTATTAATCGATTGTATTAATTGTTAGTATGATCGTTGAGTTTCGGTTTATATTGTAGATATGAGTTCGTATTTGTTGAGTTGGATTATTTGGTTTTGTGTATGATCGAGATATCATTTAACCATTGAGATTGATTGGTTGGTCGTGCCGGTTGTTGATTATTATCGGAATGTTGTTAATCTATTATTGCAATAGGTTGCGATATTTGAACATTGATAAGAATCGTGCCTTATAGTCAAGTTCGAGGATGCTCGTGGATTGTATTGATCGGGGCCGAGGAACTTGCAGACGACAGCAAGGAATTGGTAACGACTTCATCGGTATCGAGGCAAGTTATTACTTGCTCAGTTATAATGTTTAATGAATGGTTTCAGTTTCATTTTGTTTATAATGCATATAGCAATGATTATTACTGCGAATTCCGGAGATTTAGATTATATGTTGTTTTTCTGATTTTGGGAGTTAAATCATAATGTATATGATTTACTTTAGTTATTGGCATAATTGGGTATCGAGGATACATTCTGGTAATGACGAAGATACGAATTATCTATAGTCCGTGGTACGTTGGGATCGCCGATCATTGAGGATAATCAATGGTGATGATTTGACATCGAGATTGCTCCCGAAGGACTCGGGGCAAGTATCATAATTTGATTTTGGTTTGGTGTTGATGATGTTGATCATGCTTATTGTCTTTCATGATGTTTAACATGAGGTCGTCCTAGTGATTTGTCATAGTGTCGTTCTTGTTATTGATTCATATGTTGTTCATGTTGATGAACATATTGATTTGCATATGTGTATGCATAATTGTATTGTTTATGTTGTGTTGATCCGATGGGATCGTGTGATCTATGCTGAGGGCGCTGGATCAGATGTCCACCTCGTGTTGGTCCGACGGGATCATCTTGGGATCTATGCTGAGGGTGCTGGATCATTGGACGGGTTTTCCACCATGCGTTGGTCCGACGGGATCATCATGGGGATCTATGCTGAGGGCGCTAGATCGTTGGATTACCCAGTGTTGTGTTGATGGAATCATGTGGATTCACATCGTTGGTTTTATATTTGTTGTTGTGTATATGTATATTGTTGGTTATCCACATCGTGTTGATCTTGTATGATCATCTTGGGATCTAGGCTGAGGGCGTTGGATCATGGGATTTCCATTGAGTATACATGATTATTATTGTTTTTGAGCATATTGACGTTGTTATATGAGTATGCATTTGTAGGTCTTGTGTTAGGACCATGTCCGTATGTTGCGTTGATTTGATCTCGGATTAGACAGACATGATTGTCGTGGTATTGTGCATCTCGAGGTATGTTCCGTATTTCCCTTGGTATTTGTCTTTGATGGACAATTGGTTTTCGTGTCGAGATGTGATGATGTTACCCGACGGATTTGGGTTGGACAGAGTTAGTAGATCTCGTAACAGTGAGTTATGATGATGTTTTGAGAACCTTGGGCACTGTACGAGATTTGAATTTTGGTAAAGTTATTACGATAAGATTACCTTGGTCGTATTCTTATTTTGTATTCTCATTGGTATGTAATTATTAATGTGATGTGACGATTATCATTGTTGGATATTATGGCTGACCCTGTCGTGGGCTTTCTTTTTAGGTTATTGGGATATCGAGCTTGTAGCGGTCATGGAGAGATGAGCTTCCCGGAGAATAGTGGCTACGGCATGTTTTTGTGAATTGAGTTTCCTGATCAGTTGTTGTATTCCGCTGCTAGAGTATTTTTTAATTGTTTGTCTTTTCCGCTGCGTGAGTATTTTCACCTGTCCTTTTGGTGTCTGATAACTTAGGTTACTTTGGCAATCGTTTTCTAAACTATTTTGTCGGTACGTGTAAGTGATAGCTTAACGTATGTTTTTAAACTGTTGAGTTCTGGCATTTCAGGCCTCGTCCTTTCAAATGAGATTTTACGACGGTTTTGATATAATTTTATATAGTCTTCAAATGTTTTAAAAGATAGTACAATCGTTGGCCTCTTGGGCATTTGTAAATGTTTGTAAATATTTCTTTTAGCCTTGTGGGTTGCATCTCGGGGCCCACGGCGCTGTATTATTCCTGGAGGTTCTGGGGGTGTTACACGAACGACCAAGTCGTCTTCCTCTTCAGTCGCACTCGTTCCCTCTGAAATTATCTTCTTTCCTTTGGCTTGAGCTTTTCATTGAAATTTGCTGGTCTGTATCTCCCTTAAAATCTCTGGTCCTCTCTAAGTATATCTATCCTCGAGTACTGGAAGGCGTGTACCCTTCGGCACCCAGTCATCTCCACGAAGATAAAAAATAGGATTTGTTGTGCGGCGGTTAATACGCCTCGATAGGCGATCGGCATCACGATCAGAAAAGCCAACCATGAAAGACATACTCCGGACAAACGCGTAGAGTTCGGCATAATGCGGCGATCGTCTTTTGGTAACCAGCGATCGTCTTTTGATATCTGGCGATCGTCTTTAAAGAGCGGACCAGAGGCGATCATCTCATGCCACGTGGGGATCCAGCATCCGTCAAAGTCGTCGAAGACCGAATCTTGGACGATGGCCCACCCGCGGATCTTCAAAGGATACCGACAGATAGGATCATTGACCCCAGCCTGTCACCTACCTCACCTACCGACAAGGCCGTCGAAAGGTACGAAGTCGGCCCTCATCGGACAGCGACTCGCAACGCGTGCTGGCTTCCCATTGGTTCACCCAGCTGGCCTCCAACTGCAACCTCGGACCTCAAGGGAACAGGCCCACGTGACGGGACGATCGGCCGTTTTATTTTAATATAGAAAACAGCGATCGCCCTCGATCGCCTGAGGGATCCCAACTACCTTGTCCCCTATAAATAGAAGACTCACTGCTGCGGCCAGAAAAAAATGAATTCTACTACGAATTAAGTGCAAAATACACACCAAAGAGAGAATCAAAGGCTCTTTTGGCAACCACTAACACATTCATAGTGATATTCATACATATTCATCATATATCCCAAGCAAGAACTCACAGATTTATCTATCTGGTTCTTCCGGCAATCTACGCGCTCTAAAGCCTAGATAACTAGAAGTCTTTACACTCCTTGTATTAGATTCTAACATTAATATTTGTACTCGACAGTATATTTATTAATAACATCTCGCGAGAGCATTCAAGCCCGGGATTAACAACCCCGGCAAATCTTGTGTTATCTATTTTCTCACGGAAGTGTTCGCGCATTTGTTTGTTACTCGATCATTCCAGCAATACTATCTCCGGATAATATTTTGGGTAACAACAATTGGCGCTAGAAGGAGGGGCTCGAACCTTCGTTTTTATTCCTACCGTCTCGAAGAACACTCACTGTTCTCCGGACATATACTTGAAGAAACACTCACTGTTCTTCAATAGAAAAACCTTCAGAAAATGACATCAGCGACAACCTCCAAGAGGGCCACCCTGAGATCTGCCGGAAATCTCATTCCGGCCCGGACTGAATCTCAGCCCACGGCGGAAGGCGACCGTGGCGACGCTAGGTTCTCACTCCCACCCCCGAGGGACGGTTCTAGCCTCTCACTCGATCAGTTCCAGACCACGGAACAGATTGAGGAGGCTATAGCCATCCTCAAGGAGCGGCAGAAGGCCAATGGCTCGCCCACCATCACTCCGTCAACCATCCGCCGGGCAAGCAAACGAAAGCTCAAGGGGATCTATGTCGAGAAATCGACAGAAAGCCCCGAGCCACAGGAGAAGGCTCTCGTAAGGCGGGACGATTCCGTCTTCAGCCGCCTGGGGAGCGATCCCTCATGGCGACACAGGCACTCGAGGCCCGGGAGACATCGGTATCTGAATCCTTTACCAGGAGTTCGGCATATCCAACTCCCAAGAGACAGGTCGGTCAGCGAGCCCCTGCTCGCCCAAGGAAGGAACCCGCTGGCAGGGAGCTCATCATTCACCACGGGGCTAGGGGATTAGTACACGATCGCCTTGGTTCACGCTCTGAGAGCCACTCGGCGAGCAGTCAGGCAACGGCGATGGCCGCCATGCAACGCCAGCTCGACGAGATGAAGGCACTCCTGGAAAATAGGGCATGCGCCAGAAGATCGATCATTGGATCAAGCGAACCTCTCACAACTCAGATCGAGCTCGCCCCAGTCCAACCAACGATCAATCCCCCACAAACACCTCTATACGAGGGGAGATCGGATCCGGAAACCCACTTAAGCAAATTCCGGATCTACATGACCGGATGCGGAGCTTCAGATGCGACGAAATGTCGTATGTTCCCGTTAACTCTGGGCGATCTCGCCCACAGATGGTACACCTCACTACCATCTCGCTCAATCAATTGCTTTGAGAAGCTAGCGAACGACTTCACGTCGTACTTCGCCGCCAAAGTCGCTCGCCCGGAAGGACCCCACCGCATGATGAAAATCAGGCAGGGGAAGGATGAATCGGATGAGGATTACATCGACCGGGTAGACGAGATAGTCCTCACCGGTGAGCCCGTCAGCGACGAGATCGCTCTCAACTCAGTTATGAGCGGATTCCACGGACGTTCGCCCATGTTCAGACACCTCACAAAAGATATCCCCCCGACCTACTCGATCTTCCGCGGCAAAGCCGCCGGTTTCCTGGCCAGACAGAGGATGCTCTCACTCCGCTTAGAAGAGGGACCATCCGAAGAAGGAAAAGCACCTTACCATGTCCAGAAGAAGGCGGTCGCCAAGCCTAGAAAGGCGATCGCCAAGCCGCCTGGCGAGTTCAAAGCCTTCGAGGATGTAGAAGTCCACCTTCTCCACAACCTCAACTTATCTCCGGCCCACATCTTCAACGCGATCAAGGGTCGCGAGTGGCTTTCCAAACCAAAGCCGATAAGGGACCACGGTCACCTAGACCGTAGCAAATTCTGTGCCTATCATAAGAGTCCCGGCCACAACACTAGCCAATGCCGCGACCTCCTCAGACAGCTCTGGCGACTGTTTGAGGAAGGCAAACTGGACAACTTGGTCACCAAGCCGGAGCCAAGGACGGAAAGGACCGGAGGGCGCGAACGCCGACAACACGAGAGAACTCCTCCCAATCCGGTCGCCAGGATCGAGCATGAGCCGGAGTACTCTGATGATTCGGTCCCACCGATCAACTCTGGCGGTCGGATCAACATGCTTCAAGCAGGAGGTGGAAACCTCGGGGGTCTTTCCCCGGTTTCCACCATGTCGAACAGGAAGCGAAAGGCCGAGCTGAGGGCATTCGCCGGGGTCCACGTCGTGGTACCTCCGGAGCCAACCATCTCTAGAGACGCGCTCATCACCTTTTCCAACAAGGACAGGGAAGGAGTGCAATGTCCCAAAGAAGATGCACTAGTGATCTCCGCTTGCATCCTTGGGAAGACGGTCGATTGCGTGTTGGTCGACAATGGGAGTTTCTGCAACATCATATTCAAATCCGCCCTAGACCAACTTGGCAACTTAATCAAATTCATCAAGCCTTTCGACACCGTGCTCCAAGGGTTCGGCGACAACAAAGTCCAAGCCTACGGGAGGATCAAGCTCTCCGTTGAGCTAGTATGCTTTTATGATACCAAGGTTAGGATTACTAGGAACCTAAGCTTTGTAATCATAGATAGGCCCAGCATCTATAATGGGTTCCTAGGTCGCCCCTTTTTGGAAACTTTTGAGGCGGTCGCCTCATCTTTCTTTTACTGTATCAAATTCCCCACTGCCGATGGGATGGTCGGTACTGTAAAGGGAGATCATCTAATGGCAAAGAGATGTTTGAATTACTCCTATGTTGTTACTTCTTTCAATACTTCCCATACTATATGTAACATTGAAGCGATCGACGATCAACCCATGGAGATCGACGAGCCAAACACATCGTACCAACCCGACTCAGGGGACGCCATCTCTCATCAATTGACGGACGACATCGAGCCAAGGATCGGTTTCGAGCCAGGTCTCGACATCGATCCAAGGACCGAGTCCGGAGATCGCACCAAACGAGAGGCGACCATCCCCGTCGAAGAGTTGGAAAGTATTACGATGGATCCGGATCATCCAGAACGGGAAGTACAGATCGGCGCAAGCATCGACCACAAATTAAAGGGGGATATGATCAACTTGCTACGTAGGAACTTCGGAGTCTTTTCCTGGTCGCATCAAGATATGGTTGGCATAAGTCTCGAACACGCTTGCCATTATCTGAAGATCGACCGGGCGATGAAGCCTGTTCACCAGAAGCGTAGGAAGTTCGGTCCCGAGAAATACGCGGCGCTCGACATAGAAGTCCAGAAGTTACTCAACAACAAATTGATCGGAGTAGCCACAGACGAACCACAGTGGGTCGCCAACGCGGTGCTCGTCAAAAAGCCAACTGGCTCCTGGAGATTATGCATTGACTTCACCGACCTCAACGCGGCATGTCTAAAAGATCACTTCCCGATGCCTCATATTGATCACCTGGTCGATAGCACGGCAGGTTGCGAAATGATGTCGTTTATGGATGCCTTCGCCGGATATCATCAAATCCCAATGGCGGAGGAAGACATAAAACACACATCTTTCCACACAGAAAAAGACATATACTTTTGGGTCAGAATGCCGTTCGGCTTGAAAAACGCGGGGGCGACCTACCAGCGATTAGTCAACAGAATGTTCGCCGATCAGATCGGCAAGACCATGGAGGTCTACATTGACGATATCATAGTCAAAAGCCTCAAGAAGGAAGATCACCTCAACGATCTCGCTGAGACGTTTGCCATCCTTGAGAAGTTTAACATGAAGCTGAACCCCAAGAAATGCAACTTCGGGGTGGGCTCCGGGAAGTTCCTGGGGCACATAGTGAGCCAAAGGGGGATCGAGGCGAACCCCACCAAGATACAGGCGATCCTTGACATGCAGGAACCGCGAAACATCAAGCAGGTGCAACGCCTCACAGGTTGTCTAGCCGCCCTCAACCGTTTCATATCACGGCTCGGCGATAAAAGCAAGCCTTTCTTCGCGACCATCAAGAACAAGAAGTTCGCGTGGACGAAAGAAAGCCAGACAACATTCTCCAAAATAAAGGAATATCTATCTAACCCCCAGATCCTGGCAAAGCCGATCCCCGGTGAAAAATTATTCCTTTACTTGGCGGCCTCGGAGGTCGCGCTGAGTGCCGTTCTGGTGCGAGCAGAGGGGCAAGCCCACTTGCCGATCTACTATGTTAGCCAGGCGCTCCACGACGCTGAGACACGTTATACACCATTGGAGAAGATCGCCTATGCCCTTGTCATGAGTGTACGTAAGCTGAGGGCTTACTTCTTCGATCACCAAGTGGAAGTCCTAACAACTCTACCTCTACATGGACTTCACTTCAATGTTTACCAAGTCATGAATGCAATTGAATTGCCTTTTTATTATTTATTATTCCATAATTACAAGTACAATGCCCATACTCTCTCATCCCCTGAGTGGCATTCGAGGGCATATTCCTAACAATCTCCCACTTGCACTTAATGCCACATATCATGGTATCCAATACCCATGTTCTTTAGATGTCTTTCCAAGACAGCCTGAGATAATGGCTTAGTCAGCGGGTCAGAGACATTGTCTTCTGAGTCTACTCTTTGCAATGAAACATATCCTTTTTCCACCATCTCTCGAACGATGTGGTACTTTCTCTCTATATGCTTGGTGTTGTGGTGAGCCCTCGGCTCCTTAGCTTGAGCGACAGCTCCATCATTATCATTGAATAGTGATATAGGCAACTCCGCATTAGGGACCACTTGAAGTTCTTGTATAAACTTCTGCATCCAAAATGCTTCTTTGCTAGCCTCTGAGGTAGCTTGATACTCTGCTTGGCAGGTGGAATCTGCAGTAGCGGTTTGCTTGGAGCTTCTCCAAGATACTGCTCCTCCATTGAGAGCAAACAAATACCCAGATGTCGACTTAGAGTCGTCATTGTCTCCTTGAAAATCAGAATCGGTGAATCCAATCACCTTCAGTTCTCCACCACCATAAGTAAGAACTAAATCTCTAGTTCTTCTTAAGTACTTAAGAATGTTCTTTACGACAGTCCAATGTTCCCTTCCTGGGTTTGCTTGAAATCGACTTACCATACTCACAGCGTAGGCTAAGTCTGGTCTCGTACACAACATAGCGTACATGAGGCTACCCACTGCCGAGGCATAGGGTACCTTACTCATCTCTCTCTTTTCTTCCTCACTTTGAGGACACATTTTCATGGTGAGATGAATTCCATGTCGCATGGGAAGGAACCCTCTTTTAGATTCATCCATCTTGAATCTTCTCAGGATTTTATCGATATAAAGGGCTTGGGAAAGTCCTATCATTCTTCGCGGTCTATCTCTGTAAAGATGGATCCCTAGAATATAGGAAGCTTCTCCCAAGTCTTTCATGGAGAACGTTTTAGAAAGCCAAGCTTTCACAGTGCTGAGCATTTCTATGTTATTTCCTATAAGTAGAATATCATCTACATATAGTACTAAGAATGCAATGTTGCTCCCACTGACCTTTTTGTAAACACACGGTTCCTCCTCATTTCGTACGAAGTCAAAGTCCTTAACTGCTTCGTCAAATCGAAGGTTCCAACTCCGAGAAGCTTGCTTCAGACTATAAATGGCTCGTTGCAGCTTACACACTTTATGAATATTAGCTTTGGACACAAAACCTTTAGGCTATTCCATATAGATTTCCTCCTCGAGGTATCCATTTAGAAAAGCCGTTTTGACATCCATTTGCCATATTTCATAATCATAATAGGCAGCAATGGCAAGCATCATGCGAATCGATTTTATCATAGCTACGGGCGAGAAGGTATCATGATAATCGATTCCTTCCCTTTGGGTATAACCCTTTGCCACAAGCCTGGCCTTATAGGCATCAACCTTGCCATCCCAATCAGTCTTTCTCTTATAGATCCATTTATTTCCAATAGTCCTCATGCCAGTTGGAAGATCTACTAGAGTCCAGACCTGATTGGTATGCATCGAGTCTATCTCAGCTTCCATTGCTTCTTGCCATTTATCAGAGTCTATGTCCACTATCGCTTGGTCATAGGTGACAGGGTCGTTTTCACTGCTATCAGGTGTGTCGTGGAGACCCATTTCCTCGACATGTGTATAGCCATACCTCTCAGGTAAGTGAGATACCCTATCAGACCTTCGAAGTGGAGGTTGTGTTACAATAGGTTCGGTTCTTGATCCCTGATGAGATGTCTCCTTAGGACTTTCATTATGCTCTTCCAAAGAGATATTTCTACCCGAGCCACCTTCCTGAATGAATTCATCCTCAAGGAAGTGTGCTTGTAATGCCACAACGACCCTATGGTCTTCTGGCATGTAGAATAGATAACCCATCGAGTCCTCTGGGTATCCTATGAAACGTCCTTTTTTGGACCTCGCTTCCAGTTTGTCCACCTTAGCCTTTTTGACATAGGCTGGACATCCCCAAATCCTTATGTGATTAAGGCTTGGTTTCTTACCCTTCCACATCTCATGCGGAGTGATAGGAACAGATTTGGAAGGACATCTATTAAGGATATAGGCAGCGGTTAGTAAGGCATACCCCCACAGGTAAATTGGTAAATCAGTGTAATTTAACATGGAGCGAACCATGTCCAACAAAGTCCGATTTCTCCTTTATGAAACACCATTTAACTGTGGGGTTCCTGGAGGCGTGAATTGTGAAACTATTCCATGTTCCTTAAGGAACTCATCAAACTCAGTGCTCATATATTCGCCACCTCGGTCCGACCGAAGTGCTTTGATATGACATCCAGTTTGTTTTTCAACTAGGGCCTTAAATTCTTTGAATTTAGCAAAGGCTTCGGATTTATGTTTCATTAAGTACACAATCCCATACCTAGTATGATCATCTGTGAACGTTATGAAATATTGATATCCGTCTCGGGCTACTTCTAAAGCACCACAAACATCGGTATGCACCAATCCAAGTTTATCGGCAGCCCTTTCAAAAGTCCCTGTGAAGGGGAACTTAGTCATTTTGCCTCTAAGGCAAGATTCACAAGTTGGATAGGGTTCTACACCCAATGGACTTAAAAGTCCATCTTTCTTCATTTTCTGAACCTTGGTCTTACCAACATGACCAAGTCTAAGGTGCTATTTAAGAGCTTGATTAGTATCTTGCCTACCACGTTTCCTAGTTATAGTGTTCACTGCTGTTTTATTTTGCATGTTCAGATGATATAAACCATTTAACAATGTAGCTGTTCCAACCAATTTATTTCGAAAATAAATTTTACAACTGCCATTGCCAATGAAGAAATAAAATCCTTTCCGGTCCAAGACTGGAATGGATACAATATTTTTATGCCCCTTGGGCAAAACAAGTACTTCATCTAATGTCAAAATAAAACCGGATTCTAAACCCAGAAGGATTGATCCAATATCGGTTGCCTCGACACTTTGTCCGCTTCCAACAGTGATCATTATTTCCCCAGCTTCAAGTTTTCTACTTCGTTCCAGATCCTGATTCATAGAACAAATGTGAGAAGTGGCACCTAAATCCAGAATCCATGAAGCAGAATATACAGTAGCGGAACAATTAGTTTCAAAAACAAAAAGTTCCGTACCTGATGCGCCATTATTCTTGGTACAAGTACTTCGCCAGTGGCCCAGCTCACCGCATTCAAGGCATTTGTCCGTAGGTTTTGGACCGCCTACCTTTTGAACCTTTCGGGCCTTGCCCTTTCCTTTTTGCACCTCTTTCTTGGGTTTGTACTGCTCGTAGGTCTTTTTCTTCTTGTTCTTGGACCTCCTAGGCCCAGAAGAAATTACAAGAGCAGCCTCTCTCGGTTTAGTCTTCATGTTAGACTGCGCCGTCACCAGTTTATTCATTAGCCCAGCTAATGTGCATGTAATTTCATTACAGTTGAAATTTATTACAAACTGCGTGAAAGAGTCAGGGAGAGATTGAAGGATGAGATCAATTTGAAGGGATAGATCCATATTAAAGTTGAGCACCTCGAGCCTCTCAATCATAGAGATCATCTTGAGGACGTGGTCTCCCACTTTCTCCCCTTCTTTCATCCTAGCACTGAACAACTGCTTCGATATCTCATATCTAGCAGTCCTACTGTGCTCTCCATAAAGTTCGGTCAAGTGTGCGAGAATCTGCCTAGCAGAAGTCATTTTCTCGTGCGCTCTCTGCATCTCATTAGTCATTGAGCCCATCATAAAGCCACGGACTAGCACGTCATCCTTGACCCATTTTTCATGGACATCAATGTATTCCTGATTACCCCTAGTCCGGATTGGAGTCGGTGGAATGTCCGCCTCCAAGACGTATCCCAGAGACTCCATACTGAGTACAATCATCAGATTCCGCAACCAGTCAACAAAGTTAGGGCCAGTTAGGAGCTTCTTTTCAAGTAGTATTGCAAGTGGGTTTTTAGCCATTTTAGAGAGATTCAATTTCTTTTTCTGCAAAGATTTAGACAAGATTAAATTAGTGACTTGTTTAATTATGACCGAGTATAGAACTTAAGGGCTTGTATAATTCTTGTCTCGGCTCCCACTAATTTTATCGGAATTATACACTCCCATGTTGTAATCCGGAAATCATGGTTAGATCGACTTCTTAGTGGTGATCAAGTTCTTTACAAATTTTAACATACGCAACCTATCAGGTTTCTTGCCAATTAATTTCTGTAAAGTGGTGTCTAATACCAACCCGTCTAATGGATGATTTGATCTTCTTTTACCCCTAGTCTTCATGCCCTCAACCTATCAGGTTTCTTGGCAATCCAGACTATCTAAGTTGTTGACCATCAACGTCTATCAGTCTGACTATTGAATCTCGCCGGCAACCTATTAGGTTTTTAGGGGCGAAATTTATCACCAACCGAAGGCATCTAATGCACTCAATAATTTTTCAACCTCTACCAAATGTACTACCCCGATAACTCGGAAGCATAGCACACCAGCTCGGGTATCAATTTTCTACGAGTTTGATGGAGGGTAGGAAACCTCGTAACCTTTTTCAAACTTAGTCTGTTTGTAGTCGGGAGAATTTCGCGATTAGTGTTACACTTTGCACATTAATTAAATTATACGCGCGTTTGTTGGTTTGTCAATCATTCAAAATGAAAAACAGAAAACAGTAACCTAGTTACTACCAACATATAGCTCATGGACCTAATTACTAAGTACTGGGCCAAGCGAATGACCCAATAAAAAAAAACAGTCTTCGATTCTTTGTCTTCTCGGTCGGTTGTCTTCGGTCTTCTTCATACCCAAAATAATAATTACTTCATTGAAAAATTGCATCCTATACAACTTTTTCTAGTAAATATAAATAGGCTCAAAACGGCCTTTACAACCCAATTGAATCGAACAAATCAAAAAACTAAGTCCACGAGCTATATCACCATCACATAATGATTCCATACAACATGTAATGGCAACGAAATTAAACAATTAATCTTAATATAAATTAATCTAATTAATCTATAAATTAATCTATTCAATTTCTACTAAATTAATCCAATTAATATAAAGTGGCATTAAAATTAAATAATCAATTAATATATTAATCCAATCAATATAAAATTAATCTATTCAATTTTAATGGTATTAATCCAATTAATACTAATAATCGTCATTTTAATTCGTTCGAAGTAATCCGGCCAAAATAATATTCTCGTTTAATTTATTTCCTTAACACAAAAATATTCCAAATATTAATTTAGTCAAATTAAAATCCAATATAAATTTTGGGAAATAATTACAATGAAATATAAACTTAAAGCGAGTCCGGATAATCCGGTTTAGGCCACCGCTGCCCGATTCAAAATCGGGCCAAAACCCGAGGATCGCTGGCCGAGCCATGCTAGCGCCTAGCCGAGTCCCGATCGGCAGCATCGGCCGCCTCTCGGCACTGCGTCGAGACATGGCCGAGCATGCTCGGCAACTTGGGCAAAACAGGCAAGGCCGCCAAGACCACCTGCCGGCACCGCTTTCTTCGTTTTTCGGCCCGTTTCCAGAAACATGATGCTACAACGAACAATTGAAAATCTACAATTATTCCAAACATGATTCTAAATCATAATCATCATCCAAAAGCATTCAAAATGCACAAATAATCGTATATACGAAAACATTGACCTCGCTCCGATACCACTGTTGGGATTCCGAAAATAAAACGAAATACGCAGCGGAAATAAATTCGAATCCCAAACAGGATCGATCAAGTAACGTATATACGAAAATATAACTAAATACGAAGATAAAGAATCATACCCTTGAAGCCTTTGAAATAATTCTTCGTAAAATTGATGATGATCACGAACCTCGTCCCGAACACGAAATCCCTTCGTTCCAAGCACCGAAAGTTTGAAGCCTCTACTTCACACGCGTCAGAAGTTGCCCGGAAAAAATTCGATAGCAATCCGTTCTCCAAGAACACGGCTAGGAATTACTATAGGAATTTCTATCTCACTTTTTCTTAAATTTTTTCTCACCTCAAAGTTAAAAAAAAACAAAAAAAAATATTTTCTCTCTCTCTCTCCCTCCTCAAGAACTCACGTCCAGCACTTGATTTGCAAGCTGAAAATATGTGTGTGTGTTGTCTCCTACTTCATCAAGAGTTGGTTATATATATAATATAACAACTCATCATAATGAATAAAAATAATGTGAGAGGAATCTCAAACATTATTAAGATGACTTTACAACAAACACAACATGCAAAATGTAATGGCCATGTGAGGTGGGGGGTGGCCTATAAGGAAGCTTCCTAGAAACGAGCCGAGTCACTCGGCTCAGGTATGCCGACGTTCGTCAAACGACTCCGTTAAATACACTTCTTTTAATCATCAATGTATTTATATTAATTAATTAATCTAATTAATTAATTATATCAAATACAAATATATTTCTCTAAGAAATATAATTTATGTATTAAATTAATTACCCGGTAACTTAATTTTAATTCATGAGACCGCCTTTTGATTTATCCAATAAATCATAATTAGATATCCAATATCTAATTAATTAGAGAGATAATAAATTCACATTTATCCGTCAACGCTCCTAATGTGCGACTCCGTAGGTCCGTCTCAGCCGGCATTGGGAGGAACCAATGAGTGCGGCAAAGACTTAGCCACTAGCGGCCGCACCGTAAACCCCCGATCGAGAACGAATGAAGGGATCATTCCAGAACCATTATGTCGTGAATACTATATACGTATAGACCCTTCATCAGATGTCCCGGTCAAGTCTTCGGGTCACGGTAAAGTCAAACCCTACTGTTGACTAAACTCTATACATGTGTTAATGCAAATCAAGACCAACTAATCAATAGTGTATCTAATAATACTATATCAGAATGCAATGGCCAAAGACTTATGATCTTATTTGCCATTAACCGTATAGGACATTCGCCTGCTCACTAACAGGAGATAGAATCCTTTCTTGGCGTACAGTAAAGACTGCTACCTGCCCGTATAGTCCGCACTTCGAGGTCGACTCAGCAATTAAGCAAATGAGTCTAACTACTCTAATGACAAACTAAACGTCACAGGCACATCTTCTACTGAACCCTCAAGTCAAAGGTCCACATATACTATCACAACCTTTCGATTCGTCATCGACTCTCCGAGAGTGAATACCGTGTGACTGAATCGAGTATGAGTCGTGTTCGAGTATACTGGTCCCACCAATATACTTATAACTATGCTATCAAGACATGCACATGTCCTAGCATTAGTTATACAAGTCTTATTAAAAACTTAATGCCCATTTAAGTTTATTGACTTGCGAACGATTTACGTAAATAAACTTTAAACACTTCCAGTGCATTTTCTCTTATCCCATAACGAGAATGGAATGTTCGATTTATTTACATGGACTTCACTTCAATGTTTACCAAGTCAAGAATGCGATTGAAATACAATAAACATTGAATGAATCGAATTGCCTTTTTATTATTTATTATTCCATAATTACAAGTACAATGCCCATACTCTCTCATCCCCTGAGTGGCATTCGAGGGCATATTCCTAACAATCCTGTCCTATTTTGCAACAATAGTCACATGTCACTCAACATAATGGATGTGATGAAATGGTTGGTTTCCTTGGAAAGTAGACACAAACCTTTCCAATGGTACCAATTTCACCATTTTCCAGCAAGTGAGCTGCCCTGTAGGTCATATGGGAGATAGACCAACACATTCTGGGCAGATTCGGGTATTAGTTTTCAAGTGTCCTTTTTATCGAGATAGAGCGAGCTTCAAGCTTCTTGTCAATCACAGACATTGCATGAGCGCATCCTAGGCCGTCATCACAGTGGCTTTACCGGATTATTACGAATGAGTACATCGAGTCAAACATGAGTTCATAATACCGTACTTTTCTCTTAAGACTGCATCATCACTTAAGTGAGCCAAGTCTTATGATGACTTCGACTAATCATTGGGAATCATATAGGCATTACTTTATCCTTTCTTAGGGAAACCGTCCCTTAGATTGCCTTAAATCGATTGATGAATACGCATCATCAAGTGTCCCCAAGATCCTTTCATTCTTAACTTTGGATTTAGCGGAATCTCTTAGTCTCACAAGAGTACATCACTATAAACCCTTAGTTTTACACGCAAAAGCTTCATATCTCTTCCAAATCAAGTATATCCTTAGTATGCATTTCCGACAAACACTTGTCGACGCGCTCCATGGTCAGGAGCCACTTGATTTGAGTCTGATCTACCACGAGATCCTTCCATCACTTAACTTAGTTCCCCACTAAGATAGTGGATGTTATAACATCCATTACGATAGCACGACTAAGTTTCGTGTCATCGTAGTCGATTCCAGTACGTTTATGAGAAACCTCGCGTCATGAGGTGAGTTTAACTCCTTCTCTCACTCGCTTTAACAAAGTATACGAATAGATCTTATCTTTGGAGTGTCGGTACCACTTCAACAAAGGGCTACCACTTTGTTTATACTGAAATCGCATATGTTTCCATTTTAGGCCAAGGCTACAACGTTATAGATTTTCAACGAAGTATGGTTCGATTACACTTACATTCCACGTCCTCATGAAGCGGCTTTATTCATAGAGTACTCTTTATGGATTGACATTCATTGAGGCGTCCCCCAATGATGACTATAATCCAGAATCACATGAGACAGATGAGTTCATTTGATCAGATGATCAAGTTTCATATACCAAACTTGCATACATTCTTAGCGAGAGATTTATCGAACCAAGTGGCATCCCAATACTCTATGAGATCCATGGCCTAGTAACACCATCTACCACAATTTGTGGTGTTACCATATCACCATTTATAGGTGACGAACGTCCATGACCGGACACAATCCTTGCAGACATGTTTGCAGCATGTATTTAATCTCATCACTTTAGGGAACTTGGTGAGGCACAGTAGGGACAAACTACGACAATTCCAAGTCATTCTACTCGAACATGATCGTTCGCATCCCTCCTAACGATGGGAAGACTGGCTCATCAAAGTGACTTACGAGATCGTCTGCCAAGGTATATTTTAAGAGGACTATGAGTGAAAGCTCATGTCATATTCATCATTTATAACCCGTGATAATGCGTTGTGGTGACGCACTTTGGCACATGAACATGTGGACGATAAAGGTTTTAAGTGTTAGCACAATACAGTTAACAAAATGCATACGATTACAATTGTAACTAAGCATTTGAATGATGATAGGTATAGGTGAGTATGACATGTTGACCTATGATACATAACCGTAGCTACTGGTCCTGAGAGTCCAACAAAACTACCACCATGCACCACCGGGATCGAACATAAAGAAATGATTGAACCGATGATAGGCCGTTGGTTTTATCGAACCTCTAGTGCTCTCTTGAAGAGTTCACTCCCTTCACCAGCCCCAAACACCTCAAAATTTTGTGAGCATGTATAAACGGGTGTTTAGGATTCCAAAACCATCAACCTTGTGGTCAAAAATCGGTCGAAATAACATCGAACTAGTTGATAGGATGGCTGGCGGTATGTGAAAACTTCATTTAAGTGGTTCACCTCCTTCCAAGTCTCCAAATGGCACCAAAATTTGTGAGAAGGTAGCCTTGGATGTTAGGAAGTACTCGTTAAAATTTAACTTTAAGACTTGGTCTAAAAAGTGGGTGAACCGACCTTTACAATGACTGGTCTGCAAGTTGGACGACCATAACTCAAGTTTCATCAACTTATCAATCATTGTCAAAGGAACAACATAACATATAAATGTTATCACTTGAGTACGACCATTTGTGAACACCATCATAGCATCATAAGCCACCCAGGCTAATACTTATGATCATGTATGTATAAGGACTCGTTGAAAAGGGAGGACTCAGCACCATGCTTATGCGAGTCGCTACATTATCCTCTTTAGCATAGGAGGGTGTCATCTCCTAATCGTGCCAAAGAATCGTCTTTAATAAATGAACATGGCTAAGAAGGATCATCGGGGGGGGGGGGGGGTCTTTGGCGTCACACATGTTTATGAAAACAAGATGCGGATGACATAAATATCATCATCAGTCATGAGCCCTGCTCACGACTCCACCAACGTACTTTGGTGTCTTTGATCCAACTAGTTTCTTTGTTCAAAGAAAATGATATCCATGACAATACCGTGGTATATGGATCATCAAACTGTCCAAATTCCGGACTATTAAAGCCTAAATGTGTCAATGTCCCAATACATCTTCTGGTTACACAAACCGATGCAAGCCGGACCATATTGACTCATGAATATTTTTCCTTTCACATATTCAATACAACTGATGCATAAGATTTTATTTCTCACAAATCATAATGAGATGCTATGAGTGATACACTTTGGCATATATATCATCAAGTCATAACATGGTTCAATTGTTACGGAACATATGTGACTAGAAAACGCCATTCGACATTCAACAACTTGAGCATTATACCACTCATTGATTGTGATGACTTAGTCATCATAGTCACAATAGATTTATAAACCGAAATCCAAAAATATCGTGTTCCTTGAAAATAGCTTAATACGCACTCAATTTCGCTTGCAAAATTTTACAAATATGAGCATAGCGAACACTCTAACAACATAGAGATTTTATACCAGATACGATCAAAATGATCTATCATATTGAGTGCATAACATGGCAAAGTTATATGCCTAAAGGGCAAAATTACGACACAAGCATGGTGTAAAACTACCATACATACGCTCGACCTTCTTATAAGGGTGCGTATTTTGGGCTTCCCCAAGAAAATTATTTTTCGATATTTGAACGATGACATTTTAGCATATAATGCATACCAAAAATTGCATCATCTATGGCAAATTCAGCCAAAAAGAGGTTGAAAAACATGTGTCATAAGACCACTCGCAAATTCGAGATGGGAACCAAGTTGGTTGGGACAAAAGTTAGCACAATCGCTGGAAATAAAATTCTGCGCAGCTTGACCTTTGTTCACTAAAACAGCGATAACTCCCTTGTTAGGAAGGCTATGGATGAACGGTCAGATGTTCTGGAAACTAGACTTCCGTATCCTTCTATCCATAGTTGTGCACCACACGGTTCATTAAACTCAGATCACAGTGCATATTTTAATTGACTGCTTTAGTATTTCGCGAGTTTAGTGAGAAAACAAGGTTGAGACCATATCCAATGGCGTAAGTGTTGATGCAAAAACATGGCAATAACAGCCATAGGTGCGTCTAAACCAGCAGGGTGTTCGATTTATTATCTCGACTAATGATTCTTTCGGTAACTCCAACTTGGTAGACTTGCAGAGAAAGTAGGAATGTCGGTACAACTAAGGCTGTTTAAAAACCACTAATTCCGTTTGAACTTTCAAAGCATAAACAAATACCAAGGAGGATGCGCCTAGTCATGATCAAAGTATAGACAAAATCCACCAAAGTGCATCAAATCAACCAAGAATTTTAATTCTCAATTTGCAAGTATACGTCATAATAGCCATGTTATATAGATACAACGCGGTGCATCATAATTAAGCATTTTGAACCATGAGACATAATGAATATACCATAACCAACTTGTCTTGACCATCCAATAAGATCGACTAAAAATGCGGGTCTCCTTCCTCACTACACTCAGACAACCTAAGAAAGAAAAGAAGAAAAAAAGATTTCACAAAGAAGAAAAATGTCAGATTTCCCCCCAGCTAAAAACAGAAACAATAAACACTCGTTTGACCGATTCGTTAGTCCATCAGGACAGAAACGATACTGAGTTGGAGGAGAGGGGCCCTTGAATTTTTTTATTTTCTTGATTTTTGGGCCCCGGGACACAACTCTTTATGAAGACAGATTCAAAGTTATATTCGTTCACTCCGAGAGGGGCCGACGGGGCCGAGGAGGGTTCCGCTTATGACGGTTCCGTGAACATTTGGGTTAGCCACTCCGAGATGACCCGACGGGGTCGATGAGGGATTCGCGCATTGTCGAGTCCACGGTTAATCAAGAGATATTGTGATTATTGAGATATGTTTGGATAATTACATTTTCCGGAAAATCATTATCATGGCTTTAAAATTGGTGCATGTGCTTTTACGTGTAGGATGTGACATTTTACTTGTAATACTTGCCCTAAATCCTCTCGTGTGGGGAAAATTCCTTTTATGTTTTCCAAGTTCTAAGGATCCTTACGAGCGAGCACCGGGGCGGTACGATGATTATGGCGAGGCGTGATACTGTGGCTAGTCGTGTTCCCTTTGTTTTGGGCATTATTCTCTTTGGTCTGTTTCATCCTTGTAATAATAAATGGTACTCGAGTACTTTAGGAAAGTCCTTTTCTGGTTGATGTATAACTTTATTGTATTTCTTTGTGGTCTTGGATGTCATTGGTTTGAACTTCATTGTTGTATCAGATTTATTGATTCCCGAGTGGACTTTGTGAAATTTGATGCGTTATGTGTGAAAATTAGCCTAGTGAATCTCAGGCAGGGATCCACGGCGCTATGATATTCTTCGAGTATCTCGGGGGGTGTTACACACCAACTATATGAGCTCTGTAAAACCTAGATACAAAATACGAGTAATTTGGTGAAAAAGAGTAGACAAATAAAGTTAAGACTATCATACCCAAACACACCAGTTAAAACTTACAAACTGATTGGGCCTTTGATAGCAAGATCTTATAGTGGTGTTATCCCTGGATTGAAGTACAAAGCAACACCCCGACGAAGATATATCACAATAAGCATCTAATGATTACTACAGTCCAAAAAATTAATTCATGTTAGTTAAAAAGCAAAGTGACAAGGACTAGTAGGAATTCACAATACAGAAATGGCCATAATACAATATATAATACAGAAACTGTAAGGTGTCAAACAAAAATATAAATTGTTTCTAGTGCAAAGACAAACATTGAATATTATCATCTTATGACTCCAACACGCTAAAATATGATAAGCGGGAATTGACAAATGCAAATCTATAGATACTTCAACACACTGATCAGGTAATTTTTTCAAGTCATAATAAAACACTTTTAGCTATGGAAGAAATTTAAAAGATAAAAAAATAGCCTATGAATAAACTTTTACCCTCGGCCTATTAAGTGTACGTACTTATTCCTGATAGTATGGTGCCAGTAGATATTTCTTAGATGATTGTTGGGTACCTGCATGCCTCAAGTACTTACTCAAAGCTTGTGAGTGCCTTTTCACCATTTGTAGCTTTTGTGGACACAGAAATCTAAAATTTTCAAAAGTTTTCTATTGCTTGCACAAGAAGTCCAAGTATCTATAAACAAGTATTACAACAAACATGAATATATAATTTAATGTCGTTGAAAAATTAAAAGACTACAATTACATTAGATTTCCTAACCTGATAAAAATATTGACAATCGTCATGCTCAACTGTTTCATTTCAAGAATCTATTTAACATCGTCCATTGTGACATAAACCTCAAATTGTTCATTGTTAGGGAATTGATAAATATCCTCATCGAACCCAACTTCAGCAATATTATCTTCACCATATGAAACCATCATATCATAGAAGTCCTTGCACTTAGGAGGCAATGACATGAGTATAACTGGATCTATAAGATTATCCGCTCCATTTATGTCACCATTAGGATTGGCAAATGGTTGGAAAGCTGATGTTGCATCAACTACTTTATCGTTGCCTTGATTTTGATTTGACATTTTCCCTTTTTTTTGTAACTCAGTAGCCTAATTCAATTAAAATAAGTTAATAATGTGAAAGTCAACAATCAAAAAGTATGTTTGAAAGCTAGATATTTCTGTTCCTTTTCCATTCCTTAATTATTTAGTTACATAAGTTTATCCTGCAATGAATGCCATATGACTTGTGGTTCCACCAGCATGTTTTGAACATCCTTCTAATGAAAGAACTTAGTAAATGTACTTATGGTGCTCAAAGCAAATAAAATACTTAAGAGTAACTTGAAAAATTACATAGATTTATTAACATGACACTGTTGCTGCTCTTGGGTTTCAGTTTCTTTTGTCTTAGGTCAGTTTAGAGTCTTATTATTAGTCTTTTGTTGTACTGGAGGCTAGACAGAATTCCTAGGATTTCTACTTATTTCTACTTCTAATCTTGTTTCATCCAAGCTGCTAAATTAGATTTAATTAGACTCATCCAATTTTCAGTTTTACTAGCCGATGGCTGGAGAAATGGGCATGTTGGTTGATGTTAACGGTTTCAATGTCGGTATGAATAAAGCAAGAACAAAGACTAAAAATAAGAAATTAAAAAATATTCCTCAATATAATTGTGTCTGTATGCACAAGTCAAGAAGCAAACTTGTAGTAAAGGCACAAAGAACATTTTAATCTTACATTCGACAAAATGACTTGACTCTTCGGCCATTGTGCCCAAGTACAAATGTCTTCTCCAACTTGGTCATGACTAAATAATGGTACCGGTAATGGTTCATTTCCCTCTCCATCTAAAACAACATTGATCTTCACCTTCACATGGTCAGGGTGCAAAGGTACATTATGTACTGGTTCTCCTAGTTGCATGGAATAAGCATACCTCTCGGCACTATTCGAAACACGGGGTTGTTGATGGCTAGATCACAAGGAACTGGAGCCTGTATGCAATACACCATTATGAGGATCCAACACATTAAAATACTCTATTACCCAAAAAGAAGTGTATCTGTGATTCTAAACCTATGATAGCTCACAAACAGGCGATATTAAATGCTTACAAGAATTGGGCTTCTTTCAAGAATCATTAATTTACCTCAATTATATCTACCATTACACTTGGGTTGATTGATTGACAAATACTTGGCACCAAGACTGGAGAAGGATTTGCAAATTCAACTTCTTCATCTGGTGGGGGGCGTATTCCCATGCCGTTTTTGTTTAGATACATGGACGATATTTAGAATATCGGTTCCTTTTGGAATAACAATCTTTTTAATTTTAATCGTCTGTCGTGAGCTTTTACAATTAAAAATATGATGCCCAATCTTTAAACATTTTTCACATCGGGGTATTTACAAATTTAAGGATTCATTTTTAGAATGTGGTTTGAATCCTAACCCCTATTTATTTAATGTAAACTTTTGAACCGAGAGCATTTGTTCAAATTTTTCGTTTCGACACGAAAATTTCTTTGTTAAATTTTTAAGCTCGGTTTGAACTTTCAAGAGATCATCCTTTAAAATATTTTCATTTTCAAGGCATTTTGAATGATTGGTCTCAATATTTTTCCGTTTTTACACTTGGAGATTTCGTCTCCCAAAATTTTATTTTTCGATTGAAGGGATTTTATTTCACTTAAAGCATTTTGGAAATCCGTATGCAGTAATTCAAATTCTTCAAAAATTTCATCGTAAGAACTACTTACTTGGCTTTCGACGTCGCTATCGTCGAATGAGATTCGGACCATAAGAGCGAGATTATTTTGATTGATAAAATCATTATCTTCATCTCATCGCCACATGCTCGACAATTGTTGTCGAATTTCTTCAATTCGCCCATCTTGATGTCTTTCTTTCTCCGGCATAATAAGTTTTGGAATTTATTAATATTTTTGGCATAGTATGCCGATTCTTCGTCACTTTCATCCACGGATTTCTTCTTTATTTCTCGACATCTATGCCTTCATGGCTATCGTTCTTTTCTTCGGCTTTGGCTTCGCATTCTGAGATTTTAGAACAATCTCTTAGTTTATAAGTGAACCAACGAGAGCACTAAAATCAAGATTGTTTAAATCTTTTGATTCCATTATAGCCGTCACCATGCCGTCCCATTCTCGAGGTAGTGATCGGAGGATCTTCTTGATTTTCTCACTACTCGAAAGGGACTTTACATAACATGCCAATCCATTTGTAATGACCGAGAATCGGTCGAGCATTATTGTAATGGATTCATCTTCTTTCATTTGGAGTAGCTCATAATCGTGAAGAAGCATGTTGATCTTCGTCTCCTTGACTTGAGACGTTCCTTCATGTGTGATTTCAAGCATTTTCCATATTTCTTTCGCACTATCACACGAATATATCCGGTTGTGTTCTTCTGGATTTAATGCACAAAATAATAATTGCGTGGCTTTACAATTATAGTGGTCGTTTTTCCAATCCAGATCATCATATTCTTCAAAAGATTTAAGCGTACCGTCGGATTTGAGACAGATTTTCGGACCAAGACATATTACTTTCCATAACTCGATGTCATAAGCTCGGATAAATATCGACATCTTCTTTTTTCATGTCATGAAATTTTATCCGTCAAAGAATGGTGGTCTATTAAGAGCAAGACCTTCGACCGGGGCAAGTTGAAATTCCATTTGGATCTTCTCCTCGGATGTTAAGCCGCTTCTCGGAGGTACATCTCCGATACCAATTGTTGAGGCAGGGTTGTATGGTATCGCCGTTTGGAGATAGAGTTGTAAAACTCTTTCGCGTTGCGGAAGTGATTTAAATATTCTGAAAATAAATGACACAAGGATTTATAGAGGTTCGGCCAAACGCGCCTACGTCTTCTCTCGATATCTTTTTCTATAGGGTAAAGATAAACCTCTGCGCCTCTCTTCTATAGGTCGAGGGATAACCATTACAAGCTCGTCTTTTATCGGTCCGAGTAAACCATTAAATCACTTGTCTTTATGTCGGTCCAAGTTAAACTGTTTTCCTTTTCTATTGGGCAAGGAGTCAACCAATCTAGCTTTCTATGGGTACTATATAAACTTCACTTAGATATCGATTGCGATTATAATAATGTCGGATCCTTGATCCTAATAACACCAAATCCAATCGTATCCTTTCTTTTTCTTCTCTTGTATGATTTCGTATATAACACTCAATCACTAAACAATATAAGCTCAAATACAACTAGAATGATTACAATGATATCTCAAGTATGAATGCTTTGCTCAATATTGTTGTATGGATTGATACCAAGTGGTTTGGTATTTATAGCCATTTTCATCCCACTAGCCGTTAGTCACTTTTGACTTGCTAGCGTGCGCTAGCCTTTCTTCAAAGCATGCGTTATGGTCGTTACGTACATTGTGGCTTTCCTGTAGCGTATGTTATCGACTTCCAGTTTCAGTCCAGTTGCTTTCGTTTCTCCCTTTACGTACGTTGTTGCTTTATATTACGTACGTTAATCAGATTTCTTAGCGTACGTTAAGTATACGCTTTAGTGTACGTTAATCACATATAGCTGTTGCCTGCATTTGTCAAAGTATCTGCTGCCTGCTTGACATGGACCCAGAATCTTCCAACGTTCTTCTGATTTGAATTCTCATTACGTCCGTTAACCTTACTCCGTTACGTACGTTAAATGCCTTCGATAGCGTGCGCTATGCATTGCTCATAGCGTGCGATAAGCTTATTTGTTGTTTTACTTTGTTTAACAACTTAATCATCAAAACTCTATTAATGAATATTGGGAATAAAATATTCCAACACTTACTAGCGTACGTAAGTTCTACACATCAGCGTGCGCTAAGTCCATATGTTAACATACGCCAATCAGGCTATACTTAGCCAATTCTAACTATTCATGTCCATCGTCTCGACATACTGGATACGTATACATGACATGCTGAATACATAATCTCATTCCAATAATATTCTCATTCGATACACAATATCCTCAAATGCAATTGTCGACCAACTATGACAATTATACCAATACAACTGTCTTAGTTTTTAATTATTATATCCATACTATACAGATTCTACATTGTGCAATATAACTCGGATAAAATAATATTAACAACCATAGTAGAAATTCAGGATATTACATTATACCCCACTTAAAATAAGTTTCGTCCTCGAAACTTGCAATCCGTCATAAACAACAGTTCAACCAAAATATCCAAAATCATCACGGCAACGATCAATCATTACCAAAAGTGAATAACTGAAACAGTATACTTACAAATGCGTGAAGTCGGTGATCTGATGCGATACTAGCAAATGACCCCACTTCAACGCCTCAATACGCTTATAGTCACAATTTCACAAATTTCAACAAAGCACATCGTTATAACCCAATTATAGAATAATCCATCTGTGTCAAAGCATGTCTGCCTGATCGCACAATCAAGTCCCAATCCTGATAAAAACCAATAATACACGATACATATGCAAAACAAATGCACAAAATAATGGCAACAAATCCCGAAATATCAATACAAAGTCTGAACGCTCATATGATCAATAATAATGATCAACCAATAAATTAACCGGGAATATCATCGACATGATAAACTACAATACGACCAACCAAAGATCAAACCACCACCGGGAATATAATCCACATGATAAACTCCAATACGACAAACCAAAGGTCAAAACACAACCGAGAATATCATCCACATGATAAATTCCAACACGATCAACACAGAACCACAGAAACAGATATACGAGAGAATAAAATTCTCAAAATTTTTACACGAATCACATACAGTGGATCTCAATGAAACACATCCAACTGTTTGAACATACTCTTCGGGCGTATGAACAACCAGTCGCAAACCGACGAACATACCCAATTATACATGGAGTATGAATGACTAATCAACATGGCTCAAAAGTCAAAAACCATTATAGCAAAATCACGTTACTACCACACCAATAAAGCCACATAGCACATATGCCCCGGTTCCACAAAACCCGAAGTTCCAAAATCATATTCTGTATTGAATCTACAACAAGCGACATATTTCTCTCATCTGCTCAACCAACTGGTCATCCTAGATAATCCAAGATACCATGCTGAAATCCGAATCTCTTTTCATCGTAACATTTGATGTGTTATCCAGTTTGTGAGTCTCACTCAGAACATCACTATGATATGCATTATGTACTAAATTTGTACGTATACCAATCACATTTTCACAACAACTTGAAATCATATAATCTGGTCAATAAAATCAATTTTCGAAAGTTCTTTCAAGGATATCAAAACCCAAAACATATATTATTGTAAGACCACAAAATCAATTTTCGAAAAGTTAAACTGGCTCGCTTATGTCAAGTACTCGATGATATTTCTTTCGAATACACGCGATTAAATAAAATGAAATTATGTAAATAATTGACCACATTCAAACTCCTGTATATCATTTCGGCTCGTCACAAATTCCACTGACATGCGGTCGGAAAATCACACGATAGAATCCAAAATCTTAATGTATAGACTTTGATAAAATCTCTTTTTTCCACAGACGACTCGTAACATCGACCATTATTGCATTCTGCAGCACTTCAACTATGCCATGATGAAACATGTTTTTAAAGACAACAATGCTGTGTCTCAAAATAAATTTAAGAAAATACATTTTCATGACGGCGAGCATAATAGTTTATTGACAATATATCATTTTGAAAAGTATCCTTTTCACATGTTTAAAACATTTTCATATATCTCAAAATGAACTAGTATGACTACATGTTCCTCTCAACAAATCACAAAATTCTCCCAAATACACAACTCCGTTTTACCAAGTTTAACCGACATATTGATTTTCCATAATCATACCTTCTCAAGATCATCGGTTTTGTCCCAACTATTATATTCGGTTACCTCATACTCTAACACATAATATTTTTTCGAATCTCAAGGTACATCAACTTACAACTGCAAAACATTTCAATGCAATCCAAAAATCCAAATATTTACAGATTGTGAAGCCGACAATTCCCCGTGATACTGGCACATGTCTCAACTCTAGCAAATACTCGATAAAGATATTTTCAAAATGTACATTTTGCAAAATCAGTTCAACTCGAGAACACAGCACATCGCTTTCCAAAGAATCACATTAATACCATTTGGATAAGTTTAAAACAAACACAGTATCACACTGGTAGACCATATAACACACAAGCCCGAGTGAACAACAAAAATCCAGGGCTCTAATACTTGTCAACCGACAGCCTAGGTTTTCACAAACTAAGCTCCGATACTATATTCTGTAACACCCCCAGAGCCATCCGGTAATATTACAGCGCTGTGGGGCCCGAACAGGACCCACAAGGCTAAAAGACATTTTTACAAACATTTCAAATACACCTAAGCGGCGATGACAATAATATCCTTTAAAATATTCAAAAACTTTATAAAATCCATTTATCAATACCATCGAAAAATCTCATTTGAAAGTACGAGGCCAAAACGGAAAAACTCAACAATTTCAAAAATATACGTTAAGCCATTGCTTGCACGTACCAACAAAATAGTTTAGAAAACGATTTTACAAAATAAACCCAAATTCGCAAAATACTAACAATCTATTTATAAACAAACTCGCTGCGGATATAACAAATAACTAAAAATACTCTTGCAGTGGAAAATAACAACTAGTCAAAGTACTTGATTCACAAAGACACACCATAGCCAGTATCTCCCGGGTAACTCATATTTTCACGACCGCTACAAGCTCGATCTCCGAGTACCTAAAAATAAAGCCCACGATGGGGTCATCCATAATACTCAACAATGATAATGATCACATTTCATCAATAATTACATACCAATGAAATTACAAAGTAATAATACTACCATTGTAATCTTACCGCCATAACTTTACCAATTCGTGATAATCCTCGTCAAAATAACCCTTACCATATTGCACATCTCGTATTCTCATAGACACAATGAACTCGTACACAAACATCTGTACTGTATCCCAAACAACACCCAAGATTCTCAAAAACATCATCATTATAATCCACACTTTCTATTTTTAGTAATTTTTATTCGTAGTGTATTTTCATTTCGGACGACTCGCTTGTTATTGTTTTGGATTTCTGAAAATATTTTTTTTATATCCATGACCATCCGGACGAGTTTCGGAATTGTTTTTATGAGATTTTACTTATTGTGTAACTTTTCTGCGTTGAGGCTCGATTCTCGTAAACCTCGTTCTAATCTGACGTTTCGTTATTTCTACGAGTTCCTCTAATAATTCTGGTTATGTTACAACTTTCTGAGTTGTCGTTTAGGTCTCGAATTTAGATTTTCGAATGTTTGGGTCATTTTGTAAATTCTTATTATATTGGGCGTTGATGCTAATATTTATTTATTTCGGCCTTCGGATGACCGGAAGCTTGTGATGATTTTTATGTTTATATCATTTGTAAAATAACTTCGTATATCTGGGATTTCATCCCTTGTAATTTCATTCCAGTTGTTGGCGAGTCGTTGTTTTCATACCAGCCTGACCTGCTGCCAGGGCAGAGTTACGACTATAAGGTGGTATACATTACGGCCCTAATGTCATTTTTGTTGTGGCCGTAATGTAGTGTGTATTTTGGGCAGTGAGGTCGAGGGCTGAGTTACGGCTTTAAGATGGTATACATTACGACCATAAGAGTTTGCACATTACGGACGTAATGTTCCCTTCGTAGCGGCCGTTAAGGGATTGAGCATTTTGGACAGTAATGGTATAGGTGTTACGGCCATAACGACTGCCAGTATTTAAATCTGACAGCTGACGATTTCAGTCATTTTTCACCCCTCCTTCTCCCTTCCGCGACGAAAACACTACTTTGAGTTAGGGCTTTGCCAATCTTCATCTAAACTTCAGTTGAGAAGCATTTTCGGTCATCATAACATCACTCTAACCCCATATCGTCCATGATCCACCTTCAAATCGAGGTATATTCTTAGAACCCTAGTTTTTGGGAATTTCGGTATTTTGGTATGATTTTACCCTTTAAATCTGATTTAGCTTTGATAAGTTGTTAGATTACGGTTGCGTAATCGTAATCCTTTGCTTTTATTATAGTTTAACAGATTAAGTTTCAAGGTTTTTACCGTTAATAGATTAGGATGGATTATGACTTCATAGTGACCGATGAATTGTCCCAACGAGTAGAACTAGGATGAATTGTTACGTTTCCGCAATATTTAGGTTGATTGTATTACATTCCATTATGTGTGTTACGGTTTCTATGCGATTGATGAAATGTGATATTGGGTGTGTGTGTTGTGATTCTTCCACCCGGGGACGGTCCGATGGGTCCTTTGGGGGTCGATACTAATGGGTACGGCCGCGGGTTACTAAGTGGGGATAGTTGAGATGTTGAGATGTGATGATATACTATTTTTATGTAAATGTGGTATTCCGGAATATTGTTTTCAAATGCTTTCTATTGAGATGACTGTGTTGAATCATATCTGTATATAATGTAGTGTAATTGTGTACTTTCACTAGCTATTCAAATGCTAACCCCTTAAATGGGGGAAATGCATATTATGCATTTCAGGTATCGGTCGAGCTAAGGAGCCGGCACGGGACACACATGCAAAGGATGGCCCAGCATGATGATGAGGCTCAAGTCTATGTTAGATGTTTTGTTACCATGTTTACTTGGGTGTCGGAGTTAGTCTGGTTGTTTTATGAATACTATTTAAGTCCCCTGCGTGGGCAGTGAACTTGTGTTACCTTATGCTTTATGATGTTTAACTAAAATGTTTTTGCCGAGGACACAGTCTTACTTTACTATTATTAATGAGTCCTATGGGATTTCTTTTGTGGATTATGTGTCATGTGTTAGCCTAGTAGACCTTGTGAAGGTTCTACGGCATGTAGTGTCCCTTATGAGATTTGGGGTGTTACATTTATGGTATCAGAGTCGTAGGTTATGAATACCTAGGCTGTTGGTTAACTTTGGGTCTGTCAGTCACGTCATAAGAGTCAGTTGTTGAGCCTAATATCATCGTGCTACCATATTTTTGTGCGACCCATGGTTGTAAGTCTCGTCGAGCTCTTGTGTTTCTGTATTTTATATTTCTCTTATGCAGATTGGAACTGTGAGTTGTCGTACCAACTTGTAAAATTGTGAATTTTTTTTCTAATCCTGTCCTTTTCAATTCTTTTCTTTAGTATGTTGAGAGGTCACGATAGACCAGCTAGGGGACGCGGTCGTGGCCATGGTCGTGGTGCTAGTAGTGAGGAAGTTTTGCTTTCTCAGTCCTCTGTAGATTCGGCCTCTCATTCAGTGCCAAATACTCTACCCTTGAGTTTTGACGGGCAGCAGAATTTATCAGTCAGTCAGGATCAGCCATCGGGTATTAATTCCGACACTGGAGCTACTGCTGTACTTTAGCAGTTGGTAACTCAGCTCGCTTAGATAGCTCAGGGTGGACGTCAGCATCCGCCCCCGACTCCAGAAGATGAAGCTAGTAAATGGATTCAGAAAGTGACCAAGATGCACCCCCTCGCTTCGCAGGTTCTACTGGATCCCTGGGTTCGGAGAATTGGCTTTTTTAGATGGGTAGGACATTCGATGTTGTAGCTTGTCCTGATGACAGGAGAGTGCCTATTGCTCAGTACCTCCTGGATAAGGAAGCTGCAGAGTGGTGGGAAGCTGTTATGCCCAGTGACCGTGTAGCAACCTGCGAGGAGTTCAAGACCGCTATGGAAGTGAAATACTATCCACCGCCAGTCAGGGAGTGTAGAATTGTGGAGTTCTTTACTGCTACGCCATAGGATGTGCCGATCTCTCAGGCCATCATCACTTATAACCAACAGTTGGGATTCGTGAAAGATCAGGTGAGAACCGAGGCTGATAAAATTCGTTAGTTCAATATGCGCATGAAGCCGCATATCAGGCAGAGTATGGCACCGCTCATGTGTGCCACCTTGAAGGAATACCAGGATCGCGCCCTAGCGATTGAGATGGTTGTCCCAAAATCAGAGTTGGGTTCCAAGTCTAAGAAACAGAAGACTACTGGCAGTTTCTCAACCGGCATGGGTGGTCGGTTTTCGAGGTCTCAGTTTGCTCCTGTATCTGGGAGAAACCATTTCACTAGGATGGAGGGTCTTAGAGTAACCGTTCAGTCCAGTCCCCTACACCTGGCGGCAGAGTTTGTATTAACTGCAGCCACAATGAGCATGTGGTGAATGATTATCCATTTTCTTTAGTTACTTGCTTTAGTTGCGGGCAGGCCGGGCACCAGGTAGTTCATTGCGAGAGGGCTACCAGGGCCGCCAGAGCTCCGATTACCACTGCCATTCAGAAATAGCATAGTGTTGATCATAAGAGTCCAGTCACTCAGGTTCCTCAGAGTTCGGGCCGTGGTAGGGGTCGGGGTTAACCAGATCGCCGTGCAGTATTGAATTCGAGCTCGGTGCACCCCCGATTATATCAAATGAGACATGCGGAGGAGACAGATGTTCCAGTGGCATCAGGTACCATTCAGATCCTTTCTCATCCACTTTCGGTGCTTTTTGATTCGGGTGCTACTCACTTTTTTATTGCTTCGGATTGTATATGTCGTATCGGTATTGACTACTTGTTTGAGTGTGAACCGTTAGTAGTGGGTATGCCTAGTAGGGATCGTATGGTTGGGAACCAGGAAGTTTGAGAATGCCCAGTGAGTATCGGGAGCTGGGATTGGCCCTCGAACCTCATTGTTCTAGACCTTAAGGGTGAGGATTTGATCATCGGGGACGATTGGTTGGATCGTCACAGTGCTATCATGAACTATCGGACTCGTACTATCTAGATAGTGGCCGAGGATGGCACAGAGCATACTCTCGTTGGTTGTAAATCGGGTAGATCGGGAAATGTGATTAGTTCCTTGAAAGCGATGAGACTTCTGAACTAGGGTTGTGTAGGCTACTGGTGTTACGCTTTAAAAGCGGAAGATGGTGGGGTTGATATGTTGTTGATTCCAGTTGTGAACGAGTATCTTGACGTATTTCCGGATGACTTGCCAGGATTACCACTGCAGAGGGAAGTTGAGTTTCCTATTGATCTAGAGTCGAATGCGGCACTTGTTTCTCGGGCACCGTACCGTATGGTTGTAACACCCCCAAAACCGTACGGGAATATTACACGCCGTAGACCCTTTCCACAAGAATCTACCAGGCTAAACATACATAAACAACCAAATGCTTGCCCGGCTAGGGCCAAGCAATATAATAATACAGACCGTTAAGGTCACTTACACATAAACACACAGACCGATGAGGTCACACAACTATATCAACAGAACTGACTAACAACATTACCCACACAGGGGTCGAAACACAATACATCGGAAGACTGAATCAACTCTATTAATACAACCAAACTCTACCAACTCTCGACTCTTGATTAGTATCGCAGCTCGTCATCCCCTTGTGCCAATCCTGTGACTGCTCCCCTGAACCTGCATGTACCTGGACGCAGAACAGACATCCACCCCCCGATTACTCGGGGGTTAGTAAAACTCCACTGTTTTACTAGTGCAAGTATAAAACGATACGAAATGCAACAAGTAAATAGCAACTACGAATTTAATATGGAAATCAATTATCAAATGTTCCCGAGAAGTTTTATTAATTTTAAACTCAAGCAAGAGATATTTGAAAAGGAACACATCATCTCGGGGATTTTTAAAGCAGAAATTCTTTTGGACCTCGAGTCCCAATTTACAAAGCCTTTTCGAAAACATTAGGGCCTTAGCCCAATTCTCTTTTCAAAACACAATAGATGAGATATCATTATGGGTCCGAGACCTGTATTTGAAATGTTATCCAAACAATCACTGCTATACGACCGTTGTTCATACACATCATGTACCGAACTCCGGAGGCCTCGACGGACCTTATCCGGACCACACACTCTATTCGTACACATCATGTACCGAACTCCGGAGGCCTCGACGGACCTTACCCGGACCACACACTATGTTCGTACACATCATGTACCGAACTCCGGAGGCCTCCACGGACCTTACCCGACCACATACATCGTTCGTACACATCATGTACCGAACCCCAGAGGCCTCGTCAGACCCTACCTGGATCACACACCTTGTTCGTACACATCATGTACCGAACTCCAGAGGCCTCGTCAGACCCTACCTGGAACACACACACACCTCGACACGACACAATTCATAATCATCAAATGTCAAGCCATTATATATTACACCGAAATGCATAATTAAGTATGTAAATCAAAACAACACAAATATCATAATCATCACAACAACTCAACAATGAACAATCACACCCGGCACAACTTAGATGATTTGTACATCCAACACAATTCCACGATGTTAACTAGGTGATGGTATTATCGCTACCATCAATCATTCATGAAAATCAACTCATACGAAACATATTCACGAAAGTAAACCAATGCATCACAACCATAACACGACGTCCCTATTCACAAGACACAATTCGTATAGTAAAATACTTGCCTCGAAACCACGACGTGGAGAATCGACCGAAGTTGGTTGGCACGAACTGACTACGAACTTGCCGACTCCACCGAATGACAACCCGCAACAATAAACTAGGAAGGACAACAATAACAACGAAAATGAATTCCAAAGTACGACTCAAAGCCGCTGAATTCAAGGAACAAACGACGAAAGTTCAAGGGTTTCCCCCAAAACGGCCAAGAACACGATTCGTCCCGACAAAACACGAAAACGGAAATCCAAGTCGAAATATGGATATAATCCATAGAATATGTTTAACAACATCATTTAACCACAATTTATCCAACAAAAACGGATGGAAAACGAGATGAAGAACAAATCCCCCAAAAAGTCGATTCGAAGGAAATCAAGAAATATACTTCGATTCGACGAAGAACAATGGATTAAATGATGTTAAGCACAAGAATACTACCAAGATTAATCATACCCATCATGAATTAATCAACAACACGGAACGAATAGGACAAAAATGCAAAACCCCCCAAATTCCCGAAATTAGGGTTCTAATGAAGATTACCTTGATTCGCTGGATCAAAAGATGATAACGGATGATTGGTTGATGTTATGAACTCAAGAACTTCGTGGATTTGTTGACAAACAACATGGCTTCACCACCCTTGAATCGCCAGCCGCGGATAGAAGAGGAAGGAAGTGAGAAATTAATGAAAATGTGACTGCTCTGTCACATTTATACTGGGCCGGAACTAGCGTGCGCTAGCCTTCCCGGACTAGCGTGCGCTATCGGCCGGTATCGGCCGAGTACCCTCGGACAGGGCCCGCACGACTCGGCACCACCGACCAAACCTGCCGACCAAACCTGCCGACCCGACTCCCGCTAGCGTGCGCTACGGCTGGAAGCCTGCGCGCGCTAGCCGACCTGTCCAGTAACCTCTGCACTAAAAAGCTCGCCCAGGTAACGTACGCTAGTCGGCCGACAGCGTGCGCTAACCCTGCCGGTTAGCGTGTGCTACAACCGACAGTAGCGTGCGCTACCTGCCGATCCTGACCGAGTCCAGAACCTCAGAACCCCATTGCCCAGGCCCGATAGCGTGCGTTAGGCCAGCCGATAGCGTGCGCTACACCTACCGGTTAGCGCGCGCAGCCTTCCGGCCGTAGCGTGCGCTACGCCAGTTCCTGCCGCACCTGTCCGGCCGGTGCCCTGTCGTCCGGCCGCCCGCAACGTCCGGCCGCACCACCACTGTGGCTCGACGACCCGATTTCCGAAAACGTACGGAACAAACACGACGAAAAGTTCGCGGATAACATCAACAACCCGAAATGAAAACATAATACCATAATTAATCATACGCATCCAAGAAACGGGTCGAGACAACAATTACAGATACGGATACCCGTAACTTTTAGTAAATTACAAAATGGCCCAAAACGCCCGAAAATCACGATACGTGATCGAATAACCAAACTGAAATTCACAACACGTCTAACAAAGTTAAACGGACTTACGGGAAACTCGAAACAGCAGTTTCGAACGAGATTCGCAAGAATCGAACTCAAGTGCGGAAAAGTCGCTAAAAAGCACGGAACTCAGCAAAACAGCACCGAAACAAACTCGGATGTCGAAAAGTGCAGAATTAATCATTCTCAGAATGATGAAACGGTCCCAAGCGAGTCGTCAAAACAAACTTCCGCCAAAAAAGAAAATTACCAGAAATCAAATTTGCGGATATTACATACTACCCTCCTTAAAAGAAGTTTCGTCCCGAAACTTAAAATAAGTATGGGGAAGCAGCATCCCGCCAGAAAAAAAAACTCAACGAGATACACAAGAATACTAATTATGTGAAATTGGTAAAACCCTTCGGATACGCAGTGAGTTAAACCTTGTGTATACCATATAGATTCTTTAAAGGCACTCCTTGAAACAGGATTTGAAGACATATCATCACAACCAACTCTTATTGGTATAAAAGCAAAGGTATCACCTGAACAAGGTAAGTAGTAACTGATTGCAAAACTGTATCACAAGAGCATTTGTCTGAAATATGTGCTAATGATTGATGTTTTGGATATTGCTTATACCTTGTGTATATGTGGATAACATATTGCTCTATTCTTATTGTGTGACATGTCCCATAGAGCATTTATACATGTGGTATTATCACGATGCATATGATCATAGCATAGCATTGGAGGTTGTCGCATGCATTGATCATAGTACAGGCGTTCTAAAGGTGATCAGAACAAACTGTTTTGGTTATGTGCATCGCGGGCTACTGGTAAGGGGCTATTTTGTGGCGGAGTCTGGGAAACTCGAAACAGCAGTTTCGAACGAGATTCGCAAGAATCGAACTCAAGTGCGGAAAAGTCGCTAAAAAGCATGGAACTCAGCAAAACAGCACCGAAACAAACTCGGATGTCGAAAAGTGCATAATTAATCATTCTCAGAATGATAAAACGGTCCCAAGCGAGTCGTCAAAATGAACTTCCGCCAAAAAATAAAATTACCAGAAATCAAATTTGCGGATATTAGAATGGCACCGTCAGAGATGCTAGAGTTAAAGAAGCAATTGGGGGAATTGCTAGATAAAGGGTATATTCGACCGAGTGTGTTGCCTTGGGGTGCGCCTGTGCTTTTTGTTAAGAAGAAGGATGGATCGCTTCATCTATGCATCGACTATCGAGAATTAAACAAGTTGACCATCAAAAAGAAATACCCTTTGCCCCGGATTGATGACTTGTTTGATCAGCTTCAAGGAGCGACAGTCTTCTCGAAGATTGATTTATGATCGGGCTACTACCAGTTGAGGATTCGGGATAGTGATATACCAAAAGCTGCTTTTCGGATGAGATATGGCCATTACGAGTTTGTGGTTATGCCTTTCGGGATAACCAATGCCCCAGCAGTGTTCATGCAGTTGATGAACAAAGTTTTTATTGAGTATGTGGACAAATTTGTGGTCGTCTTTATCGACGACATTCTTATCTATTCCCGAAGTCAGGAGGAGCACGATTTACATCTCCGGATTGTGTTAGACATTTTGAGATCTGAACAGTTGTATGCGAAATTCTCTAAGTGTGAGTTTTGGCTCAAGGAATTGATATTCCTCGGGCATGTGATTTCAGCGGTGGGAGTGCGGGTAGATCCGCAGAAGATAGAGGCAGTAATGGCATGGGAACCGCCTAAGAATGTGAAGGAAGTGAGGAGTTTTCTAGGGATTGCGGGCTATTACCGTAAGTTTGTTGAAGAATTTTCTAAGATCGCTATACCACTCACTCATTTAGTCCAGAAGACTCAGAAGTTCGTGTGGAATGCAGATAGCAGGATAGCTTTGATGAGTTGAAGAGACGGTGACTACCGCACTAGTTTTAGCTTTGCCTCAGGGGAACGAGGGTTTTGTGGTGTATAGTGATGCTTCGGGACTCGGACTCGGATGTGTTTTGATGAAGAGAGATTGGGTTATTACTTATGCGTCCCTTCAGTTGAAACTTCACGAAGCAAATTACCCTACGCATGATTTAGAGTTAGTTGCGGTCGTCTTCGCCCTAAAAATTTGGAGGCATTAACTCTATGGGTCGTCGTGTAAGATTTACACGGATCACAAGAGTCTGAAGTATATCTTCAGTTAGAAGGAGTTGAACATGAGACAGCGTAGGTGGTTGGAGTTAATTAAAGATTACGATCTCGAGATTATTTATCATCCCGGCAAGGCCAATGTTGTGGCAGATGCGTTGAGTCGTAAGCCAATGGTGGTACAGATGTTAGAGGTACTTACGCCTCAAAGTAGGATCCAGCAGGATTTGATTTGTTAGGATATCGAATTTTGGGTTCAGAGAATTCAGGGTCAGTTATGTGCGTTAGAAATCACTTCGTCTTTCGTTGATGATATCAAGGCGAGACAGTATTATGATCCATTTTTCGTCCAGTTTAGGGAGGACGTGAAGAAGGGGAATGCCCCTGGATTTGTGGTTCAGGATGATGGAATTTTAAGATATCGAGGGAGATTGTGTGTACCGAGTGATATTGAGTTGAGACAGAAAATCTTGAGTGAAACTCATACTACGCCTTATTCCATACATCATGGTACGAGCAAAATGTACAAGTATGTAAGGACTAACTACTGGTGGAGCAATTTGAAGATGGAAGTTAGTGAGTTTGTGTCAAAGTGTTTGACCTGTCAGCAGGTTAGGATCGAGCATCAGCGACCCGCGGGGTTATTACGACCACTTACCATTCCGAAGTGGAAGTGGGAGGACATTTCTATGGATTTCGTTACCAGTATGCCTAGGACTCGGATTGGAATGAACATGATTTGGGTTATTATTGATCGACTTACCAAATCAGATCATTTTCTGGGTATTAAGGATACTTGGGGACCGGTGAGACTAGCGCGAGTGTTTATTGCAGAGATTGTGAGGTTCCATGGGACTCCTAAGAGTATTGCTTCGGATCGAGATGGCCGGTTTGTATCATATTTTTGGCAGGCAGTTTATCGAGCTTTGGGAACCGAGTTGAGACGCAGTATATCCTACCAACCTCAGACAGACGGACAGTCGGAGCGGACGATATAGATTGTAACACCCCCTAACCTAGCAGCTGAACCGCAAAGGGGTCCGTGCTACTAAGTTGGGGAGTATTACGCTTTTAAACTTTGAAAACCAATAAGAAGTAGATTTGGTAATGCGAGTACTCAGGGAAATAATGCAAACCAGTATTATTTATTCAAAACATTACATAACCTTAGGTTTAATACATAACAAAACCATAAAAGAGTGATCTTATTAAAAAAAAACATAGTTTTCCAGCATAGGGGCGAAATAGCTGGGAATGGCATATGGACAATCTCCGGCTGTCAACACTGAAGAAGATAGTCAACTCCTAAACATGAGCATCATCACCTGTATCATAAGAATCTAATGAGCTAATGGCTCAGTAAGATGAGACTTCTGTAATAGCAAAGTATCGCGTAGCACATTTATCAATGAATAACTACTATATATATAGTCATGTTCTTGTAAAATCCTTTCTTCGGGTACCCTTGAAGTGTGATACTCGATTGATAGTGATAGGCCATGGTTTTCGGAACCTGTTTATATAATTGGCCAATAAAAGATGTATACGGGGGTTCCCATACTGGTTTTTCAACCAATGGTATTAGCCGTATTCAACCTTTTTCATTCAGTGTGGGTTTCCTTGACCGACTTTCAGCCGCAAGTATTTGCCACCATGTGTTGGGTCCGCCGGTCCCCCGCGTCCCGTGCCTACCCGCCATCAATCAAGTACCATACTTCCTGTTCTTAAACATTCTTTTATATACACATGCTATGCATGATCATTCAATAACAGTCACATATGAAAATATCAATCAATATATGATCCTTCTGATACAGCAAGGAAAAGCATCATCTTACCTCAAGTCCTGTGCCTGTTGATGTGAAAATCCTTGAAGAAAAATTTGAAATCTCTTTGGGGACTTAATCAAACACTTTGGAAAACTATCAGATTTGAGCTTCCTGTTTGATCGTGCTTTTTATGGTTTTTACAATTTTTGAAAGAGAAATATGTAATGGGCGTCTTAAAGTAGAGGTTCACAGTTTCAAAATGGTATATCATTTGTTGGTAAATACGTACGTATACATATATTTATAGGAGTCCAAAGTCGGCTGAAAGTCAACCTTACTCGGACAGCTGGAGGCCTTATCCGGACAGCTGGCCGAGAAGGTTCTGTCGGTCGTGACCGACCTTATCCGGACAGCTGGACAGCCTTATCCGGATAGTGGCCTAGAAGCTTCTGTCGGTCGTGACCGACCTTATCCGGACAGCTGGACAGCCTTATCCGGATAGTGGCCTCGAAGCTTCTGTCGGCCGTGACCGGCAATTGTCAGTCGGCGTGTCCGGCGGTGACCGGCAAATGTCAGTCAACTTGGCTCAGCCGGTTCGGCCCCTTCCCGATGTCCAAATTCGATTTTCCGACCCGTTCTGGACTCGTCGAAGTTAAATCTTCGATATGCTCGGAACAGATTTTCAATAATATTAATATAATAATTTAATATTATTTTTGCATTATAAGTGTTCTGTAATGAAAATTTTATCGTATCAATTCGTCGAAAATTTTCGAAATTACTTTCATAAATTCTAAAATAATCCTTATAATTTATTTTGAAATCTTTTCTTTTTAAATCCTTCATTTTATGTTGGAAACATACCGGTCCAAGTATTGGACAACTTGTAAATATCGAGATCCATGATCATTAGCAAAATAAATAGCATTTAAATAAGTCTTTGAAATTTTTAGGGTATTACAATTATTGTTTTATAATCGTTTAGCACATCGATCTCCTTATTTGAGAAACTGAGCTCCTCACTGCAACAAAACATCTCACAATGACCTTTATCATGTTAGAGGATATAATTAACATGTCGTATAAAATGTAATGCGAATGGACATAGCAGTTATTCATGCTCATGAAATGTCTACTTGTATGCCATGCTTCCATAATGCATATTATGTAATTGTATTTAGGTATTAAATGGTTATTGTCTTAGGGGATAATCGGGCATTACAGTCCTCCCCTTCTTATAAAATTTCGTCCTCGAAATTGACATACCGAACAGTTCTGGATATTTGCTTTGCATTTCCTCCTCTCTTTCCCATGTAGCCTCTTCAACAGCATGATTCCTCCACAAAATATTTACCAAATGAATTTCCTTGTTCCTTAGTTTCTTTATTTTCTTATCAAGAACCTGTACCGGCTTCTCTTCATAGGACAAGTCTGGGGATAATTCCAACGGCTCATAATTTAGCACATGTGAGGGGTTGGAAATGTACCTCTTTAACATGGACACATGGAAGACGTTGTGTACACCAGATAGCGAAGGAGGTAAGGCTATTCTATAAGCTTTGTCACCAACTCTCTCAAGGATTTCAAATGGGCCAACATATCTCGGGCTAAGTTTTCCTTTCTTCCCAAATCTCATTATGCTTTTCATCGGGGATACCCTCAAGAAGACATAGTCTCCAACTGCGAATTCCAAATCTCTTCTTCGATTATCTGCATAACTCTTCTGTCTACTTTGTGCAATTTTCATTCGTTCTCTTATCTTTTCTACTGCCATAGCAGTCTGTTGTATCATTTCTGGGCCCAATAGACTTCTTTCTCCAACTTCATCCCAGTGTATGGGAGATCTATATTTTCTCCCATATAGTGCTTCATAAGGTGCCATCCCAATTGTAGATTGGTAACTGTTGTTTTAGGTGAACTCTACCAATGGAAGCTTTGTATCCCAATTGCCCTTGAAATCTAGTATGCTTGCTCTCAACATATCTTCGAGTATTTGAATATCTCTTTCTGACTGCCCATCACTTTGTGGATGAAATGCGGTGCTGAAAGCAAGCTTCGTACCTATTGCATTATGTAAACTTTTCCAAAATGCAGATCTGAATTTAGGGTCCCTGTCAGATACTATAGATATTGGCACCCCATGTAGCCGGACTATCTCTTTAATATATATTCCTGAGCGTATCGATCCATATTATATGTGGATTTTACTGGCAAGAAATGAGCAGACTTGGTCAATCTATCAACAATCACCCATATGGAATTATACCCACTTTGAGTCCTTGGTAGCCCAAGCACAAAATCCATTGTAATGTGTTCCCATTTCTATTCCGGAATTAGTAAAGGCTTCAATAATCCTGCTGGTCTCTGATGTTCAGTTTTGATCTGCTGACAAGTTAGACATTCTGCAACGAATTTTGCGATATCTTTCTTCATGTTAGGCCACCAATAATGTTGTTGCAAGTCTTTATACATTTTTGTGCTACCTGGATGTATTGAATAAGGACTGGAATGAGCTTCCTTAATTTCCCTATGATGGTTGTGTCACCGGCACACACAGTCTCCTTTATATCGTAATATTTTGTCACCAGGTCGAGAAGTTTGGTAATTTGCCTTCATCAACTTTTTTCCTTAATTTGCCAATGTACTGATCCGCCTTCTGGGTTTCTTTGATTATATCTTGCAGTGCAGGTTTCAATATGAGTGGTGATAATGAATAAGTCTTCCTTTTGGGCACAATTTCCAGTTCTAATTTTTGCAAGTCTAATAATAGTGGCTTCTGCGTGACTAGCAAGGAAGACATAAACTTTCTACTTAGTGCATCTGCAACCACATTTGCCTTACCAGGATGATAATTGATCTCACAATCATAGTCTTTCACCAATTCTAACCATCTCATTGCCGCATATTCAGCTCCTTCTGTGTGAAAAAGTACTTCAAACTCTTATGGTCTGTATAGATTTCACACTTTTCACCATATAGGTAATGCCTCCAAATTTTTAGTGCAAAGACAACAGCAGCCAGTTCTAGATCATGTGTTGGATAATTCTTTTCATATTCTTTTAATTGCCTGGAGGCATAGGCTATTACCTTTCCATGTTGCATTAATACAGCACCCAAACCATTCTTAGAAGCATCAGTGTAAACTACAAAGCCACCTGTTCCCATAGGAGTGGCAAGGACAGGAGCCGTAGTTAATCTACGCTTCAATTCTTGGAAACTCCCTTCACAAGCATCAGTCCAAACTGTAATATCCGCAAATTCGATTTCCGGTAATTTTTATTTTTTGGCGAAAATCCGTTTTGGTGACTTGCTTGGGACCGTTTCGTCATCTTTAGAATGATTAATTCTACATTTTTTGTCATCCGAGTTCGTTTCGGTGTCGTTCTGTTGAATTCCGTGTTCTTTAGCGACTTTTCCACGTACGAGTTCGACTTTGTTAGATCACCATTAATTTTTGGAAACTCCAAAAATTCTGAATCTTTGCAATATTATAAAGCATCGAGTTAGCTTTCCAATGGTTCAAACGGTGAGTCAATCGGAGTCCAGGCGAGGGAGTTATGGTCGAAATAGCTAAGTCACTTTCATTTTCCAGATTCGGCCAAAACCGTCTGCACCCTATGCCGCGCCACACTTCGGCTGAGCCGTGGCACACTGCCGAGCCCTGGGAGCAATTTTTGGGCCTGTGCCATGGCACACTTCGGCTGAGCCGCGGCGCACAATGCAGTCAACTGTATAATTATGTTTTTTTTCAGCAAAATCAGATCATTTCTCCATTTTTCTTCAACACATCGAGAGAGAGAGCTTGAGGAGAGAAACCTTTGATCATCCATCACTTGAGAGTTTGAATTTCTTCATTTCTTTTCGATCGTGAAGCCCGGATCGTCGATCTATCGCGTATTCTTCGGATCATAGTGCTTGGATCTTCAAGAGGTAATTTCTTCAACATCTTGGATTTCGATTTTGTATTGGGTAATGATGTTTTGGATGTTAAAATCGTGGTGTATGAAGTGATATACGCATGATTATGGACACGTTTGAGTATTCATCGGATTATTGAAAGATTATTCAAGAACACTTTGAATATTGTGTTGGATTTTGGGGGTTTTCGTAGATTCGTCCGATTTATCCGATTTGAAGCTTGAGAACCTTGAGATTATGATATATCTATGCCGTATGCATGTTTTTCTTACGATTTTACGGGTTGGATTGTGCCGTTTTTGAACTTGTGGGAGTTTGGGCGATTTCCCAACCTTTAGTTGTTCACCCGGGTATTTTCTTGAGTCGTAGACGAGTTTCGGGAGTCTCTTCGTGTAATTTGAATATGGATAATTAGTTATCATATTCCTTGCGAATCGTTTAGGTGCCGCAAGCGCGTTCTTGGACCTACCGAACTCATACCCTTCCTCCGTTCGATTTCTCGATGTCTCAAAGGCAAGTATACATTTATGATTATACGTTCTCGACTTTGAAAGTAAGTAATATTGATGGTATGATATGAACGAACCGTTTTTACGGCATTCATAGATATATTGATGGCATAATATGAATGAACTGTTTTTACGGCATTCATATATGTATTTATGGCATGATATGAACGAACCGTTTCTACGGCATTCATACATGTATTGATGGATGATATGAACGAACCGTTTCTACGGCATTCACATACGTCTTGATGTGACACTATGAGATTTAGTTATTCCGGAATACTAGTCTTGAATTGATGAATTGACGGTTACATTTACTTTATTGTCGAGGAGTATTGTGTTTCATACTTGATATACTTGCACTACCTATTCGATGGCTAACCCCTTTACGGGGGAAATACTTTTCATGTATTTCAGGTTCCAGGAGAACGGACAGGCAGGTATCGGGTCGACATGAAGATGATGGGCAAGTGTGATACTGTGTCTTGTCTCCGGTTATCTTTTTGGATTCCTCCATTCAGTGTTCTTGTACTGGAATGGATTTTAAATACTCGAGTATTGTATTTTTCAGTTTCCTTGATGTTCCGGCCTGTGTTGCCGAGGTATTGATTTGTGTAGGTGATGTATATGGTTTCATTGGCTATGGTTTTTAATACCATTTGTATTGTCCTTCATTCCATTGTATGTAGACCTTCTCGGTCAAGTTTCTTAGTTCCGCATATGTTTAGCCTTGTGGGTCCCCCGGCGGGGCTCACGGCTCTGTAATATACCCTGAATAACTTGGGGGTGTTACAGAATATGGTATCAGAGCTTAGGTTTATGGATACCTAGGCTGTCGGTCTTTTGGGTCGGTTGAGTCGTCATTTGCCCACAGTATCACTACTCTGCCATCATCACAGTGCGACCGGTACTTGTAAGTCCTCTCACTCTTCTTGTATTTTTCTTAATCGTTTCGTTTATAACTTGGTATTCTTGGGAATTGGTCACTTCGAGAATGTGCGATTTGGATTATACTTATGCACGTGTGTGCCCTTCAGAATTTTGGCTGAAAGTAAGAAGAATCGTGGCCGTGGTCACGGACGTGAACTCTTCCTTGAGATTTGGTTAAATTGCTAATTGCGATATTGGTGTGTATCGGTGTTATGTTGAGACTTTGTTTAGGAGTCGCATGCTAGTACCACGGGAGATCTTCGACTTCACAGACTTGTAAGTATGTTGTTCGGATTATTCGATAATTCTTGGAGAATTTGAATTCCCGTTGAAATGTTGTTTGTGCGAGTGATTGCAAGTTTCGAGGACGAAACTTGTTTTTAAGGGGGGTAGAGTGTAATACCCCGATTTTTCGGATATATTTTTTTTTCGTTTATATGTTGGATGTCGTTGATGGATAATTGTTCTTGAGGATGATGTGAACGTATGACAATGTTATTGAATGCGTTTATGTATTCATTATGCCGTATGATCGTTTGGTATGTTGAGATGTTGGTCGAGAATAGCGGAAAATGGCTAAGTACAGCCACGTTAGCGCACGCTACAAGGTATGCCTAGCGCACGCTAAGACATATATACTTAGCGTACGCCACGGTGCATACTTAGCGCACGCTAAGAGGTTTGAGTTACGTACGCTAAGGAGGACCCCTAACGTACGTAAGGTATTCTGGATAAGGTCCGGAAAGTGGCCGACAGGTAGGCCCAGACTGTTTATTATCGGCGATTAACGCACGCTAATTTCAGATCGTCAACAGGGAATCTTGGCTTTATTGGTTGCTTTCGGCGTGTAGGACCCGGGCATCTTCTGGGAAGGTACAGGTTGTCGGGTCAACGACGATTAGCGTGCGCTAAGGTCGAGGAATAGCGCACGCTACTGATCATTTCACTGTAGCAAGTCAACGCCTATTTGCGTACGTTAATGCATGGGCATTACGTACGTTAGATGAATTTCGAAGCAATGCAGTAGCTTCTGGACTTCCCGATAGCGCACGCTATCAAGGAAGGATAGCGCACGCTAGTGCTATAGCGCACGCTAAATATAAGGTCTACCGCGTGCTAGTGATGTGTTTTATAGAAAGGATAGACGAGTGCTGAGAGGCATTTTGTCCATTCTCCTTCCTTCAGTCAATAGAGAGAGCCTTGGGAAGTACTTGAAGTTTCTAAACATTGAGATATGATTCTCTTAAACAAGATTAAGATTGGAGAGCTCGGATTTAAGTATTGTTCTTGAAGTTTTTGATGATTCTTGAAATGGAGTTCAATTATTCTTCTTCGTGGTTCGTTTGTTTTTTTAAGGATTACTACTTGGGAGGGAGTATGTTGGGAATCGTGTATTTTGATGTTCGTCTTATTTCAATGTAAATGTATAAATTGGACTGTACTTTTATCCGCTGCGTGAGCATTTTGAAATGGCTTTTGGTATTTTGCCAACTGAATTTTATTTTGTAAAACTGATTCCCTAAACTGAGTTTTTGGCATATTGGCCTTGATCGTTTTGACGGTATTTGGAAATTGATTTTTTTAGTATTTGAAAAATTTTACCGTCATCGGTCTTTTTGACATTTTTGAAATGACGCGGAAAATTGTGCTTAGCCTGGTAAATCCTTGTGAGAAGGGTTTGCGGCGTGTAATATTCCCAGGAGGATCTGGGGTGTTACAATTATGGTATCATGTGATAATGTTATACGAGATTTATTGGAATTGTAATAAGAGATTTCGGATGTTGATATGATTATCGAGATCTTCTTCATATGATGATAAGGGTTTTGTTGCGATTCTTGAGGTTGTATGAATGGCATGATGAGGAAAATGGTAACATGGAGATATATACCTCGGGTATGTTGTTCTGAACGTGATTTCGGATATTTCATGTTCTCGAAGAACTCTTGAATTATACGAGGTGATGGAAATTTTTAAGAAAGTGTTGATGTTTTGAAAATGAATATGGAATATTCATATCTAGAGCTAAACTATGTGTTTGAAATAATATTCGTATAGGAATACGAATGTGGTTATGAGTTTGATGAGACTATTTTTCATCTCTGAATTTGGTAGCCCATACGTCTGGAGCAAATATTCAAGTCGAATGATTGGATTGTTTGATAACCTTTATAATATGTTTATCTATTGTTTTGAACCAGTCGGATGGTTCGAATTAGTGATAATCATAGGAAAATTTTCACGATGGATTTACGAGAAGGGGACCTTGTCAATTCGTATTTAAGAATTGAGTTTGGAATCGATAACATTTAGACCCTTATTATTGGTCCGAATTGGTTGCTGATATGATCATCGGATTTCGGCTCGTCTTGTGGACATGGATTCGTGAGGGTATGAGTTGGATAATTCAGACTGTGTTTAATCGAGATATTGTGGAACCGGTGAGTTGGGGCCTTGTTGTATTGATATTAATTGTCATCGAACCTGTTGTTTAAACACTTCGTTTTACAATAAGATATGGTGTTCGATCATGGATTATGACTGTTATGTTGCGGTTGAGGTTGAAGAGTTCGTAATCAGCTTGGTTGGAACTGAGGAAATCGTAGACGAAAGCAACTGAATTGGTAACAGTTCGTGGCATTGATATCGTGGCAAGTTTTATACTTGTACTAGTCAATGAGATTAACATTATCATATATGTGTATGAATGTGTGTATCATTTCCAGACTTGGTCTCTTTATGATTTTGTTGATATTCGGGAATTGTTTGATGCAATACCCTTCAGCAATTATGCTAAATATTATTGTTATTCGTTAACGGCCGGTTTAAGGCATTGAGATTCTTTTTGATACTGATGTTGGCAATAGCCGGCTCGCGGTATCGATGTATCGATTATTATTGCTCACGATTAATGTCGTTCTGAGGCATCGTTGAATCTTAATTATCGAATTGGAACTGTTGCTATGATGTTGCGTTAGCCGATTGAAGGCGTTTGATATATCCTTTTATCATCTCCGTTTCGGTGGTCGGTTTAAGGCGTTGGGGCATCTATTCTATCGTATCATTGATTATCGATTGACCGTTCTAAGGTAATCGAGGTATTGAATTGGGATTATCGAAGATAATTCCCATTCGTGTCAAAAATATTCTCATCCGTTGTATTGTTGTTATCGATTGGCCATTCTACGGTAATCGAAGTATTGAATTGGGACTGTCGAGGATAGTTCCCATCCGTTGAATTATTATTGTCGTGTTGGCCGACTCAAGGCAGCACACTATTATTCTTGTGAACTTGGTAATTTTGTGATCGTTGAGGGTTGAGAATTTCCCGAATTGTTGTGTTGTGATTGTTGCTCGTATTAATCGGTCCTTAAGGATTTTGATCCCAGGATGGTTGTTTTGAATATTGTTGGTCGTGTCGATCTTTCATTATTCGTGTGTCATCGTTCACTTGGTGAGTTGTATGATCCGTATAGGATATATTATCCTTTGAGTTTCGTTGTCACGTCGTATCGTGGCATATCTGGAATCATATCTGCGAGCCGATTGGTTATGTGTAGGATTTTTAGCCAGGCACACGATGGTCATGCGTGGATGTTTCCGCATTGGACCGTGCACATGAGATGTAGTTCGTGAGGCTAATTAGGTACATTTTCCCACGTATATTTCTGGATTCCGTATACGGGGTGGACATGTGCCCGGACACATTTCCGGATCGGGCGTACTGTGATGTCCATCTTTGAGCCGTACAATTTTTGATCGTTCATAGTCCATGTTTGATTGGATGTGTTCGACGTTTTGTGATTAAGCGTTCATACGCCAGAGGGGTATGTTCGACAGTCAGGTTTGTTTCTTTGAGATCTGTATTGTGATGATTTACAGCTTTGGGCTGTTCGGCTTTCAGGCCATCGTGATATACAGCTTCGGTTGAGGGGCTTTCAAGCCATTGCGATGGATTGGTATTTCTGTTGGAGCCTTCAGACATTGTGATTCGTATTTACTTCAGCGTTGGCTTGGATTACCTTCGGGTAATGTATTGTTGTGTTACTTATAACATTTCGCCGTTGGGCGTAAGTTACGCGTTTCTTGTGTATCTCGTTGAGTTTTCCTGGCGGGATATTGCTTCTCCCTAGTTGTTTTAAGTTTCGGGACGAAACTTCTTTTAAGGAGGGTAGAATGTAATATCCGCAAATTCGATTTCCGGTAATTTTTATTTTTTGGCGAAAATCCATTTTGGCGAATTGCTTGGGACCGTTTCGTCATCCTGAGAATGATTAATTCTACACTTTTTGTCATTCGAGTTCGTTTCGGTGTCGTTCTGTTGAATTCCGTGTTCTTTAGCGACTTTTCCACGTACGAGTTCGACTTTGTTAGATCACCATTAATTTGTGGAAACTCCAAAAGTTCTGAATCTTTGCAATAGTATAAAGCATCGCGTTAGCTTTCCAATGGTTCAAACGGTGAGTCAATCGGAGTCCAGACGAGGGAGTTATGGTCGAAATAGCTAAGTCACTCTCATTTTCCATATTCGGCCAAAACCGTCTGTACCCTGTGCCGCGGCACACTTCGGCTGAGCCGCGGCACACTGCCGAGCCCTGGGAGCAATTTTTGTGCCTGTTCCGTGGCACACTTCGGCTGAGCCGCGGCACACGATGCAGTCAACTGTATAATTATGTTTTTTTCAGCAAAATCAGATCATTTCTCGATTTTTCTTCAACACATCGAGAGAGAGAGCTTGAGGAGAGAAACCTTTCATCATCCATCACTTGAGGGTTTGAATTTCTTCATTTCTTTTCGATCGTGAAGCCCGGATCGTCGATCTATCGCGTATTCTTCGGATCATAGTGCTTGGATCTTCAAGAGGTAATTTCTTCAACATCTTGGATTTCGATTTTGTATTGGGTAATGATGTTTTGGATGTTAAAATCATGGTGTATGAAGTGATATATGCATGATTATGGACACGTTTGAGTATTCATCGGATTATTGAAAGATTATTCAAGAACACTTTGAATATTGTGTTGGATTTTGGGGGTTTTCGTAGATTCGTCCGATTTATCCGATTTGAAGCTTGAGAACCTTGAGATTATGATATATCTATGCCGTATGCGTGTTTTCTTACGATTTTACGGGTTGGATTGTGCCGTTTTCAAACTTGTGGGAGTTTGGGCGATTTCCCAACCATTAGTTGTTCACCCGGGTATTTTCTCGAGTCGTAGATGAGTTTCGGGAGTCTCTTCGTGTAATTTGAATATGGATAATTAATTATCATATTCCTTGCTGATCGTTTAGGTGCCGGAAGCGCGTTCTTGGACCTACCGAACTCATACCCTTCCTCCGTTCGATTTCTCGATGTCTCAAAGGCAAGTATACATTTATGATTGTACATTCTCGACTTTGAAAGTAAGTAATATTGATGGTATGATATGAACGAACCGTTTTTACGGCATTCATAGATATATTGATGGCATAATATGAACGAACCGTTTTTACGGCATTCATATATGTATTTATGACATGATATGAACGAACCGTTTCTACGGCATTCATACATGTATTGACGGATGATATGAACGAACCGTTTCTACGGCATTCACATACGTCTTGATGTGACACTATGAGATTTAGTTATTCCGGAATACTAGTCTTGAATTGATGAATTGACGGTTACATTTACTTTATTGTCGAGGAGTATTGTGTTTCATACTTGATATACTTGCACTAGCTATTCGACGGCTAACCCCTTTGTAAAGCCCAAAAATTTCGAATCTCAAATTTCCGTCTAATTTCAAAATTTCCCTATACTTTGTAATAATTCATTTTTTTTAAACCTTAACCTATATACTATATGGTATAATTAAATTAAGAAATTAGTAACCTAAGTCTATGTTTAAATTAAAAAATTTGTACACCAAAGAAAATTTCATAAACGATAATCTATCACACGTTTCAAATCAATGTCCATAACCGAAAATTTGCCATTAAACTCCATTAATTCGGCCACTAATCATTACCTCATAACCGATCCATTATGCCTAAATTAAACACAATTATAACCATTACTACCTTCCTTATATGCAGCCTACTCCTCTTCCATATTAACGTGAATTCTTGTACCTCTTCTCCACTCCTATCATTCGGCCAAAACACACACACACACACAAGGCTGCTGTGTTTTTTTTTCTCTCTATCAAAGATCAAGGCTGCTGCGTTTTTTTTCTTTCTCTATCAAAGATCAAGTTGCTGCTGTTCGTGACCCTTAAAAAGTGTTGCTGAAGTCATGTAATCATGAATCCTTGGTGCTTGTTGTTTGGATCGTGATTAGGGTTTGATTCGTGAGGGTTTCGTTCTTGTTCTCTCCTTTATTCGATTCATCATAAGGTATCTCTAATCGATCTTGTATCTCTTTTCTATTCGACACATGATTGCACATATAATCTGAATATATATAAACTTGAAATCTAATCCGTATACATACTAAACAAATGTCTGATCTATTCTATTCGAATTATATGTTAAGACGTATTTAGAAGATCACATAAAATCATAACGGTATTAGATGTTTCGATATGTAAATCAACTCATGTTTCTGATCTGATTTTCTGTGTTATATGTGTGTCATGTGTATGATCATCAAAGGCTGGAAATATGTGTGTTAATATATTAATTAAACCAGATCTTGTGATATATATAGGTCTCGTGTACGTTTGTATAAGTAAAACATGTTAAAAGGGTCTAAAACAGTTTTCTGCAGGAGACAGTTTCGAAAAGCTGATTATGTGTGCATTGTAGCTCGAGTTTCATAAGGATTTAATTCTGTACTTTTGCATAAGAAATTAGTTTAATGTCTTATTTAAGTTTTCCAATTAGTTTGAAGGGAATTGGAGTTGTATTGGTCATGCTTTTGAATTTTATGGGATCATATGTCAAAATCTAAGTTTTAAGAATTTAAATGCAGTCTGGTTTCACGATTTTTCATTTGAAAACTATAAGTATTTATGACTTGCAAATTTACAGGAGTTATATTTCACATGTTTTCTAAGTTCTGGAATTTTTGTGGATTTTTACAAAGTGTTTTGTTATGCCTTTGTAATGCATATATTCTGGGTGTTTCAGCAGTTTATTTTCTGAACAGTCGTGTACAAAGTGATTTTTATTGTGTGCTTGTACTAATGAATAAAATCTGGAAAAATTCAAATGTGCCTATAAGACATATAAGTTCCTCTGTAAATTATTTGAGCTTCTCACTATGTGCTTAAGTGTGCTTTAAAAATTCGTATAGTTGGGGTCTTATTGTGCTAGAAACTAGACATAGAGTTTATTTGGTCTCGTTATAACCTATACATGGCTCATTAAGTTTCTAGGTCGAATATATGATTTTATGTGCAATCAGGTGTGCGTTAAATGATGTCTCTGAATCGAAATGGTTTAAGAACCAATGTGTTAATTTGGTTAAGCCTGAGTCATTTTGGAAGGGTTCTTGTTTGTTAAAATGATTAAGGTTGTGTTGTTTCTATCTCACTAGTATGCTGTCCAGATAATGGGTTGTATTGTGAGGAGTCAAATTTAATGATAACAACATGTTTTAACATAATTCTTGAGTCTAAAATCAAATTGATGATGTGTACTTTATGCATGTAAAATTTCATAGTGTTTGGAGGTCGGGAAGGGTACTCTTTGAATTTTACAAGTTAAGTGTGCAAACCTGTCAAACTAAGTCTGAAAAAATCAGTTGTAATGGGGGATTTTTCATTGGCATACCATAAGGTCTTAAGGGCTATAAATTTGTACGGTTAATATCTGGCATTTTAATTTACTTCTGGAATTTTTGGGAAATTTTGTGAATTTTATAAACTGGTCTAACAGACCCATACTTTAAAGGTATAACAGCAGGTCAATTTTCTGGGTAGGTCTGGGAATATGATTTTTGTAGGGTGCTTATACTTAATAAGAAAACCTGGGAAAATTCAAGTATATTCATAAGACATTATAGCTTCTGTGATAATTTTGGTAAATTTTTATTTTGATTTCTGCTATGGTATTAAAATTCGTTAAGAGGACCTAATTTTGTTATGAAACCAGTCATTTGAAGAACATGTATGTATTGTATCATCTAAGATTCATTAATAAGTATGAACCCTTAAAATACACTTAAATATTTATTATGATATTATTGGTCACATGTTAACATAATTCCAATCACGAGACCCTAATCACATTAATGAATGGCGTTAAATAATTAAGAATCTGTTATGACATTAAATGGCTAATAAGCATAAAATGAACCTAATTCGTGTAGATTCGCTGAAGAAGGAGTAACCTCTGATCTTTATATCTTCTGATGTGTTTTGCATTTTGCGGTTTGAGGTACGGATATTCTTGATACCCCCTTCTCTCTATCATTGTTATCGGTTGTTTCGTTTGTTTGATTATTCGTACGGATATTCTACCCTTTCTCAGTAAGGGTTCTGATTCTATGTACTATTGTTATTGTTTGTTTCGTATCGGTACAGATATTCTGACCTTATCCCTTAAGGTTTCTCATGATTCGTTCACAACGGTATGATATTAGTTTTGATTATGATGCCTTTGATCCGAGCCTTCTTATTATGGCTTTCTTATTTGATCTATGCCTTGCTATGCTCCCTTAGATTTGTAAACCTTTGATTATGAACCTTTGCTTTGATCCTTTGCTATGAACCTTAATGATGAACCTTTGCTATGAACTTATGAACATTTGATATGAACATTTGATAGGAACCTTTGATACGAACTTTGATATGATATGACATTTGAACCCTTCAGTTTGATACTCGAGCCAAGTTCGTTTCCTAGCCATGAAGGTAACATGGCCGTGTCATTGATGCACCAATGGCATGACTCTAGTGTGGTTGAGTGATGTTCCACACCGTCCCATTTTGATATGATATGTGCACTTTACATTTGTTATGGCCAATATGATTTGTTCAGGGGCGTATGGATGCATCCTAGGTTCGATTCGTATTTGATTGGATATAACATGATATGATATGATATGTTCGGTGATTGATGCTTGTGTGCAATACACGTCTTTCACATCTTCGGGAGCTAGCTACTCCATGGTTACTATGATATTTGATTTGATTTGTGTTCGGGCTCGTGGTGGATTACTGACATTTCCTTACTTTTTTTGTTTATACTTTATGCTTTCCCCAATGCATTATATCCTATTATCCTTTGATTCTCCATATTCTTGTTTCAGTTGACTCACGAGATTTGTTCAGTTGACCGTTAATCCCTTATTCATTTGACAGATGACATTCTTTTCAGCAGGAGCTTATTTATTCTTTTCTTATTCTTATATACGTATCGGTTATTCGTTTGTTTATATATCAGTTCCTTTGGGCTTTTAAGCTCAGCCGCATTTTCTTTTCTCCGCGGCAGGTTATTAAGCTAGGAGCTGGGGCTATCCTTTGGGATGAGAGTAGGAGCTGAGTGCAGACTTACCCTAGACATCTTAGCTTTGACACTATGTTATTTCATTATTTTGAGACTCAGATTATGATGTTTCCTTCATTTGGATTTCTTTTGGAACTTATGTATTGTTTAAGTCATCGACTTACTTTCCTTTGATATTTATGATAAGACTTACGCTTGCGTTTATTTATGTATGTTACGATATGCAACCACAATGAGATACTTCTACCCTTGTCGGTTTGGGGTGTTACAATTATGGTATCGGAGCCCTAGGTTCGACCTGTAGAGCTTAGGCTATGACCTGTGAGGATTGGGTAGACTTTAGGTTTCCTTCTTCATCTTTTCCTTTCGTACTTCATCTTTATTTTTGACTTTGCTACGATTCATTGGACCGTTTGAGATTCTTGATCGTATTGGGGAGGTTTCTTATTGTCTGGCTCTACCTCCACAGTTATCACATGTTCATAACGTCTTCCATGTATCTCTTCTGAGGGGATACAATTATCACCCGTTACATGTGGCATCTTATCCTTTTGATCAAATTCAGCCTGATATGTCTCTTTCTGAGGAACCCGAAGCTATTTTGGATCGACAAGATAGGGTCATGAGAAACAAAGTCATTCCGTTTGTTAAAATTCTTTGAAAAAATCACCCAGAGCGTGAAGCTACCGGGGAAACCGAGGAATCGATGCGATCAAGTTATCCACATTTCTTTTCGTAGTCTGGTACGTATCCATTTCGCTTTCATTCAATTTCGAGGACGAAATTTTCTTTTTAGAGGGGAAGAGTTGTAAAGCCCAAAAATTTCGAATCTCAAATTTCCGTCTAATTTCAAAATTTCCCTATACTTTGTAATAATTCATTTTTTTTAAACCTTAACCTATATACTATATGGTATAATTAAATTAAGAAATTAGTAACTTAAGTCTATGTTTAAATTAAAAAATTTGTACACCAAAGAAACTTTCATAAACGATAATCTATCACACGTTTCAAATCAATGTCCATAACCAAAAATTTGCCATTAAACTCCATTAATTCGGCCACTAATCATTACCTCATAACCGATCCATTATGCCCAAATTAAACACAATTATGACCATTACTACCTTCATTATATGCAGCCTACTCCTCTTCCATATTAACGTGAATTCTTGTACCTCTTCTCCACTCCTATCATTCGGCCAAAACACACACACACACACAAGGCTGCTGTGTTTTTTTTTTCTCTCTATCAAAGATCAAGGCTGCTGCGTTTTTTTTCTTTCTCTATCAAAGATCAAGTTGCTGCTGTTCGTGACCCTTAAAAAGTGTTGCTGAAGTCATGTAATCATGAATCCTTGGTGCTTGTTGTTTGGATCGTGATTAGGGTTTGATTCGTGAGGGTTTCGTTCTTGTTCTCTCCTTTATTCGATTCATCATAAGGTATCTCTAATCGATCTTGTATCGCTTTTCTATTCGACACATGATTGCACATATAATCTGAATATATATAAACTTGAAATCTAATCCGTATACATACTAAACAAATGTCTGATCTATTCTATTCGAATTATATGTTAAGACGTATTTAGAAGATCACATAAAATCATAACGGTATTAGATGTTTCGATATGTAAATCAACTCATGTTTCTGATCTGATTTTCTGTGTTATATGTGTGTCATGTGTATGATCATCAAAGGCTGGAAATATGTGTGTTAATATATTAATTAAACCAGATCTTGTGATATATATAGGTCTCGTGTATGTTTGTATAAGTAAAACATGTTAAAAGGGTCTAAAACAGTTTTCTGCAGGAGACAGTTTCGAAAAGCTGATTATGTGTGCATTGTAGCTCGAGTTTCATAAGGATTTAATTCTGTACTTTTGCATAAGAAATTAGTTTAATGTCTTATTTAAGTTTTCCAATTAGTTTGAAGGGAATTGGAGTTGTATTGGTCATGCTTTTGAATTTTATGGGATCATATGTCAAAATCTAAGTTTTAAGAATTTAAATGCAGTCTGGTTTCACGATTTTTCATTTGAAAACTATAAGTATTTATGACTTGCAAATTTACAGGAGTTATATTTCACATGTTTTCTAAGTTCTGGAATTTTTGTGGATTTTTACAAAGTGTTTTGTTATGCCTTTGTAATGCATATATTCTGGGTGTTTCAGCAGTTTACTTTCTGAACAGTCGTGTACAAAGTGATTTTTATTGTGTGCTTGTACTAATGAATAAAATCTGGAAAAATTCAAATGTGCCTATAAGACATATAAGTTCCTCTGTAAATTATTTGAGCTTCTCACTATGTGCTTAAGTGTGCTTTAAAAATTCGTATAGTTGGGGTCTTATTGTGCTAGAAACTAGACATAGAGTTTATTTGGTCTCGTTATAACCTATACATGGCTCATTAAGTTTCTAGGTCGAATATATGATTTTATGTGCAATAAGGTGTGCGTTAAATGATGTCTCTGAATCGAAATGGTTTAAGAACCAATGTGTTAATTTGGTTAAGCCTGAGTCATTTTGGAAGGGTTCTTGTTTGTTAAAATGATTAAGGTTGTGTTGTTTCTATCTCACTAGTATGCTGTCCAGATAATGGGTTGTATTGTGAGGAGTCAAATTTAATGATAACAACATGTTTTAACATAATTCTTGAGTCTAAAATCAAATTGATGATGTGTACTTTATGCATGTAAAATTTCATAGTGTTTGGAGGTCGGGAAGGGTACTCTTTGAATTTTACAAGTTAAGTGTGCAAACCTGTCAAACTAAGTCTGAAAAAATCAGTTGTAATGGGGGATTTTTCATTGGCATACCATAAGGTCTTAAGGGCTATAAATTTGTACGGTTAATATCTGGCATTTTAATTTACTTCTGGAATTTTTGGGAAATTTTGTGAATTTTATAAACTGGTCTAACAGACCCATACTTTAAAGGTATAACAGCAGGTCAATTTTCTGGGTAGGTCTGGGAATATGATTTTTGTAGGGTGCTTATACTTAATAAGAAAACCTGGGAAAATTCAACTATATTCATAAGACATTATAGCTTCTGTGATAATTTTGGTAAATTTTTATTTTGATTTCTGCTATGGTATTAAAATTCGTTAAGAGGACCTAATTTTGTTATGAAACCAGTCATTTGAAGAACATGTATGTATTGTATCATCTAAGATTCATTAATAAGTATGAACCCTTAAAATACACTTAAATATTTATTATGATATTATTGGTCACATGTTAACATAATTCCAATCACGAGACCCTAATCACATTAATGAATGGCGTTAAATAATTAAGAATCACATGACATTAAATGGCTAATAAGCATAAAATGAACCTAATTCGTGTAGATTCGCTGAAGAAGGAGTAACCTCTGATCTTTATATCTTCTAATGTGTTTTGCATTTTGCGGTTTGAGGTACGGATATTCTTGATACCCCCTTCTCTCTATCATTGTTATCGGTTGTTTCGTTTGTTTGATTATTCGTACGGATATTCTACCCTTTCTGAGTAAGGGTTCTGATTCTATGTACTATTGTTATTGTTTGTTTCGTATCGGTACAGATATTCTGACCATATCCCTTAAGGTTTCTCATGATTCGTTCACAACGGTATGATATTAGTTTTGATTATGATGCCTTTGATCCGAGCCTTCTTATTATGGCTTTCTTATTTGATCTATGCCTTGCTATGCTCCCTTAGATTTGTAAACCTTTGATTATGAACCTTTGCTTTGATCCTTTGCTATGAACCTTAATGATGAACCTTTGCTATGAACTTATGAACATTTGATATGAACATTTGATAGGAACCTTTGATACGAACTTTGATATGATATGACATTTGAACCCTTCAGTTTGATACTCGAGCCAAGTTCGTTTCCTAGCCATGAAGGTAACATGGCCGTGTCATTGATGCACCAATGGCATGACTCTAGTGTGGTTGAGTGATGTTCCACACCGTCCCATTTTGATATGATATGTGCACTTTACATTTGTTATGGCCAATATGATTTGTTCAGGGGCGTATGGATGCATCCTAGGTTCGATTCGTATTTGATTGGATATAACATGATATGATATGATATGTTCGGTGATTGATGCTTGTGTGCAATACACGTCTTTCACATGTTCGGGAGCTAGCTACTCCATGGTTACTATGATATTTGATTTGATTTGTGTTCGGGCTCGTGGTGGATTACTGACCTTTCCTTACTTTTTTTGTTTATACCTTATGCTTTCCCCAATGCATTATATCCTATTATCCTTTGATTCTCCATATTCTTGTTTCAGTTGACTCACGAGATTTGTTCAGTTGACCGTTAATCCCTTATTCATTTGACAGATGACATTCTTTTCAGCAGGAGCTTATTTATTCTTTTCTTATTCTTATATACGTATCGGTTATTCGTTTGTTTATATATCTGTTCACTGGGCTTTTAAGCTCAGCCGCATTTTCTTTTCTCCGCGGCAGGTTATTAAGCTAGGAGTTGGGGCTATCCTTTGGGATGAGAGTAGGAGCTGAGTGCAGACTTACCCTAGACATCTTAGCTTTGACACTATGTTATTTCATTATTTTGAGACTCAGATTATGATGTTTCCTTCATTTGGATTTCTTTTGGAACTTATGTATTGTTTAAGTCATGCTGACTTACTTTCCTTTGATATTTATGATAAGACTTCCGCTTGCGTTTATTTATGTATGTTCTGATATGCCACCACAATGTGATACTTCTACCCTTGTCGGGTTGGGGTGTTACACCCTTTATGGGGGAAATACTTTTCATGTATTTCAGGTTCCAGGAGAACGGACAGGCGGGTATCGGGTCGGCATGAAGATGATGGGCAAGTGTGATACTGTGTCTTGTCTCCGGTTATCTTTTTGGATTCCTCCATTCAGTGTTGTTGTACTGGAATGGATTTTAAATACTCGAGCATTGTATTTTTCAGTTTCCTTGATGTTCCGGCCTGTGTTGCCGAGGTATTGATTTGTGTAGGTGATGTATATGGTTTCATTGGCTATGGTTTTTAATACCATTTGTATTGTCCTTCATTCCATTGTATGTAGACCTTCTCGGTCAAGTTTCTTAGTTCCGCGTATGTTTAGCCTTGTGGGTCCCCCGGCGGGGCTCACGGCGCTGTAATATACCCTGAATAACTTGGGGGTGTTACAGAAACAAACTTTGTATTCTTCCTTGTTAACAATGTTAATGGGGTTGCAATCTTCGAGAATCCTTGTACAAACCGTCGGTAGTATCCGGCTAGTCCTAAGAAACTTCGAACCTATGATACATTCGTTGGTGTTGGCCAGTTGCTCACCGCCTCTACCTTGTTGGGATCAACTGAAATGCCATCCTTGGATACTACATGCCCCAAAAATACCACTTGTTCTATCCAGAATTCACATTTCTTGAATTTAGCATACAACCGTTTTTCTTTGAGAATTTGAAGCACAATTCTGAGGTGTTCTTTATGCTCATCTCTATCATGTGAATAGATAAGGATGTCATCAATAAACACCACCACAAATTTATCAAGGAACTCTTTGAATACCCGGTTCATCAGATCCATAAATGCTGCTGGAGCATTTGTCAACCCAAAAGGCATCACTAAAAATTCATAGTGACCATATCGCGTTCTAAATGCTGTCTTTTGGATATCCTCTTCTTTGACCTTCAGTTGATGATATCCGGAACGTAAATCAATCTTTGAGAATACTGATGCTCGTTGCAACTGATCAAATAAATCATCTATCCTTGGAAGAGGATATTTGTTCTTGATGGTCACCTTATTCAGTTCCCTATAGTCAATGCATAATCGCAATGAGACGTCTTTATTTTTCACAAATAAGACAGGGGCTCCCCAAGGTGAACAACTAGGACGAATGAATCCCTTATCAAGTAATTCTTGTAGCTGGGTTTTTAATTCTTTCAATTCTGTTAGTGCCATTCTGTATGGGGCTTTAGAAATAGGGGTAGTCCCTGGCATTACATCGATTGCAAACTCAATTTCCCAATCTGGGGGCAACCCTGGTAGATCATCTGGAAACACCTCAGGAAATTCTCTAACCACATCTACATCTTCAGGCTTCAATTTCATTTCGAGGGAGGTGTCCACAACATTAGCCAAATAGCCAGTACACCCCTTATTTAACATCTTCCTAGCTTTCAGTGCAGTTATAATTGGCAAAGAGCACGAATATGAATTACCTTTAAAAATAAACCCTCCTCCATTTACTTGTTGAAAGGCCACAATCTTCTTATTACAATCAACATTTGCACAATATTTAGATAGCCAGTCCATACCAAGGATAACATCAAAATTAGATATTGGTAGGACAACAAGGTCGGCGTAGAGTATCCTCCCGCCAATTCGAATCACATGTGCCCTTAACATTTGGTCAGAATCCATATTTTCTCCAAACGGAGCAGTCACATTATAACCAACTTTCAAGAGTTCTGGTTTAATGCCCGATTTTCTCATAAATGCAAATGATGCAAATGAATGTGTAGATCCTGGGTCTATCAATGTAAGTGCACGAATTCCTGAGATCAGAATGGTACCTGAGACTACGGAAGCATCTGCATCAGCTTCTTCTCGAGTCATTGCAAAGACCCTTCCCTGAACTTTATTCTCTGTGTTTGGGCAATCTCTCGCCATATGTCCGGGCTTCTTGCATCTGAAACAATTATTGGACCCAACAAAACATTCTCCAAAGTGATTTTTCCCACATTTAGTACACTTGGGCTTCTCAGCTGTATTTGGAGCATCTCTCCCTGTAGGATGCTTCTGATTGGCTTTGCCTGGTTTTTGCTCCGATTTCTTCCAATATGCTGAATTTTTTGAAGCAAATGCTTGCCTCTTCTGCTGATAAGTCCTTTGTATCTCCTTTTCGTCAGCTTCTGTGAGCAACGATTTGTCAACTATTTCTCTGAACTCAGTTGATGTATACATCGTCACATCTCTTCTAATTTCAGGTCGGAGGCCTCTTAGGAAATGATCCACCTTCTCAGCATTATCCCTAGCAATATAGGGAACATACCTACAGCCTTCTTGAAATTTCTGAATATATTCACAAACAGACATATCCCCTTGTTTCAGCTCCAAAAACTCTTTGACCTTGAGAGACCGTGCATCCCTGGTGAAGTATTTATCATAGAATATTACTTTAAATCTCTCCCACGTCAACCCTTCCATGTTGACTGCAAGTTTGGATCCTTCTCACCAAGTTCTGGCATCCTTTTTGAGTTGAAAGATCGCACAAAGTATCTTCTCAGCATCGTCGATGTGCATGTAGTCAAAGATAACATCAAGTGATTTGACCCATACTTCCGCAACCATAGGATCAGCCCCACCATGAAAATCAGGAGGTTCTATCTTCCTAAATTTTTCATACACTGCTGGTCCATTATTGTTTCTTGGTGGAGGTTGTCAGTTTTGTTCTTCGTTCCTTTGTTGCATGTTCAACAATTGTTGCATTTGTTCACCATACATCCTTGTCTGTTGTTGCATCAGCTCAGCCAGATTCTCAAGAAGGTTATGGTTTGTATTTGGGTCATCTCTTGCCTTTCTTTTGGGTTCCATCACATTCGTTGTACTGCCCAATCTTACCCATTCAGAAGCCAATAACGATTACATAACGATGATGATGACAACTAATATATTGTAATCTATTAAACACAATACTTAATAGATAAAAGTTGACCATATCCTTCAGTCGAGAATGTCCATATGCCATCTTCTGTCTGCAGGAAAGATTTAAACCTTCGCTCCGATACCACAACTGTAACACCCCTAACCTAGCAGCTGAACCGCAAAGGGGTCCGTACTACTAAGTTGGGGAATATTACGATTTTAAACTTTGAAAACCAATAAGAAGTAGATTTGGTAATGGGAGTACTCAGGGAAATAATGCAAACCAGTATTATTTATTCAAAACATTACATAACTTTAGGTTTAATACATAACAAAACCATAACAGAGTGATCTTATTAAAAACAAAACATAGTCTTCCAGCATAGGGGCGAAATAGCTGGGAATGGCATATGGACAAGTCTCCGGCTGTCAACACTGAAGAAGATAGTCAACTCCTAAACATGAGCATCATCACCTATATCATAAGAATCTAATGAGCTAATGGCTCAGTAAGATGAGACTTCTGTAATAGCAAAGTATCGCGTAGCACATTTATCAATGAATAACTACAATATATATAGTCATGTTCTTGTAAAATCCTTTCTTCGGGTACCCTTGAAGTGTGATACTCGATTGATAGTGATAGGCCATGGTTTTCGGAACCTGTTTATATAATTTGCCAATAAAATATGTATACGGGGGTTCCAATACTGGTTTTTCAACCAATGGTATTAGCCGTATTCAACCTTTTTCATTCAGTGTGGGTTTTCTTGACCGACTTTCAGCCGCAAGTATTTGACACCATGTGTTGGGTCCGCCGGTCCCCCGCGTCCCGTGCCTACCCGCCATCAATCAACTACCATACTTCCTGTTCTTAAACATTCTTTTATATACACATGCTATGCATGATCATTCAATAACAGTCACATATGAAAATATCAATCAATATATGATCCTTATGATACAGCAAGGAAAAGCATTATCTTACCTCAAGTCATGTGCCCGTTGATGTGAAAAGATCAGTTTCTATATGATCCTTATGATACAACAAGGAAAATCTCTTTGGGGACTTTTATCAAAAACTTTGGAAAACTATCAGATTTGAGCTTCCTGTTTGATCGTGCTTTTTATGGTTTTTACAATTTTTGGAAGAGAAATATGTTACGGGCGTCTTAAAGTAGAGGTTCACAGCTTCAAAATGGTATATCATTTGTTGGTAAATACGAACGTATACATATATTTATAGGAGTCCAAAGTCGGCTGAAAGTCAACCTTAATCGATACCGAGGACTTATCCTGACGGTGACCGAGAAGGTTCTCGGTCGTGATCGACCTTATCCGACAAATTGGACAAATTTATCCGGATAGTGGACTAGAAGCTTCGTTGGTCGTGATCGACCTTATCCTGACAAACAATGAAACTTTATCCGGATAGTGGCCTCAAGCTTCGGCCGCCGTGACTGCAATTGTCGGCGTGTCCGGCGGTGACCGGCAAATGTCAGTCAACTTGGCTCAGCCGGTTCGACCCCTTCCCTATGTCCAAATTCGATTTTCCAACCCATTCTGGACTCGTCGGAGTTAAATCTTCGATATGCTCGGAACGGGTTTTCGATAATATTAATATAATAATTTAATATTATTTTTGCAGTATAAGTGTTCTGTAATAAAAATTTTATCGTATCAATTCGTTGAAAATTTTCGAAATTACTTTCATAAATTCTAAAATAATCCTTATAATTTATTTTGAAATCTTTTCTTTTTAAATCCTTCATTTTATGTTGGAAACATACCGGTCCAAGTATTGGACAACTTGTAAATATCGAGATACATGATCATTAGCAAAATAAATAGCATTTAAATAAGTCTTTGAAATTTTTAGGGTATTACAATTATTGTTTTATAATCGTTTAGCACATCGATCTCCTTATTTGATAAACTGAGCTCCTCACTGCAACAAAACATCTCACAATGAGCTTTATCATGTTAGAGGATATAATTAACATGTCGTATAAAATGTAATGCAAATGGACATAGCAGTTATTCATGCTCATGAATGTCTACTTGTATGCCATGCTTCCATAATGCATATTATGTAATTGTATTTAGGTATTAAATGGTTATTGGCTTAGGGGATAACCGGGCATTACATAGATGTTGGAGGATATGGTGAGAGCCTGTTCTTTAGACTGGAAAGATGATTGGGAGTCGCACTTGTTGTTGATCGAGTTCACATACAATAATAGTTGGCACACCTTGATCAAAATAGCACCATTTGAGGCATTGTATGGAAGGAGGTGCAGATCGCCGTTGTGTTGGGATGATGCCTCCGAATTGATTGGCATGGAACCAGATATGGTATTTGAGACGAAAAAGAAGATTGCTTTGATTCGTGATAGGTTGTTAACGACCCAGAGTCGACAGAAGTCTTATGCCGACATGCGTCGACGGTCGTTGGAGTTTGAGGTGGGAGACCATGTTTTGCTGAAGGAGTCGCCGACTCAGGGAGTTTATCGCTTCGGCAGTGTAACACCCCCAAAACCGTATGGGAATATTACACGCCGTAGACCCTTTCCACAAGAATCTACCAGGCTAAACATCCATAAACAACCAAATGCTTGCCCGGCCAGGGCCAAGCAATATAATAATACAGACCGTTAAGGTCACTTACATATAAACACACAGACCGATGAGGTCACACAACTCTATCAACAGAACTGACTAACAACATTACCCACACAGGGGTCGAAACACAATACAGCGGAAGACTGACTCAACTCTATTAATACAACCAAACTCTACCAACTCTCGACTCTTGATTAGTATCGCAGCTCGTCATCCCCTTGTGCCAATCCTGTGACTGCTCCCCTGAACCTGCATGTACCTGGACGCAGAACAGACATCCACCCCCCGATTACTCGGGGGTTAGTAAAACTCCACTGTTTTACTAGTGCAAGTATAAAACGATACGAAATGCAACAAATAAATAGCAACTACGAATTTAATATGGAAATCAATTATCAAATGTTTCCGAGAAATTTTATTAATTTTGAACTCAAGCAAGAGATATTTGAAAAGGAACACATCATCTCGGGGATTTTTAAAGCAGAAATTCTTTTGGACCTCGAGTCCCAATTTACAAAGCCTTTTTCGAAAACATTAGGGCCTTAGCCCAATTCTCTTTTCAAAACACAATAGATGAGATATCGTTATGGGTCCGAGACCCGTATTTAAAATGTTATCCAAACAATCACTGCTATACGACCGTTGTTCATACACATCATGTACCGAACTCCGGAGGCCTCGACGGACCTTACCCGGACCACACACTCTGTTCGTACACATCATGTACCGAACTCCGGAGGCCTCGACGGACCTTACCCGGACCACACACTATGTTCATACACATCATGTACCGAACTCCGGAGGCCTCGAAGGACCTTACCCGACCACATACATCGTTCGTACACATCATGTACCGAACCCCAGAGGCCTCGTCAGACCCTACCTGGATCACACACATTGTTCGTACACATCATATACCGAACTCGAGAGGCCTCGTCAGACCCTACCTGAAACACACACACACCTCGACACGACACAATTCATAATCATCAAATGTCAAGCCATTCCATATTACACCGAAATGCATAATTAAGTATGTAAATCATAACAACACAAATATCATAATCATCACAACAACTCAACAATAAACAATCACACCCGGCACAACTTAGATGATTTGTACATCCAACACAATTCCACGATGTTAACTAGGTGATGGTATTATCGCTACCATCAATCATTCATGAAAATCAATTCATACGAAACATATTCACGAAAGTAAACCAATGCATCACAACCATAACATGACGTCCCTATTCACAAGACACAATTCGTATAGTAAAATACTTGCCTCGAAACCACGACGTGGAGAATCGACCGAAGTTGGTTGGCACGAACTGACTACAAACTTGCCGACTCCACCGAATGACAACCCGCAACAACAAACTAGGAAGGACAACAATAACAACAAAAATGAATTCCAAAGTACGACTCAAAGCCGCTGAATTCAAGGAACAAACGACGAAAGTTCAAGGGTTTCCCCCAAAACGGCCAAGAACACGATTCGTCCCGTCAAAACACGAAAACAGAAATCCAAGTCGAAATATGGATATACAATCCATAGAATATGTTTAAAAACATCATTCAACCACAATATATCCAACAAAAACGGATGGAAAACGAGATCAAAAACAAATCCCCCAAAAAGTCGATTCGAAGGAAATCAAGAAATATACTTCGATTCGACGAAGAACAATGGATTAAATGATGTTAAACACAAGAATACTACCAAGATTAATCATACCCATCATGAATTAATCAACAACACGGAACGAATCGGACAAAAATGCAAAAACCCCCAAATTCCCGAAATTAGGGTTCTAAGGAAGATTACCTTGATTTGCTGGATCAAAAGATGATAACGGATGATTGGTTGATGTTATGAACTCAAGAACTTCGTGGATTTGTTGACAAACGACATGGCTTCGCCACCCTTGAATCGCCAGCCGCGGATAGAAGAGGAAAGAAGTGAGAAATGAATGAAAATGTGACTGCTCTGTCACATTTATACTGGGCCGGAACTAGCGTGCGCTAGCCTTCCCGGACTAGCGTGCGCTATCGGCCAGTATCGGCTGAGTACCCTCGGCCAGGGCCCGCACGACCCGGCACCACCGACCAAACCTGCAGACCAAACCTGCCGACTCGACTCCCGCTAGCGTGCGCTACGTCCGAAAGCCAGCGCGCGCTAGCCGACCTGTCCAGTAACCTCTGGACTAAAAAGCTCGCCCAGGTAACGTACGCTAGTCGGCCGACAACGTGCGCTACCCCTGCCGGTTAGCGTGCGCTACGACCCAATTTCCAAAAACGTACGGAACGAACACGACGAAAAGTTCACGGACAACATCAACGACCCGAAATGAAAACATAATACCATAATTAATCATACGCGACCAAGAAACGGGTCGAGACAACAATTACAGATACGGATACCCGTAACTTTCAGTAAATTACAAAATGGCCCAAAATGCCCGAAAATCACGATACATGATCGAATAACCAAACCGAAATTCACAACACGTCTAACAAAGTTAAACGGACTTACGGGAAACTCGAAACAGCAGTTTCGAACGAGATTCGCAAGAATCGAACTCAAGTGCGGAAAAGTCGTTAAAAAGCACGGAACTCAGCAAAACAGCACCGAAACAAACTCGGATGTCGAAAAGTGCAGAATTAATCATTCTCAGAATGATGAAACGGTCCCAAGCGAGTCGTCAAAACGAACTTCCGCCAAAAAAGAAAATTACCAGAAATCAAATTTGAGGATATTACATACTACCCTCCTTAAAAGAAGTTTCGTCCCGAAACTTAAAATAAGTATGGGGAAGCAGCATCCCGCCAGAAAAAAAAACTCAACGAGATACACAAGAAACGCGTTACCTACGCCCAACGGCGAAACGTTACCAGCAACACAAAGCAAGATACGGCGTGAAAACACGCTCCGCGACGATCAACACAACGCCACTGCCTATGATTTGAAACAATAACGAGCAATTTACGTCACATCACATGCACACATTAAATCAAAGAAACGCACGCGACAATAAGCCGCACCCGACTAGAACAGCTATGTGAAAGATACAAATAGAGTATCATGATAGAAATCACTCCGTTACTCATCAACAAGAAAATGTCCGACGTCAAAACACAAACAATTCAAGATAACAGAAAACGAGAATACTGGATATTACATTATATCATACAAAAAATAAGTTTCGTCACGAAACTTAAATTAAGGTTATCACAATGATACGAAACAAAATTTAACGACATATAATAAAATACCATGTTCATGACCCCGCGGTCCGCTGTCACGCCTCTGTATGTTCAACAATTATACAGGAACTTATTCAAAACAGAATATCATTTAACAAGTTCCAAACGTAAAAACGTCACAAGATACCTCTCTACACGAGAAACAATCTGCACAACTAGTACCAAAAACACTATCACTGGACATCACTGTGCCCTCCGGAAGTAGGAATGGTACTCCGGTCCCTTATCATCTCGGCAACAATCTCGCAGTACTGAACTCGATGCCCCTCGTGTCCACAATTATAACAAGTCACGGGCGGTTTCTTACAATGCGCGCGTTCATGGCCTAGAACGTTACAGTTGAAACACCTAGGAGTATTACCCGAACTCAAAGACACCGTCTTGGTTCATTTGGATTCTCTAGCTGACGGAGAAGGTCCCATACTCGGCTGATACGAAGGTTGAGGTGTGGGAATCCCAATTCCCTTACTTCCCGATGCGTCAACGGAGATCTTCTGCTTCTTCGCTACTGATACGGACTCGGTGGACATTATAGCCATTTCAAATGCTAAGGCTCGATCTTGATAGTCCTTCAGAGTTGTACACCTAAAAGGGGCCATACACTGCCGAACCTGAGGTTTCATACGCATATCAAAGTAACGAACCTTATCTGTCTCACTTCGTACTTGATCTCGAACGTAACACAGCTGTCGATTGTAATCGACTATTGCTTGAGATATAGACACATCCCGGGGCGTAGCCGAGAAGAACTCAACAATTCTACGTTCCTTAACAGGCGGCGGACAATACTCGGCCTCCATAGCAGTCTTGAATTCGGCCCAAGTAGCTGTACGATCACTAGGCGCTACGGCCTCCCACCAGTGTGCCGCTTCCCTGTCAAGCAGGTATTGGGCGATGGGTACTCTTCTCTCATCGGGGCAAGCTACAGCATCAAAAGTCCTGTCCAACTGGAAGAGCCAGTCCTCCTAGCCTAACGAATCCGAAGAACCTACTAAACGGGGCGGGTGCATTCTCATCACTACTTGAAACCACTTACTAGCTCCGTTATCCTCATCTGGAATCCCGTCACGGTGTACGGTCTGATTCACATGCGCCAACTGGTCAGCCACCTGACGAAGGATCGTGGCGGCGCCAATGTCAACCCTACGACCACGTCCTCGGCCTCGACCTCTCAGCATAGTGAACGGACGATCAATCAGAATAACACAACCAAATAAACATCACAACGTCAACATAGGACGATAAATAGCAACACGATATAACATCAACCCCAAGTCATTACACACGTGCACGAACTAACACTGTAATTTTAGAACTTCATTCAAAAATAATTCACACAGTCACATTAACAGAGATGTTTGAATTTTATCAAATCAAACACGGTCAAAACGACACACGTATCGTAGGGACCACACACTAGCAACGAAATAAATATTTCCGGGGTATTTTTCAAATGATAAAATTTTAAAATTCTTAAGTTTGAAAAATTTGGTGAATGAAATTTTTGAAAACACTTTTAATACCTCGGTCGTTCAATCAAAACCATGTATCTCAACATTTAGAAAACACTGAAACATTCTCCGGCGAGCACAACAACACCACAAACTTATCACAACCACTTAGCCCCAACACGTGGACATATGAAGTTCAAAATTCCGAAAACCAAAAATCGTTCTGCAAAATAAAATTTTTCCGAAATCCTTTAGTTCATAACCAAAACAACGCTAATATTTTACAATGTCTGAAGTACTTCAAAACAAATTTTTCAAATACCGTCTGATTGTGTCATTTGAAAATACATGGCCCATTTGTCAAAATTTAACAAATTTTTTAAAAAAAAATCCACATAGACCGTGGTTTGACCGCACCACCAACATATTTTCCAAAAATCGATTTTTACAAAAATTCTCAAACTGTAAAGTCCTCCAGAAAACATTCTCAAACTTACCCATAGCGGACAAAAATTACAACATTCCAAAAACAGTCGAATTTAAAACCACATACTCAAATGGCAAACTGTGGTCGCCAATTCAATCAAATGCATCTCGTGGTATCAAGTTTAAGCACACAGCAAAATCATTCATCGGAGTTTCTCACAAACTCTACCGTTGGTACCTTTTCGAAACCCATCAAGGTTTACAACTTTCACAACATACCACCCCACCCGGTGGTTCAAAGATAAAATAATAACGTGTCCAGTTCTATACACATACTATGTGCCACGAATATTAAACACAACTATATTACACAATACTAGGTAAATAAAATTATGCACCGCAATTAACTCACTAAGATAAAATCGAGATACACAGGTATTACGCATAAAAGAGGAGACTTACATCCACAGGTCGCACGGAGGTGACGGTCGCCCACGATACTAATCTCGTCCGATACGCACAACTCAACTTGTCACCTAACGACTCGAACGACAAGACAACACATTACTCGACAAATCACGACTTGACTCGACCCGACAGCCTAGGTTTCCGCAACCTAAGCTCCGATACCATAAATGTAACACCCCCAAAACCGTATGGGAATATTACACGCCGTAGACCCTTTCCACAAGAATCTACCAGGCTAAACATCCATAAACAACCAAATGCTTGCCCGGCCAGGGCCAAGCAATATAATAATACAGACCGTTAAGGTCACTTACATATAAACACACATACCGATGAGGTCACACAACTATATCAACAGAACTGACTAACAACATTACCCACACAGGGGTCGAAACACAATACAGCGGAAGACTGAATCAACTCTATTAATACAACAAAACTCTACCAACTCTCGACTCTTGATTAGTATCGCAGCTCGTCATCCCCTTGTGCCAATCCTGTGACTGCTCCCCTGAACCTGCATGTACCTGGACGCAGAACAGACATCCACCCCCCGATTACTCGGGGGTTAGTAAAACTCCACTGTTTTACTAGTGCAAGTATAAAACGATACGAAATGCAACAAGTAAATAGCAACTACGAATTTAATATGGAAATCAATTATCAAATGTTCCCAAGAAATTTTATTAATTTTGAACTCAAGCAAGAGATATTTGAAAAGGAACACATCATCTCGGGGATTTTTAAAGCAGAAATTCTTTTGGACCTAGAGTCCCAATTTACAAAGCCTTTTCGAAAACATTAGGGCCTTAGCCCAATTTTCTTTTCAAAACACAATAGATGAGATATCATTATGGGTCCGAGACCCATATTTAAAATGTTCGTAAACATCATGTACCGAACTCCGAAGGCCTCGACGGACCTTACCCGGACCACACACTCTGTTCGTACACATCATGTACCGAACTCCGGAGGCCTCGACGGACCTTACCCAGACCACACACTATGTTCGTACACATCATGTACCGAACTCCGGAGGCCTCGACGGACCTTACCCGACCACATACATCGTTCGTACACATCATGTACCGAACCCCAGAGGCCTCGTCAGACCCTACCTGGATCACACACCTTGTTCGTACACATCATGTACCGAACTCCAGAGGCCTCGTCAGACCCTACCTGGAACACATACACACCTCGACACGACACAATTCATAATCATCAAATGTCAAGCCATTCCATATTACACCGAAATGCATAATTAAGTATGTAAATCAAAACAACACAAATATCATAATCATCACAACAACTCAACAATGAACAATCACACCCGGCACAACTTAGATGATTTGTAGATCCAACACAATTCCACGATGTTAACTAGGTGATGGTATTATCGCTACCATCAATCATTCATGAAAATCAATTCATACGAAACATATTCACGAAAGTAAACCAATGCATCACAACCATAACATGACATCCCTATTCACAAGACACAATTCGTATAGTAAAATACTTGCCTCGAAACCACGACGTGGAGAATCGACCGAAGTTGGTTGGCATGAAATGACTACGAACTTGCCGACTCCACCGAATGACAACCCGTAAAAACAAACTAGGAAGGACAACAATAACAACGAAAATGAATTCCAAAGTACGACTCAAAGCCGCTGAATTCAAGGAACAAACGACGAAAGTTCAAGGGTTTCCCCCAAAACGGCCAAGAACACGATTCGTCCCGACAAAACACGAAAACGGAAATCCAAGTCGAAATATGGATATAAAATCCGTAGAATATGTTTAACAACATCATTTAACCACAATTTATCCAACAAAAACGGATGGAAAACGAGATCAAGAACAAATCCCCCAAAAAGTCGATTCGAAGGAAATCAAGAAATATACTTCGATTCGACGAAGAACAATGGATTAAATGATGTTAAACACAAGAATACTACCAAGATTAATCATACCCATCATGAATTAATCAACAACACGGAACGAATCGGACAAAAATGCAAAAAACCCCAAATTCCCGAAATTAGGGTTCTAAGGAAGATTACCTTGATTCGCTGGATCAAAAGATGATAACGGATGATTGGTTGATGTTATGAACTCAAGAACTTCATGGATTTGTTGACAAACAACATGGCTTCACCACCCTTGAATCGCCAGCCGCGGATAGAAGAGGAAGGAAGTGAGAAATGAATGAAAATGTGACTGCTCTGTCACATTTATACTGGGTCGGAACTAGCGTGCGCTAGCCTTCCCGGACTAGCGTGTGCTATCGGCCGGTATCGGCCGAGTACCCTCGGCCAGGGCCCGTACGACCCGGCACCACCGACCAAACCTGCCGACCCGACTCCCGCTAGCATGCGCTACGGCCGGAAGCCTGCGCGCGCTAGCCGACCTGTCCAGTAACCTCTGGACTAAAAAGCTCGCCTAGGTAACGTACGCTAGTCGGCCGACAGCGTGCGCTACCCCTTCCGGTTAGCGTGCGCCGGCCACGACCGATGAGCGTGCGCTACCCGCCGATCCTAACCGAGTCCGTAACCTCGTAACCCCACCGCCTGCACCCGATAACGCGTCGTTAGGCCGATACAGGCGCTACACCTGCCGGTTAGCGCGCGCAGCCTTCCGGCCGTAGTGTGCGCTACGCCGGTTCCTGCCACACCTGTCCGGCCGGTGCCCGCAATCGTCCGGCCAGTCCTGCAACCGTCCGGCCAGTACCCGACCACTAGGGCTCGACGACCTGATTTCCGAAAACATACGGAACGAACATGACGAAAAGTTCGCGGACAACATCAATGACCCGAAATGAAAACATAATACCATAATTAATCATACGCGACCAAGAAACGGGTCGAGACAACAATTACAGATACGGATACCCGTAACTTTCAGTAAATTACAAAATGGCCCAAAACGCCCGAAAATCACGATACGTGATCGAATAACCAAACCGAAATTCACAACACGTCTAACAAAGTTAAACGGACTTACGGGAAACTCGAAACAGCAGTTTCGAACGAGATTCGCAAGAATCGAACTCAAGTGCGGAAAAGTCGCTAAAAAGCGCGGAACTCAGCAAAACATCACCGAAACAAACTCGGATGTCGAAAAGTGCAGAATTAATCATTCTCAGAATGATGAAACGGTCCCAAGCGAGTCGTCAAAACGAACTTCCGCCAAAAAAGAAAATTACCAGAAATCAAATTTGCGGACATTACAGGCAGGAAGGGTAAACTTAGCTCGATATATATATTGGACCATTTAATATTTTGGAATGGGTTGGAGAGCTTGCATATCGATTAGGCTTGCCGCCTTCCTTGAGTCATGTGCACAATGTATTCCATGTTTCCCAGCTTCGGAGATATGTACCAGATCCTAGTCATATTATCGATTTTGGAGAGATTGAACTGGGTCCTGACATCACATTTGAGGAGAGACCTATTTAGGTTTTAGAGCATCGGGTGAAACAACTTAGGCACAAAAACATTCCTTTGGTTAAAGTGCAGTGGTGGAGACACGGATCAGAGGAAGCGACTTGGGAAACGGAGGGTAGTATGAAGGCGAGATACCCCGAGTTATTTACTTTCTAAGTTTCGAGATGAAACTTATTTTTAGGGGGGGAGAATGTAGTATCCGCACTTTCTACTTTTAGTAATTTCTATTTTTAGTGTATTTTAATTTCGGACGACTCGCTTGTTATTGTTTTGGAATTCTGAAACTATTTTGTTATGTATCCATGACCATCCGGACGAGTTTCGGAGTTGTTTTTACGAGATTTTACTTATTGTGTAACTTTTCCGCGTTGAGACTCGATTCTCGTAAAACTCATTATAATCTGACGTTTCATTACTTCTACGAGTTCGTTTAATAATTCTGGATATGTTACAACTTCCTGAGTTGTCGTTTAGGTCTCGAATTTAGATTTTCTAATGTTTGGGTCGTTTTGTAAATTCTTATTATATTGGGCGTTGATGCTAATATTTGTTTACTCCAACCGTCGGATTACCGGAGGCTTGTGATGATTTTTATGTTTATCTTATCTATCAAAAATCTTCGTATATCTGGGATTTCATCCCTTGTACTTTCATTCCGATTGTTGGCGAGTCGTTGTTTTCATAACAGCCTGACCTGCTACCTGGGCTGAGTTACGGCCGTAAGGCTTCATGCATCATGGCCGTAATGTCCTTTTTGTAGCCGCCGTAATGTAGTGTGTATTTTGGGCAGTGAGGTCGAGGGTTGAGTTACGGCCGTAAGATTGTATACATTACGGCCGTAAGAGCTTGCACATTACGAACGTTATGTTCCTTTCGTAGCGGCCATTAAGGGATGGAGATTTTTGGTCAGTAAGATCGTGAATACCATTACGGCCGTAGTGGTATAGGTGTTATGGCCGTAACGACTGCCAGTATTTAAATCTGGCAGCAGACGATTTCAGTCATTTTTCACCCCTCCTTCTCCCTTGCGCGACGAAAACACTCATTTGAGTTAGGGATCGGCCAATCTTCATATAAACTTCAGTTGAGAAGCATTTTGGGGTATCATAACATCACTCTAACCTCAAATCATCCGTGATTCGCCTTCAAATCAAGGTATATTCTTAGAAGCCTAGTTTTTGGGGATTGCGGGATTTTGGCATGATTTTACCCTTTGTATCCAATTTAGCTTTGATAAGTTGTTATATTACGATTGTATAATTGTAATCCTTTACTTTTATTATAGTTTAACGGATTAAACTTCAAGGTTTTCACCGTTAATAGATTAGGATCGATTATGACTTCGTAATGACTGGTGAATTATCCCAACGGGTAGAACTAGGATAAATTCTTACGTTTCCGCAATATTGAGGTTGATCGTATATTGTTAATGTGATAGGAGTGTCATTGTGAAGATTATCCGGACCAAAACCTTTCCCTTTAGCCATTTCCTTTACATCATATTATTCAAGGCAAGTGCATGTATTACATTCCGTTATGTGTGTTACAGTTTCGATGTGATTGATGAAATGTGATATTGGGTGTGTGTTGTGATCCTTATACCCGGGGACAGTCCGACAGGGCCTATGGGGGTCGATACTAATGGGTATGGCCGCGGAAGTGGTTTCCCACTCGGCGATGGTCCGACGGGGCCTCTGGGAGTCGATACTAATGGGTACAACCACGGGTTACCAAGTGTGGATAGTTGAGATGTTGAGATGTGATGATATACTATTTTGATGTAAATGTGGTATTCCGGAATATTGTTTTCAAATGCTTTCTGATGACATGACTGTGTTGAATCATATATGTATATAATGTAGTGTAATTATGTACTTGCACTAGCTATTCGAATGCTAACCCCTTAAAATGGGAGAAATGTGTCTTACGCATTTCAGGTATCGGTCGAGCTGAGGAGCCGGCATGGGACACGCATGCAAAGGATGGCCCAGCATGATGATGAGGCTCGAGTCTATGTTAGATGTTTTTTTACCATGTTTACTTGTGTGTCGGAGTTAGTCTGGTTATTTTATGAATATTGTTTAAGTCCCCTGTGTGGGCAGTGAACTTGTGTTACCTTATGCTTTATGATGTTGAACTAAAATGTTTTGGCCGAGGCCACGACCATATTTTACTATTATTAATGTATTATATGGGATTTCCTTTATGGATTATGTGTTATCCTAGTAGACCTTGTGAAGTTTCTACGGCGTGTAATGTCCCTTATGAGATTTGGGGTGTTACAATCATAACTCACTGTTATGAAATATACTAACTCTGTCCAACCCAATCCATTGGATAATATCATCAAATCTCAACATGACAATCGATTGCCAATCAACAGACAAGTACCAAGAAGAAAATACGGAACGTACCTCAAGATATGCAATGCCATGATAAATCATGTACGTCTAATCCGAGATCATATCAATACAACATACGGACATGGTCCTAACCAGTAACGAGTGCAACCTCTTCGAAGGAGTTTCACCGCTTTCATAGCGCTGACCAATCTCTGACTACTCCGTTTGCGTACCACAAAGGAGTGTTCAGTACCGTCAGAGGCTAACATCGAAATGGTCCTCACTCTATAATGCATGATTGCCCCATGTCGATCCAACCAATCCTCACCAAGGATTAAATCTTCATCCTTAACATATACCACAATCAAATTAGAAGACCAAGCCTTCCCTGCGATACTCACCGAAAAATCTCTAACTTCACGATTCCCCACAATATTATCCCCACTAGGTAGTTTAACAACAAACGGTTCACATGCAACTAGACAATCAACATGCAGACGATGCACACAATCCAGGGAGATGAAACAATGCGTAGCACCAAAATCGAATAGCACGGAAACAGGATGGTCAAGGATGTGAACGGTACATGTAGCCACTGTTGCGTCTGGATCTCTAGCTCGTCTCAACTCATACCCACGGAGTGGAACAGACCCCGCACTAGACGCTCCCCCTCTAGAAGACTGTCCACGTCCCCGACCTCTGCCGAAACTCTACTGACGCTGAATAGTTATCAGAGCTTGATTCATGCTCGGTTCCCTCGTTGCCGGAGCTGACATCTGAGTAACTGTGCCCGACTCGCATCTGCACAATATGCAGCACTATGCCCCGAACGACCACAATTATGACACTGGGCCGAGTCACTCGGTTTGTGTACTGGATGTTCGTCAAACGACTCCATTAAATACACTCCGATTAATTACCAATGTATTTATACTAATTAATTTAATCCAATTAATTAATTATATCAAATACAAATATATTTCTCTAGGAAATATAATTTATGAATTAAATTAATTTACCCAGTACCTTAATTTCAATTCGTAAGACCGCTATTTTGATATATCTAATAAATTATAATTACATATCCAATATCTAATATTAATAGAGAGATGATAAATTCATATTTATCCATCAACGATCCTGATGCGCCACTCTATATGTCCGTCTTAGCCGGCATTGTGAGGAACCAATGAGTGCGGGCAGCAGTAGCCAGCCTAGCGGGCCACACTGTAAACCCCGACTGAGAACGATTGAAGGGATCATTCCAGAACCATTATGTCATGAATACCATATACGTATAGACCCTTCATCAGATTTCCCGATCAAGTCTTCGGGTCACGGTAAAGTCAAACCCTACTGTTGACTAGACACTATACATGTGTTTATGTAAATCAAGACCGACTGATTACTAGTGTATCCATTACAACTAGATCAGAATGCTTTGGCCAGAGACTTATGATCTATTTGCCATTAACCGTAAAGGACATTCGCCTGCTCACTAACAGGAGATAGAATCCTTTCTTGGCATATAGTAAAGACTGCTACCTGCCCGTATAGTCTGCACTTCGAGGTTGACCCAGTGATTAAGCAAATGAGTCTAACTACTCTAATAACAAACTAAACATCAGAGGCACATCTCTTGCTGAACCCTTAAGTCAAAGATCCACATATACTATCATAAGCTTTTGATTCGTCATCGACTCTCCAAGAGTGAATACCGTGTGACTGAATCAAGTATGAGTCGGGTTCGATTACACTGGTCCCACCAATATACTTATAAATATGCTATCAAGACATGTACATCTCCTAGCATCGGTTATAAAAGTCTTACTCAAAACATAATGCGCAGTTAAGTTTATCGTATCCGAACAGTTTACGTAAATAAGCTTTAAACACTTCTAGTGCATTTTCTTAACGAGAGTGGAATATTTGCTCTTATTTACATGGAATTCACTTCAATGTTTACCAAATCAAGAATGCATTTGAAATACAATAAACAATGAATGAATCATATTGCCTTTTTTTAATTATTCATTAATTACAAGTACAATGCCCATTCTCTCTCATCCCCTGAGTAGGATTCGAGGGCATATTCCTAACAATCTCCCACTTACACTCAATGGCATACATCATGGTATCCAATACCCATGTTCTTCAGATGTCTTTCCAAGATAGCCGGAGTGTAACACCCCAGAACCGACCGGGAATATTACAGTGCCATGGGCCCCACATTGGAACCCACAAGGCTAAAATCGATTTCGCAAACGTTTAAAAATGCCAAAAGGCCAATGACGATATTGTTTTAAATACTCAAATATTTTTGAAAACGTTGTTCTCAATTACCGTCAGAAAATATCATTTGAAAGCACAAGGCAAAGACGCCAAAATGGGCATTTAGAAAGTAAACACGAGTTGGAAAATACTAATAGCAACTATCAAATTACACACGCAGCGGATAGAGACATAATTAAATACATTTGCAGTGGAATTATAAAAACCAGAAAAGAATACACAAATCCCAATAACCATGCCATAGCCAATATCACCGGAAAGCTCATCCTTTCACGACCGCTACTAGCTCGAACTCCGAGTACCTAAAGATAAAGACCACGACCGGGTCAGTCATAATACCCAATAATGATAACGATCACATCAACATATACAATTACATATCAATGTAATTACAAAGCAAGAATATTTCCAATGTAATATTACCGAAATAACCTTACCGATTCGTGGTGACTTATATTGAACCAACCCTTACCTCAATTCACACCTCGTATCCTCAGGTGACGAATAAATTCGAAATAACCATCTGTACTGTATTCAAACAAAGCAAAAATACTCGAAATCATGAATACATCTCAAATACGGAGTAATCTGTCCATGACCAATCCTGTCCGCTGGGTCGCACAATCGGATCCCAATTCTGATAAAACCGATATCACACAGCACATCTGTAAACCAACTGTCCCGAGACAATGGCAAGTCCCGGATATCAATACAAGGCATGAATGCTCACAAATAAAAAAAATGATAAACAACCAATGCAACCAAACAGAAATATCAATGACATGATAACTCCACACAAGATCGACAAAGGATCAACCATGAACGAGAATACCATGATGTGGTAACTCCAACAAGATCAATGAAGGACCAACAACCGGGAATACCAACAATACGGTAAACCTCAACAAGATCAATCAAGGACCAACAACCGAGAATACCAATGATATGGTAAACTCCAACAAGAGCAACAAGGGATCAATGACCGAGAATACCGACGATATGGTAACTCCAATAAGATCAATAAAGGTCCAACAACCGAGAATACCGATGATATGGTAAATTCCAACAAGAGCAATAAGGGATCAACGGCCGAGAATACCGACGATACAGTAAACTCTAACAAGAGCAATCAAGGACCAACAACCGAGAATATCAACGGTAAGACAAACTCCCAAACAGAATCAATGAGGATAAATAACGAACGAGGTTACCAATGATGGGGTGAACTCCAAATGAGATTAATAAAGGGTCGATAACAAATGAGTTGACCATCGATATGGTAACTCCAAACGGGATTAGTAAAGGGTCAACGGTGACAGATACACGAGAGAATAAAATCGTCAACCATATACAAATCATATATACGGGATTTCAAAGAGAACTCGACTGTCGAACAGATCCGATTATACATGGACTATGAACGACTAATCAATAAGACTCAATATGGACGTCATGATACGCCCGATCTAGACATGTGTTCATGTACAAGCCAACCACGGGTATTGATCAGATACATGTCTGGTCTCGTACCTAATCAGCCTCACGAAGTACATCTCATGTGCACAGTTGAATATGAGGTCGAAACCAACAAATGCTACACATGCCCGACCTGAAATTCCTACACATGAGCGATCAGAACGTATCTGACTCCATATATATCATGATACAAAATGACAATGAATCCCAAAGAAACACACATCCAACAAGGATCAGAATACTTTCCAAGTGAGCAACGATAACTCGATCATGAAAGACCGACACGACCACAACGTCGTATTTCCATCAGACAACATTTCACAGCATGCTCAACAATGCATATGATATTTGCACAAACCCAAGGCTGCTGCCAAGGGTCACGGAAGCATCTCATAGGAATACCCCGAAACATAGGTGCCATTTAGGTCTTATCCCCTAACACAATTCATGCAATCACAAAATACCCCAAGGTCACAACCAAGGGTCACGAAAGTATTCACAAAGGAATACCCCGGAACATGGGTGCCAACTAGGTCTTATCCCTCAACACATCGGCCCCACATATTACAACTCAAAGGAAGAGCACATCACAAAATGTAGCTAACAATGATGCACACTCACCACATGAAGTATCAACACACACATGCAATAATGCAACGAGATGATTATCATAATCTAACAGTATTAATTACCTCAAGCTGGGGACACTAACCTTTCCACGACCAATATCCCTGAACGAATACACGGTTATCTGAATAGTCCGAAATGAAGTACAGTCCATTACTAATACCAACCTACCATCTCAAGTTCAATCTCGACATGATAACTAACCTTGATATCTAACTTCTCATATAATATACCAAATATGATTCACATCTCCGTTTCCACTAGACATCTTTAAAATCATATACATTATGATTTATCTCAGTCCAAGCATAATATACATACCACCATCCCGACAATTCATAGCCCATAATACCATTGCTATATGAATCATAAATTTAATGAAAGCGAAACTATTTATTAAACATTGTGAACTGAACAAGCATAACTTGCCTTTACCAATTCGACGAAGACGCTATCAATCCGGCCATCTTCATCTACAAACTCCTCAACCCCGACCAAGACGATTCATGCATTCTCCAACCTCAACAGTAGCGCAACGGTTAATCACCAATGATCACTTAACGCAGCCTAATGCAATGATCAATTAACGATACATTTGATAGCAATCGATAACCGATATAATCAACCAATCAAACTCAACGGTTCAATGATATCTCGATCATGCGAAACCAAACCATATCAACTCTTAACAATACGAATACAAGCCGAAATTCGATAATCAATAGTCCTAACAATGTTTTTAACATATAGTTTATATAACCTCAAGAATCGTAACAACAAAACCATAATCATCTTCATACGAATCATTCATCAACAATAACGTCAAAATCCGAATTCAAGGAGAGGATTACCTAACATACCTATTAGAAGATGAAATACAGAAGTAATCATTTCCCTTGATTAATACGGTGCGAAGAAATCGACGAAAGGAAAGAGTACCGATCCACCTACTTCAAAAGTTCGTTCCAATACCACAACGATATCAATTCAATCACAATTCCACGAAAACGTATAGAACTCCCCAAGTTCTACCCATTGAAGCATTTTATCAGACACTTTGAGGGCATAATCCAATTTAATCGATTAACGGAGAAATTCTCGAGTTTGTTCCACAAAACTTCAAAGGTGATGAATGATTCCGAGAATACAGCGAAGTTCTATCAATAATCTGAATTGAAACGAAATATATCGGCCAAAAACATCATGAAACCACAAAAATTCCCAAAACCAAGAATTCAAGTGTTCTTACTCTCGATCCGGGCAAAAGATGATGTTAGACATGAATCAAACTTCCAAAATATGTTGCTCCATGATGTTCTCAATCAAATCCATCAATTTCTGATGAAGAAATCGCGAAGAAACGAAGAAAAAATATGAAAATGGCCAAGTGACCCGGTCCAGGCCCTTAAATAGCCGAGCCCTGCCGGTCACTTACGGCCGCTATCAGCCATGGCTACCCTACTGCCCAATTCGGCCGACACCCTTATGGCCGTTACTGGCACCATCTTACGTACGTAATAGGCCCTTACGGCCGTACCCGGCCACAACCTTACGTCCGTTATCGGCCAGTCCTTATGCCCAGTGAGTCACTGCTGACCGTGATCAGCCACCCAGTGAGTCACTGCCGTCCGTGATCGGCCATCTAGCGAGTCCTCGTCCACGACTCGTCCAGCTGCCTCCTAACGTACGTAACACTTAATCCATTGCGTACGTAATACGTGCGTTGACTTGCTACAGTAATATACTCGTATTACGTACGTAATACACCCTGTATAGGATAAGTAAATCCATTCGTTGACTCACCTCTCCACATCCACTCCGAAAGCTGCCGACACAGGGCCCCACCTGCCGACCACAACTCGGTCCTCTCCGATTCCCTTTGTTACGTACATAATGCCTTATGCATAACGCACGTAAAGCATATAATTTAGCGTACGTAAGTCCTTAACGCTAGCGTACGTAATTACCTTCTATACGTGGCCATTTCTGCTTCTGTCTGCCGTCTCAATATACTGAATACGTATACGCACATACTGAATACATACGCTCGTCCTAATATCATTCTCATACGATACTTCTAAAGCACAATACCTCGAATACAACTGTCGACCAAGTACGACAATTGTACAAATACTCATACAGTGTATCCGACATCGAAAAACCCACCAAGCATGTAATATCCTAGAATTAAAAAAAAAACCTCGATAGATATATTGGCACGACTGTCATAGTCCCCAAAATTATTTATCTATACTGTATCCGTCCCACTCTGTACAGTACAGTTCAGATAAGATAATGCCAAAAATTCATAGCGAATTTCTAGGATATTACATATCTACCCATTTAAATAAGTTTCATCCTCGAAACTCAACACCTGTCATAATCAGTATCTCAATCCCGAAATATCTTAAAATCGTGACACCATGCTCAAATAATCATCATCAAAACCAAATAACTGAAAGAACATACTTACAGGTCCGTGAAGTCGATGATCTCCCGTGATACGACTCCCACACAAAGTCTCAACACAATAACAATACACCGGCATCGCAAATATAGCAATTTGAAAATATTTCAAACATTCTGGAATCTCCATAAATCAGTTTGACTCGGAAGTCGGAAAATTATTTTCAAAAATCACGCTACTACCACACCGGTAGAGCCATATAACACACAAGCCTGCGTTTTATGAAACCCAAGCTCTGACACCATCTTCTATAACACCCCCAGAACCGACCGGGAGTATTACAGTGTTGTGGGCCCCACATTAGAACCGACAAGGCTAAAATCAAGTTCGCAAATGTTTAAAAATGCCAAAAGGCCGATGACGGTAGTGTTTTAAATACTCAAATATTTTTGAAACGTTGTTCTCAATTACCGTCAGAAAATATCATTTGAAAGCATAAGGCTTTAACGTCAAAAGGGCATTTAGAAAGTAAATACTAGTTGGAAAATACTGATAGCCACTACCAAATTACACACCCAGCGGATAGAGACATAACTAAATACATTTGCAGTGGAATTATAAAAACCAGAAAAGAATACACAAATCCCAAAAACCATGCCATAGCCAGTATCACCAGAAAGCTCATCCCTTCACGACCGCTACTAGCTCGAACTCCGAGTACCTAAAGATAAGCCCACGATGGGGTCAGTCATAATACCCAACAATGACAACGATCACATCAACATATACAATTACATATCAATGTAATTACAAAGCAAGAATATTTCCAATGTAATCTTACCGAAATAACCTTACCGATCCGTGGTGACTTATATTAAACCAACCCTTACCTCAATTCACACCTCGTATCCTCAGGTGACGAATAAATTCTAAATAACCATCTGTACTGTATTCATACAAAGCCAAAATCCTCGAAATCATAAATACATCTCAAATACGGAGTAATCTGTCCATGATCAATCCTGTCCACTGGGTCGCACAATCGGATCCCAATTCTGATAAAACCGATATCACACGGCACATCTGTAAACCAACTGTCCTGAGACAATGGCAAGTCACGGATATCAATACAAGGCATGAATGCTCACACAATAAAAAAAATGATAAACAGCCAATGCAACCAAACAGAAATATCAATGACATGATAACTCCACACAAGATCGACAAAGGATCAACCATGAACGAGAATACCATGATGTGGTAACTCCAACAAGATCAATGAAGGACCAACAACCGGGAATACCAACAATACGGTAAACCTCAACAAGATCAATGAAGGACCAACAACCGAGAATACCAACGATATGGTAAACTTCAACAAGAGCAACAAGGGATCAATGACCGAGAATACCGACGATATGGTAACTCCAATAAGATCAATAAAGGTTCAACAACCGAGAATACCGATGATATGGTAAATTCCAACAAGAGCAATAAGGGATCAATGGCCGAGAATACCGACGATACAGTAAACTCTAACAAGAGCAATCAAGGACCAACAACCGAGAATATCAACGGTAAGACAAACTCCCAAACAAAATCAATGAGGATAAATAACGAACGAGGTTACCAATGATGGGGTGAACTCCAAACGAGATTAATAAAGGGTCGATAACAAATGAGTTGACCATCGATATGGTAACTCCAAACGGGATTAGTAAAGGGTCAACGGTGACAGATACACGAGAGAATAAAATCGTCAACCATATACAAATCATATATACAGGATTTCAAAGAGAACCCGACTATCGAACAGATCCGATTATACATGGACTATGAACGACTAATCAATAAGACTCAAGATGGACATCATGATACGCCCGATCTCGACATGTGTTCGTGTACAAGCCAACCACGGGTATTGATCAGATACACGTCTGGTCTTGTACCTAATCAGCCTCACGAAGTACGTTTCATGTGCACGGTTGAATATGAGGTCGAAACCAACAAATACTACACGTGCCCGCCCTGAAAATCCTACACATGAGCGATCAGAACGTATCTGACTCCAGATATATCACGATACAACATGACAATGAATCCCAAAGAAACACACATCCAACAAGGATCAGAAGGCTTTCCAAGTGAGCAACAATAACTCGATCATGAAAGACCGACACGACCACAACGTCGTATTTCCATCAGACAACAGTTCACAGCATGCTCAACAATGCATATGATATTTGCACATAACCCCAAGGCTGCAGCCAAGGGTCACGGAAGCATCTCACAAGAATAACCCGGAACATAGGTGCCATTTAGGTATTATCCCCTAACACAGTTCATGCAATCACAAAATACCCCAAGGTCGCAACCAAGGGTCACGAAAGTATCCACATAGGAATATCCCGGAACATGGGTGCCAACTAGGTCTTATCCCTCAACACAACGGCCCCACAGATTACAACTCAAAGGAAGAGCACATCACAAAATGTAGCAAACAATCATGCACACTCACCACATGAAGTATCAACACAAACATGCAATAATGCAACGGGATGATTATCATAATCTAACAGTATTAATTACCTCAAGCTGGGGACGCTAACCTTTCCACGACCAATATCCTTGAACGAATACACAGTTATCCGTATAGTCCGAAATGAAGTACAGTCCATTACTAATACCAATCTACCATCTCAAGTTCAATCTCGACATGATAACTAACCTTGATATCTAACTTCTCATATAATATACCAAATATGATTCACATCTCCGTTTCCACTAGACATCTTTAAAATCATATACATTATGATTTATCTCAGTCCAAGCATAATATACATACCACCATCCCGACAATTCATATCCTATAATACCATTGCTATATGAATCATAAATTTAATGAAAGCGAAACTATTTATTAAACATTATGAACTGAACAAGCATAAATTGCCTTTACCAATTCGACGAAGACGCTATCAATCCGTCCGTCTTCATCTACAAACTCCTCAACCCTGACCAAAACGATTCATGCATTCTCCAACCTCAACCGCAGCGCAACGGTTAATCACCAATGATCACTTAACGCAACCTAATGCAATGATCAATTAACGATACATTTGATAGCAATCGATAACCGATATAATCAACCAATCAAACTCAACGGTTCAATGATATCTCGATCATACGAAACCAAACCATATCAACTCTTAACAATACGAATACAAGCCGAAATTCGATAATCAATAGTCCTAACAATGTCTTCAACATATAGTTTATAACCTCAAGAATCGTAACAACAAAACCATAATCATCTTCATACGAATCATTCATCAACAATAACGTCAAAATCCGAATTCAAGGAGAGCATTACCCAACATACCTATTAGAAGATGAAATACACAAGTAATCATTTCCCTTGATTAATACGGTGCGAAGAAATCGACGAAAGGAAAGAGTACCGATCCACCTCCTTCAAAAGTTCGTCCCTATACCACAACGATATCAATTCAATCACGATTCCACTAAAATGTATAGAACTCCCCAAGTTCTACCCATTGAAGCATTTTATCAGACACTTTGAGGGCATAATCCAATTTAATCGATTAACGGAGAAATTCTCGAGTTTGTTCCACAAAACTTCAAAGGTGATCAATGATTCCGAGAATACAGCGAAGTTCTATCAATAATCTGAATTGAAACGAAATATATCGGCCAAAAACATCATGAAACCTCAAAAATTACCAAAACCAAGAATTCAAGTGTTCTTACCTTCGATCCGGGCAAAAGATGATGTTAGACATGAATCAAACTTCCAAAATATGTTGCTCCATGATGTTCTCAATCAAATCCATCAATTTCTGATGAAGAAATCGCGAAGAAACGAAGAAAAAATATGAAAATGGCCAAGTGACCCGGTCCAGGCCCTTAAATAGCCGAGCCCTGCCGGTCACTTACGGACGCTATCGGCCATGGCTACCCTACTGCCCAATTCGGCCGACACCCTTATGGCCGTTACTGGCACCAGCTTACGTACGTAATAGGCCCTTACGGCCGTACCCGGCCACAACCTTACGGCCGTTATCGGCCAGTCCTTACTCCCAGTGAGTAACTGCCGTCCGTGATCGGCCATCTAGCGAGTCCTCGTCAACGACTCGTCCAGCTGCCTCCTAATGTACGTAACACGTAATTCATTGCGTACGTAATACTTGCGTTGACTTGCTACAGTAATATACCCGTATTACGTACGTAATACACCCTGTATAGCATAAGTAAATCCATTCTTTGACTCACCTGTCCACATCCACTCCGAAAGCTGCCGACACAGGGCCCCACCTGCCGACCACAACTCGGTCCTGTCCGATTCCCTTCGTTACGTACGTAATGCCTTATGCATAACGTACGTAAAGCGTATAATTTAGCGTACGTAAGTCCTTAACGCTTGCGTACGTAATTGCCTTCTATACTTGGCCATTTCTGCTTCTGTCTGCCGTCTCAATATACTGAATACATATGCTCGTCCCAATATCATTCTCATATGATACTTCTGAAGCACAATACCTCGAATACAACTGTCGACCAAGTACGGCAATTGTACAAATACTCATACAGTGTATCCGATATCGAAAAACACACCAAGCATGTAATATCCTAGAATTAAAAATAACCTCGATAGATATATTGGCACGACTGTCATAGTCCCCAAAATTATTTATCTATACTGTATCGGTCCCACTCTGTACAGTACAGTTCAGATAAAATAATGCGAAAAATTCATAGCGAATTTCTAGGATATTACATATCTACCCACTTAAATAAGTTTCATCCTCGAAACTCAACACTTGTCATAATTAGTATCTCAATCCCGAAATATCTTAAAATCGTGACACCATGCTCAAATAATCATCATCAAAACCAAATAACTGAAAGAACATACTTACAGGTCCGTGAAGTCGATGATCTCCCGTGATACGACTCCCACACAAAGTCTCAACACAATAACAATACACCGGCATCGCAAATATAGCAATTTGAAAATATTTCAAACATTCTGGAATCTCCAGAAATCAGTTTGACTCGGAAGTCGGAAAATTATTTTCAAAAATCACGCTACTACCGCACCGGTAGAGCCATATAACACACATGCCTGGGTTTTATGAAATCCAAGCTCTGATACCATCTTCTGTAACACCCCCAGAATTAACCGGGAGTATTACAGTGTTGTGGGCCCCACATTGAAACCGACAAGGCTAAAATCAAGTTCACAAACGTTTAAAAATGCCAAAAGGCCAATGATGGTAGTGTTTTAAATACTCAAATATTTTTGAAACGTTGTTCTCAATTACCGTCAGAAAATATCATTTGAAAGCACAAGGCTTTAACGTCAAAAGGGCATTTAGAAAGTAAACACGAGTTGGAAAATACTGATAGCCACTATCAAATTACACACACAACGGATAGAGACATAACTAAATACATTTGCAGCGGAATTATAAAAAAAAGAAAAGAATACACAAATCCCAAAAACCATGCCATAGCCAGTATCACCAGAAAGCTCATCCCTTCACGACCGCTACTAGCTCGAACTCCGAGTACCTAAAGATAAGCCCACGATGGGGTCAGTCATAATACCCAACAATGATAACGATCACATCAACATATACAATTACATATCAATGTAATTACAAAGCAAGAATATTTCCAACGTAATCTTACCGAAATAACCTTACCGATTCGTGGTGACTTATATTAAACCAACCCTTACCTCAATTCACACCTCGTATCCTCAGGTGACGAATAAATTCTAAATAACCATCTGTACTGTATTCATACAAAGCCAAAATCCTCGAAATCATAAATACATCTCAAATACGGAGTAATCTGTCCATGATCAATCCTGTCCGCCGGGTCGCACAATCAGATCCCAATTCTGATAAAACCGATATCACACAGCACATATGTAAACCAACTGTCCCAAGACAATGGCAAGTCCCGGATATCAATACAAGGCATGAATGCTCACACAATAAAAAAAATGATAAACAACCAATGCAACCAAATGGAAATATCAATGACATGATAACTCCACACAAGATCAACAAAGGATCAACCATGAACGAGAATACCATGATGTGGTAACTCCAACAAGATCAATGAAGGACCAACAACCTGGAATACCAACAATACGGTAAACCTCAACAAGATCAATCAAGTACCAACAACCGAGAATACCAACGATATGGTAAACTCCAACAAGAGCAACAAGGGATCAACGACCGAGAATACCGGCGATACGGTAACTCCAAAAAGATCAATAAAGGTTCAACAACCGAGAATACCGATGATATGGTAAATTCCAACAAGAGCAATAAGGGATCAACGGCCGAGAATACCGACGATACAGTAAACTCCAACAAGAGCAATCAAGGACCAACAACCGAGAATATCAACGGTAAGACAAACTCCCAAACAGAATCAATGAGAATAAATAACGAATGAGGTTACCAATGATGGAGTGAACTCCAAACAAGATTAATAAAGGGTCGATAACAAATGAGTTGACCATCGATATGGTAACTCCAAACGGGATTAGTAAAGGGTCAACGGTGACAGATACATGAGAGAATAAAATCGTAAACCATATACAAATCATATATATGGGATTTCAAAGAGAATCCGACTATCGAACAGATCCGATTATACATGGACTATGAACGACTAATCAATAAGACTCAAGATGGACGTCATGATATGCCCGATCCGGACATGTGTTCGTGTAGAAGCCAACCACGGGTATTGATCAGATACACGTCTGGTCTCGTACCTAATTAGCCTCACGAAGTACGTCTCATGTGCACGGTTGAATATGAGGTCGAAACCAACAAATGCTACACGTGCCCGCCCTGAAAATCCTACACATGAGCGATCAGAACGTATCTGACTCCAGATATATCACGATACAACATGACAACGAATCCCAAAGAAGCGCACATCCAACAAGGATCAGAAGACTTTCCAAGTGAGCAATGATAAATCGATCATGAAAGACCGACACGACCACAACGTCGTATTTCCATCAGACAACAGTTCACAGCATGCTCAACAATGCATATGATATTTGCACATAAACCCCAAGGCTGCAGCCAAGGGTCACAGAAGCATCTCACAGGAATACCCCGGAACATAGGTGCCATTTAGGTCTTATCCCCTAACACAGTTCATGCAATCACAAAATACCCCAAGGTCGCACCAAGGGTCACGAAAGTATCCACATAGGAATACCTCGGAACATGGGTGCCAACTAGGTTTTGTCCCTTAACACAACGGCCACACAGATTACAACTCAAAGGAAGAGCACATCACAAAATGTAGCAAACAATGATGCACACTCACCACATGAAGTATCAACACACACATGCAATAATGCAACGGGATGATTATCATAATCTAACAGTATTAATTACCTCAAGCTGGGGACGCTAACCTTTCCACGACCAATATCCCTGAACGAATACACAGTTATCCGAATAGTCTGAAATGAAGTACAGTCCATTACTAATACCAACCTACCATATCAAGTTCAATCTCGACATGATAACTAACCTTGATATCTAACTTCTCATATAATATACCAAATATGATTCACATCTCCGTTTCCACTAGACATCTTTAAAATCATATACATTATGATTTATCTCAGTCCAAGCATAATATACATACCACCATCCCGACAATTCATATCCCATAATACCATTGCTATATGAATCATAAATTTAATGAAAGCGAAACTATTTATTAAACATTATGAACTGAACAAGCATAAATTGCCTTTACCAATTCGACGAAGACGCTATCAATCCATCCGTCTTCATCTACAAACTCCTCAACCCCGACTAAGACGATTCATGCATTCTCCAACCTCAATCGCAGCGCAACGGTTAATCACCAATGATCACTTAACGCAACCTAATGCAATGATCAATTAACGATACATTTGATAGCAATCGATAACCGATATAATCAACCAATCAAACTCAACGGTTCAATGATATCTCTATCATACGAAACCAAACCATATCAACTCTTAACAATACGAATACAAGCCGAAGTTCGATAATCAATAGTCCTAACAATGTCTTCAACATATAGTTTATATAACCTCAAGAATCGTAACAACAAAACCATAATCATCTTCATACGAATCATTCATCAACAATAACGTCAAAATCCGAATTCAAGGAGAGGATTACCCAACATACCTATTAGAAGATGAAATACACAAGTAATCATTTCCCTTGATTAATACGGTGCGAAGAAATCAACGAAAGGAAAGAGTACTGATCCACCTCCTTCAAAAGTTCGTTCCTATACCACACCGATATCAATTCAATCACAATTCCACGAAAACGTATAGAACTCCCCAAGTTCTACCCATTGAAGCATTTTATCAGACACTTTGAGGGCATAATCCAATTTAATCGATTAACGGAGAAATTCTCGAGTTTGTTCCACAAAACATCAAAGGTAATGAATGATTCCGAGAGTACAACGAAGCTATATCAATAATCTGAATTAAAACGAAAGAAATCGTTCCAAACATCATGAAACCTCAAAAATTCCCAAAACCAAGAATTCAAGTGTTCTTACCTTCGATCCGGGCAAAAGATGATGTTAGACATGAATCTAACTTCCAAAATATGTTGCTCCATGATGTTCTCAATCAAATCCATCAATTTCTGATGAAGAAATCGTGAAGAAACGAAGAAAAAAGATGAAAATGGCCAAGTGACCCAGTCCAGGCCCTTAAATAGCCGAACCCTTCCGGTCACTGACGGACGTAATCGGCCATGGCTACCCTACTGCCCAATTCGGCCGACACCCTTACGGCCGTTACCGGCACCAGCTTGCGTACATAATAGGCACTTACGGCCTTACTCGGCCACAATCTTACGGACGTTATCAGCCAGTCTTTATGCCCAGCGAGTCACTGCCGACCGTGATCGGCCACCCAGCGAGTCACTGCCGACCGTGATCGGCCATCTAGCGAGTCCTCGGCCACGACTCGGCCAGCTACCTCCTAACGTACGTAACACTTAATCCATTGCGTATGTAATACGTATGTTTAATTTATACAGTAATATACTCGTATTACCTACGTAATACACCCTGTATAGCATACGTAAATCCATTTGTTGACTCACCTATCCACATCCGCGTCGAAAGCTGCCGACACAGGGCCCCACCTGCCGACCACAGCTCGGTCCTGTCCGATTTAGCGTAATGTACGTAAAGTGTATAATATAGCGTACGTAAGTCCTTAACGCTAGCGTACGTAATGGCCTTCTATACTTGGCCATTTCTGCTTCTGTATGCCATCTCAATATACTGAATACGTATACGCACATACTGAATACATATGCTCGTCCCAATATCATTCTCATACGATACTTCTGAAGCACAATACCTCGAATACAATTGTCGACCAAGTACGGCAATTGTACAAATACTCATACAGTATATCCGACATCGAAAAACATACCAAGCATGTAATATCCTAGAATTAAAAATAACCTCGATAGATATATTGGCATGACTGTCAAAATCCCCAAAATTATTTATCCATACTGTATCGGTCCCACTCTGTACAGTACAGCTCGAATAAGATAATGCGAAAAATTCATAACAAAATTCTAGGATATTACACTGAGATAACGGCTTAGTCAGCGGGTCGGAGACATTGTCTTCAGAGTCTACTCTTTGCAACGAAACATATCCTTTTTCAACCATCTCTCGAACGATGTGATACTTTCTCTCTATATGTTTGGTGTTGTGGCGAGCCCTTGGCTTGGGCGACAGCTCAATCATTACCACAGAATAGTGATATAGGCAGATCCGTATTAGGCACCACTTGAAGTTCTTTCACAAACTTTTGCATCCAAAATGCTTCCTTGCTAGCCTCCAAGGCAGCTTGGTACTCTGCTTGGCAGGTGGAATCTGCAGTAGCGCTTTGCTTGGAGCTTATCAAAGATACTTCTTCTCTATTGAGAGTAAATAAATACCCAGATGTCGACTTAGAGTCGTCCTTATCTCCTTGAAAATCAGAATCGGTGAATCTAACCACCTCCAGTTCTCCACCACCGTAAGTAAGAACCATATCTCTTGTCCTTCTCAAGTATTTAAGAATGTTCTTAATGGCAGTCCAGTGTTTCCTTCATGGGTTTGCTTGAAATTGACTTACCACACTTACAGAATAGGCTAAGTCCGGTCTCGTGCATAACATAGCGTACATGAGGCTACCCACTGCCGAGGCATAGGGTACCTTACTCATATCTCTTATGTCTTCCTCACTTTGAGGACACATTTTCTTGGTGAGATGAATTTCATATCGCATAGGAAGGAACCCTCTTTTAGAATTATCCATCTTGAATCTTCTCAGGATCTTATCTACATAGAGGGCTTGGGAAAGTCCTATCATTCTTCGCGGTCTATCTCTGTAAATACGGATCTGTAGAAATAGGAAGCTTCTCCCAAATCTTTCATGGAGAATGTTTTAGAAAGCCAAGCTTTGACAGTGTTGAGCATTACTACGTTATTTCCCATAAGTAGAATATCATCTACATATAGTACTAAGAATGCAATGTTGCTCCTACTGACCTTTTTGTAAACACATGGATCCTCTTCTTTTTGCACGAATTCCAAGTCCTTGACTACTTTGTCAAATCGAAGGTTCCAACTCCGAGAAGCTTGCTTCAGCCCATAAATGGCTCGTTGCAGCTTACACACCTTATGAATGTTAGCTTTGGACACGAAACCCTTAGGTTGTTCCATAGAGATTTCCTCCTCGAGGTATCCATATAGAAAAGACGTTTTAACGTCCATTTGCCGCATTACATAATCATAATGGGCATCAATGGCAAGCATCATGCGAATCGACTTGATCATAGCTACGGGCGAGAAGGTATCATGATAATTCACCCCTTACCTTTGGGTATATCCCTTTGCCACAAGCCTGGTCTTATAGGCGTAAACCTTACCATCCCCATCAGTCTTTCTCTTATAGATCCATTTGCTTCCAATAGGCTTCATGCGAGTTGGTAAATCTACTAGAGTCGAGACCTGATTGGCATGCATCAAGTCTATATCAGCTTCCATAGCTTCTTGCCATTATTTGGAGTCCACTACACGGTCGTACTCATGGAAATCAGGTACATCGTGGAGACCTAGTTCCTTGACATGTGTATAGCCATACCTCTAAGGTAAGTGAGACACCCTATCAGACCTTCGAAGTGGAGGTTGTGTCATAGTAGGTTCAGTTCGTGATCCCTAATCTGATGTCACCTCAGGACTTTCTTTGTGCTCTTCCAAAGAGACATTTCAACCCGAGACACCTTCCTGAATGAATTCATCCTCAAGGAAGTGTACTTGTAAATCTACAACGACCCAATGGTCTTCTGGCATGTATAATAGATAACCCATTGAGTCCTTTGGGTATCCAATGAAACGTCTCTTGACGGACATTGCTTCCAGTTTGTCCACCTTAGCCTTTTTAACATAGGCTGGACATCCCCAAATCCTTATGTGATTAAGACTTGGTTTCTGACCCTTCCACATCTCATGCAGAGTGATAGGAACAGATTTGAAAGGACATCTATTAAGGATATAGGCAGCGGTAATTAAGGTGTACCCCCACAGGTGAATTGGTAAATCAATATAATTCAACATGGAGCATATCATGTCCAACAAAGTCCTATTTCTCCTTTCTGAAACACCATTTAACTGTGGGGTTCCTGGCGGCGTGAATGGTGAAACTAATCCATGTTCCTTAAGGAACTCATCAAACTTGCTGCTCATATACTCGCCACCTCGGTCTGACCGACGTTCCTTGATATGACATCCAGTCAGTTTTTCTACTAGGGCCTTAAATTCCTTGAATTTGGTAAAGGCTTCGGATTTATGTTTCATCAAGTACACAATCCGTTACCTAGTATGATCATCTATGAACATTATGAAATATTGATATCCGTCTCAGGGTACTTCAAAAGCACCACAAACATCGGTAAGTACCAACCCAATTTTCTCAGCAACCCTTTCAAATGTCCCTCTGAAGGGGGACTTTGTCATCTTGCCTCTAAGGCAGGATTCACAAGTTGGATAGGGTTCTTCACCCAATGTACTTAAAAGTCCATCTTTCTCCATTTTTTGAACCTTGGTCTTGTAATACCCAGTTGTAACTCAGTAATTATCATTCATTATTTATCATTCAGTAATTGATACTCAGTAATTTCATTCATCATTGATCATTTGTCACTCATATTCAGTCATAGTATTCATCATTCAGAGTAATTGTATCGAGTATCGATCGTCATTCATCATTAATCTGATTGGAGTTTCGTGCCGTGTTATCATCATTGTCATTTTCGTTGCGAGCTGTGCTTGAGGAGTAGCGCACGCTACATACTCCTTTTAGCGTACGCTAATTGGGTATAGGTAGCGCACGCTACCGCTAAGCTTTAGCGCACGCTAAGGCTTTGGCCGCATCCGTAAGGTACCGATCGCAGTGAGAATAATTGTAGCGCACGCTACGAGTGGTAAGTAGCGCGCTAACGGGCCGTAGTAGCGCACGCTATGTGTGTGAGTAGCGCGCTAGGGGCGGATCGTGTTGAGTCCGGTGGCTACCGGATCGCACCGGTTTATTCATAGCGCACGCTAGGCATTGTTGTTAGCGACGCAACCGATATGTTAGCGCACGCTAAATAATGGTTGTAGCGCACGCTATCGAGTCGATCGAGGGCGACGGTTTTCGGACTCAAGATCGGGCGTCAAATATTTCGCTAGCGCACGCTAACAATTGATATTAGCGCAATATAGTATTATTGCCGTAGAGCACGCTACAAATAGGTACGTAGCGCGCCACCGGTTCGGACAAGGTACCGGACTACCCAAACTACTCGTTAGCGCACGCTATGCACAAGGGCTAGCGCACGCTAACCTGGATTGAGTATAAATTGACAGCTTTAGTCAGAGTTCGTCATTTTTCATCTCATTTCATTCCTTCGGTATTTTTGGGCGATTCCGAGCGATCCAGAGGGGATTCTTCGAGGTGTAATCATCAATCTTCATCTTCAAGTCTTTGAGTTGAGTTTATCATCACTTCATCATCTCCGAAACGTCGAATCAAAGGTATTAATCTCTTGGATCTAGAATTTCGGATTTTTGGGTTTTCCTTCCGATTTCTTCGTGTAAGCTTGGATTATCATTGGGATATGTTGAGTTATGGATTATCTACTTGGATAAATATATTCCTACGGATTTAATGGTTATTTTCGGAATTGTTTTCAAGAACCCTTGGGGTTGACTTCGGTTAATTGAGGATTTTCCGATTGATGTCGTTATAATCATGAATTATGGATTCCTAATGGATTATTGATATCATTGAAGTGTTTTGTTAGTTCGAAATACTCATTTTGGTGTGGATTTCGACATATTCGGGATTGGATATTTTCGTAGTCGTGCGGTCGGTTATGTATTCGTTGGAATGCCTATGAGTTTGATTATCGTTGTTTCGACCTTTGGGTTAGTCGTGTTTTGTTGTTTGATACGTGTATTGAACGATTGTTGGTAATTATTGTTATTCAAGGTTGTTCGAGCGATCGGTATCTTGGTGGGACGTTGTTCGTGGAAGGACATTGTCATCGGTATTGGGTAAGTTAAATCTTACTCGGTTAAAAGGATACTCATTCCTTTTGTTGTTGATCGCTCATAATCATAATTCATTCATCATAATATTAATCACTGTGAGACGTGTAAGTGTCGAATAGTCCTCGCATTCACGAGGAACAGCGGTTCCAAATCATTTCATTGGGTTGTCAATCACTTCACTATTACAATCATATCGTATAGTCATCTTGGTATTCTTTAATTATAAAACAATGGAAATCATCTCGGTCATTCTCATTCATGTGACCTTAGGGTTCATATTGCGTGGCCGGGTGTGGTGTGTGGAATTTTTAGTCGGGCACACGATGGTCATGTATTGGGTTCACCGATACATTGGACCGTGCACACGGTAACGCTTACCTCCGTGAGACTAATTAGGTACAAGGACGGGTGTGTCCGGACATTCGTCTTGTACACTTGCACAGGACATTACGGGCGTACTATGATGCTCCTCTTCAGCGTAATTCATAATTAAGAATATTTCATCACTTCAGTTAATTCATGATTGTGTACTTTCAACTCTTGAGGATTGTTGTTACGTGTAACGGACCCCGTTGGGGATTTTGTTTTCGTGTCACGGCAAGGCAAAGGCACGGGAAGAGCATGTTGACGGCGACGAGTCCCAGTGATACTAGTAGGGGGCCCCAAATTGCTGATCATTTATTCAGTCATTTGTGTTTTCTTTATTTATTCCGCTGCAGACATTTCGTTTGAATGCTCATTTCATTCAGTGTTGTGTATTTTATCGTCACATAAAATACACATGTATTCTATTTTATCCTGGGTGTGTTGTATCAAACTCCTCATCGGAGTAATTGAGGTTGTAATGTGGTTCGGTACTACATTTACTGTGTAATTCATTCATTTTCATTCGCTGGTGGGTCCCAGTCGGGGGTCCACGGACCGTAATATCCGCCTAGTTTGGGGTGTTACGAGTTGGTATCGAGCGTGGTTTTGAATACTACCCTCCAAGTCATGTCTCGTTTGAAATCGTCGTCATCGGACTAGTATCATTGGACTTTCGCGTCACGTGTGACTGTGCAAATGCCGAGCCAATCGAGACCAAGAATCGTAAGATTTCTAATGCCATGGTATAATTTCGCATTAATCATTCATTCATAATTCATCGATTAACAATCCTCAATCATCATTGTCATTTTGACCGGGACGGTCAGGTTAACTCATTAATCAGTCAATTCATTTCATTGTTCAGTTGTTGATCAGGAAGATCGGATCATTGATCTTGTTAACTCATCCAAGATAATCATTTCAGTAACTTAACCAGATGATCATGTCACGTCAATCAATCATTCATGTAATCGCTGTATTTGAGCGTGTATGCTCATTTTCATCATTTCATAATATAATCATAATGTGATACTCATGCGAGATGTATAATCACCATATGACTTTCCACTTCAGTATGGAAAGGGCTGGCAGAGGACGTGGAGGACGAGGCCATGGAGCGGGCCGAATCCCGAGAACTCGTGCGAATACCCGTGCAAATGCCAGGAATAATGCTAATTCAGCGAGCAGCGACGCTGCCACTCATTCACCTGGACGCGATCATTCATTGTCGGGGAGTCGTACCCGGGACACGGCTCAGTCAGAGGGTGTCCGGGTTGATCCACTCGCATTTATGCAGGGCATGATGGCCCAAATGACTCAGATGGCTCAGTTGATGGAGACGATGCATAACTCCGTCAATCAGAATCAGCAGGCTCCTCCGCCGCCACCTCAGAGGCAAGAGAGGAATGTGAGTAACATCATCGGCGATATCTCTCGCCAGAGGCCACCTACTTTTGAGGGCTCGTCCGAGCCGGCAGATATCATTCATTGGCTCGAGCATTTCGAGAAGCTGTTTGCTATGGTAGAGTGTCCCGAGGGACACAAAGTTTCTGTTGCGGCTTACTACCTTGGTAAGAGCGCACATTCTTGGTGGTTGTCGTTGAAGCCCACCGAAGGATCTTGTACTTGGGATCAGTTCAAGACTCTCATGATGGAGAGGTACTATCCGGCCCCACTCAGGGAGGCCAAGCTGTCGGAATTGCTCACCCCCGACCCCTCAGCAGACGAGGATGTTCTCGCCATTGCCGAGAAATTTCAGGAACTTCTTCCGTTCGCCTCATCTATCATTCATTCAGAGGCGGATAAGATCAAGTATTTCAGCAAGAGGCTGAAACCCCGTATGAGACTTCAGCTACTTAATCATAATTGCACCACGTTGGCCGAGTTCATTGAGAAGGCTCTCACTTATGAGCTTACTGCTAAGGAAATTGCTAAGCAGCAACCTTCGTCTGCTAGCAAGAAATCGAAGAATCGTAATCAGTCTGAAGGCGGTCAGACAACCTTCAAGAAACCCCGTGCGGGCTCTGCTATTTACGAGCGACCTCCAAGGTCGCCTAAACCCGCGGAATCTCGATCCGCGAGCGCCGCCGCCATCACTGTTATAATCGCGGGGAACTTGGTCACCTCGCACCAAGTGTCCGGCGACTATCACATGTCATAATTGTGGAATTGCTGGGCATAAGGCCCGTTTTGCCGTAGGGACTCCAAACCTACTCGGACGTCATCTCAGCCCCTAAGCGAGTCAGTGCGTAATCAAAGCCACTCAATCAGGCTGCGTTTAAAACGACGGGAGCGACTAGAGGTGGAGCTTTTAGCCGCCAGACAGGAGCGTCCGGTGCCGGGACTAGCAAGCCCGGATTTATGAGATGAAGAAGACCGATGATCCAGAGGCCCGTATGATCTCGGGTACACTCGATATTCTATCTCGGCTGTGTGTACTCTTTTCGATACTGGTGCATCGCATTCATTCATTTCCGAGTCATGTTTGAGTAGACTACGCCCGAGTAGTGCTACTAGTTGTGAGCCTTATGTCATTGGCCTACCCGATGGTAGACGAATTATCGGTAATCATGAGATTCGGAATTGTCCGATTCGGTTTCATGGTCGTGTATGGCCGGACTTAATCGTGGTAGATTTGCCGAGGACGACGTCATCTTGGGTATTGATTGGATGGATCGCCATGATGCCATCATTAATGTCCGTAAGCGTATGGTCACTATCATTTCGCATTTATGGAGTTGAATGTGTGTTTCGTGGAGGTAATCCCTACTGCTCGTAAGGTCATTAATTCAATGGAAGCAGTAAGGTTACTCAATCAGGGATGTGTCGGTTATTGGTGCTATATGGCCAAAACCGAGAAGTCATCAGTAATGTTAACGGATATTCCGGTGGTGAGGGAATATGCCGATGTTTTTCCAGACGAGCTACCTGGTTTGCCTCCACAGAGGGATGTGGAATTCACGATTGAGTTGGAGCCTGGTACGTCCCCGATATCGAAGGCACCGTACCGGATGGCCCCGACCGAAATGCAGGAATTAAAGAACCAACTTGAAGAGTTGTTCGAGAAGGGTTATATTCGACCGAGTGCGTCCCCGTGGGGAGCACCAGTGTTATTTGTCAAGAAGAAGGATGGTTCATTCCGCTTATGTATTGATTATCGGGAGTTGAACAGGGTGACGATCAAGAATAAGTATCCCTTACCCCGTATTGATGATCTCTTAGATCAACTTCAGGGAGCTTCAGTATTTTCCAAGATCGACTTAAGATCTGGATATCATCAGTTGCGGATTCGAGAGTCGGATATCGCGAGGACGACGTTTCGAACACGCTATGGTCACTATGAGTTTGTGGTTATGCCGTTTGGATTGACTAATGCACCTGCGGTATTCATGGAGTTAATGAATCGGGTCTTCATCGACTTTTTGGATCGGTTTGTTGTTGTCTTCATCGATGACATTTTGATTTATTCTCGTGACCGGGAGGAGCACGAGTTTCACCTTCATCAAGTGCTCGACGTGTTGAGACGAGAACAACTTTATGGGAAGTTCTCCAAATGTGAGTTACGATGTCCAGTGACGTTTCTCGGACACGTAATTTCATCAGACGGAGTTCGTGTCGATCCTCAGAAGACGGAGGCTATTCGAGATTGGCTACCTCCGAAGAACGTTAAGGAAATCCGAAGTTTCCTCGGATTAGCGGGTTATTATCGGCGATTTGTGGAAGGATTTTCTAAAATCGCTCAACCCTTGACGAACTTATTGCGGAAGGATAAGAAATACACGTGGTCCGACGCGTGTCAGCGGAGTTTTGAGGAACTCAAGAACCGATTAATGTCAGCACCTGTACTTTCCTTGCCGCAGGGGACGGAAGGATTTGTGGTTTATAGTGATGCGTCCGGACAGGGTCTCGGATGTGTGCTCATGCAGAACGGGAAGGTTATTGCCTATGCTTCACGGCAATTGAGGCCTTACGAGGTTAATTATCCGACCCACGACCTGGAGCTAGCAGCCGTGGTGTTCGCTTTGAAGATTTGGCGTCATTACCTTTATGGCGTCACCTGTCAGATATTCACCGATCATAAGAGCTTAAAGTATATATTTACTCAGAAGGAGTTAAATATGCGTCAGAGACGGTGGTTGGAATTAATCAAAGATTATGATATTGAGATCCTCTACCACCCGGGCAAGGCGAACGTTGTCGCCGACGCCTTGAGTCGTAAGTCCGTTCAGGAGCAGATGCTTGCCCGTTTAACAGTTCAGAAGGAGCTTCAACAGGAATTCCTTAGACCCGAGATCGAGGTCTGGCTTCAGCGAGTTCAGGGGCAACTTTGTATGTTAGAGATTTCATCGTCTCTCGAGGAGGAAATCCGAGAGAATCAGGGTTCGGACCCATCATTGTTGCGCATCCGAGAGGATGTGGCTCAGGGGAAAGCCCCTGGATTTGTGGTCCACGAGGATGGACTTTTGAGGTTTAAGAATCGGTTGTGCGTACCGGCAAATGACGAGTTGAAAAACTCGATTTTGAAAGAAGCTCATGCTACCCCTTATTCCGTCCATCCGGGGTCTAGCAAGATGTACAAGGACTTGAAACAAAATTACTGGTGGAGTAATATGAAGCGAGAAGTCGCGGAATTTGTTTCGAGATGCTTAACTCACAACAAGTTAAGATTGAACATCGGCGACGGCAGTATGTCAAACCTCTTCCTATTCCCGAATGGAAGTGGGAAGACATTTCTATGGATTTCATCACGAGTTTGCCGACGAGTCGTCGTGTGGCATGAACACGATCCGGGTGATCGTGGACCGCTTAACCAAATCAGCTCATTTCCTTGAGATCAAGGAAACGTGGGGTCCCGAGAGACTTGCTCAACTGTTCATCAAAGAGATAGTCGATCGCACGGTACTCTAAAAGTATCGTTTCCGATCGTGACGGACGGTTTGTGTCGCATTTTGGAAATCACCATCGTGCTATGGGAACTCGGCTCAATCTCGCACCGCTTTTCATCCTCAGTCCGACGGACAATCGGAGAGGACCATTCGGACATTAGAGGACATGTTGAGGGCATGCGTCCTCGATTGGAAAGACGATTGGGAAGCCCAACTACCTTTGATCGAGTTCACGTATAATAATAGTTGGCATGCTTCGATCAAGATGGCACCTTACGAGGCCTTGTATGGTCGTCGTTGTCGATCTCCGTTGTGTTGGGACGACTTATCAGAATCAATCGGCACCGAGCCCGATATGCTTATAGCCGCCCGTGAGAAGGTAGCTTTGATCAGGAGTCGTTTGTCGACCGCTCAGAGTCGGCGAAATCATATGCGTATAACCGCTGCCGACCATTAGAGTTCGAGGTGGTGACCATGTGTTGGTCAAGGTATCCCAGTCGTGGTATCTTCCGTTTTGGGAAGAGGTGAAAGCTGAGTCCGAGATTCATTGGACCGTTTGAGATTTTGGATCGGGTGGGCGAGTTAGCTTATCGATTGGCTTTACCTCCGGCGTTGAGTCGAATTCATAATGTGTTTCATGTCTCTCAGTTGCGGAAGTATGTTGCCGACCCGAGTCACATACTTCAGTTCGATGAAATCGAGATCGCCGACGATCATTCATATGAGGAACGTCCTATACGAGTTTTAGAGCGGCGAATCAAGCAGTTGAGGAATAAGGCGATTCCTTTGGTTAAAATTCAGTGGTCTAGACACGGAGTCGAAGAGGCTACTTGGGAAACCGAGGATAGTATGCGGGAGAGTTATCCCGAGTTGTTTGACCCTTAGTTTCGGGGACGAAACTCTTTTAAGGGGGGGTGTATGTAATACCCAGTTGTAACTCAGTAATTATCATTCATTATTTATCATTCAGTAATTGATACTCAGTAATTTCATTCATCATTGATCATTTGTCACTCATATTCAGTCATAGTATTCATCATTCAGAGTAATTGTATCGAGTATCGATCGTCATTCATCATTAATCTGATTGGAGTTTCGTGCCGTGTTATCATCATTGTCATTTTCGTTGCGAGCTGTGCTTGAGGAGTAGCGCACGCTACATACTCCTTTTAGCGTACGCTAATTGGGTATAGGTAGCGCACGCTACCGCTAAGCTTTAGCGCACGCTAAGGCTACCTTGGGCCGCGATCCGGAAGGTACCGGACTGCAGTGAGAATAATTGTAGCGCACGCTACGAGTGGTAAGTAGCGCGCGCTAACGGCCGTAGTAGCGCACGCTATGTGTGTGGAGTAGCGCGCTAGGGCGGATCGTGTTGAGTCCGGTGGCTACCGGACTGCACCGGTTTATTCATAGCGCACGCTAGGCATTGTTGTTAGCGTACGCAACCGATATGTTAGCGCACGCTAAATAATGGTTGTAGCGCACGCTATCGAGTCGATCGAGGGCGACGGTTTTACGGACTCCGATCAAGGCGTCAAATATTTCGCTAGCGCACGCTAACAATGGATATTAGCGCACGCTAGTAGTATGGCCGTAGCGCACGCTACAAAGAGGTACGTAGCGCGCGCTACCGGGTTCGGACGGTGGTACCGGACTACCCAAACTACTCGTTAGCGCACGCTATGCACAAGGCTAGCGCACGCTAACTCGGATTGAGTATAAATTGGACAGTTTAGTCAGAGTTCGTCATTTTTCATCTCATTTCATTCCTTCGGTATTTTTGGGCGATTCCGAGCGATCCAGAGGGGATTCTTCGAGGTGTAATCATCAATCTTCATCTTCAAGTCTTTGAGTTGAGTTTATCATCACTTCATCATCTCCGAAACGTCGAATCAAAGGTATTAATCTCTTGGATCTAGAATTTCGGATTTTTGGGTTTTCCTTCCGATTTCTTCGTAAGCTTGGATTATCATTGGGATATGTTGAGTTATGGATTATCTACTTGGATAAATATATTCCTACGGATTTAATGGTTATTTTCGGAATTGTTTTCAAGAACCCTTGGGGTTGACTTCGGTTAATTGAGGATTTTCCGATTGATGTCGTTATAATCATGAATTATGGATTCCTAATGGATTATTGATATCATTGAAGTGTTTTGTTAGTTCGAAATACTCATTTTGGTGTGGATTTCGACATATTCGGGATTGGATATTTTCGTAGTCGATGCGGTCGGTTATGTATTCGTTGGAATGCCTATGAGTTTGATTATCGTTGTTTCGACCTTTGGGTTAGTCGTGTTTTGTTGTTTGATACGTGTATTGAACGATTGTTGGTAATTATTGTTATTCAAGGTTGTTCGAGCGATCGGTATCTTGGTTAGGACGTTGTTCGTGGAAGGACATTGTCATCGGTATTGGGTAAGTTAAATCTTACTCGGTTAAAAGGATACTCATTCCTTTTGTGGTTGACTGCTCATAATCATAATTCATTCATCATAATATTAATCACTTTGAGACTTGTAAGTGTCGAATAGTCATCTCATTCACGAGGAACGACGGTTCCAAATCATTTCATTGGGTTGTCAATCACGTCACTATTACTTTCATATCGGTGAGTCATCTTGGTTTTGTTTAATTATTATTCATTGGTATTCATCTCGGTCATTCTCATTCATGTGACCTTCCGGGTTCATATTGCGTGGCCGGGTGTGGCTGTGTGGAATTTTTAGTCGGGCACACGATGGTCATGTATTGGGTTCACCGATACATTGGACCGTGCACACGGTAACGCTTACCTCCGTGAGACTAATTAGGTACAAGGACGGGTGTGTCCGGACATTCGTCTTGTACACTTGCACAGGACATTACGGGCGTACTATGATGCTCCTCTTCAGCGTAATTCATAATTAAGAATATTTCATCACTTCAGTTAATTCATGATTGTGTACTTTCAACTCTTGAGGATTGTTGTTCTGTGTAACTGACCCCGTTGGGGGATTTTGTTTTCAGGTCACGGCAAGGCAAAGGCACGGGAAGAGCATGTTGACGGCGACGAGTCCCAGTGATACTAGTAGGGGGCCCCAGTCTGTTCAGTCATTTATTCAGTCATTTGTGTTTTCTTTATTTATTCCGCTGCAGACATTTCGTTTGAATGCTCATTTCATTCAGTGTTGTGTATTTTATCGTCACATAAAATACACATGTATTCTATTTTATCCTGGGTGTGTTGTATCAAACTCCTCATCGGAGTAATTGAGGTTGTAATGTGGTTCGGTACTACATTTACCTGTGTAATTCATTCATTTTCATTCGCCTGGTGGGTCCCAGTCGGGGGTCCACGGCACTGTAATATCCGCCTAGTTTGGGGTGTTACAGGTCTGACCAACATGACCAAGTCTATGGTGCCACTTAAGACCTTGATTAGTATCATTCCTACCACGTTTCCTAGTTATAGTGTTCACTACTGATTTATTTTGTATGTTCAGATGATATAAACCATTCAACAATGTAGTTGTGCCAACCAATTTATTTCGAAAATAAATTTTACAACTACCATTGCCAATGAAGAAATAAAATCCTTTCCGGTCTAAGACTGGAATAGATACAATGTTTTTTTGCCCCTTGGGCAAAACAAGTACTTCATCTAACGTCAAAATAAAACCGCATTCTAAACCCAGTAGGAGTGATCCAATATCGGTTGCCGCGACACTTTGTCTGCTTTCGGCAGTGACCATCACTTCCCCAGTTTCAAGCTGCCTACTACGTTCCAGATCCTGATTCATAGTACAAATATGAGAAGTAGCACCTGAATCCAGAATCCATGAAGCAGAATATACAGTAACGGAACAATTGGTTTTAAAAACAAAAAGTTCCGTACCTGATGCGCCATTGATATTGGGACAAGTCCTATGCCAGTGGACCATCTCACCGCATTCAATACATTTGACCATAGGTTTGGGACCGCCTACCTCCTGAACCTTTAGGGCCTTGCCCTTTCCTTTTTGCACCCATTTCTTGGGTTTATACTGCTCGTAGGTCTTTTTCTTCTTGTTCTTAGACCTCCGAGGCCCAGAAGAAATCACAAGAGCAGCCTCCCTCAGCTTAGTCTTCATGTTAGACTGTGCCGTCACCAGTTTGTTCATTAGGCCAGCTATTGTGAACGAAATTTCATTACAATTGAAATTCATTACAAAGTGCGTGAAGGAGTCAGGCAGAGATCGAAGGATTAGATCAATCTGAAGGGATAAATCCATATGAAAGTTGAGCACCTCGAGCATCTCAATCATAAGGATCATCTTGAGGACGTGGCCTCCCACCTTCTCCCATTCCTTCATCCTAGCACTGAATAACTACTTCGATATCTCATATCTAGCAGTCCTACTGTGCTCTCCATAAAACTCGGTCAAGTGTGCGAGAATCTGCATAGCAGAAGTCATTTTCTCGTGCGATCTCTGCATCTCATTAGTCATTGAGCCCATCATAAATCCACGAACCAGCACATCATCCTGGACCCATTTTTCATGGGCGACAATTTCTTCCTGATTACCCCAAGTACGGACTAGAGTCGGTGGAATGTCTACCTCTAAGACGTATCCCAGAGACTCCATGCTGAGTACAATCATCAGATTCCACAACCAATTAACAAAGATAGGGTCAGTCATGAGATTCTTTTCAAGTAATATTGCAAGTGGGTTCTTTGCCATTTTTAGAGAGATATTGTTTAGTTTCTCTGCATTGATTTAGACCAGATTGAATTAGTGACTTTTTTTATTATGACGGAGTATAGAATTTAAGGTCTTGTATAATTCTTGTCTCGGCTCCCACTAATTTTATCGGAATTACACACTCCCATGTTATAACTTAGAAGTCATGGATAGATCGACTTCTTTGTGGTGATCGAGTTCATTACACATTTTAACAGACGCAACATGTTAGGTTTCTTGCCTATTAATTTCTGTAATGTGGTGTCCAACACCAACCCGTCCAACGGATGATTCGATCTTCTTTTACCCCTAGTCTTCATGCCCTCAACCTATTAGGTTTCTTGGCAATCCAGACTATCTAAGCTATTGACCATCAACGTCTATCAGTCTTACTATTAAATATCGCCCGATAACCTATCAGGTTTCTAGGGGCGAAATTTATCACCAACCGAAGGCATCTAATGCACTCAAGAATTTATCAAGCTCCACCAAATGTACTACCGCGATAACTCGGAAGCATAGCACACCAGCTCGGGTATCAATTTTCTACGAGTTTGATGGAGGGTAGGAAACCTTAATACCTTTTCAAGCTTAGTCTGTTTGAAGTCGAGAGAATTTCGCGATTAATGTTACAGTTTGCACATTAATTCATTTATAAGCACGTTATTGTTTGTCAATCATTCAAAATGAAAAACAGTAAATAGCAACCTAGTTACTACCAACATATAGCTCATGGACCTTTTCCTAAGTACTGGGCCAAGCGAATGACCCAATAAAGAAAAAAAATAGTCTCAATTCTTTGTCTTCTCAGTCGGTTGTCTTCAGTCTTCGTCACAGCCAAATAAATAATTACATCATTGAAAAAAGCATCCTATTATATAAATTTTTTAGTAAAATAAATAGGCTCAAAACGGCTTTTACAACCCAATCGAAACGAACAAATCAAAACTAAGTCCGCAAGCTATATCACCATCACATAAGGCATTCCATACAACATGCAATGGTGTGAATTAATCCAATTAATTCAACAATAATCGACAATTTAATTTTCATCTATAGTAAACCTTTAAAATATTTTCTATGAATTTTCTCTTCATCAAAAAATCTAAATTTAATGATTTAATATTGGGAAAATCAATTTTCGAAAATATACTGAAAACAAGACCCGGTGCTCGGCAATTGTAGGATATGACCCAGACTCAGAGAGGATACGGCTCGGCTTACAAGGCTTGTGTGCATCGGCCCAGCCTCATCAGGCTTTGTGCAAGAAAGACTTCAGCCCAACATCTTTGTGTGCGGCGCTTCGGCATCCAACAGAGTGTGCGGCGCTTCGGCCACTCTGATCTTTGTATGCAGCAACGCTCGACATCCTACAGGGATGTATGCGTGAACGCTAGGCGGCTACAGTGCATGCGGCCTTTCAGCGGCTCCTGATCTTGTATGATTTATCATCGAACGATGGCATACAGCTCGTTTTTGGGCTGATTTCTAAAACATGTTATTTGTGAACTTCATATTATTTATACAAATCATATTTCCAAGAAAAACCTGATTTATATCATAACACAAAATCACGAAAAAACATTACTACGATGAACAATAAAATATCTACGATTTATCATATGATTCCAAATCATAAAAAGCATTCCAAATGCTAAATATCGTATATACGATCGCAAGACCTTGCTCCGATACCACTGTTGGGATTCTAGATACAAAAATGACTACACAGAGGAATAATAAAATTCAATGAATCCCAAACAGAATCGATCAAGTAACGTATATACGAAAAATAAAACAAACAAAGACAAAGGATCAAAGTCCCATACCTTTGAAGCCTTTGATAATATCTACGTAAGTTGATGATGATCACGAACCCGAGTACGAGCATGAAATCCCTTTGTCCCAAACACGAAAAATATAATGTCTCTACTTGACACGTGTCGGAACTTGACCGAAAAAATCAACGAGACTCCGTTCTACCAAGAACACGGCTAGGGAAACTCGTAGGAATTTTTCTCTCTTATTTTTCTTACTTTTCTTCCACCTCTAAGATGAAGAACACTTGAAGAAAAATTTCCCTCTCCCTCTCTATTACTCTCTGTCGAATGGTGGTCTTAGTCTTATGGGTGGAGTGGTGTTGATATGTATTATATTCTCATCACAAGACAAAATGATGAGATATAATAATAAAATATCTACACCTAACACCATATAAGGACTAAAGTGGAAAGACTCCTCCACCAACAACCAAGAAAAAGACAACCCATGTGGAGAGGGAAATGGTGGGCGGCCTACCAGGAAAGTGCGAGGAAATGGGCCGAGTCACTCAGCTCGTGTACTAGACGTTCGTCAAACGACTCTGTTAAATACACTCTGTTTAATCACCAATGTATTTATACTAATTAATTTAATCCAATTAATTGATTATATCAAATACAAATATATTTCTCTAAGAAATATAATTTATGAATTAAATTAATTATCCAGTACCTTAATTCAATTCATAAGACCGCTATTTTGATTTATCCAATAAATCATAATAAGATATCCAATATATAATATTAATAGAGAGATGGTAAATTCATAATTTGTTGGAACATTTTGTTCCATATATAAATTAATAATGTTTCGATGATTAAAGTTTCTAAACAAAACAAAACAACAAAAAGACGAAGCCAAGCATCGAAGGAAACGAAGTGCAAAAAGCTGGAAAATCACAAGGCTAACGTACGTAACAAGGAAAGGTTAACGTACGTAATATATGACAGTTAACGTACGTAATAGTGTGAAGCTAACGTACGTAAACAAGTTCAAACCAGATTAACGTTGGAGGAGTCAAAGTCAGAAAAGCATCCAACGGATATATGACGTCAGCAGTGACGTAATGTTAACGTACGTAACAAAGGAAAGGCAAACGTACGTAACTCAAATGACGAATCTCACTGGTCTATTTTGTGAAGATGCTAACGTACGTAACCAGGCAGGGTTAACGTACATAAAGGACCTTACGTACGTAATGGAGAGCATATAGCGTACGTAATGAGCAGTCTGGCAGCTAACGGCTAGTTTGATCAAGAAGCCTATAAATACCATGCTTATGGTATTGATCAAGTACAACAACTTCAAGCATACTACACATTCATCTGAGATTGATAATCATTATATTGTTGTTGTAATATTGAGCTTACATTGAGTGATTGAGTGTTATACACAAAATCATACACGAGTGGTAAAAGAAAAGATACGATTGGATTCGGTGTTACTAGGATCAAGGATCCGGCATTGTTAGAATCGCAATCGCTATCTTCGTGAGGTTTATCTAGTACCCATAGATAGCTAGAGCGGTTGATTCCTTGTCCGATAGAAAAGGAAAACGGTTTAACTTGGACCGACGCAAAGACAAGTACGAGTGGTTTATCACGGACCAATAGAAGACGTGATTGTAAACAGTTATACCTCGACCGATAGAAGAGAGGCGTAGAGGTTGCTATCTTTAACCTATTGAAAAAGATAAAGAGAGGACGTAGGCTCGTTTATAGCCGAACCTCTATAAATCCTTGTGTCGTTTATTTCCACATTTTATTTTACGCTTCCGCAACACGGCGCAATATCCGACCCCGTACCCAACAATTGGTATCAGAGCGGTACTCCAATACGCGGCTTAACATCCGAGGAGAAAAAGATCCAATGGCGTTTCAATTTGCTCCTGTCGAAGGCCTTGCTCTCAACCGACCACCATTCTTTGATGGCTCAAATTATTTGACATGGAAGAAAAAGATGTCGATATTTATTCGTGCCTACGATATAGAGATTTGGAAGATTATTTGCCTCGGCCCAAAAGTTCCTATCAAATCCGACGGTACGCTCAAATCTTTCGAAGAATACGACGATGCCGATTGGAAAAATGACCATCTAAATTGTAAGGCTACTCAACTGTTATTTTGTGCCTTAAATTCGGAAGAGGTCAATCGAATTTCATCGTGTGAAAGTGCGAAAGAAATATGGAAAATTCTTGAAATCACACACGAAGGGACAACTCAAGTGAAGGAGACAAAGATCAATATGCTTCTCCATGACTACGAGTTATTCATGATGAAGGGTGACGAGTCCATCACCAATATGCTCGACCGATTTTCGGTCATCACCAATGGACTTGCTTCGTTTGGAAAACCATTATCTAGTAGTGAAAAAGTTAAGAAAATTTTACGATCACTACCTAGCGAATGGGACGGCACCGTGACCGCTATTATGGAATCTAAAGATCTCAACACGCTCGATTTTAGTGCTCTTGTTGGTTCACTAATCAATTATGAGATTGTATTAAAATCACGAAGTGTCAACCCAAAGCCGAAGGAACGATCTTTAGCCATGAAGGCTAAGATATCGAGAAAGAAAGAAGAAATCCCGGTGGAGGAAAGCGACGAAGAAGCGGCATACTATGCCAAGAATATTAATAAATTCCAAACCTTATTAAACCGGAGGAAGAAGGATATCTCAAGCGAAACGAAGAAATTCGACAACTCTTGTCGACTATGTGGAAAAACAGGCCACTTCGCTAAGCATTGCCGAGCTAAACCCAAGAAGGAGGTTCTCGTGGCTACTTGGAGCGATGAAGACGAAGACGATGATTTCATCAATCAAATAATCTCGTTCTCATGGCCCGGAGTTCGTTCGACGACAGCGACGTCGAAAGCCAAGTAAGTACATCCTCCCGTGATGAACTTTTTGATGCATTTGAATGACTTCATATGGATTTTCAAAATGTATTATCGGAAATCAAATCCCTTAAGTCGAAAATTAAATATTTGGAAATTGAAAATTTCAAAATTATCGAGAAGGGAAAATTTGTTGAAATCGATCATTCAAAGTGTATTGAAAATGAAAATATTTTGAAGAATGATCTCGTTAAAATCCAAACCGAGCTTATATCTTTAACAAAGAAATTCTCGTGCGGAAACGAGAAATTTGAACAAATGCTTGGTGTTCAAAAGTTTACTTTGAATAAAGAGGGGTTAGGATTCAAAACTCGTTCGAAAAACGATTCCGTTAATTTTAAAATACCCCATTGCGAAAAGTGTTTAAAAATCGGGCATTATATTTCAAGTTTCAAAAGCCCGAGACGGACGATAAAAATTAAGAAAAATTGGGTTCCTAAAGGAACAAATATTTCAAATATTGTTTATGTCTCGAAACAAATACCAACTATAGGTTGGATCCCCAAAAATTAATTTTTGTATTTTTCTCAGGGGGAGTTTTTACTCTTTATGCAATTATTCATAAACTGTATCATGCATATTTTATATTTTGGTATTATTTATTTCAATTGATATTTTATCCACTTTTTGATGAAAACAAAAAGGGGGAGAGATTGGAGAAGGAGAAAAAGAAGTTGAAAATGGGATTAACCCTAAAAGGGGGAGAAAATCGAAAAACGAAGGAGTTGAACAGAAATGCGGAGACGTCCAAAAAGACGATGAAAAATTAAAAAGGATAAAGGAAAGAAGGAGTCGAAAAAGAAATGGGAGAAAATTCTAACGAAACGGACAAAGTCGAAAACTTTGGTCTGTACACATATACATATATTTATATTTTTTTTTGCAGAAAAATCCCATTGACGAAGTGTTGTTTTGTAATCATCAAAAAGGGGGAGATTGTTGGAACATTTTGTTCCATATGTAAATCAATAATGTTTTGATGATTAAAGTTGCTAAACAAAACAAAACAACAAAAAGACGAAGCCAAGCATCGAAGGAAACGAAGTGCAAAAAGCTGGAAAATCACAAGGCTAACGTACGTAACAAGGAAAGGTTAACGTACATAATATATGACAGTTAACATACGTAATAGTATGAAGCTAACGTACGTAAACAAGTTCAAACCAGATGAACGTTGGAGGAGTCAAAGTCAGAAAAGCATCCAACGGATATATGACGTCAGCAGTGACGTAATGTTAACGTACGTAACAAAGGAAAGGCTAACGTACGTAACTCAAATGACGAATCTCACTGGTCTATTTTGTGAAGATGCTAACGTACGTAACCAGGCAGGGTTAACGTACGTAAAGGACCTTACGTACGTAATGGAGAGCATATAGCGTACGTAATGAGCAGTCTGGCAGCTAACGGCTAGTTTGATCAAGAAGCCTATAAATACCATGCTTATGGTATTGATCAAGTACAACAACTTCAAGCATACTACACATTCATCTGAGATTGATAATCATTATATTGTTGTTGTAATATTGAGCTTACATTGAGTGATTGAGTGTTATACACAAAATCATACACGAGTGGTAAAAGAAAAGATACGATTGGATTCGGTGTTACTAGGATCAAGGATCCGGCATTGTTAGAATCGCAATCGCTATCTTCGTGAGGTTTATCTAGTACCCATAGATAGCTAGAGCGGTTGATTCCTTGTCCGATAGAAAAGGAAAACGGTTTAACTTGGACCGACGCAAAGACAAGTACGAGTGGTTTATCACGGACCAATAGAAGACGTGATTGTAAACAGTTATACCTCGACCGATAGAAGAGAGGCGTAGAGGTTGCTATCTTTAACCTATTGAAAAAGATAAAGAGAGGACGTAGGCTCGTTTATAGCCGAACCTCTATAAATCCTTGTGTCGTTTATTTCCGCATTTTATTTTACGCTTCTGCAACACGGCGCAATATCCGACCCCGTACCCAACAATTGGTATCAGAGCGGTACTCCAATACGCGGCTTAACATCCGAGGAGAAAAAGATCCAATGGCGTTTCAATTTGCTCCTGTCGAAGGCCTTGCTCTCAACCGACCACCATTCTTTGATGGCTCAAATTATTTGACATGGAAGAAAAAGATGTCGATATTTATTCGTGCCTACGATATAGAGATTTGGAAGATTATTTGCCTCGGCCCAAAAGTTCCTATCAAATCCGACGGTACGCTCAAATCTTTCGAAGAATACGATGATGCCGATTGGAAAAATGACCATCTAAATTGTAAGGCTACTCAACTCTTATTTTGTGCCTTAAATTCGGAAGAGGTCAATCGAATTTCATCGTGTGAAAGTGCGAAAGAAATATGGAAAATTCTTGAAATCACACACGAAGGGACAACTCAAGTCAAGGAGACAAAGATCAATATGCTTCTCCATGACTACGAGTTATTCATGATGAAGGGTGACGAGTCCATCACCAATATGCTCGACCGATTTTCGGTCATCACCAATGGACTTGCTTCGTTTGGAAAACCATTATCTAGTAGTGAAAAAGTTAAGAAAATTTTACGATCACTACCTAGCGAATGGGACGGCACCATGACCGCTATTATGGAATCTAAAGATCTCAACACGCTCGATTTTAGTGCTCTTGTTGGTTCACTAATCAATTATGAGATTGTATTAAAATCACGAAGTGTCAACCCAAAGCCGAAGGAACGATCTTTAGCCATGAAGGCTAAGATATCGAGAAAGAAAGAAGAAACCCCGGTGGAGGAAAGCGACGAAGAAGCGGTATACTATGCCAAGAATATTAATAAATTCCAAACCTTATTAAACCGGAGGAAGAAGGATATCTCAAGCGAAACGAAGAAATTCGACAACTCTTGTCGACTATGTGGAAAACCAGGCCACTTCGCTAAGCATTGCCGAGCTAAACCCAAGAAGGAGGTTCTCGTGGCTACTTGGAGCGATGAAGACGAAGACGATGATTTCATCAATCAAATAATCTCGTTCTCATGGCCCGGAGTTCGTTCGACGACAGCGACGTCGAAAGCCAAGTAAGTACATCCTCCCGTGATGAACTTTTTGATGCATTTGAATTACTTCATATGGATTTTCAAAATGTATTATCGGAAATCAAATCCCTTAAGTCGAAAATTAAATCTTTGGAAATTGAAAATTCCAAAATGATCGAGAAGGGAAAATTTGTTGAAATCGATCATTCAAAATGTATTGAAAATGAAAATATTTTGAAGAATGATCTCGTTAAAATCCAAACCGAGCTTATATCTTTAACAAAGAAATTCTCGTGCGGAAACGAGAAATTTGAACAAATGCTTGGTTTTCAAAAGTTTACTTTGATAAAGAGGGGTTAGGATTCAAAACTCGTTCGAAAAACGATTCCGTTAATTTTAAAATACCCCATTGCGAAAAGTGTTTAAAAATCGGGCATCATATTTCAAGTTGCAAAAGCCCGAGACGGACGATAAAAATTAAGAAAATTTGGGTTCCTAAAGGAACAAATATTTCAAATATTGTTTATGTCTCGAAACAAATACCAACTATAGGTTGGATCCCCAAAAATTAATTTTTGTATTTTTCTCAGGGGGAGTTTTTACTCTTTATGCAATTATTCATAAACTGTATCATGCATATTTTATATTTTGGTATTATTTATTTCAATTGATATTTTATCCACTTTTTGATGAAAACAAAAAGGGGGAGAGATTGGAGAAGGAGAAAAAGAAGTTCAAAATGGGATTAACCCTAAAAGGGGGAGAAAATCGAAAAACGAAGGAGTTGAACAGAAATGTGGAGACGTCGAAAAAGACGATGAAAAATTAAAAAGGATAAAGAAAAGAAGGAGTCGAAAATGAAATGGGAGAAAATTCTAACGAAACGGACAAAGTTGAAAACTTTGGTCTGTACACATATACATATATTTATATTTTTTTTTGCAGAAAAATCCCATTGACGAAGTGTTGTTTTGTAATCATCAAAAAGAGGGAGATTGTTGGAACATTTTGTTCCATATATAAATCAATAATGTTTTGATGATGAAAGTTGCTAAACAAAACAAAACAACAAAAAGACGAAGCCAAGAATCGAAGGAAACGAAGTGCAAAAAGCTGGAAAATCACAAGGCTAACGTACGTAACAAGGAAAGGTTAACGTACATAATATATGACAGTTAACATACGTAATAGTATGAAGCTAACGTACGTAAACAAGTTCAAACCAGATGAACATTGGAGGAGTCAAAGTCAGAAAAGCATCCAACGGATATATGACGTCAGCAATGACGTAATGTTAACGTACGTAACAAAGGAAAGGCTAACGTACGTAACTCAAATGACGAATCTCGCTGGTCTATTTTGTGAAGATGTTAACGTACGTAACCAGGCAGAGTTAACGTACGTAAAGGACCTTACGTACGTAATGGAGAGCATATAGCGTACGTAATGAGCAGTCTGGCAGCTAACGGCTAGTTTGATCAAGAAGCCTATAAATACCATGCTTATGGTATTGATCAAGTACAACAACTTCAAGCATACTACACATTCATCTGAGATTGATAATCATTGTATTGTTGTTGTAATATTGAGCTTACATTGAGTGATTGAGTGTTATACACAAAATCATACACGAGTGGTAAAAGAAAAGATACGATTGGATTCGGTGTTATTAGGATCAAGGATCCGGCATTGTTAGAATCGCAATCGCTATCTTCGTGAGGTTTATCTAGTACCCATAGAAAGCTAGAGCGGTTGATTCCTTGTCCTATAGAAAAGGAAAACGGTTTAACTTGGACAGACGCAAAGACAAGTACGAGTGGTTTATCACGGACCAATAGAAGACGTGATTGTAAACGGTTATACCTCGACCGATAGAAGAGAGGCGTAGAGGATGCTATATTTAACCTATTGAAAAAGATAAAGAGAGGACGTAGGCTTGTTTAACCTATTTTACGCTTCCGCAACACGGCGCAATATCCGACCCCGTACCCAACATATTTATCCATCAACGATCCTGATGCTCGACTCTGTAGGTCCATCTCAGCCGGCATTGTGAGGAACCAATGAGTGCGGGCAGAAAGCTTGCTTTAATGCACTTGGGAAAATGTATAAAGCTTCTCTAATCTTTGTGATTTCTCTCTTCACGTCAGTCATCTCATCGATAGCAGTAGCATGCCGCCAATCGAGTGTTAGGAGTATGCCTTCAAATGCTACTCATAGGATGTTGAGTGAGGGCATTGTACTTGTTATTATGTAAATCATTATCAAAAGGCAATTGTATGTTTCTTTATTTACTGGAAGTCAGTAGTATTTCTGACTCGTAAATATATATATATAGAAACAAGTCCGTGTATTTGAGAGCAAAACATTCCACTCCTTATTAGATAAGAAGATCGACACTGGAAAGGTTTATGGCTCAAATACTTAATCGATGAAACTTGACTGGGCGTTAAGTTTATGTGAAGACTTGTATGACGTGTTCTTTGACTTGGAGAGTGCCTGTCGAATACTAATGGTTTGTGGGAGCACACATTATAGGTATGATAATTAGATTAGTATACTCGAACAGACTCACCCTCGATTCATCACACAAATTTCACTCCGGGACAGTTAATGATGGAATCGAAAGGTTGTGATAGGTACTCGTGAACCTTCAACTTAAGGATTTGGTAGGGATGTGCTTGTGACGATAAGATTTTCGTTAGAGTAGTTCAACCCAAAAAACCGGAAGGTGGGGGTCAACCTTGACGTGCATATTGATGGGCAAGTAACAGGTCCTACTAAATACCAAGATAGAATTCTTTCTCTTATTAGTAAATGGGTTATATGTCCTATACGATTATTGGCAGATGAGATCATAAGTCTTTGGCCAAAGCATTGCAGCTAGTTGTATTGGATACACGAGAGCTCAGTGATCTAGATTTGCATTAACTCATGCATAGCGTCAAGTACAGATAGGGTTTGACTGACCGTGACCCTATAACTTGATAGGGACATTTGAAAGAAGGATTTATACGTATACTGGTATTGATGGCAGAATAGTTTTTGAATGATCCCTATCATTCGTTCTCAGTTGGGGTATAGTGTAGGCCTCCAGGCTGGCTAGGTGGTGCTACTACTCTTTGGTTCCTCTCATTGTTGACTGATACGGACCTACCGAGTCGCGCAATAGGATTGACGATGGAATGAATCGAGCTTATTCTCTCATTATGAATATTAGATACTGGATATCTAATTTATAGGGACATTGAATGTCTAAATTAATTTATTGGATAAATTAATATACGGCCTAATGAGTTAAATAAATTGCTGGGTGATCAATTTAATTCTTGAATGTAATTATTTTTTGGAGAAATTAATTATATTACTTTATATTTGATATAATCAATTAATTGGATTAATTGATTGATATAACTACATCAAGACGGAATGGAGTTTATCGTATTGGACTCACGGGAGTCCGAAACGAACCGAACTCCCTTACATCTTCAAGTAGGCTCCCCGCCATGTTATCCACCTAATGTGGTGGAAGACTTAATCATATAATATCATGATTTGTTTTATCATGGGGGACATGACATCTTGTGATGAATAAAGAATGTGATGTATTGATTTGTCATGTGAGATGAATCATTTGAATATAAGGATAAAAGTCTCCTCACCTCACTTGTATTGCAATATACGTATCACACATTGAGAGAGATAGAGAGACTTTGAGTTTAACACTCATCTTCATCTTCTTCATTCACTTCTTCTTCAATTTTCTTAGAGAAAAATTGAGAGAGATTTGATAAACATACTTGGAGTATATTCATCAAATCAAAGAGCTTCATCATCCGAGTCTAGCCGTAACCTTAGAGGTTAATTAGGTGATTGTCATTCTTTTTATTTCTCCGGCGCGTGGCAAGTAGAGACGCAGTGCTTTCGGCGTTGGATCATTCAAGGGCTCCACGAATAGGATTCGTGGAGGAGCAACTAAAGCTTGGGGAATCATCTTCAAGGAGTTCACCATTTAATCAACAGACTACGAGAGTATGATTCCTTATATTCGTATATACGTAGCTTGATCGATCCTCGTAGGGATTCAGATCGAATTAATTTTTGTTTTATCGCTTCCGCTGGGCCTTCGTTTTAGGCACCGAATCCCAACAGTGGTATCGGAGAGTAGATCTTGCTATCGTATATATGATATTTAGCATTTGGAATACTTGATTAGATGGTGTATGATTTGGAATCATAATTGTATTAATCGTTGATTTTCTATTGTTCGTCTAAAAATTATTTTTTCATGATTTTATGTTACAGTATAAATCTATTTTTCTTTTGAAAAACTGATTTAAATGTGTAATATAAAGATTAGAAAATATTAGTTTTGGAATCGGGGCGAAAGAACGAGCCAAAAATGTAAACGGGCCTGGTAGCTTGGAGCTGTCCTGGAACTGCCATGCGGTCAGCCTCGTGGACCGCAGAGGCTGGCCCGGCCATGCTCGATAGCCTCGTCCCGCTACTGTGCAATGGTCCCGATCTAGGCCGCCCTCGCCGGCACTGGCGATGCCGGCTTGGCCCGACCGTGTTTTTCGACTCCGTTTTTATATTTCGTTCGATAATTAATTTTCCACAAATTAAATTGAATTTAATTTGACTAATATTTAATTATGGTAATTTTATTCCTAGGGGAATTAATTTAATAAAATATTTTCTCGTCCGGAACAAGTTAAAATTAACGGTTGTTTTAATTAATTGGATTAATTCGTTTGGATGGATTAATTTATATTGATTGGATATATTTAGATTAATTATGAATGACATTTATTTAATGTGTTTGATGCATTACATTTTGAATGGTGATGTGGTTCATGGACCTAGTTTTGAATCGTTCAGTTTTATTCGATTGGGTTGTAAAGGCCGTTTTGAGCCTATTTATTTTACTAGAAATATTTGTATCTAGGATACAATTTTCGATGTAAAATATATATGTAATGAAGAAGACCGGAGGAAGATCTGTTCGAGAAAAAGAAAATTCAAGACCAAAGACTTGTAATTAGATTACGGACTTTTTGATTCTAGGAACGGTCCACGAAGTACATGTTGGTAGCAACTAGGTTGTGAATGTTTATTCATATTGTATGAATGCACAAACGCAGTTAAATGAACTAATGTGCAAAGTGTAACATTAATCGCGAAAATTCTCCCACGACAAATTATTAAGTTCAAAAGGTTTCGAGGTTTTCCTTCCCTCCATCGAGTTTTTGGAAAATTGAAATCCAAACTGGGTGTGCTATGCTTCTGAGTTATCGGGGTAGTCGATCGGGGAGGATGGATAAATTACCGGAAGCGCATTAGATACCTTTGGTTGGAGCAAGTTTTATTCCTAGAAACCTGTTCGGTTGCCGGATAAGATTCAATTATGAAACTGATTTGCGTCGATGGTATAAACTTAACTTGTTCACGAATCATAGAAACCGTATAGGTTTAGGGGAGTGAACAAGGAGAAAAAGAAGATCGAATCATCCATTAGATAGGTTGGTGTTGGACACCACTTTATGAAAATTAATAGACTAGAAACCTGTCCGGTTACCCTCTATTAAGATTTATAAAGAACTCGATCATCACTATGAAGTTGAGCGAACGATACTTACGGTTTTCACATGGGAGTGTGTTATTCTGATAAAAATAGTGAGAGTTGGGTTAAAGAATAGAAAAGACCTTAATTCTATACTCAGATCATAATTGAACGAGTCACTAATTAAACTGTTGTGCTTAATGCAGACGAACATAACTCTCAATATGACAATGAACCCACTCGCAATTCTACTAGAAAAGAACACCTTAATCGGCCCTAACTTTATGGATTGGCTCTACAATCTGATGATAGTCCTCAATATAGAGGCACTAGGATATGTCTTGTAGACGGATATTCAGGCGCCTCCAGTACGGATAAGAGCCAATCAGGAAGAGATTGAAAACCACGAAAAGTGGGTTAAGGATGATGTAAAAGTCCATACTTATATAATGGCTTATATGTCTAATGAGCTTCAGAGAGCTCATGAGAAAATGACTTCTGATAGGCAGATTTTATCTCACTTAACCGAGCTTTATGGTTAGCACAGTCCAATCGCTAGATATGAGATATCCAAGCAACTGTTCGGTGCAAGGATGAAGGAAGGTGAGAAGGTTGTGGACCACATCCCCAAAATGATATCTATGATCGAGAGATTGGAGGTTCCTGATTTTAAGATGGATACTTCTCTTCAGACCGACCTTATCCTACAGTCTCTCCCTGATTTCTTCTCACAGTTTGTTATGAATTTCAACTGCAATGAGATTGCTTGCAACTTAGCAGGGTTGATGAACAAATTGGTGACCGCTCAGTCTCAGATGAAGACTCCGCGGATGAAGGAGTCTGCCCTTGTGATTTCTTCTAGACCTCATAGGTCTAAGAATAAGAAGAAAAAGACCAAGAGGCAGATGGGACCACAAGTCAAGGATCTTAAGTGTAAGGGCAAGGCCCCATTGGTTCCCAAGAGCAAGAAGAAGAAGAAGACATGTCTCAAATGCGGTGATCTAGGACACTGGGCCAGAGACTGTTCGATTCTTCATGGCGCTTCAGGTACAGAACTTTTAGTTTTGGAAACAAATTGTTCTGCCACTATATTTTCTACTTCTTGGATACTGTATCCTGGTGCTAGTTCTCATATTTGTACCGTGAATCAGGATCTGGAACAAAGTAGGAATCTTGGAGCTCGGGAAGTGATGATTACTTTCAGAAGCAGGCATAGTGTCGAAGCAACTAACATAGGATCACTTCTTTTGGATTTAGAATCCGGCTTTATTTAAACTTTGGATGATGTACTCATTTTGCCCAAGCGGCATAAAAACATTGTATCCATTCTGGTCATGGATCAGAAAGGCTTTTCATTTTTCATTGGTGATAGTTCGTGCAAAATTTATTTTAGAAATAAACTAGTGGGCACTACTACATTGTTGAATGGATTGTATCATCTAAACCTTAGTAACAAAGTAGTCGTGAATGCTTTGACAAGGAATCGTGGTAGGGATGAAACTAATCAAGTTTTGAAATGGCGTCTTAGACTTTGTCATGTTGGTCAGACCAAGGTTTACAAAATGGAAAAAGATGGACTTATGGGTCCATTGGGATCGGATCCCTTTCCTACTTGTGAATCTTGCCTTACAGGCAAAATGACCAAGTCCCCCTTCACAGGGACATTTGAAAGAGCCGCTGATAAATTAGGACTAATTCATACCGACCTATGTGGTGCTCTGGAAGCAGAACATGATGGATATCAGTATTTGATTACGTTTACAGATGATCATACTAGGTATGGTTATGTATACTTAATGAAATATAAATCCGAGGCTTTTGAGAAATTCCAGGAATTTAAGGCCCTAATCAAAAAACAAACTGGAAATCATATCAAAGCACTTTGGTCGGACCGAGGGGGCGAGTATATGAGTACGGAGTTTGACGAGTTCCTTGAGGAACATGGAATAGTATCACAACTAACACCTCTAGGTACTCCTCAGTTAAATGGTGTCTTAGAAAGAAGGAATCAGACCTTGTTGAACATGGTCCATTCTATGCTAGGCTATACTGACTTACCAATTTACTTGTCGGGGTATGCAATCCTGACTCTTGCTTATATCTTGAACATGTGTCCTTCCAAATCCGTTCCTAAAACTCCACATGAGATGTGGGAGGGTAGGAAACAAAATCTTAATCATATTAGGATTGGGGGATATCCCGCCTATGTCAAGAAGACTAAGGCAGAGAATAAGGAAGCAAGGCCCGTGAAGACACGTTTCATTGGATTCCCATCTGGGATGATGGGTTATCTATTCTACATGCCCGAAGATCGAAAGATCATTGTTGCTCGGCAAGCACACTTCCTGGAAGATGAGTTCATTCAGGAAGGTAGAGCAGGTAGAAGTATTTCTTTGGAAGAATACAATGAAACTCCTCAGGAGACACCTGTGCAAGAAATTAGAACCAAACCTTCTGAAATACAAGTACAACCACCTCGTAGGTCTAGTAGGGTGTCTCATTTACCTTAGAGGTATGGCCTTGTACACTTGGAGCAGCTGGGTCTCCGTGAGGTTCCAAGTGATAGCCAAGAGACCAACCCAACGACTTATGACCAAGCGATGGTGGATGTAGACTCAGGGAAATGGGGTGAAGCTATGGAAGTTGAGATAGACTCGATGCATGTCAATTAGGTCTGGACTTTAGTAGACAGTCCTGAAGGCATAGTGCCTATTTGGAACAAGTGGATCTATAAGAGAAAGACTGATGGGATGGCAAGGTTGACGCCTATAAGGCCAGGCTTGTGGCAAGGGTTATACGCAAAAGGAAGGGACCGATTACCAGAATACCTTCTCGCCTGTAGCTATGATCAAGTCTATTCGCATGATGCTTGCTATAGTTGCCTACCACGATTATGAGATATGGCAAATGGACATAAAGACGGCTTTCCTTAACAGATTACTCGAGGATGAAATCTATATGGAGCAGCCTAAAGGCTTTGTGTCCGAGGTCGATATTCAGAAAGTGTGCAAGCTTCTGTGTTCCATTTATGGACTGAAGCAAGCTTCGCGTAGTTGGAACCTTCGTTTTGACGAGGCAGTCAAAGAGTTTGACTTCGTGCAAAATGAAGAAGAACCTTATGTATACAAGAGGGTTAATAGAAGCAAGATCGCATTCTTAGTACTATACGTAGATGATATTCTACTAATAGGAAATGATGTGGGAATGCTTAGTTCTGTGAAAGCTTGGCTTTCGAGTAGGTTCTCCTTGAAAGACTTAGGAGAAGAAACCTATATTCCTGGAATTCGACTCTATTAGGATAGAGCGAAGAGAATGGTAGGTCTTTCCCAATCCCTTTATGTAGATAAATTCTTAAAGCGATTTAGGATGGATTGTTCTAAAAGGGGGTTCCTACCGACGCGACATGGAACAAAACTCACCTTGAAAATGTGTCCTCATAGTGAGGAACAATGAAAGAAAATGAGTAATATACCATATGCTTCGGCAGTGGGTAGCCTTTTATATACTTTATTATGTACGAGACCTGACATTGCGCATGCTGTGAGCGTGGTATGTAGGTTTCGGGCTAACCCAGGTAGAAAACATTGGACCGCCGTAAAGAACATTATCAAGTACTTTAGAAGGACTAGAGATATGGTTCTTATATATATAGGTGGTGGGGAACTAAATGATGGGATTCGCTGATTTAGACTTCCAAGAATAGAAGGACGACTCTATGTCTACTTCTGGCTAAATTTTACTCTTAATGGAGGAGCAGTATCTTGGCATAGTGCCAAGCGTAGCGCGACTACTGATTCCACCAGTTAGGCTGAGTATCAAGTGGCCTCGGAGGCCTCCAAAGGAAGGGTTTTGAATTAAGAATTTATTGGGTGAACTTCAAAGTGACACCATGTAATACGCTGCCTATTTTTCGTTTTATGCGATAATAATGGAGCTGTAGCACAGGCCTAGGAGCCTAGGTTTCACAAAGGTACAAAACACATTGAGAGGAAGTATCATCTCATGATAGAATTTTTTCGCAAGGGATACATTGTGCTGCATAGAGTAGACTCAGCCGACAACGTCGCTAATCCACTGACCAAGCCAATTTCCTAGATTATAAGCTTGGAGCCTCATCTGGAGGACATGGGTATTAGATACCATAGTGAGTGGCATTGAGTGCAAGTGGGAGATTGTTAGGAGTATGCCCTCGAATGCCACTCAGAGGATGTTGAGTGAGGGCATTGCACTTGTTATTATGTAAATCATTATCAAAAGGAAATTGTATGTTTCTTTATTTACTAGAAGTCACTGGTATTCCTGACTCGTAAATATATATATAGAAACAAGTCCTTGTATTTTAGAGCAAAACATTCCACTCCTTATTGGATAAGGAGATCGGCACTGGAAAGGTTTATGGCTCAAATACTTAATTGTTCACAAGTCGATGAAACTTGACTTGGCGTTAAGTTTATGTGAAGACTTGTGTGACATGTTGTTTGACTTGGAGAGCGCTTTTCGAACACTAATGGTTAGTGGGAGCACACATTATAGGTATGCTAATTAGATTAGTATACTCGAACTGACTCACCCTCGATTCGTCACATGGATTTCACTCCAGGACAGTCAATGACAGAATCAAAAGGTTGTGATAGGTATTCGTGAACCTTCGACTTGAGGATTTGGTAGGGACGTGCTTGTGACGTTAATATTTTCATTAGAGTAGTTCGACCCAGAAAACCCGAAGGTGGGGGTCAACCTCGACATGCATCTTGACGGGCAAGTAGCAGGTCCTACTAAATACCAAGATAGAATTCTTTATCTTGTAAGTGAACGGGTTATATGTCTTATGCGGTTATTGGCAGATGAGATCATAAGTCTTTGGACAAAGCATTGGAGCTAGTGTATTGGATACACGAGAGCTCAGTGATCTCGATTTGCATTAACTCATGCATAGCGTTAAATATAAATAGGGTTTGACTGACCGTGACCCTATAACTTGATCGGGACATTTGAAAGAAGGGTTTATATGTATAGTGGTATTCACGACAGAATGGTTTTTGAATGATCCCTATCATTCGTTCTCAGTTGGGGTACAGAGTAGGCCGCCAGGCTAGCTAGGTGGTGCTACTACTCTTTGGTTCCTCCCATGGCTGACTGAGACGGACCTACCGAGTCGCGCAATAGGATTGACGACGGAATGAATCGAGCTTATTCTCTCATTATGAATATTAGATACTGGATATCTAATTTATTGGGACATTGAATGTCTAAATTAATTTATTGGATAAATTAGTTTACGGCCTAATGAGTCAAATAAATTCTTGGGTGATCAATTTAATTCATGAATGTAATTATTTCTTGGAGAAATTAACTATATTACTTTATATTTGATATAATCAATTAATTGGATTAATTGATTGATATAAATACATCGAGGCAGAATGGAGTTTATCGGGTTGGACTCGCGGGAGTCCGAAACGAACCGAACTCCCTTACATCTTCAAGTAGCCCCCCCCCCCCCTCATGTTTTCCACCTAATGTGGTGGAAGACTTAATTATATAATATCATGATTTGTTTTATCATGGGGGACATGACATTTTGCGATGAATAAAGAATGGGATGTCTTGATTTGTCATGTGAGATGAATCATTTGAAGACAAGGATAAAAGTCTCCTCACCTCACTTGTATTGCAATATACGTATCACACACTGAGATAGATAGAGAGACTTTGAGTTTAACACTCATCTTGATCTTCTTCATTCACTTCTTCTTCAATTTTCTTAGAAAAAAATTGAGAGAGATTTGATAAACATACTTGGAGTATATTCATCAAATCAATGAGCTTCATCATCCGATTCTAGCCGTAACCTTAGAGGTTAATTGGGTGATTGTCATTCCGTTTGTTTCTCCAGCGCGTGGCAAGTAGAGATGCGGTGCTTTCGGCGTTGGCGCATTCAAGGGCTTGACGAATAGGATTCGTGGAGGACCAACTAAAGCTTGGGGAATCATCTTCAAGGAGTTCACCATTTAATCAACGGACTATGAGGGTATGATTCCTTATCTTCCTTATTTTCGTTTTATATTCGTATATACGTAGCTTGATCGATCCTCACAGGGATTCATATCGAATTAATTTTTGTTTTACCGCTTCGGCTGGGCCTTTGTTTTAGGCACCAAATACCAACATCGAGCCGTTTGACAACGTTGTACGGGGCATCTACAGCATCCTGTAGAAACATTGTTTGGCGCCTGATTGCATGTAGTTGTTCAAGCTTGGCTTCAGTTTTGGGAGTGTTGGGGTGCGCTAGTTTTCCTTCAGGTCCGTTGAGCTATCGCAAAGCCATATTGGTGCACGGTTGGTGTGGTCTATCCTCAGGTAGGAAACCGTCATCAGATTCCACTATTGGAGATGATGCAGGGGCATCAGTTGAGGGCACGGCTGATAGCTGGTCAGCCTGTTCGGACTCGGCAATAGGGGGACTAATTCCTCCCGTTCCGGATGGGCTTCTGTAGACAAAGGTATAGGAGGGACTGAATCCTTCTGCTATCTCTCACCGTCCGCCTGCTCCGGTAGAGGGACGGATTCCTCGTGCAGGATGGCGCGGGCTTGATCGTCTTGTTGTGCGGCGACAGGCTCGGACGCCTGTGTTGAAACTGTGGGATCTTCAGTGACAGGAGGGACTGATTCCTTCTTGTATTGGGCAGTTTCTTTCTGTCTGGGAGGGGAATGTTGTTAGCTCGAGGTCCCTTCTCCCTGTTGTTGTTGCATCCTTGAGAACTCCTATTCTCTAGTTTCCTCCTGGCTCATTCTTAGACCAGCCTGAAAAGCATCATCGTCGTCTGAGTCATGGTCTATTTTGGGACTGACAGGAACAATGTCTTCGGTTATATATTTGCCTTTCAATCAAGCTTCAGCTTTATCTAGAAGATAGCTCGATATCAACTCCTTGCAAAGTAGGTTGTCCCATTAAATTAGGACTTCAATGTTCTGAGAATTTGTTACCTCCAGAACAAATAATTCTTCCTCTCTCCACTCGCTCCAGTTGTACAGAGTTTCATACGAAGCGACCCTGTAGGATTTCTACTGAACAAAGTGTTCATAAGCCTGTTCAATTTGAACTGACAGCAGAGTGTGTTTTATTATAGTGTCAGGGGAGGGGCTGCATACAGTACATGGGTCTACTGTAGGCATGGGTTCCTATACAGTTGTGGGAGCCTGTTTCGGAGAGGGATCATGAACAGGAGTTGGTGGGTGATGGATCCTTTATGGGTGTGGGTTCCTATGCAGGAGATGCAGTTGTTGGCTCCGAAGAGGCAGCCAACTTGCCAGAGCCTTCCAACTTGGCAAGTAATTGATCATCCGTCATAGCTGCCAAAGACTAGGGATCTACAACATATGCAACAATTACCTCTTCTACAGGGGTTGCGACCTGGGGGTTTGATACAGTGGGTTGCACCGATGAAGGAGCATCCACAGAGATCATTGTAATCTCCACAGCCTTAGCTTTGAAAAGCTTCCTTAGCTTCCTTTTCGGCTTCTCAACAGCAAGGGGAGTTTTGCTGTGAGATCTCTTCCTCTTTTTGGACTTTTCTACATTGCTGGATTCCAGAGTGATGTACGTGGGATCATCAGACAGGGGCAGATTCCTAGCAAAGGGTCTTGTGCCAATAAGTCCATCTCCGTTGAATACTGAGGGCTTGCTTCCTTCGATGTATTTGCGCTGGCCAATCTTCTTGGCTTCTTTTGATTGCGGCACACCGCATTTGGTCAGGATATTGTTGAGAATGAGACCAAAAGACTTCTTCTGGGTAGCGGGTTTCGAAGCTTCTTCCTGCAACCTCTTTAGGACAATTTGACACCAATTGAACTTTGTTGGGATAACAAATCCCTGTATCGATGCTGCTTGGATAACAAACACTGTATCGATCGTATTGTCAGAATGTTTTGACAATATGCCAAATCCTGAATACCGCCTCTAGCTGTATCGAAAAGCTGATCAAGTATCAAACATGTATCGAAGACTTCTCGTAGTCCCAACCACACAGTATCTTGATCATACAGCAAAGAGTCCCGCAAAGCTAAAGTATGGAAGCTGTCTCGAAATATCTATACAGTGATCCTTCCATACAGCCTTCAACTGGACAAGAAAGAATCTTCAGTATTCGCTAGAAGTCAAGTCCCGTTGATAAAGATGTATTTAAATACTAAAGGATAAGGTATTTAAATACTGTAAGTCAGAAGATCTTCAAAAATCCCGCAATATCCGGATCTCAGTCAAATATCAGTTGTCGCAGAATCTTGCTCAACGGATATATTTCAAACGGATATATTTCAGAGGCTATATATATCTCCAGAGTTTGAAGATCATCAACTACTAAAGAATGACTGAAAATCTACAGATTATTCACGACTTACAAAAGAACAAAGCTTACATGAAATATTCAGAGCAAAACATATCTGCCCAAGCTTCCTGCTATTCAGATAAAAGAGATAAAGTGCTCAAACCTTGAACAACACATCATCAGCTTAAAGCCCAGAAAGTCATAGCTGTTGTTCAAACCCTGTTTTATCTTTGAATAAACTCATATCAGCCCTGTGTGGACTGAGGAATCCTTGCTACTCCCGTACTGTGTGTGACGGACTTGCATTGAAGAAGACGAAGCTTCAGAACTGTGTGTGAAGAAGCCAGTCAAGGTGTTAGCTCAAACCAATCTGTGTGAACGGTTGAAAGCTAAGATCTTTATATCAATCTATGTGAACGATATATTGATTAAGTGTTGTTATAATTACATAGTTGTGTACGCAGTAATTATAATAAACTTTTTACTCCTGCGTGGAGGACCAGTGGACGTAGAGGGGTTTACCTCAAACCACTTTAAATATTGTGTTATTTACCTTCTGCTTTTATTGTTTTATTAACTATGATTATTTAAGTATTCACTGCACACCGAGTTGCTGTATCCTTAGCAACTTACTATATTTAAGACTTCTGCTACGCACTCAGATTTAAAAACTGTACAGCTTGTTGCTTAAAACACTTTCCAAGTTGTATCCAGTATACTTAGTGGCCAACAAGTGGTATCGGAGCGGTTGATTCTAAAAAGAATTTGTCGTATTTTTAACCGAATCATATCCAAAATCAGGTATTTTATAAAAACAGTCGTTTTCATTCCTACATTCTCATATGGATACATCAATGATCAACAAAGTTCCTATGTTCTCTATTAATGAATTTGATGATTGGAGAATCAGGATGGAGGCTCATATTGCAGCAATGCACGAAGAGATGATTTTTGTTATACAGGATGGCCCCATCAAGATAATGAAGGTAAATCCAGCCGCAAGGATTGAAGGCCAAGCCCATGCTGAGATGCACGAGAAGGAGCACGATCAATGGACCACAGATGAAAGAAAGCGCGCCAACCTCGACAATGTTGCGAAAAATGCATTGTTTGTCACCCTCGACAAAGGCACATTCTCGAAGGTAAAGAGCTGTAAAACAGCCAAGGATATCTGGGATAAACTCAAGTTGATTTGTGTGGGAACTGAGCTCTCAAAAGAAAATAAAATTTCCAAATTAACTCAGCAATTTGAATCTTTTGAAATGAAACCAACTGAAACACTTGAGGAACTTGACCTCAGATTCACTGGAATTGTTGGTGAACTTGAAGCTTTGGGTAAAATTTATACTCAAAGGGAGAAAAAATTAAAGATTTTCAGATCTCTCCCTGCCCGATAGGACATTAAGACCACAGCTATGTGTGTGTCGTGTAACCTTAGTGAAATATCTACTTTTGATCTCTTTTCTGACCTCAAAGCTTTCGAGTATGACATAGACAGGAGAGAGAAAGCTGAAGAATCTCCAGCTAGGACTACATCCTTAGCCGCTGTATCCAACCGTCGACACAGCATGCCCAGCCCATCAAAGCCAAATTACAAGAATGCTGACAGCGACGACGATATCCTGTCACAAGATGAAATGGCGCTCCTCATGCACAAATTCAAAAAGTTCATCAAACAGTCTGTAAAGACTCCCTACAGGCCCAAGCCTGTTCACAAGGTACTGAAACTTCCTCTGATGACGCTAACTTATGCTATAATTGCAGGAAACCAGGACATTATGCAAACAAATGTCCTCATCCCAAAGTTCAAAGGATGCCGGAAGCCGAGCAACAAGAGAGGGATGAATGAAGACGTGCTTGGAAAAACAAGCTCAAGGCACTGATAGGAGAATCAGAAGCCTCCCCCACACCATCCAAATCCGAAGAATATCTTCAGGTAGTCACTGAGAGTGACTCATCTGACGATGAGTTCGAAGATAAGGCATATATGTGCTTTATGGCAAAGGACATTCCGGAAGAAGAAGATAGCGATGATGAGGTAAGATCAACCTCAATTATTCCAGTAAATGCATCGCATACTTTCGAAAACATGATGGATGAATTTAAAAATACTCAAAAAGCCCACGAGACTTTGAAAAATGAAAACATGCAGCTTCAACTTTCCAACATAGAGCTGAAAGAAGAAAACAACTTGCTAAAGATAAATTATGAAAATATGTCTATTGATTGTGAAAACAGCAAGGTCGAGAATGAAAAACTCATGGATAGCAATCATAAACTTGCTCATGAACAAAGTGAGACTAAGTCTCAAAATGGAAGCAAGACAAATGATTTTGTTCTACTTCAAGTAAAATTTAATACTCTCGAGAAACGAGAAAACGAACTTGAGACCATTATAAAATCTTACGAGAAATCATCTAAAAGAATGGAAGAAATTCTAAGCACTGTGCAACATGCTCATGATAAAAGTGGCTTAGGATACAGCTCATTTTCCAACAAAGGGAAAACTAGTACTGTGTTCGTCAAGAGTGTGGAACACATTCCTGTATCGGAAGATACTCCTAGTCCTGTGAAGGAACCTGCTGGACCGCGAAAGCAAAGGCTGCCATTCCGCCCCCGCAATCGTATTCAAGACACTAGAATCATAAGCCATTTCAACCCGTAAGGTGCACGCAATAGCATGCTCCCCGAGCATATCAACAGTGACAACAACCATTCAGAAAGAAGGCTGTATCCAAATACCAAAGGCCCACACGGCAGTACTTTCAGTATAGCACGCCTAGGTACTGAATACAGGAGCCTCATTATCCATCAAGAAAGCAGGTGTCTGCACAGTATCAACAATAGTGTTGGGAATCCAACTGGAGACCCAGAAGGCAAGTTGTAAGGCCAAAAATAATTGCTCCACCTCCGAGACGGCATACGTACTGGATTAATAATAATAACCCTAATTTTTACATGCATAATAATTATCATAGATACAGTAACTGCGTACATGCCCCACGTAGATACCGCAAATCTGTACCAAATGTACCCTACAGTAAACCAATTGCTGTCAGGAAAATTTGGGTACCAAAAGGCACTAACATTCACGGACCCAACAATCAAAGGGGACCTAAATCTACATAATTTATGTGCTATAGGACATTTTGGAGAAGGACATATGGTACTTCGACAGCGGATGCTCCCGACACATGATAGGAGATAGAATCAATCTATCAGATTTTGTAGAAGGTTGCAGTCCAAAAGTGCGCTTCGGTGATAAATCTAAAGGAAGAACAAGTGGAAAAGGAAACCTTCTTGTCGGAAAATTCAAAGTCACCGATGTAGCTCATGTTGAGGGCTTACAGTACAATCTACTTAGTATTAGCTAGTTCTGTGACAAACAGTTCTCGGTGAAATTTTATATAGATCATTGTAGAGTCAAGAACATCCTGACCAAAGAAGTTGTGCTCACAGGAAGCACATCAGGTAATATGTATATTGCTGACTAGATGCCTACGAGCTCCACAATTCCTTGTTTAGTTGCCAAAGGCACTGCAAATCTAAGCTGGCTATGGCACAAGAGGATGTCACACGTCAACTTCAAGATGATCAACAAGCTCTCAAGACAGGGACTGGTTAGAGGATTGCCGAATGTATCATTCTAAAAAGACAATGTCTGTGGACCATGTCAAAAGGGCAAGCAAATCAAGTCCACCCTGAAGAGCAAATCCTACCTTTCAACCCACAGAGTGTTGGAAATGCTACACATGGATATCTATGGTCCTGTAGACCTGGTAAGTTTGGGAGGTAAGAAATACTGTCTCATTGTTGTTGATGATTACTCCAGGTATGCTTGGACAATTTTCCTAAGCAAGAAGAAGGAAACAACATCAAAGCTGCCCGAGCTCCTGAGAAAGCTTCAAAATGAAAAAGGATCGAGTATCGTGTCCATTCGTTCCGACAAAGGTACAGAATTTACTAATCGCTTTATAGAGCAATACTGTTCAGAAAATGGGATATAGCACGAATACTCAGCTGCCCGTACGCCTCAACAAAATGGTGTTGCCGAGCGAAAGAATAGGACGGTGAAGGAAGCAACAAGGACAATGATTGCCGCAAGCAAGTTGCCACAGCATTTCTTGGGTGAAGCAACCAATACATCTGGCTACACTAAAAACCGCCGTATTGTTAACAAGCACCACAACAAAACAGCATACGGGGTATGAAACAACAAAACTCCATTAGTTTTGTATTTTCACATTTTTGGATGCATGTGCTATGTGTTGAATAATGGGAAGGATCAAGTTAGAACCTTTGATGAGAAGTCAGATGAAGGAATATTTGTAGGATATTCCTCCGTCAACAAAGCTTACAGAATCTTTAATAAAAGGAAGCTAACGACCGAGGAATCAGTTCATGTAGTGTTCGACAAACCTCACCATGATCCTACAGGAGTAGAAGCTGTTACTCAGAACATCCAACAACTTTCCATCTTAGATCCACCAACTCCCATAGAACATGTTGTTGACCTAGAAATCAACCCCGCAGCTATAAGAATCGACGTAGATGAATTCGATGTTATACAAGCTGAAGCTGAAACTACAGCAACTCAAGATACAGTACGGGACCCCGAATTAGAACCCGACCGAAGATGGTTGAGAGATCACCCGCAAGAGCTGATCATTGTAAACATTAATGCTGGTGTTTCTACCCGTAGGAGAATACAGAGTACACAAGTAAATGTACTGTGTGCACAAGAAGAACTAGATACTGAGATATCACCATTCCCTGAACGGAAATCTCAATCCGAGCTTAGAAGACTCAATATGTGCACTATTGCTGTATTCTTAGCCCAGTCCGAACCTGTTTCTACCATAGAGGCTCTCAATAATTCTCATTGGATAACATCTATGGAAGAAGGGCTTAACGGTTTCGAAAGAAACAATGTATGGTATCTTGTACCCAGACCTACTCATCAATCAGTTATTGGAACCAAATGGGTATTTAGAAACAAAAAGGATCGAAATGGACTAATTATAAGGAATAAATCCAGACTAGTCGCACAAGGCTATAGACAGGAAGAAGGCATAGACTACGATGAAACTTTTTCCCCTATAGCAGACTAGAGTTCATTAGGATATTTTTAGCCTTTGCCGCCCATAAGAGCTTCATTATATACCAAATGGACGTCAAAAGTGCATTCCTAAATGGAGACCTTGCCGAAGAAGTTTATGTTGAACAACCACCAGGGTTTGCCAACACAGACGGCATCGATCTAGTACACAGGCTAAGGAAAGCATTGTATGGACTTAAGCAAGCCCCTAGAGCATGGTATGAGACCCTGTCTGAGTATCTAACCGATAATGGATTTGAGAAAGGTGCTGTGGATAAAACCTTGTTCAAAATACAGGAAGGCGATGACCTTCTAATGGTTCAAATCTATGTAGATGACATTATATTTGGTTCAACTAACCTTGCTTTGTGTCAAAGGTTCTCTCATCTCATGCAAAGTAAATTTGAAATGAGTATGATGGGAGAACTTAGTTATTTCCTAGATTTGCAGGTAAAGCAGTTGCCTACAGGGATTTTCATCAACCAGGAAAAATACAGCAAGGAGCTTCTAAATAAATTTGGAATGAACACTTCCAAATCATCGTCAACCCCCATGAGCACTTCCGTGCAAATTAGTGCTGATGAAGCCGGAAATCCGGTTGACCAATCACTCTACAAGAATCTTATTGGCTCTCTCATGTACCTAACGGTTAGCAGGCCCGATATCTAGTTTGATTTAGGAGTGTGTGCGAGATATCAAGTAGCACCCAAAGAATCACACTTCAATACAGCTAAACGAATCATGAAGTATATTAAAGGAACAGTCGATGTACGACTGTGGTATCCTAAAGAAGGCGGATTCGATTTAGTTGGCTACAGCGACTCGGATCTCCGAGGCTGCAAGCTAGATAGGAAGAGTACAAGTGGAACTTGTCACTTTCTTGGACCTAGACCTGTTTCTTGGTTCAGTAAGAATCAATTAGCAAACTCACTTTCCATGACTGAATCAGAATACTATGCTACTAGTAGTTGCTGTATGCAGATCCTTTGGATGCAGCAACAGTTGTCAGATTATGGGATTGAAGCCAAGGAAACGCCAATCATGTGCGATAGCACGAGTGCAGTTGCAATAATGCACAACCCTGTATTGCACTCGCGCACTAAGCATATCAACATGAAGCATCATTTCATAAGGAATCATGTCGAGAACAAGGATGTTCGGCTGGAAAAAGTTCATACAGATATTCAGTTAGCCGACATCTTCACCAAGCCTCTCGATATAGCAAGATTCAACATGCTTCGACAAGAATTGGGATTGCTACAGCCTGACTCCCTGTAAGTATTTGCTGTTTTTACTCAACAATTGAGGGGGAATGCTGTAAGACCCAATAATACAGTATCCACCATTAATTATCTGTACACTCAGAGCCTTCAATACAGCATTGTAGGGAACAAAGCAATATGAATCATCCTACAGCTGACGTGCGCAATAATTAAGGGGGAATACAGTATGACCCATGAATACAACATTAATCCAAAAGTTGTTGTATGGAATTGAAACCTATATGTACCTTTTAAGGGGGAACGCTGTATCGTCGCGGATACAACACATACTATGGGATTTCGATTCATTATATATTATAATATTTCATTTTAGAAACAATTTTTGTCCACGTGCCCTGTTTTCATATCAAACGTCGTTTACATTAAATGCCTTACACGACATCTGGACAATTGAATCTCAAAAGCCGCGATGTTTTCAAATTGTTTAATATTTAATACCGCCGTTTCAGGCATTAAGGGTAATATCAAATATCAGAAGTGGGACTAGCTCCTATTTTAAAAATCAATGGATAAGTGTACCAGTTACACTCAGTCCATTGTGACCGTTTATTTCAACCACAGGTTCCTATCCCTTAAATCTGACCATTCGTTCTTTGAAAACCCTTTCTCGCCGCCTACTATAAAAAGGACTGTAAATGCCATTTGAGACTCTTTACGCCTTCTGCATATTTTAAGAGCACTCAGGCAATTCAGCCTACAAGATTTTTTCTGTGTTTACTGCATACTTTTCTTGAATCTTTTTCATCTTTTCTTAAGAATCATCAATGGCGTCTACTCAGACATCTTCAACCTCTCTCAAGAAGTCACTCAACTTCATCGATGGATGGATCTTCTCCAGATCTATCGTGATAGAACGCATTCACGCTAAAAGTGATGACGTCGATGCCATGGAGGTCGTCACTACAAGAATCCGTCAACAAGGCCTTTACCGCCTTGGGAGCCACACCGCCGAGAACTATGACGTTCATCTGGTTGAGGAATTATACCTCAACGACGTGGTTCATTTTCTGCCTCTGGCTCTAGGAGGTCATGTTGCTGATATCACAGCAGTTATCCACAGAGTGGAGATCCGCGTTGACCAAGAGCTTCTCCAAAACATCTTCAGGCTACCCTCTGATGGCCTGACCATGGAAGAACATAAGACCTTTGGGTCTCAAGAACTGCTGACTCAGTACTAGAGCTTGTTCACCGGTTTAGCAATGGAAGTGGTTCACACCACATGCCATAAGAAGTATTTGTGTTTACCGTTTGTTTATTTACATGATTTTTGCTTCCGCATTATTGAGAATCATACAGGTGCTTTTGAGATGTGCACCAATCTCAGATTCAGGATGATGGTCGCTATAATGACCTGCGAGAAGGTCAACTGGTGACAGGTCATCCTTAAACGTTTGCAGGAAGAGGTGTCTAAACTTGCTACCCAGAAGAAATCGTTTGGTTTATTCTTAAACCATGTTTTGACAAAGTGCGGACTTCAGCAAACCGCAGAAGCAAAGAAGATCAGTTCGCGGATATTCTTAGGAGGCGTCGGGCCCACTGCCTTCAATCAGAGCATCCTGATTGCCAACAGACCTTTTATCCGGAACTTGCCGCTGTCTGCAGATCCGAGAGACGTTTTTTCTAAGTCCTAAAGTGTCGAATCTTCGAAGAAGAGAAAAATATCTCACAGCAAGACACCAGTTGCTGTTGAGAAGCCGAAAAGGAAGCTAAGGAGGCTTACGAAAGTTAAAGCTACAGAACCCTCCGAGGCTGCTCCTATTCTGGCGCAACCCACTGATAAACTACCCCAGGGCCCAACCCCTGTGGAAGAGATGCCCGCTACTGTATCGATAGTAGATCCCGAGCCCTTGGCGGCTACGACGGATACGAGGACATCTGCCAACTCAAAAGACTCTGGCGAGTCGGCTGCCTGTTTGGAGCCAATAGCTACCTCTCCTATATGGGATTACACACCCGTTCAGGATACACCTTCTTTCGGGGTACCATCCCCTGTAAGGAATCCCTCTCCAATACAGGATCCCACACCTATAGAGGAACCCCTTCCTACAGCAAACCGAGACGCTGTATGAAGTCCCTCCCCGGATACAATAATTTCCAAGACCCAGATTTCTGTGCAGATTGAACATTCATTCGAGCGGTTTATCCAATGTAAGAGCTTTAGACTTGCTCCATACGAAACTTTATACAACTGGAGTGAGTGGTGTAATGAAGAGAAATTCGTTTTGGAACTGACGGACACTCAAGAAATTGCTGTCCTGATCCAATGGGACAACTTACTCGTTAAGGAGCTAATTGAGAGTCATCTGCTTGATAAGGCTGAAGCTAGAAGGAAAGGAAAAGCTTCGTCAATGGAAACTCCCGACAGTCCAAAATCTGATCCTGATTCCGACGACGATGACGACGCACTCCAGGCTGGTTTACGGATGAGTCCAGAGGAATCCCAAGCCAAGAAAGATGAAGGGACATCTACCCTTCAGTCGCCCCATTCGCCACAGCAAACCAATGTTCCCGACAATGAGGATTCAGTTCCTCATGTCGAGGAGGAAGAACATGTTTTGCAACAGGCACCCAAGCCTGCCGTCGCTGCCGAAGAAGAAGAATCACGCGCCTTCCAGCAAGTGGAATCAGTCCCTCTTCCAGAACTGGCGGATGCTGAGAGACACCAGGAGGAATTGGTCCCTCCTGTATCCATGTCTACAGAAACCATTTCAAAACAGGTGGATGTCGCACCCGCTGCCGCCGAACCCGAAACAGTTACGCCTCATCAACCGCCTTGGAATCTGACGATGGCACTAAACCTGAGGATATCCAACTCAATTCACGCCCTAATGTGAATTTGAGAAGGTTGAATGGAGTCAATGAATTTGCCCAGCCAGACTCTCCTTTCACCGAAGTAAGAAAAGAGCGATTACGTGCTCTTGGCCTCCAAACTGTCTTTATTCAGGACGCAGTCAATGCTCTACACTCTGTAGAAAAGGCTCTTGATTGGCTTCACATCTGCTGTTGAAGAAATGACTGGATTAAAGCATGAATTCTCTCGAGTAGTCGAAGCCTTCACTGTCCTGCCAGAAGTCTTTAAGCAGGCCCTGAGCAAACTTCAAGAGAAGCAAGAAAAGATCCTGAGAGAAGAGCAATCGAAACTCCGCGTATCTGAGGGCAAGACTGCATCTGCTCTAATCGAATCCGGTTCCCAACTGTGAGACCATGACAAGAACATTAAAGATATGTCGCAAGTGCTCTCCTCCCTTGTTGAGAGAATGTCAAACATTGAGACGAAACAGGATGCCACACTGGAGATCCTGGAACGTCTTGATGAAAATGTGTCATACCTTGATGATGCCAAAAAGGGGGTAGAAGCAAGGGAAGCCTCTTTCAGAACGAGGTTGTAGCAAGAGAAAGAGTTGTTAGCTCCGTTTGAAGACTCCATCACTGCAGACATAGCCCGTATCTCAACGCCGAACGTGAGGATACAGGGAGAAAGACCAGAATTCCAGGATCCTAAGTATCCTTGGAAAAGCCTAGTACAAAAGACGCATTCTATGAACCTCCCAGCAGACCGTCAACCTACCGCTGCAGAGATCAAAGACTGGAGGAGAAACGAACTGTTAAGATACTTTGTTGTACTTATCAGGGATTCCCCTTTATTCAATAGATGCAGAACGGTATAGGAAGCTGCAAAGGAATTCAAGAAGAAGCTGGAAGAAGGAATGCTCCTGCTACAGCTGCAGATGAAATCAAAGCATAAAAATGGTGACTTGGTGACCCACCCAGAGGATTGGATCCTTGTCTTCGACAAATCATATGAAGTTCGAGCCATCTATCAGAATCGAGACAAGGAAGCCCATCAATACTGGTGGAAAAACACCAAGAATGACACAAAAAGACCATGGAGGCATTCAGACTATAAGAGTTAATTTCTTTGTATTATTTTTGTAATCTTATCTTCCGAACAGCAAAATTCTGTACTCATCATTTCTACATCAATAAAATTTTTTGCCTGTCTTGAAAGATTACAACTCGTAATATACTGTGTTCTTATATGTTTACAATCACTTTATTTATTCTTACTGTATTCATATTATGAAACCTATCTGATACACAAGCTGTAAAGAACTTGTCTGCGAACAGTTCATAGTTTAAATTGTATGCATCTAGAAAATAGTGTAAGATTGTGCCTCCGCGCCAATCATAAGTTTCTAATGTAACATTCTTTTGATAAAAGCTGAACTTGCCGACGAGCAGTTCTTAGTGTTAAGCCAAATACCAAAGGCTAGAACATTCGAAAGAAGACCAAGAAGTCTGCCCTACTTTAAACCGCTAAGTGTCAAAGTTTTGGCATCATCAAAGATGTTTGGATAACATCATAAGGTTTTATAAGGAAGACTCGGAAAGACTTGGCAAATTATCAAAAAGGGGGAAATTGTTGGGATAACAAATCCCTGTATCGATGTCGCTTGATAATGCACTCAGATCGATCGTATTGTCAGAATGTTTTGACAATATGCCAAATCCTGAATACCGCCTCTAGCTGTATCTAAAAGCTGATCAAGTATCAAACATGTATCGAAGACTTCTCGCAGGCCCAACCATACAGTATGTTGATCATAGAGCAAAGAGTCCTACAAAGCTAAAGTATGGAAGCTGTCTCGAAATATCAGTACAGTGATCCTTCTAGACAGCCTTGAACAGGACAAGAAAGAATCTTCAGTATTCGCTAGAAGTCAAGTCCCATTGATAAAGAAGTATTTAAATACTAAAGGATAAAGTATTTAAATACTGTAAGTCAGAAGATCTTCAAAAATCCCGTAATATCCGGATCTCTGTCAAATATCAGTTGTCGCAGAATCTTACTCAACGGATATATTTCAATCAGATATATTTCAGAGGCTATATATATTTCCAGAGTTTGAAGATCATCAACTACGAAAGAACGACTGAAAATCTACAGATTATTCACGACTAACAAAAGAACAAAGCTTAGAAGAATATTCAGAGCAAAACATATCTCCCCAAGCTATCTGCTATTCAGATAAAAGAGATTTAATGCTCAAACCTTGAACAACGCATCATCAGCTTAAAGTCCAGAAAGTCATAGCTGTTGTTCAAACCGTGTTCTCTCTTTGAACAAACTCATATCACCCCTGTGTGGACTGAGGAATCCTTACTACTCCCGAACTGTGTATGACGAACTTGCATTGAAGAAGACGAAGCTTCAGAACTGTGTGTGAAGAAGCCAGTCAAAGTGTTAGCTCAAACCAATCTGTGTGAACAGTTGAAAGCTAAGATCTTTATATCACTTTGTGTGAACGATATATTGATTAAGTGTTGTTATAATTACGTAGTTGTGTACGCAGTAATTATAATAAACTTTATACTCCTGTGTCGAGGACCAGTGGACGTAGAGGGGTTTACCTCGAACCACTTTAAATATTGTGTTATTTACCTTCTGCTTTTATTGTTTTATTAACTGTGATTCTTTAAGTATACACTGCACACCGAGTTGCTGTATCCTCAGCAACTTACTGTATTTAAGACTTCCGCTACGCACTCAAATTTAAAAACCATACAGCTTGTTGTTTAAAATACTTTCCAAGCTGTATCCAGTATACTTAGTGGCCAACAACCTTTTTTCTAGACATGATGGAGACCATCATTATGAATCGAAGGTTAGTGCACATCTTTAATGCGCCAGTCCTATTCTCAATAACACGGCAACAAAAATCGTGTAAGTAAACAAATGGCAAGCAGAAACTCTTCTTATAGCAGGATGCATGAACATTCATGTTCGATGCAGAGCTAGTGACTAATCCCCAATATGGGGTGAGGATCTCTTGGGACCCAAAAGTCTCAAGCTCCTCCATAGTCAAGCAATCAGAAGGCAGCCTGTACAAATTCTGCAATAGATCCTGGTCAATGTGGATCTCAACTCTGCGGACAGTGGTAGTAATGTCGGAAACGTTCCCTCTTCTTTCCATAGAGAAGAAACAAACAGAGGCATCGAGATAGAATTCCTCGACCATTTGCTCATCATAGAGCTCAGCAGTGTGGCTACTAAGGCGATAGAGGCCTTGTTGACGTATCCTTTAAACAATAATCTCCATGGAATCAACGTCCTCGTTTTCAGTACGAACACGTTCTACCACTACAGATCTAGCGAAGATTTTCCTGACGATGATGGTAGCGCTCTTCTTAAGAGATGGAGAAGAGGTCTGTGAAGATGCCATCGTGATTTCTGAAGAGAAAGCGAGTAAAATGCAAAGAAAATGCAGTAAAATGTAGTAAACAATATAGGCTATTTGCTCAAAGAACTCGTTTAATTTTGCAGAAAGCATAAAGAGTCGAAGGGAGCAAGTAACAATCCTTTTATAGTGGGCGGGGAAGATTAGGGTTTTCAGACAGTCAATGGTCATATTTAAGGGATGGGAACCGTTCTTTTTAAATGAACGAAGAGGATGAATCGAGCGTAACTGGTAAATCTTATCCATCCAATTTTGAAATGATAATCAATCCCACATATGACGTATTGACTTCCCTTATTACCCGAAATAGCGGCGTTTGATATAAAAAGTCCAGATGTCGTGAAAGCATTAAATGCAAAGACATTTGATTGTAAACCAGGGCACGTGGACTCAAAACTATTTCAGAATGAATAAAATATTAAAATAACATTAATATAGTATTAATTGATGTCCCATAGTATGTACTGTATCCGTGAAAATATAGCGTTCCCCCTTAAAAGTTACATACGGGATTCAATTCTTACAGCAATACTTGGATTAATACTGTATTCATGGGTCGTGTTGTATTCCCCCTTAATTAATGTACACGTCAGTTGTAGGATGATTTCATGTTTCATTATTCCTACAGTGCTGTCGAATTGTCTGAGTGTACAGTTAATTAATGGTGGATACTCTATTCTTGCGTCTTACAGCATTCCCCCTCAATTTTTGAGTAAGAGCATTAAAACTTACAGGGGGTCGGGCTGTAGCATTCCCAATTCTTGTTGAAGCATACAGAATCTGGCTCTTCTGAGAGGTTTGGTAAATATGTAGGCTAACTGGATATCTGTATGGAGTTTCTAGAGCCGAACATCCTTGTTCTCAACATGATTCCTAATGAAGTGATGCTACATATGAATGTGCTTAGTACGTGAGTGCAATATAGGATTGTGGGTTATTGCAATTGCACTCATGCTATCGTACATGATCGGTGTTTCCCTGGCAGTGATTCCATAATCTGGCAGCTGCTGTTGCATCCACAGGATCTGCATACAGCAACTACTAGCAGCATAGTATTCTGATTCAGCTGTGGAAAGCGAGTTTGTCAATTGCTTCTTACTGAACCAAGATACAAGTCTAGGTCCAAGAAAGTGACAAGTACCGCTTGTACTCTTCATATCTAGCTTGCAACCTCCAATATCTGAGTCGTTGTAGCCAACCAAATCGAATCCGCCTTCTTTGGGATACCATAGTCCTACATCGATTGTTCCTTTGATATACTTCAGGATTCTTTTGGCTGTTGTGAAGTGCGATTCTTTAGGTGCTACTTGATACCGATCACACACTCCTACAGCAAACTGGATAACGGGCCTGCTAGCTGTTAGGTACAGGAGTGAGCCTATCAATTTCCTGTAGAGTGATTGATCAACCGGCTTTCCAGCTTCATCAGCACTAATTTGCACGGAAGTGCTCATGGGGTTGATGACGATTTGGAGTTGTTCATCCCAAATTTGTTGAGAAGCTTCTTGTTGTACTTTTCCTGGTTGATGAAGATTCTTGTAGGCAACTGTTTTACCTGCAATCCTAGGAAATAACTAAGTTCTACCATCATACTCATTTCAAATTTACTTTGCACGAGATGAGAGAACCTTTGACACAAAGCAAGGTTAGTTGAACCAATTATAATATCATCTACATATATTTCAACCATCAAGAGGTCATCACCTTCCTGTATCTTAAATAGGGTCTTGTCCACAACACCTTTCTCGAATCCATTATTGGTAAGGTACAGGGACATGGTCTCACACCACGCCCTAGGTGCTTGCTTAAGTCCATACAGTGCTTTCCGCAGCCTATATAGATGGTCTATGCCTTTTGTGTTGACAAACCCTGGTGGTTGTTCAACATAGACTTCTCCGGCAAGGTCTCCATTCAGGAATGTGCTCTTTATGTCCATTTAATATTCAGTAAAGCTCTTATGGGTGGCAAAGGCTAGAAATATCCTAATGGCATCTAGTCTGGCAACAGTGGAAAATGTTTCATCGTAGTCTCTACCTTCTTCCTGTCTGTATCCTTGTGCAACTAGACGGGATTTGTTTCTGATAACAAGTCCGTTCTCATCCTTCTTGTTTCTAAATACCCATTTTGTTCCAATTACGGCTTGATGCTCAGGTCTGGGTACTAGATACCATATGTTGTTTCTTTTAAAACCATTAAGCTCTTCTTCCATAGATGTAATCCAGTGAACTTGTCTAGAGCTTCTTTGGTAGAAACAGGTTCGGATTGAGCTAAGAATACATCAATAATGCACATATTAAGTCTTCTAAGTTCAGCTTGAGACTTCCATACAGGAAATGGAGATATCTCAGACTCGGGTTCTTCTTGTGCACATAGTACATTTCCATGTGTACTTTGTATTCTCCTATGGGTAGATACTCCAGCATCAATGTTTCCTATGAACAACTCCTGTGGGTGATCTCTCAACCATCTTATGTCGGGTTCTAATTCGGCATGCTGCACGGTATCTTGGGTTGCTGTAGTTTCAGCTTCAGCTTGTATAGCATGAGCTTCATTTACTTTTGCTATAGGAGTTGGAGGGTCATTAATGGAGAGTTGTAGGATGTTCTGTGTAAGATCTTCTACTCATGTAGGATCATGGTGAGGTTCGTCGAACACTACATATACTGATTCCTCAATTGTCAGCTTCCTTTTGTTAAAGATCCTATAAGCTTTGCTGACAGGGGAATATCCTACAAATATCCCTTCATCCGACTTCTCATCGAAGGTTCTAAGTTGATCTTCCCATTGTTCAAAACATAAAACCTACAACCGAATATATGCAAGTACGAAACTAATGGAGTTTTATTGTTCCATACCTCGTATTTTATTTTGTTGTGATGTTTGTTGATGATACCATGGTTTTGTGTATAGCATCCTGTATTGGTGGCTTCACCCCAGAAACGCTGTGGCAACTTGATTGCGGCAATCATGGTCCTTGTTGCTTTTTTGAGCGTCCTATTCTTTCGCTCGGCAACACCATTTTGTTGAGGTGTTCGGGTAGCTGAGTATTCGTGTTGTGTCCCATTTTCTGAATAGTATTGATATATAAAGCGGTTCGTAAACTCAGTACCTCTGTCGGAATGAATGGACACGATACTCAACCCTTTCTCATTTTGAAGCTTTCTCAGGTGCTCAGAAAGCTTTGATGTGGTTTCCTTCTTCTTGCTCAGGAAGATTGTCCAAGCATAACTGGAAAAATCATCAAAAATAATGAGACAGTGTTTGTTACCTCCCAAACTTATCAGGTCTATAGGCCCGTAGAGATCCATGTGTAGCATTTCTAGAACTCTGTGAGTGGAAAGGTAGGATTTGATTTTCAGGGTGGTCTCGAGTTGCTTGCCTTTCTGACAGGGTCCGCAGACGCTGTCTTTTTGGAATGACACATCGGTTAAACCTCTAACCATTCCGTATCTAGCCAGCTTGTTAATAGTCTTGAAGTTGACGTGAGGCATCCTCTTGTGCCATAGCCAGCTTAGATCTACAGTACCTTTGGCAACAACACAAAGAATTGTGGAGCTCGTAGGCATCTAGTCAGCAATATACATATTACATGATCTTCTTCCTGTGAGCACAACTTCTTTAGCTAGAATGTTCTTGACTCTACAGTGATCTATATAGAATTTCGCCGAGAACTGTTTGTCATAGAACTGGCTAATACTAAGTAGATTATAATGTAAGCCTTCAACATAAGCTACATCAGTGACTTTGAATTTTCTTACAAGCAGGGTTCCCTTCTCTCTTGTTCTTCCTTTTGATTTATCACCGAAGCGCACTTTCGGACCGCGACCTTCTACATAATCTAACAACTTGCTTTTATCTCCTGTCATGTGCCGAAAACACCCGTTGTCGAAGTACCAGATGTCCTTCTCTAAGATGTCCTGTAGGCAAAGAAATTAAGTAGATTTAGGTCCCCTTTGGATGTTGGGTCCATGGATGTTAGTGCCTTTAGGTACTCAAATTTGCCTGGCAGCAATTGGTTTGCTGTAGTTTACTTTAGGTCAGTTCTTGCGATGTCTACGTGGGGCAGTCACATAGTCTCTGTAACCTTGATAATTATTATGCATGTAAAATTCAGGGTTATTATTATTAATACAGTACCAATGCCATCTTGGAGGTGGAGCCATTTTCTTCGGCCTTACAGCTTGCCTTCTGGGTCTCCAGTTGGATTCCTAAAGCTGATGTTAATACTGTGCGGCGATCTGCTTTCTCGATGGATAACGAGGCTCCTATATCCAATATCTAGGCGCGTTGTACTGTTGAAAGTACTGTGTGTGGGCCTTTGATATTTGGGTACAACCTCCTTTCTGAATGGTTGTTGGCGCTGTTGATATGCTCGGGGAGCATGCTGTTGTTTACGCCTTACAGGTCTGGATGGCTGAGGATTCTGTTGTATATGATATGATTGTGGGGGCGGAATGGCAGCCTTTGCTATTCGCGGTGCAACAGGTACCTTGACAAGACTCGGGATTTCTTCCGATATAGGAATGGGTTCCACACCCCTGACGAACACAGTACTAGTTTTCCCTTTATTGGAGTATGAGTTGTATCCTAAGCCACTTTTATCATGAGCATGTTGCCCGGTGCTTAGAATTTCTTCCATCCTTCTAGATGATTTCTCGAAAGATTTCAAGATGGTCTCAAGTTCTCCTTCTCGTTTCTCGAGAGTTTTCACTTTGGCTTCGAGCAGAACGAAATCATTTGTCTTGCTTTCGCTGTGAGACTTAGCCTCGTTTAGTTCATGAGCAAGTTGATGATTGCTCTCCATGAGTTTTTCAACTGTGATCTTGCTGTTTTCGCAATCGATAAACATATTTTCGTAATTATTTCTCAGCAAATAATTTTCATCTTTTAGCTCTAAGTTAGTAATTTCGAGCTGTTTATTTTCTCGTTTTAATGTCTCATTAGCTTTTTGAATGTTTTGAATTCATTCATCATATTTTCGAAAGTATGAGATGTATTAATGGGAATATTGGATGTTGAGCTTACCTCATCATCGCAATCTTCATCTTCTTCAATATCTTTAGCCATAAAGCACTTGTATGCTTTATCTTCGAGTTCATCATCGGATGAGTCACTGTCAGTAACCGCCTGATGATATTCCTCGGTCTTGGTTTGAGCGGGCGAGGCTTCTGATTCACCGATCAGGTCCTTGAGCTTGTTCTTCCAAGCATGCCTTCTTTCGTCCTTTTCTTGTTGCTCAGCTTCCGGCAACTTTTGGACTTTGAGATGCAGACATTTATTCACATAATGTCCCGGTTTCCTGCAATTATAACATAGGTTAGAATCACCAAATGGGGAAGATTCTGAATTTACCTTTTTAAAGAGTTTGGGCTTGTATGCAGTCATTCCAGACTGTCTGGTGAATTTCTTGAATTTGTGCATGAGCAGGGCCATTTCAACTTATGACAGGATGTCATCGTCACTGTCAGCATTTTTGTAGGCATATTTGGATGTGCCGGGCATGATGTGTCTCCTATTGGATACAGCGGATAATGCTGTAGTCCTCACAGGTGACTCTTCGGCTTTCTCTCTCCTGTCAATATCATACTCGAAAGCTTTTAGGTCATAGAAGAGGTCGAAAGTAGATATGTCATTAAGATTACATGACACACGCATAGTTGTGGTTTTTATGTCCCATCGGGCAGGGAGAGAACTAAAATTTTTTAAGTTCTTCTCCTTTTGGGTATAAATTTTGCCCAATGCTTCAAGTTCACCGACAATGCCAGTGAATCTGAGATCAAGTTCCTCAAGAGTTTCAGTTGGTTTCATTTCGAAAGACTCAAATTGCTGAGTTAATTTTGAAATCTTGTTTTCTTTTGAGAGCTCAGTTCCCTCACAAATTATTCTTAGGTTATCCCAAATTTTTTTGGCTGTCTTACAGCTCTTTACCTTTGAGAATGTGCCTTTGTCGAGAGTGACAAATAGCGCATTCTTAGCAGCATTGTCGAGGTTGGCATGCTTGCGCTCATTAGTTGTCCACTGCTCGCACTCTTTCTAGAGCATCTCAACATGAGCTTGGCCATCAATCCTTGCTGCAGGATTTACCTTAATGATTTTTATGGGGCCATCTTGAATGACAAAAATCATTTCTTCATGCATGGCTACAAGATGAGCCTCCATCCCAATTCTCCAATCATCAAATTCGTTAATAGAAAACATAAGAACCTTATTGATAATTGAGGTATCCATATGAGGATATAGGAAAAGATAAAGACTGTTTTAAAAAATAAGTGATTTTAGGATCTGATACGGTTAAAAATACGACTGATTCTTTTTAGAATCAACCACTCTGATATCACTTGTTGGCCACTAAGTATACAAAATACAACTTGGAAAAGAGTTAGTACAACAAGTTGTACGTTTTTTAAGAAAGAGTGCGTAGCGGAAGTCTATTAAAGTAAGTTGTTGTAAATACATCAACTAGGTTTTCTCCTGTTAGCTTGGTGCGCACAGGGTATGCAGTGTATACTTAAAAATAATCACATTAATGAAAACAATAAGTTGCAGAAGGTAAATAACATAGTATTTAAAGTGGTTCAAGGTAAACCCCTCTACATCTACTGGTCCTCCACAAAGGAGCAAAAATGTTTATTATAAACACTACGTACACAACTACGTGTCTATACTCAAACCTATCTTTGTATCGTTCACACAGATTGATACAAAGACTGTCACTTTCAACCGTTCACACAGATTGGTCAAAGCTATCACTTGATTTACTTCTTCACACACAGTTCCAAAGCTTCATCTACAATGTAGATCCGTCACACACAGTTAATGAAAAGCAAGGCTATCTTCAGTCCACACAGGGCTGATGGTTTTCTTCAAATGTAAGAACAAGGGTTTAAACAACAGCTTGACTTCTTGAGCTTGAGCTGATGATGTGTTGTTCAAGGTTGAGCACTTGTATATTTCTTCTCTCAAGAATGGCTGCTCGAAGAAATATGATTGCTCTTGATATACTATGCTTGTGATGTTCACGAGTGTATCTCAGGATATCTTAGTTTGCTCAGTTTTCAGTTCTTTATCTTATGTATTGTTCGTGTATGTCTCTGATCTTCAAACTTCGGGGTATATATAGCCTTTGGAAATAGATCCATTGGGAATAGATCTGTTGAGAAAAAAGTCCATTCCAACGTGTTGATTGACTTGCAGAATACAAGATCCGGATTTTGCTCCTTGTCTGAAGATCTTTGTCGACTGGTATTTAAATACTTTATCTAGTCAGTATTTAAATACTTCTTTTCAAATGGTGGCTTGATTTTAGCGTATAAAGTAGATTCTGTTCCAACAATCTTGAGTCCTGTTAGATAAGTGTTGAAGATCCTAACACTTTACAGCTTTGTTGCTGTATCCAACATGTTGCATTTATAATGCTGTAGCTGTAGGTTCCACGCTGTAGGCTATCTTAGTGCTGCTGTATGGAAGGTGTTGTATGAATATTTAAGGACAGCTTCCATACTTGGTGTCATATCGACTGATGAGCTTCTTGCTGTATGATGGCACTTTATCCTTTTGTTGTATGTTGAGGCAACGCAAGATACATGATAAGTTGTCCAGCAGTATGATCATCTTCGGGACAGCTACTTGTTGTATGTTTGGCTTTTGACTATTTGTTGTATGTTGGCATTTATCAAAACAAGGTGCGTGATTGTTTATCCCAACAACTAGATAATACTAAGTAGATTATACTGTAAGCCTTCAACATAGGCTATGTCGGTGACTTTGAAGTTTCCTATAAGGTGCACCTTTGGACCGCGACCTTCTACATAATCTGACAGCTTACTGATATCTCCTCATCATCGCTATCTTTGTCGTCTTGTATGTGTTTGGCCATAAAGCACATATAGGCTTTATCTTTGAGGTCAGAGAAGAGGTCAAAAGTACAAATATCATTAAGATTGCATGACACATGCATAGGTGTAGTCTCAATGTCCCATCGGGCACGGTGTGATCTAAAGATTTTCAAGTTTTTCTCCTTTTGGGTATACACTTTACCCAATGCTTCAAGTTCACCGACAATGCCAATGAATCTCAGGTCAAGCTCCTCAAGAATTTCGTAAGATTTCATTTCAAATGATTCAAATTGCTGAGTGAGTTTTGAAATTTTATTTTCTTTTTAGAGCTTAGTTCCCTCACAAATCATCTTGAGTTTCTCCCAGATTTCCTTAGATGTCCTACAGCTTTTTACCTTCGAGAATGTGCCTTTGTCAAGAGAGACCTAAAGAGATGTCTGGTATATGACACAGAGAAGTATAAGTTCACTCCTTCTGGTAAAGAGAAAGCTATGAAGGTTCTTTGGTATTTCCCTCTAAAGGATAGATTGGAGAGGCTTTTCATGTCTCCTCACACAGCCAAGGCGATGAGATGGCATGCCGAGCCTCGCGTCACTGATGAGGATACTATGATACACCCTTCTGATGGAGAGGCTTGAAAGCATATAGATAGGGAGTTTCCAGAGTTTGCATCAAATGTCCGAAATGTAAGACTCAGACTTGCATCTGATGGATTCAAAGCTTTTCGAAACATGAGTCTTTCGTATAGTATATGGCCGGTGGTAATGGTTCCTTACAACCTTCCTCCATGGATGTGCATGAACAAGGAGTATAATATGTTGACTCTCTTAGTACCTGGCCCTGGGTATCTAGGAAAGTGTATTGATGTTTATTTGAGACCTTTGATAGAGGAGCTGAAGTTGTTGTGGGAGCAAGGTCATCCGACGTACGACAGTTACTCACATGAGATATTCCACTTACATACTATGTGTATCGGTACCATCAGTGATTTTCCTACATACGGGATGTTGTCCGTGTAATATCCTGAATTTCTACTATGGTTGTTTAATGTTATTTTATCCGAGTTATATTGTACAGTGTGGAATCTGTACAGTATGGATAAAATAATGGAAGGACTAACATAGTTGTATTGGTATAATTGTCGCACTTGGTCGACAATTGCATGTGAGGATATCGTGTATCAGGTTATCGTACTTTTGATATCAAGTGTATCGTATGAGAATATTATTGGAACGAGTATATGTATTCATTATGTCATGTATATGTATCCAGTGTGCCGATACGACAGAAAGGAACAGTTGGAATTGGCTAAGTATAACCTGCTTAATGTATGCTAGTATGAGGACTTAGCGCACGCTAACGTGTAGAGCTTATGTACGGTAAGAAGGACCGTTAACGTACGTAAGATCATATTGGACAGGATCAGGCTATGTCCGGCAGGTAGGTCCTGACCTGAGTCATCAGCATTTAGTGCATGCTAATGCATAAAGTTAACGCATGCTAGTGCAGAACAGACTAGAGTGAATCTACGTGTGGACCCGTCTACTTTCAGCGCATGTCCCAATAAGGTCAATGGATGTTTGCTCTGGAAGATTAGCGCATGATAAGTGTAGGGTTTAACGCATGCTAATATTAGAACAGTAAAAGGGAATCCCAGCTTTGTCGTTTGCTTTCAGCGTGTGGACCCAGGCATCTCCGGAGTAAGCGCAGATTATCGAGTCAATGAAGAGTAGCGCACGGTATGTTTGGAAAATTGCATATGCTAATGAGTATATTACTGTAGCAAGTCAATGTCGATATTACGTACGCTATGACATGAGTTTTGCATACGTAAACCATTGTGTGAAGCAACGCAGTAGCCTCTGGGCCATGATAGCGCATGCTATCAAAGTCAGTTAGCGCATGCTATGGCAGGTAATGCACACTATCTAGTGAGAGTAGCGCATGCTAGTAATGTGCAGTATAAATATGTGCAGTTGGATTATTGCTCATTTCAGCCATTTCTTCCCTTCATCCGATAGAGAGAGTTCTTGGAGGATATTTTGAGGTTCCACACACTTGAGTAACTATGGAATTGATCATCTTTAACAATATTGAGCTTGGAATTGATTGGAAATGGATTTGAACCTTGAGAATCAACCCATTTGTTCGAAGAGGTAATTACTCTTCACTTTGGTATTTCATCTTGGGTTAAATATTGGTGTTCTTGAGTTGTTGATCATCATAGAAACGAGTTGATAAGTATGATAAAGAGATGGATTACCGAATTATGATGATGTTGTTGTTGATATAAGGATATTGATATGATTCTTGTGGTTTTAAATTGTGTTGTTTATCTTCAAGAGATATGTTGATTGATCTCTCCATTCATTTTCGGATTCTTGATGTTCTGTTGTGGTTTACTTCATATAATGATAAATATAGAAGTGATGTTATGATTCTTGGTGTTCCACGGAGTTTGTATTGAGGAAGAAGCTGGTATGATGATATATATCTTGGATTATGAGTTAGACGATGGTTTAGATGTTAGAACATATTGGATTATGTTGTTTTGTTGGTTATGAACATGGTTATGGATTACTTGGCGTTCTTGAAGAAGTTCATGGTGAATATAACATATCAAGATGATTATATGTTGAAGTATTGATGTTTTTTGGATATGAACATGGAATGTTCATATCTAGAATTGAGTTATGTTGATTGATGATAATACGAGCATGATAATGAGATTAAATTATAAAGATTATGATTGGTCTTGGGATATGATTATTCATGATATTAGATATTTGGATAATTCGGATTGGTGATTATACCGGTATTAGTTTACTAAGAGTTTACAATATGAACAAGGAGGAATCTTGTTAATTCGTATACGAGATTGATTTCGAAATTGAGTATGTTATAATCCTTGTTATCGGGATGGATTTATAATGCTTTGTTGTTGTATCCAACATGTTGCATTTATAATGCTGTAGCTGTAGGTTCCACGCTGTAGGCTATCTTAGTGCTGCTGTATGGAAGGTGTTGTATGAATATTTAAGGACAGCTTCCATACTTGGTGTCATATCGACTGATGAGCTTCTTCCGTATGATGGCACTTTATCCTTTTGTTGTATGTTGAGGCAACGCAAGATACATGATAAGTTGTCCAAAGAAGATGATCATCTTGGATGACTACTTGTTGTATGTTTGGCTTTTGACTATTTGTTGTATGTTGGCATTTATCAAAACAAGGTGCGTGATTGTTTATCCCAACAACTAGATAATACTAAGTAGATTATACTGTAAGCCTTCAACATAGGCTATGTCGGTGACTTTGAAGTTTCCTATAAGGTGCACCTTTGGACCGCGACCTTCTACATAATCTGACAGCTTACTGATATCTCCTCATCATCGCTATCTTTGTCGTCCTGTATGTGTTTGGCCATAAAGCACATATAGGCTTTATCTTTGAGGTCAGAGAAGAGGTCAAAAGTACAAATATCATTAAGATTGCATGACACATGCATAGGTGTAGTCTCAATGTCCCATCGGGCACGGTGTGATCTAAAGATTTTCAAGTTTTTCTCCTTTTGGGTATACACTTTACCCAATGCTTCAAGTTCACCGACAATGCCAGTGAATCTCAGGTCAAGCTCCTCAAGAATTTCGTAAGATTTCATTTCAAATGATTCAAATTGCTGAGTGAGTTTTGAAATTTTATTTTCTTTTTAGAGCTTAGTTCCCTCACAAATCATCTTGAGTTTCTCCCAGATTTCCTTAGATGTCCTACAGCTTTTTACCTTCGAGAATGTGCCTTTGTCAAGAGTGACAAACAGCACATTATTGGCCACATTGTCGAGGTTCGCACGCTTGCGCTCGTCAGCTGTCCATTACTCGCGCTCCTTCTCGAGCATTTCAGCATGACGTTGTCCTTATAGTGGTAAGATTAACCTTCATTATCTTTATGGGGCCTTCTTGGATGACAAATATCATCTCCTCGTGCATGGCAGCAAGATGCGCTTCCATCATGATTCTCCAATCATCAAACTCATTAATAAAAAACATAGGAACCTTGTTTATCATTGAGGTATCCATGTGAGAGAAAAGGAAAGATAGAAACTGTTTTTAAAGAAAATAAGTGATTTTTGGATCTGATTCGATTAAAAATACGACTGATTCTTTTTAGAATCAACCGCTCCAATACCACTTTCTGGCCACTAAGTATAAAATAAATAGCTTGGAAAGAGATAGTACTACAAGCTGTACGTTTTTCGAAAGTGAGTTGCGTAGCAGAAGTTTGATTTAAGTGAGTTGCTGTTAATACAGCAACTAGGCGTTCTCCTGTTTGCTTGGTGCGTGCAGGGTTTTGTAATGTATACTTGTATAAATCATAGTTATGAAAACAATAAAGACAGAAAGTAAATAACACGTAATATAAAGTGGTTCGAGATAAAACCCTCTACGTCCACTGGTCCTCCACATAGGAGTAAAATGTTTACTATAATCACTATGTACACAACTACGTCAATATAACTAAACCTGTCTCTGTATCGTTAAAACAGATTGATACAGGGACTGAAGATTTTTGCCGTTCACACAGATTGGCTAGAGATCTTTCGTGACTTTCTTCTTCACATGCAGTTTGAAGCTTCATTTACAACGTTATTCTTCCCACACAGGTCTAAATACGCAAGGATCTTCAGTCCACAGAGGGCTGATGATTAACTCAATGGTAAAGGTAGAATTCTCTAAACAGCAGCTTGATCTTTGATAAATAATTGTTGTATGATATGCTATTCTCGTTGAGGACTTGTATATATCTTCGCTTGAATACTTGTTGTATGCTCACGAAATATACTGCTTAATAATTGCTAGAATGTCAGAGTGATTTGTCAGAGCTTTCGCGATATTGAATTACTTGTATGTTTAGGTCCTCTGGCTTGGGGGTATTTATAACATTGGAAATGTATCCGTTATAAATGAAGTCATTGCTAGTTTGTGAGATGTTGACATCTGACCCTTGATTGGCAGCTGCTGAAAGTTTGAATTAAAGTAGATCGCATTAATGCATCAGACATGCTTTCTGTCTTTCGCATTAAATGCTCTTCAGAGCGTTCAGACTTTGCTACATTAAATGATGCCCTATCAGCAATAAATGCTACTTTAACCGTGAATACTTTATGAATAAACAAAGTGTATTTCACAATGGTTTGAAGTATTCTTTAATCAAGTTTGTCAGATGTGTTTTACTTTTCCTAAGTAAAACATCTTACATCCTTACTGCTGTATCTGACGCATTAAGTCTTTTGCTGTAGTTGTAGGCTTTGAAGGATAGACTGCATCAGATCTTCAATACTGTATGGAAGGGTTGTATGGAGATTCCATAAAGATTCCATACTTAGTGGCATTTCGACTCTTTCGACTTCTTTGCAGAATGATGAGTTCCAACAGCTTCCATGATAGAAGTTTATCCCAACAATATAAGGTCTTCTTTTGGGACCACTTGTTGTATGTTGGCAATTATCAAAATATGATTGTTTATCCGTGTAACACTCCCATAGCCATCAGGGAATATTACAGCATCGTGGGCCCCGAAACGGAACCTAAAAGACATTTTTACAAACATTTCAAATACGCCTAAGAGGCGATGACGGTAATTTCCTTTAAAATATTCAAAATCTTTATAAAATCCATTTATCAATACCGTCAAAAAATCTCATTTGAAAGTACGAGGCCAAAATGCCAAAACTCAATAGTTTCGAAGTATACGTTAAGCCACCGCTTGCACGTATCGACAAAATAGATTAGAAAATGATTTTCCAAAATAAACCCAAATTCGCAAAATACTAACAACCTACTTAAAAACACACTCGCAGTGGATATAACAAATAATTAAAAATACGTTTGCAACAGAAAATAACAACTAGTCAAAGTACTCGATTCACAAACACAAACCATATCCAGTATCTCCCGTGTAACTCATCTCTTCATGACTGCTACAAGCTTGATCTCCGAGTACCTAAAACTAAAGCCCAAGGCGGGGCCAGCCATAATATTCAATAATGATAACGATCACATCTCATCAATAATTACATACCAATGAAATTACAAAGTAAAAATACTACCATTGTAATCTTACCGCCATAACTTTACAAATTCGTGATAATCCTCATCAAAATAACCCTTACCATATTGCACATCTTGTATTCTCATAAACACAATGAACTCGTACACAAACATCTGTACTGTATCCCGAACAACACCCAAGATTCTCAAAAACATTATCATAACTCACTGTTACGAAATATACTAACTCTGTCCAACCCAATCTATCGGATAATATCATCAAATCTCAACATGATAATCGATTGCCAATCAATAGACAAGTACCAAGAAGAAAATACAGAACGTACCTCAAGATACACAATGCCACGACAAATCAAGTCAGTATAATCCCAGATCAGGTCAATACAACATACGGACATGGTTCTAACACAAGACCTACAAATGCGTACTCACATGACAACATCAATATGCTCACAACAACAACAACAATAATGTATACTCATGGAAATCCGATGGTCCAGCGCATGCAGCATAGACCCCGAGATGATCCTGTTAGATTAACTCGAGGTGGATAACCAACAATATACATATGCGCAACAACAACACATGGAATCCGATGATCCAACGTTCACTGCATAGATCCTAAGATGATCCCGTCGGACCAACACGAGGTGGAAAACCCGTCCAATGATCCAGCGCACACAGCATAGATACCCAAGATGATCCCATCAGACCAACACGAGGTGGCCATACATCAACAATGCACAAATGTATGTTGACAACAATACACAAATGCACGACAACAACAATACAAGAATGTATCACAACATGATCTACACAAAATGACAAAAATGATTAGAGTATTTGCCCCGAGTCCTTCGAGAGCAATCCCGATGTCAAAAACCATCATCGACGATTATCCTCAATGTTCGACGATCCAAAATACCATGGACTATAGATAACTCATATCCTCATATTTACCATAATGTACCCTCGATACCCAAGTAAACCAATAACAAGTGTAAATCATACACATTATGATTTAATTCCCAAAATCAGAAAACAACGTACAATCCCAAATCTCCAGAGTTCACAATTATAATCATTGCTATACGAATTATAAAAGAATGAAACTGAAACCATTTATTAAATACTATAAACTGAGCAAGTAATAACTTGCCTCGATATCGATACGATGATACTGAAGTCATTACCAATTTCCTTGCCTTCGTCTACAAGCTCATAGGCCCTGACCAAAGTAATTCACGAACATCTTCGAACTCGACCGCAATGTATTGTTCTAATCAACGATCAATCCTCATAACCTATTGCAGTAATCGATAAACAACAATTTCTATAACAATCAACAATAAATATAAACAATCCACAAACCCCACAGTTCCACAACATCTCGATTAAGCACTAATCCGAATAACTCAATCAATCAATCGCGAATCCATAACCATAATACAATTCCACAATCTGATAATTATATCAACAATTAGTCCAACCCAATAACAAGGATTATAACATACTCAATTCCGAATTTAATTCATATATGAATTAACAAGATTCCTTCTTGTTTATAATCATAAATTCATAGTAAAATAATACTATCAATCTAATCAATAATCCGAACTATCCAACTAGTTCAATACCAAGAATAAGATATTCTAAGATTAACCATAGTCTTTCCGGATTCATCCTCCTATCATGATGCATGTTTCATCAAGAACATACCAAATCTTCCATTACAATAGACATAGTATCGGTTTTCATTATCAGATCCATGTTTATATCCAAAACCATATTCACAATCAACAAAACCACATAATCCAATACGTTCGAACACCTAAATCATCACATCACCAACTTCCTCAACAAGCTTCAAGAAACACTGAGAATCACAACAACACTTACACATTCGTCATCATACGAAGTAAACATCAACAACATCATCATAATTCGTAAATCCATCTTATAAGCATGTTTGAACGAATCACAATTCTCACAACATGAAGAATCTTAACCAACATCTTCAATCTCTTGTCACAATTCCATTTAATCACGAATAACATCATCATACATAATAGGATAAACCAGCATGCTTCTAAACATGTAAACATCCTTGTAAAACGAACTACTATCGAATGGATACGGATATTACCTTGTATTGACGAACTATGGTGAAGAACAATCGAACTCCTTCCAAGAATCATTAACAACTCTAAGAACAAAGTTCTAATCCACGCTCCCAAGCTTAATATTTTTAAAGATGATCAACTCTACAATTACTCAAGTGTATGGAACCTCAAAACCTCCTTCAAGACTCTCTCTATCGGGTAAAGGGAAGAAACGGACGAAATGAACATTACTCAACCGCACATATATGTATATTATATATTGTACATTACTAGAGTGCGCTAACGACTGCATTAGCGTGCGCTATCATTTTTCTGGGGGCTACTTCCTTACTTATCACAATGACTTACGTATGCAATTTAACTCACTAACATACGCGAACTTCATAATTAGTGTACGTTAATATGAACCATAGCGTATGTTAATCTCGTCGTTGACTCTTTTGTCTGCACTTGCCCCGAAGATGCTTGTGTCCCACTTGCTGAAAGGAACCCACAATTTTCGGGATCCCCTTTGACCGATCAACAATTAGCGTGCATTAAGCTCATGCTTAGCACGCGCTAATCTTCCATAGCAAACATCCGTGAGCGTACGTAAGTTCTACACATTAGCGTGCGCTAAGTCCTTATGTTAGCGTAAGCCAATAAGGATATTCTTAGCCAATTCCAACTATTCCTGTCCATCGTCTCGACATACTGGATATGTATACATGACATACTGAATACATATACTCATTCCAATAATATTCTGATTCGATACACAATATCTCAAATGCAATTGTCGACCAACTACGACAATTATACCAATACAACTGTCTTAGTTCTTTAATTATTATATCCATACTATACAAATTCTACACTGTGTAATATAACTTGGATAAAATAATATTAACAACCATAGTAGAAATTCAGGATATTACATTCTACCCCACTTAAAATAAGTTTTGTCCTCGAAACTTGCAATCCGTCATAAACAACAATTCAACCAAAATATCCAAAATCATCACGGCAACGATCAATCATTACCAAAAGCGAATAACCAAAACAGTATACTTACAAATGCGTAAAGTCGATGATCTCCTGTGATACTAGCAAATGACCCCACTTCAACGCCTCAATACGATTACGGTCACAATTTCAAAAATTTCAACAAAACACATCGTTATAACCTAATTATGGAATAATCCATCCGTGTCAAAGCCTATCTGCCTGATCACACAATCAAGTCCCAATCCTCATAAAAACTAATAATACACGATACATCTGCAAAACAAATACACAAAACAATGGCAAATCCCAAAACATCGACACAAAGTCCGAACGCTCATACGATCAATAATAATGATCAACTAATAAATTAACCGGGAATATCATCGACATGATAAACTGCAATACAAACAACCAAAGGTCAAAAAACCACCGGGAATATCATCCACATGATAAGCTCCAATACGACCAACTAAAGGTCAAAACACAACTGAGAATATCATCTACATGATAAATTCCAACACGATCAACACAGAACCACAGAGACAGATATACGACATACTAAAATTCTCAAAAACGTTACACAAATCACATACAGTGGATGTCAATGAAACACGTCTAACTGTTTGAACTTACTCCTCGGGCGTATGAACAAACAATCGCAAACCGACGAACATACCCAATCATACATGGAGTATGAACGACTAATCAACATGGCTCAAAAGTCAAAAATCATTATAGCAAAATCATGTTACTACCACATCAATAGAGCCACATAGAACATATGCCCTGGTTCCACAAAACCCGAAGTTCCAAAATCATATTCTGTACTGAATCTACAACACACGACATATTTCTCTCATCTGATCAACCAACTGATCATCTTAGATAATCCAAGATACCATGCTGAAATCCGAATCTCTTTTCATCGTACCATTTGTTGTGTTATCCAGTTTGTGAGTCTCACTCAGAACTTCACCATGATATGCAGTGTGTACTATGTTTGTACGTATACCAATCATATTTTCACAACAGCTTGAAATCATATAATCTTGTCAATAAAATCAATTTTCGAAAGTTCTTTCAAAGAATATCAAAACTCAAAACAAATATTTTTGTAAGACCACAAATCAATTTTCCAAAAGTTAAACTGGCTCGCTTATGTCAAGTACTTAATGATATTTCTTTCGAATACACGCGATTAAATAAAATGAAATTATGCAAATGATTGAGCACATCCAATCTCCTGTATATCAATTCGGCTCGTCACAAATTCCATAGATGACTCGTAACATCGACCATTATTGAATTCTTCAACACTTCAACTATTCCATGATGAAACATGTTTTTAAAGACAACAATGTTGTCTCTAGAAATAAATTTACGAAAATACATTTTCATTACGGCGAGCAAAATAGTTTATTCAAAATATATCATTTTGAAAAGTATCCTTTTCACATGTTCAAAGCATTTTCGTATATCTCAAAATGAACTAGTATGACTACATGTTCCTCTCAACAATTCACAAAATTCTCCCAAATACACAACTCCGTTTTTCCAAGTTTAACCGACATATTGATTTTCCATAATCATACCTTCTCAAGATCATCGGTTTTGTCCCAACTATTATATTCGGCTACCTCATACTGTAACACATAATATTTTTTCGAATCTCAAGGTACATCAGCTTACAACTGCAAATAACCTCAATGCAATCCAAAAATCTAAATACTTCCAGATCGTGAAGCCGACGATTCCCCGTGATACTGGCACATGTCTCAACTCTAGAGAATACTCGATATAGATATTTTCAAAATATACATTTTGCAAAATCAGTTCAACTCGAGAACACAACACATCTCTTTCCAAAGAATCACATTAATACCATTTGGATAAGTTTAAAACAACCACAGTACCACACTAGTAGACCACATAACACACAAGCCCAAGTGAACAACAAAAATCTAGGGCTCTAATACTTGCCAACCGACAACTCAAATGACGTGACAAAAACACGATCCGACTCGACCCGACAGCCTAGGTTTTCACAACCTAAGCTCCGATACTATATTATGTAACACCCCTAGAGCCATCCAGGAATATTACAGCGCCTTGGGCCCCGAAACGGAACCCACAAGGCTAAAAAACATTTTTACGAATATTTCAAATATGCCTAAGCGGCGATGACGATAATATCCTTTAAAATATTCAAAAACTGTATAAAACCCATTTATCAATACCGTCGAAAAATCTCATTTGAAAGTACGAGGCCAAAATGGGAAAACTCAACAGTTTTAAAGGTATATGTTAAGCCACCGCTTGCACGTATCGACAAAATAGTTTAGAAAATAATTTTCCAAAATAAACCCAAATTCGCAAAATACTAACAATCTATTTAAAAACAAACTCACAGCGGATATAACAAATAACTAAAAATACTCTAGCAGCGGAAAATAACAACTAGTCAAAGTACTCGATTCACAAACACACGCCATAGCCAGTATCTCCTGGGTAACTCATCTTTTCACGACCGCTACAAGCTCGATCTCCGAGTACCTAAAAAGTAAGCCCATAACGGGGTCAGCCATAATACTCAAAAATAATAACGATCACATCTCATTAATAATTACATACCAATGAAATTATAAAGTAAGAATACTACCATTGTAATCTTACCGCCATAACTTTACCAATTCATGATAATCCTCGTCAAAATTACCTTACCATATTGCACATCTCATATTCTCATAAACATAATGAACTCGTACACAAACATATGTACTGTATTCAGATCAACACACAAGATTCTCAGAAACATCATCATAACTCACTGTTACGAAATATACTAACTTTGTCCAACCCAATCCATAGGAAATATCATCAAATCTCAACATGATAATCGATTGCCAATCAACAGAAAAGTACCAAGAAGAAAATACGGAACGTACCTCAAGATATGCAATATCACGACAAATTGAGTCAGCCTAATTTGAGATCAGATCAATACAACATACGGACATGGTCCTAATTAACCAATAACTAATGCAACCTCTTCGAAGAAGTTTCACCGCTTTCATAGCACTGACCAAGAATCACTTATTACTCCGTTTGCATCCCATAAAAGAGTGTTCAGTACCGTCAGAGGCTAATATTGAAATGGTCCTCGCTCCATAATTCATGATCGCCCCATGTCGATCCAACCAATCCTCACCAAGGATTAAATCTTCATCTTTAACGTCTACCACAATCAGATTAGAAGACCAAGCCCTCCATGTGATACTCTCCAGAAAATATCTAACTTCATGATTCCCCACAATACTATCCCCACTAGGAATTTTAACAACAAACGGTTCACATGCAACTAGACAATCAACATGCAGACGATGCACACAATCCAGAGAGATAAAAGAATGCGTAGCACCAAAATCGAATAGCACGAAAACATGATGGTCAAGGATGTGAACGGTACCTGTAGCCACTATCGTATCAGAATCTCCAGCTCATCTCATCTCGTACACACGGGGGGGAACAGACCCCGCACTAGCTGGTCCCCCTCTAAAAGACTGCCCACATCCCCGACCTCTGCCGAAACTCTACTCAGGATGATTAGTTATCAGAGCCTGATTCACACTCGGTTCCCTCGTTGCCTGAGATGACATCTGAGTAACCGGTGCCCGACTCGCATCTCCAAAATACGCAGCACGATGCCCTGAACGACCACAATTATGACACTATAGCGGCGGCTTGTCACATTCACCAATTTTTCGAGTTGAATAGGATGACAACTCGGGCCGATACAGTCACATAACTAATTTAAACTGAAATAATTCTTACAACTCATACCCACGTAGGGGTCCAAAATACAACACGATACAACACAGTAGAAGACTGAGAATAATAAAATGAGACAACAACAACAACAACTGCATCCATAACTCTCGATTAGTATCGCAGCCCATCATCTTTTCGTGTCGGTCCTGTGAATGCTCCTACCTACCTGCAAGTACCTGGATGAAATATAGACATCCACCCCCCGATTACTCGGGGGTTAGCAAAACTCTACTGTTTTACTAGTGCAAGTCTCAAATCATACGAAACGTAACAAGCAAATATCATCCATTAATTAGATACAATAACCAAGTACCAAAACCATTCCCAAGAGGTTTTAACAATTTAGAAAACAAGCAAGGAAGTATTCGCAAATAAAATTCTCATCTCGGGGATTTTTAGAAACACAAAACCTTTAGGACCTCGAGTCCTGATTTGTAAATCCTTTCCGAAAAACTTAGGGTTCTAGCCCAAATCTCAATTCGTATCTCAGCTATTTACAGTACGAAAACATTTCCACAAATTTCGTGGGGCTTGGCCCAACATTCCTTTATAAAACTTTCTTTTCGAAACTAGGTTTATCAAAACATATTCATGACTCCGTGATCTCCTACCACGAGTCTCCGTAGCTTTGATAACCCGCACGGAAGGAATCAAACACATTAATCACAACAACAGTCCTGACCCCGCGACCCTGTGTCACGTGTCAACGTAGGTTCTGTCGAAACCGCACGGTTGGAATCAAGCACATCATCACAACATCCAATCCCGACCCCGTGAACCTATGTCACGTGTCACCGTAGGTCCCATCGAACCCGCATGGTTGGACGTACTGTGTCCTGACATTATGGACATGTGCCATGTGTCATCGTAGGACTCGTCAGACCCGCACGATTGGACCACAGCACCACATACTATGTTCTGATCCCATGGACCTATGCCATGAATCTTCGTAGGCCCCGTCGAACCCACACGTGTGAACTTAGCATTCCAGCGACAACATTCACATTCACATCACACCAACACACTCACAATCAATCAACAATCTTATCTATTACAACTTCACACAACTAGCACACATAGCACGAAGTCGACATTACAACCAATACGAGCTTTACACAACCAAACACACATAACACAATTTCGTCATCCTAATCACTGATGCAATCGATGCACAGTCACATAACTCACGATCAATACCTATAACATGATACATATCCAAGTGTACAATAAACCAACATATACATCTCAAATTTATTCATTCAAGATTGTCACAACTAACTACAAATCATTCATTTCGACACTTAAGTCATATTCACAAGGTACGAAACGTATAAGCAAGATACTTGCCAGGAAACCGGCACACAAATCCTCCGACGAACACGGTTCGACCGAAGTGCCCCGAAACCTACAACTTACATAAGAACAAACAAAAACACGATCACAAGGAGGTTCAAGACTAAAAACAACAAAAATCACATCAAACTATCGAAGGAAAACTCGTTCGAACATTTAATCGAACATTAAATTCTCATATATTCTCAAGAATCCTAGGATCATCAACCGGGTTAAACGAATCGAAGATATGGATATACAATCCATAGAACATGTCTAACAATACCTAATAACCTCAATTGATTCATCATAATCGGACTAGAATCGAAATCAAGATCAAAACCCCAAAATAGATAAATTGGGCCTACCAAAGGAATTACCTCGATTCGATGAAGAACAACGGATTAGATGATTTTACAATCACCTAAGACCCTACAAAACACCTTGGAATTGATTAGAATCAACCAAGAACTCATACCCTAGTCTCACTCGTCCGAAAACCGCGAGAAGAAGAGAAGAAGGGGAGAAATGAGGTGAAAAACTCGTTTGTCCTCTTATATACATCAGCGTCGCATGACTAACATGCATGATCAATTGGTCGTGCGTCTGGTCATGTGCTAGGTGTTTGCCCAGTCTTCTGCCATCACACACGAGCACCACGTACGAGCAGCTGCTCGTGTGTCCCTGAAGCTCACTGCCGAGCACTAGTTGCGCACGAGCACCTTCTCGTGTGCTATAATCAAGGGCTAACATCGAGTCGGACACGGCCCCGAAAGCACCCAGAACATAACCAACTCGAAAGGGAACGAAAACAAGAGCTCACAACGCCCTCAAAGAGACAAAATGACAACGGAATATATATGCCGTGTCTTACATGCATACACACGATCTGTATGACTTACACAAAAAAATAAGTTGTATCCGACGAACACCATGACACGGTACATTATACCGTACACAACCGAGAGAAAATTCCAAATAATCATTAATGGAATAAAATAACCAGCACAAACGACAAATAATTCACAATAACAGGAACAAAAATCTCGGGTATTACATTCTACTCTACTAAAAATAAGTTTCATCCCGAAACTTGAAATAAAACATCAAGGAAAACACAAACGAAACCAAAAGGTTCACACAACAATCATTAGATCTTCACACAAGATATAATCTACAAACAACACGCAATAACATCACTGGGCACTACTAGGCCCTCCACGAGTAGGAGCGGGACCCCGATCCCCGAACATCTCAATGACGGACTCGCATTGTGCCGCTTGGTGTCCTAAATGACCACACTTGATACAGTTAACCTGCGGCGCGTGACATTCTTCCGAGTATGGCCCACACGGCTACAGTTGAAACATATCTTCACACCGCTCACCTTACTCCCCATTGGAATAAGATTCTTAGACTGGCCAAATGAACGATGACTGCCCCAAGAAGGAAAATGCGAAGCAACAGGATCACAGATCTCACTTCTCTGACCTCTGAAAAAATTACCCGAGGTCTTATGTCTCTTACCTCCTGAACTACTCTCTAAGACATAAACAACCATCTAAATGGCTAGAGCTCGGTCCTGATACTCCTTCAAAGTGGTACACATGAGTGGAGCCATGCTCTCTCGAATATGGGGTTTCATGCACATACTGAAGTATCGGATCTTGTCCGCTTCACTTCTCACTTGATCACGAATGTAACTCAGCTGCTGATTATAATCGACTATCGCCTGGGATATCGACACATACTGGGGCGTAGCCGAGAAAAACTCAATGATCCTGCATTCACGGACAAGCAATGGGCAATACTCTGCCTCCATGGCAGTCTTAAACTCAGCCCACTTAGACGTACGATCTGCAGGCGCTACAGCCTGCCACCAGTCTGCAGCTTCTTTATCAAGAAGATACTAAGCAATAGGTACTCTTCTCTCATCGGGACATGCCACCGCATCAAATATTCTTTCCAACTGGAAGAGCTAGTTCTCCCATCCTAACAATTAAGAGGAACCCGCAAAATGAGGTGGGTGCATTCTCACCACATCTCGCAACCACCTACTAGTTCCATTATCCCCCTTGGAAGGCTCATTCTGGTGCGCTGCTCGATTCATCCGCGCCAACTGGTTAGCCACCTGATGAAGGATGGTGGTGGCACCAACATCAACATTACCTCCAGCTGATTTCTCCCGATCACGCGACTGGTCATCCCGACCATCCATACTGAGCTGATTGGCACTCGACAACGAGCGAGTCACCTTATCATGCCCGTGATTATCTCCACGACCACGTCCATGTCCTCGGCCTCGACCTCTCGGCATACTGAACAAAGAATTACTAAGTGCAACAAAACGTAACATCGCAGAGCAACGCACCAAGATATCAACTCAGCACAACACATCGCAAATCAATATGCCGAAATGCCAACTCACATACCTTATCAACGTAAGGCAACAAATATCAACAAGACAAAAATATCGACTCCACATAATTACACCAACATAAGAACTAAAATCCGTAATAAGTAGAGCTTACACTCTTAAGCAATGAATTACATAATCATATCAATAGAAGACTTACGACCAATACAGATATATCCATGGCCGTAACAAAACTACACATCATTGCAGTCAACCACTGAAAACATTCTTTTTAAAAGACCACGAAGTATCCGTTTAGATAATATCATTTGAAATTTTGAAGTCGTATATTTTTCCAAAATAAAATTTTGAAGATACTTTTAATACCTCGACTGTCATACCGAAACCATGAACCATATATCATAACCATTTTGTTGTGAAATTATTTGTAAAAGAATATTCTGAAATATCTTATCTCCTCGAAAATGGTATGATCAAGATGATCATATCATGACGTATTTTCATTACCATTAATAACACAAGGGGTAACCACATATTACTACATAACACCAAAAGCAATATACATTCAGAATAAGCAACCGAGTACAAACATTACTACTACAACGGATAAAGTTTATGGTCATCACAGACGCACCATACGACCGCATCACTAGGATCCAAACAACCATTACTGGTCACAGACATGACCGTAGCAACAACAAATGTACGGCCGTACGATAACAAACTTACGGACGTACAATCAATGATAACAACAAACAGTTTACAGTCACTACTTCCAATTAATACGGTTGTATATATGCCGCAGAACATCAAAACCAATCCAACAGCCCCATAATGGCTCCAACAGTCAAGAGACAATCCTTTACAATTCAACCCGACACCTTGGATTACACCATAAAATTCTCCGACGAGAATAATATAAGAAGTATGTTTCAACGACTCAACTTTAACGCATAAACACATTAGTCCCAAATGTAACCTTTAATTCCAAAAATAGAAGTCATTTAGCAAATCAATAAGTTTTCCAAAACCTTTTGAAACATGTCAAAATTGACGGTAATATTTTAAAATTATTACATAACACTTCAAAACACATCTTTCAAAAATGCCGCCATAAAGTTCCATTTAAAATACGTGGTTGGTTCACCGAAATTCAACAATTTCCAAAATCAACATCAAACCATTGTTTGACCCTAACGTCAAAACCATTTAAAAATTTGTTTTTCCACCATCGTAATCAAATCTTGGAATCCACTTTTTTTTAAAAAAAAATAAATCATTTTCAAACATACACGCAGCGGATATAATTACAACAACTATCTATAATGAATCGATCGTAACACGTATGCCCACCCAGCATATAAAATCACCAACTCAACAAACATAAATCGTGAATGCATAATTCAAACACATGTCAAAACTATCTATATGAGTTCCTCAACAAACTCTACCGTCAATACACTACCAGGAACACATCAGTATTCAAGGCTTTAAAGTCATACTGCACCACTCGGTGTCCAAACCATCAATAACGTTTGCTCAATATACATGTAGTACATCACAAGTACAGAAAACTGATTTCATCTCACAACATGCACATAAATGAAATCACGAAACACAAATATTTCACATAGGAGAGGAGACTTACATCCTTAGGTCGCACGAAGATGACGGTCGCCCACGCTACTAATCTCAACCGACAGCCCACACGACATGTTGTGACAACGCATAACTCAAATTTGTCACCCGGCTACTCGAATGACATGACAAAACACGACTCAACTCGACCCGACAGCCTAGGTCTTCACAACCTAAGATCCAATACCATAAATGTAACACCCCCAGATTACAACTGGGACTATTACACGCAGTAAATCCTTTTCTCAAGGATCTACCAGGCTAAACACAATAAAACGACCAATTGTTCAACCGTCCGGGGTCGAACAGGATGACAACTAGGACCGATAAGGTCACATAAATAATTCAAACTGAAATAATTCTTACAACTCATACCCACGCAGGGGTAAAACACGATACAACACAACGAAAGACTGAGAATAATACAACGACACAACAGCAACTGAATCCATAACTCTCGATTAGTATTGCAGCCCATCATCTTTTCGTGCCGGTCCTGTGACTGCTCCCACCCACCTGCAAGTACCTGGACGCAATATAGACATCCACCCCCCGATTACTCGGGGGTTAACAAAACTCTACTGTTTTACTAGTGCAAGTCTCAAATCATACAAAACGTAACAAGCAAACATAATCCATTAATTAGATACAATAACCAAGTACCAAAACCATTCCCAAGAGGGTTTAACAATTTAGAAAACAAGCAAGGAAGTATTCGCAAATAAAATTCTCATCTCGGGGATTTTTAGAAACACAAAACCTTTAGGACCTCGAGTCCTAATTTGTAAATCCTTTCCGAAAACCTTAGGGTTCTAGCCCAAATCTCAATTTGTATCTCAGCTGTTTACAATACGAAAACATTTCCACAAATTTCGTGGGGCTCGGCCCAACATTCTTTTTATAAAAACTTTCTTTTCAAAAATAGGTTTATCAAAACATATTCATGACTCTGTGATCTCCTACCACGAGTCTCCATAGGTTCTACAACCTGCACGGAAGGAATCAAACACATCAATCACAACAACCAGTCCTGACCCCGTGAACCTGTGTCTAGTGTCGTCGTAGGTTCCACCGAACCCGCATAGTTGGAATCAAGCACATCATCACAGTAACCAGTCCCGACCCTATAAACTTGTGTTACGTGTCACCGTCGGTCCCGTCGAACCCACATGGTTAGACGTACTGTGTCCTGACCTCATGGACATGTGTCATGTGTCATTGTATGCATCGTCAGACCCGCACGATTGGATCTCAGCACCACATACTAAGTTCTGATCTCATGGACCCGTTCCATGAATCCTTGTAGGCCCCGTCGAACCTACACGAGTGAACTTAGCATTCCAGCACACAATATTCGCATTCACATCACACCAACATGCTCACAATCAATCAACCATCTTGTCTATTACAACTTCACAGAACTAGCACACATAGCACAAAGTCGACATTACAACCAATACGAGATTTACACAACCAAACACACATAACACAATTTCGTCATCCAAATCACCGATGTAATCGATGCACAATCACATAACTCATGATCAATACCTATAACATGATACACATCCAATTGTACAATCAACCAACATATACATCTCAAAGTTACACATTCAAGATTATCACAACTAACTACACATCGTTCATTTCAACACGTAAGTCATATTCACAAGGTACGAAACGTATAAGCAAGATACTTGACTCGAAACAGGCACACAAATCCTCTTACGAACACGGTTCGACTGAAGTGCCTCGAAACCTACAACTTACGCAAGAACAAATGAAAACACGATCACAAGGAGGTTCAAGATGAAAAACAATGAAAATCACATCAAACTATCGAAGGAAAACTCATTCGAACATTTAATCAAACATTAAATGTTCATATATTCTCAAGAAACATAGAATCATCAACCGGGTTAAATGAATCGAAGATATGGATATACAATACATAGAACATGTATACCAACACCTAATAACCTCAATTGATTCATAATAATTGGACTAGAATCGAAATCAAGAACAAAACGCCAAAATAGATAAATTAGGTTTACCAAAGGAATTACCTTGATTCGATGAAGAACAACGGATTAGATGATGTTACAATCACCTAAGACCCTCCAAACACATCTTGGAATTTAGTAGAATCGACTAAGAACTCATACAATAGTCTCACTCATCCGTCAACTGCGAGAAGAAGAGAAGAAGGGGAGAAATGATGTGAAAAACTCGTCTGTCCGCTTATATACATCAGCGACGCACGACCAACACGCACGATCAAGTGGTCGTGCATCTGGTCATATGCTAAGCGTCTGCCCAGCCTTCTACCATCACGCACGAGCACCGCGCACAAGCAGCTGCTCGTGTGTCCTGCTTGTGCATCCCTAAAGCTCACTGACGAGCACTGGTTGCGCACGAGCACCACACACGAGCACCTGCTCGTGTTGCCTGCTCATGTTTTATAATCGAGGGCTAACATCAACCCGGAGACGGCTCCGAAAGCACCCAGAACATAACCAACTCGAAAGGGAACGAAGACAAGAGCTCACAATGCCCTCAAAGAGACAAAATGACAATGGGATACAATATCCCATGTCATACATGCGTACACACGATCTGTACGACTTACACAAAAAAATAAGTTGTATCCGACGAACACCACGACACAGTACATTATACCGTACACAACCAAGAGGAAATTCCAAATAAGCATTAATGGAATAAAATAACCGGCACAAATGACAAATAATTCACAATAACAGGAATGAAAATCTCGGGTATTACGTAATCCTTCCCTCTTTCACTGGCCAAGGACAATACTCAGCCTCCATCAATTCCCGGAACGCATCCCACGTAGCTGCCCGGTCACGCGGTTTCACTGCCTGTCACCACGTTGCTGCCTCCTTGGCGAGAAAGTACTGAGCAATTGGTACTTTCCTCTCCTTGGAGCAGTTTGCTGCCTCGAATACTTTTTCCATCTCAAATATCCAACTCTCCCAACCAGTAGGGTTGGAAGTACCATCAAACTGTGGAGGACACATACGAATCACGTCTTGAAGCAACTTGTCGGTACCAGATCCTGTAGGCAGAACTGGAGTAGCATTAGCTTGATTAACCAGGACCGCTTGAGTTTGTAACGCCATCTGATTCGCTACTGGCTGCAGAATGTTAGCTGGCACGACGTTAGCGTTAGCAGTACCGAAGCTAGCGGACTGATCCTGCTGACCTTCATCACTAGGCTGAGCACTGTTCGACAAAGACAGCATTGCAAACGAGCCTCATATCTATTGGACATGGCCGCCCCACCGGATGCGCCAGGTCCCTTACTGTAATATCCGGATCTATTATTGTGTATTTCATCTGTATTTGAACCCTGTATCATTCGGAATTGTGATCTCGATAATTGGAGTATGATATTTCTCACATTGGTATCTTTGTACATAAGTATAACAACATGCAAAATTTCTCATGCATACTCGTGATAGCGCACGCTAAGAATGTAACTTAACGTGCGTTATCGGGCTACAACTAGCATGCGCTATGAATGGAGAATTGCGTGTGCTAGGCAGTCAATTATTGAGCTAGACGGCTAGCACATGCGCTAGCCGGGACATGGGTCCGAATAAGATTCCCGCGGACGAACGTGGATAGATTTGGAGTCAACGCTTATTAGCGTGCGCTAAGGGATGTATAATAGCGTGCGCTAATCAGCTATTGCGCAGAAACTTTATATAAGGGATAGCGCTCCATTTTCTTCTCATTTCCTTCGAGCATCCTTCGTTCTTGAGAGACCAGAGAGCATTATTTCTTCCTTGAACACACTTAGAACACATCCACTTGATCATTGGAGATTGAATGTCACTTGTGTTTGATCATTGGAGTGGAGAAACGTATTGATTTGGCAAACAAGCAACTGGAGCCGGATTCTACTTGTTGTCTCTGTGTTTTTCTTCATCTTAAGGTATGTTACAATACTTTCAACCTTGAATTCGTGTTCTTAAGGATATGAGGATTATGCTATCAAGATATTGAGCTTCATTGGTGATTTATCCAAACCACATCATGTTTAAGAGATTGAGATGATTATGCTTTAAGTACCTTGGTTAACAACATCATAATTTGAATCTTGTTATGATGAACAAGCAGAGGAAATTTCTGACATTGGTAATCCGAATCTAGAAGGTGTCTTCATAGTAATCACGGACTTGACTTTAACATCATTATTATTAGACGAATCTAAGAGATTAATCATGGAAGGATTTATCTTGTAAAGATGGAGTGTTAGACAAACTACAAGATGATAGTTTTTATTGATATAAGGTATTGATATGGACCGTTAGGCCTTCTGAATTACGCATGAAGAATTGTAATCAAAATAGAATATGGTTTTATGATGATATACGTATTCTTGAATTTGAAGTTGTTATCCATAAGATCATTCATAAACCGAATGAGCATGATATGCATGGAGATGACATGTATTAACACTGAAGATTTCATGAGTTTCATCACCATTAGATCAAGTCTGCTGCCCAGTAGTGTACTGCCCTACACGTTTAGCGCACACTAAGCTATGTAGATTAGCGTGCGCTATCGAGCATGAGTTAACGTACGCTACGTTTGGTACGTAACGTACGTTGGGCCATCAGGCGAGTTAGTCGGCTGATCAGTGAGGTACTGACCGTGCATAGTTAGCGTACGCTAGGATTCGTTGTTGGCGTGCGCTAACGAGCAGGCTTAACGCACGCAAATGTAGAATCACTTTGCATACCTTACTCAGTTCAGGAAGGTTGCGTTTTATGAACTTTCGGCCGTAAATTGGATTGGTAGACATTTGTACGACGTGAGATAAATTATATATTATTTCTTTTGTTAAGGTTCGAGCTTACTACATGATTGATCGAAGGGGCAACCTTCGAGTGTTTCGTTTTTCGTGGAAGTATTGTTCTTGTCTTCGAATCGAGGCAAGTACCTTAATTGTTTTATGTATTGATGTTATACATATTGTTGTAAATGTATGTCGTTGTTGTATGTCCACCATGTGTTGGTCCGACGGGATCATCTTGGGATCTATGCTAGCATGCGCTGGATCATTGGATGGGTTTTTCCACCACGTGTTGGTCTGACGGGATCATCTTGGGGTCTAGGTAGTGAACGCTGGATCATTGGAATTACCATGTGTATGTTGTGATATAAATGGTATGATTATCATGTGTGTATGTTATTATTATTATTCTTCGTGAGATGTTGAATAATATGTTGTGGTACTTGTACTGGCATCGTTTTGCTAACCCCTTCGGGGGTGAACATTTTGTTTATGTTCAGGATCCAGGAGAGCGGGGAAACAACCACTGGAGCTGCATGACGACGAGGGTGCAGAGTGATGTTCCGGCCGGGTTTAATTATCTGTTGTTTGTATCGTTTTAATAAGTACTCGAGTACGCAGTAATTTATGATGATTTGGATTTGGTGATGTATTAATACTTTCCGTTGAACATTCGTATTTTCAGTATTTGGTCAGAACTATTGTATCTTAATTCCGTTATTTTCATCCGTTGGTACCTGTTAATGTCTTTTCAATTCTTCAGCCTTGTAAATCCTTATGTAAAGGATTTACGGTGCTGTAATATTCCTGAATATATCAGGGGTTTTACAGAATATGGTATCGGAGCTAAGATTATGGATATCTTGGCCATTGGGTTAAAATAGGGGTCATGTATGTCTTTTGAGGTAACTGGCCGCGAATAACATCACTGTACTGCCTACGTCTTCGTGCGGGCGGTGGTTGTAAGTTCCTAAACTCTATCTCGTCCTTTACATGTTATATTTCCTTGTACTTGAGCATTTGAATGATATTGTTTCCTGTATATTGAGTATTTATGCTTACAGTATGTTGAGAGGTGGATGTGGACGTGGTCGCGGTCGCGGACGCGGATGAAGGAATGCCGAAAGAGAAGCTTCGCCTTCTAATCAGGCCAGCCACAGTTCAGGCGAGCCACAGAGATCTATCAATAACGAACCAGAACCTACTGTGCTCGAAATCCTTCGTCACGTGGTGAACCAAATGACTCAGTTCGCCCAGGTCGTGGACCAAATGAAGGTGGCGGTGGGATTACAGCAAGGAGATAGACAACAGGGGATTCCAGAATGGGAAATCCAGGTGACCGATGGTTGCAAGAGGTGGCGAAGATGCATCCACCCAAATTTGATGGCTTTTCTGAGACTCCCACATGGGATCATTGGTTTAAGGAACTGGAGAAAATATTTGCCAGAATTAATTGCCCAGATGACCGGAGAGCCTCTATTGCTCAGTACTTTATGATAGGGGAAGCATCTGAGTGGTGGGAAGCCATCCGACCTGCAGATCATGATGATGACTGGACAGAATTTAAATTGATGATGGAAGCTCAGTACTGCCCTCATCATGTGAGGGAAGCCAAAGTTCGGGAGTTTTTCTCCGCACAGCCATCAGACGAACCCGTATCCCAGACAATTAAGACATTTAACCAGCAGCTAGCATTTGTTGGACATCTGGTCAGAACAGATGCAGAAATGGTGATCCATTTTGATATGAGGATGAAACCAGAAATCCATAGGTACATGTCCGGTTTTGAATGTACCACTCTCCGTCAATACCAGGATAAAGCATTGGCATACGAAATCAAGGAAGCAGCAATTGAGAAGTTTACGGAGTCCAAGAAGCAGAAAGTCTCTGGTACCTTTACAGAGCACAAGAGCAGCGGGCCCCGCAAAGACCAGTTATCCTTTCATTCGTTCAAGAAACCTCCGCACCCATCCAAGAGCGGAAAGAACTCTGGAGCAGTATCAGTCACGACAGATGTGACAAGGAGGTGCTTTAACTGTGGCCGAACAGGACATTATCGACAAGATTACTCATTCCCTACTGTAACTTGTTTTGACTGTGGTCGATAGGGACATCGTGCGGTGTTCTATGAGGAGGCTGCGAAAACTTTTAGAGCCCGTACATCACAGCCAGCCCAGAAAGAATCGAGTATTCAGCAGACGCAACAGAGTGTACAGATGCCTCAGAATTTTGGCCGCGGACGAGGCAGAGGACAGTTTGACCGAAAGGGGACATCGAATGCCGGATATGTTCCCCCACGTCTGTACGAGATGAGGAGAATAGACGATCACGATGCTGCTGTTGCATCAGGTACCGTTCAAATCCTTTCCCATCCAGTTAGCGTTTTATTCGAAACAGGAGCTACGCATTCATTTATATCCTTATCTTGTGTAAATCGTTTGAATATTTCTGGTTTTCATAACTGTGAACCTTATGTGATTGGTTTATCGAGTGGTAAGATGATTGTTGGAAACTTAGAAACTAGAGATTTCCCTGTATCATTTGGAGGCAGAGAGTGGCTCTCAAATCTGATTGTAATAGAAATGCAAGGAGACGACCTCATACTCGAAGACGATTAGCTTAATCGATATGGAGCTATTGTAAACTACCGAAGGAGGAATATCTCGCTGATCGCTGACGATGGCTCCGAAATCCTGTTTGAGGGATGGAAACCAGGAAGCTCAGGAAAGTTGATCAAGGCGATGAAAGTCACAAATTGTTGAAACAAGGTCAGACTGATACTGGTGCTATGCAATGAAGAAAGAAGACAAAATTGTGGAACTTTCATCCATTCCTATTGTGAACGAATTTCCAGATGTATTTCCTGACGAGTTACCTGGACTACCTCCACGACGGGATGCAGAATTCACCATTGAGCTGGAACCCGGAGCTACACCAATTTCTATGGCGCCGTATCGTATGGAACCTACTGAGATGTACAAACTGAAAAAGCAGCTGGAGGAGTTACTGGACAAAGGCTATATCCAGCCAAGCGTTTCGCCCTGGGGAGCGCCAGTTCTTTTTGTCCGGAAGAAGGATGGATCGCTTCGACTGTGTATTGACTATCGAGAGCTGAACAAGATGACGATTAAGAACAAGTATCCATTGCCACGGATTGATGATTTATTTGATCAGTTGCAAGGAGCAACAGTATTTTCTAAAATCGATCTGAGATCAGGATATTATCAGCTGAGGATTAAGGAATCTGATGTTCCGAAATCAGCGTTCAGAACTCGCTACGGGCACTACGAGTTTGTAGTGATGCCGTTTGGTCTCACTAATGCACTTGCTGTATTCATGCAATTGATGAACCGAGTGTTCATCAAATATTTGGATAAATTTGTGGTCGTGTTCATTGATGACATTCTGGTGTATTCTAAGAGCCCGGAAGAGCATGCACAGCATTTGCGGATTGTATTAGAACTTTTGAGAAGCGAGCAACTGTACGCCAAACATTCTAAGTGTGAATTCTGGCTAAAGGAAGTAATGTTCCTTGATCATGTGGTATCAGCTGAAGGAGTCCGAGTAGATCCTCAGAAGATCGAAGTGGTTATGGATTGGAAGCCCCCAAAGAACGTGAAAGAAGTCCGAAGTTTTTTAGGACTTGCTGGGTATTATCGTCAGTTTGAGGAAGGGTTTTCCAAAATTTCCCGCCCACTTACTCAACTATTGCAGAAAACACAAAAGTTTGAGTGGAATGAGTTGTGTCAGATTAGCTTTGAAGAATTGAAGAAGATATTGACAACAACACCGATTTTAACACTTCCACAGGGAACTGGAGGATTCATAGTTTACAGTGATGCTTCAAACCAAGGACTCGGATGAGTATTGATGCAGAATGAAAAGGTGATCGCTTATACGTCACGCCAGCTGAAACCTTATGAAGTGATTTACCCAACGCATGATTTGGAACTAGCAGCAGTAGTTTTTGCTTTGAAAATCTGGAGACGTTATCTGTACGGGACTCACTGTCAGATCTTTACGGATCACAAGAGTCTCAAATACATATTCAGTCAGAAAGAGTTGAACATGCGGCAAATAAGATGGTTAGAGCTGATTAAGTACTACGACTTGGAAATTTTGTATCATCCAGGCAAAGCGAATGTAGTGGCTAATGTACTCAGCCGCAAGCCTGTTTCTATCCAAATGCTGGAGACGCTGACCTCCTAGCTCAGCATTCAACGAGAGATGATTCGAGAAGGAATTGAAGTATTGTTACAAAGATTCCAAGGACAACTGTGCGTGATGGAGATAACTTCATCATTAACCGAAGAAATCAAATCTAAGCAGGCAGATGATCCTTTGATGATTCGGTTATGTGATGAAGTGATCAAGGGGAAGGCCCCCAGATTCGTAATTCATGATGATGGAGTTTTGATATTTCAGAACCGACTCCGTGTTCCCGATGTCGATGTTCTGAAACAGACAATTATGAAGGAAGCTCACAGCTCGCCCTATTCTATCCACCCAGGCACCAGTAAGATGTACAAAGATTTGAAGCAGAATTTCTGGTGGGGCAACATGAAGAAAGATGTAGCGGACTATGTTTCGAAATGCTTGACTTGTCAACAGGTTAAGATTGAGCATAAATGACCTGCCGGGATGTTGAAGCCACTCCCGATTCCTGAATGTAAGTGGGAGCACATATCGATGGACTTTATCACTAGAATGCCGAGAACCAAGCCGGGAATGAACATGATTTGGGTGATAGTTGACCGTTTAACCAAATCAGCCCATTTTCTAAGCATTAAGGACGCGTGGGGACCCGAGAGGTTGGCACGAGTATTTATTTCAGAGATAGTTCGACTGCATGGTATGCCGAAGACCATTATTTCTGATCGACACGGCCGTTTTGTGTCTCACTTTTGGAAAGCAGTTCATATGGCCTTTGGGACCGAATTGAACTTCAACACAGCTTATCACCCACAGACTGACGGACAATCCGAGAGGACCATTCAAATAGTGGAAGACATGCTAAGGGCTTGTGCCTTAGATTGGTCAAACGATTGAAGTTCATCTACCGTTGATTGAATTTACCTACAACAATAGTTGGCATGCTTCATTAAGATGGCACCGTTCGAGGCATTATACGGGAGGAGATGCAGATCGCCCCTATGTTGGGACGATTCATCAGACTTGATCGGGACAAAACCAGAGTTGATCGTACAGACTCGAGAGAAGATAGCCTTGATTCGTGAAAGGCTGTTGACCGCCCAGAGTCGACAGAAAACTTACGCAGACATACATCGTCGCCCATTGGAGTTCAGTACTAGAGACCACGTACTTTTAAAGGTTTCTCCTACTCGGGGAATCTTTCATTTTGGAAGGAAGGGAAAGACGAGTCCAAGATATATCGGACCATTCGAGATCCTTGAGAGAGTTGGAGAGTTGGCATCCAGATTGGCATTACCGCCGTCATTGAGCCATGTTCATAACGTGTTCCACGTATCCCAGTTACGGATATATATACCGGATCCTAGTCATGTCATTGATTTCGGCGAGATCAAAGTCGCTCAGGATGGAACGTTTGAAGAAAGACCAGTCAAGATACTCAAGAGTCGAGTTAAGCAGTTGAGGAACAAACCAATCGTTTTGGTCAAAGTTCGGTGGCCACGCCACGGAGTGGAAGAAGCCACTTGGGAAACGGAAGATATCATGAAGTCCAGATATCCAGAGTTATTTTCGTCTTGAGTTTCGGGACGAAACTCCTTTTTAGTAGGAGAGTATGTAATATTCGGCTCTATTATTGTGTATTTCATCTGTATTTGAACCCTATATCATTCGGAATTGTGATCTCGATAATTAGAGTATGATATTTCTCACATTGGTATCTTTGTACATAAGTATAACAACATGCAAAATTCCTCATGCAAACTCGTGATATCGCATGCTAAGAATGTAACTTAACGTGCGTTATCGGGCTACAACTAGCGCACGCTACGAATGGAGAATTGCATGCGCTAGGCAGTCAATTATTGAGCGAGGAGGCTAGCACATGCACCATCCGGGATATGGGTCTGGATAAGATTCCCACGGACGAACCTGGACAGATTTGGAGTCAATGCTTATTAGCGTGCGCTAAGAGATGTATAATAGCGTGCGCTAATCAGCTATTGTACAGAAACTTTATATAAGGGACAACACTCAATTTTCTTCTCATTTCCTTCGAGCATCCTTCGTTCTTGAGAGACCAGAGAGCATTATATCTTCCTTGAACACACTTAGAACATATCCACTTGATCATTGGAGATTGAATCTCACTTTTGTTTGATCATTGGAGTGGAGAAACGTATTGATTTGGCAAACAAGCAACCGGAGCCGGATTCTACTTGTTGTCTCGGTGTTTTTCTTCATCTTAAGGTATGTTACAATACTTTCAACCTTGAATTCGTGTTATTAAGGATATGAGGATTATGCTATCAAGATATTAAGCTTCATTGGTGATTTATCCAAACCACATCATGTTTAAGGGATTGAGATGATTATGCTTGAAGTACCTTGGTTAAGAACATCATAATTTGAATCTTGCTATGATGAACAAGTAGAGGAAGTTTCTGACATTGGTAATCCAAATCTAGAAGGTGTCTTCATAGTAATCACGGACTTGACTTTAACATCATTATTATTAGACGAATCTAAGAGATTAATCATGGAAGGATTTATCTTGTAAAGATGGAATGTTAGACAAACTACAAGATGATAGTTTTGATTGATATAAGGTATTGATATCGACCGTTAGGCCTTACGAATTACGCATGAAGAATTGTAATCGAAATGGAATATGGTTTTATGATGATATACGTATTCTTGAATTTGAAGTTGTTGTTATGCATAAGATCATTCATAAACCGAGTGAGCATGATATGCATGGAGATGACATGTATTAACACTGAAGATTTCATGAGTTTCATCACCATATTAGATCAAGTCTGCTGCCCAGTAGTGTGCTGCCCTACACGTTTAGCGCACGCTAAGCTATGTAGATTAACGTGCGCTATCGAGCATGAGTTAACGTACGCTACGTTTGGTACGTAACGTACGTTAGGCCATCAGGTGAGTCAGTCGGCTGATCAGTGAGGTACTAACCGTGCATAGTTAGCGTACGCTAGGCTTCGGTGTTTGCGTGCGCTAACGAGCAGGCTTAACGCACGCTACGTAGAATACTCAGCGTACGCTAAGCAGTTCAGGCAGATTGCGTTTTATGAACTTTCGGCCATAAATTGGATTGGTAGACATTCGTACGACGTGAGATAAATTCTATATTATTTCTTTTGTTAAGGTTCGAGCTTGCTAGGTGATTGATCGAAGGGGCAACCTTCGAGTGTTTCGTTTTTCGTGGAAGTATTGTTCTTGTCTTCGAATCAAGGCAAGTACCTTAATTGTTTTATGTATTGATGTTATACATATTGTTGTACATGTTTGTCGTTGTTGTATGTCCACCACGTGTTGGTCCGACGGGATCATCTTGGGATCTATGCTAGCGTGCGCTGGATCATTGGACGGGTTTTTCCACCACGTGTTAGTCCGATGGGATCATCTTGGGGTCTAGGCACTGAACGTTGGATCATTGGAATTACCATGTGTATGTTGTGATATCATGTTATGATTATCATGTGTGTATGCTATTATTATTATTCTTCGTGAGATGTTGAATAATATGTTGTGGTACTTGTACTAGCATCGTTGTGCTAACCCCTTCGGGGGTGAACATTTTGTTTATGTTCAGGATCCAGGAGAGCGGGGAAACAACCACTGGAACTGCATGACGACGAGGGTGCAGAGTGATGTTCCGGCTGGGTTTAATTGTCTGTTGTTTGTATCGTTTTAATAAGTACTCGAGTACGCAGTAATTTATGATGATTTGGATTTGGTGATGTATTAATACTTTCCGTTGAACATTCGTATTTTCAGTATTTGGTCAGAACTGTTGTATCTTAATTCCGTTATTTTCATCCGTTGGTACCTGTTAATGTCTTTTCAATTCTTCAGCCTTGTAAATCCTTATGTAAAGGATTTACGGGGGTGTTACACCTACCGCGTCCGCGACCGTGTCCGCATCCTCTACCAGCAGGCATTCTGAGGAAGTAACTAGTTAGTACAGTTCAGACGCAAAACACATCACGATATTAAGAAAGGAACAACACAGGATAACGCAATGAGTCAAGTTAGAAAAGCTTACAAGCATCGGCCTACTGAGATGATAACATAGTAGTGATACTATTCCGAAACGACACTCGACTAGACCCAAATAACTGACAGCCTAGGTATCCATAAACCTAAGCTCCGATACCATATTCTGTAACACCCCCAAGACGTTCAGGGCATATCACAGCACCGTGGACCCAACCCTTTGGAATCCACCAGGCTAACGCACCAACTCGACATCAAGACCAATGACAAACATCATCAACATACAAATGATTCCACAATTTTAAGACTTTCAAAATAAATAGATGGAACCCGACAGTAATAAATAAAATCTTCCCAAACTGGGACCACAAACAATTACAAGTCCAAAAGAAGAAAGTACTCGAGTACTTAAACAAATGACATAATTAATAAAATTAAAAGACAAGATGCCAAACAAACGACCATTGAACATAATCACCTTTGCACATCATCCTCGTACAATCTGCATGCCTGATCGCCTCCATGACCTGTACCTGAAATACAAAATTATTTTCCCCATTTAAGGGGTTAGCGACAACAGCTAGTGCAAGTACAATCCATTTGAACTACCATTCTAATCAGATGAATTATGCGCCAAACAACATTTTAGAAAACATTTATATTCCAGAATATTACGGTGCACGGGCAGAAAACATAGTTCTCCAACAAAACATTTCAAAGGTTAACCGTTGGTACGAGACTCACGGCCACCGCACCCCGCAGAGGCCCCGTCAGACCATCCCTGGGTAGTTAATCCCAGTTCACGATACGTATATACATGGAACTACGTATCCCCAGAGGCCCCGTCAGACCATCCCTGGGTGAACATACGCATTCACATCCACAACATACATGGGAAGTCATAAATCAAATACTAGAATATGCATACAAATGTAAAGTACTTGCCTTTGAGACATCTTCGACGAGACGGAAAATAAACGATCACTAGGAATGACCCGAAGTGAACATATCCACTCCTAAACGAGATTTTAATATGAATCAATCCTAAACGACATCAATAACCGAACGGAATACGCCCACAACCCCGATTACCAACCATAACAATACACGTATGGTCAACACGGGCGAGGGTTTTCACCAAACCTCCCTGAATCTACAACTCACAGATCAAACACTAATGGAAATGGATTGGGAATCACCCGATAACAATAATCGATAAGAATAAGAAAACATAAATGAAAACTCGAGTTTAAATAGAAAAATCCCGAAAAAACACCAAAATTGCGAAAATACCTTGAATTCGGGCGAAACAGGATTATTAGGATGCTGGTAATTCATTCAGAATACTACAATCAATAAACTAAGGAACTCCATGGATTAATCTTCACAAATCACCCAAAATCGCCGGAAATCACCCAAGGGATGTGAAGAGGTGAAAAATGACGAAAAGTGTACTGCTGAGTCCTATTTATACTAGGTATGATTAGCGTGCGCTAATTATTGAAAATAACGCGCGCTAACAGGGTCTCCTGCAGTCCAATAGCATCTGCCCAGTGTCGATAGCGTGTGCTACTACGGCTTAAAGCGCGCTACCCGCTAGACGTTAGTGTGCGCTACGAAAGCTTAGCACGCGCTACCAGTTAGTATGAATACAGAATCCCGAGTCCAGAACCTACCGTCCCCTGCAATACCCGGATGTTGGCGTGTGCTACTGAGATGCTAGCGGTCACTACTGAATTACATCTAGCGTGCGCTAGGAATCATGAATAGTGTATGCTATTCATGCAGCAGTTCAGTACTGCTGAGTGCAGACCACTGCTGAGGAAGGCGCGAAACCGACCATAACTAAAAGTAGGAGTTCAAAGGCACAATTACGAAGTATTCGTAATGACGAATTAAAAAGCTAAAAGAAGGCAAGATTCCGACCACTCGACGGTTCGGGATACCGAAATGGAAGTAAGTTCCCTAAACTTTTAAGAAACTACAAAACGGACCAAAACGTCCGAAAACCAATATACGACATCGGATTATAAAACCAAAACTCACAACATGAATAACTCAATCATACGAACTCAAGGGAACAAAGAAACAACGAAATCGAGCGAGTTTTACAAGAATCGAACATACTTGCGACAAAAACATAACATAAAGCAAATCATGTAAAAACACTTCTGAAACTCGTCCAAATGGAAAAATACCAAAAACAAAATAGATTGAAAACGTCGAAACAGTTACAAGCAAGTCATTAAAATAGACATGCACCCAAAAATAGAAACTGCTAAAAATAAAAAGTACGGACATTACAGATACAACAAGCTAATCCAACTCCAACAGACTCTTCTTTACCATTGGTGTCACATGACGGTTCTTGAAAATGTCATTTAGACTATTAGAGTCAAGATGGAGAACAAAACCTCAATTAAAGTTGTGGATGATTATTTGGAATTTACAGGGAAAATGCTCCAGAAGGTCATCATCTTCCTAGTAATCACAGTAAAATGAGACGTATCCAAAAAGGTCTTGGGCTCCCATACATCAAGATTCATGTGCATATATGATTGTGCTTTATTTTGGAAAAAGCCTAATGAAGACCTAAAGAGATGTCTGGTATATGACACAGAGAAGTATAAGTTCACTCCTTCTGGTAAAGAGAAAGCTATGAAGGTTCTTTGGTATTTCCCTCTAAAGGATAGATTGGAGAGGCTTTTCATGTCTCCTCACACAGCCAAGGCGATGAGATGGCATGCCGAGCCTCGCGTCACTGATGAGGATACTATGATACACCCTTCTGATGGAGAGGCTTGAAAGCATATAGATAGGGAGTTTCCAGAGTTTGCATCAAATGTCCGAAATGTAAGACTCAGACTTGCATCTGATGGATTCAAAGCTTTTCGAAACATGAGTCTTTCGTATAGTATATGGCCGGTGGTAATGGTTCCTTACAACCTTCCTCCATGGATGTGCATGAAGAAGGAGTATAATATGTTGACTCTCTTAGTACCTGGCCCTGGGTATCTAGGAAAGTGTATTGATGTTTATTTGAGACCTTTGATAGAGGAGCTGAAGTTGTTGTGGGAGCAAGGTCATCCGACGTACGACAGTTACTCACATGAGATATTCCACTTACATACTATGTGTATCGGTACCATCAGTGATTTTCCTACATACGGGATGTTGTCCGTGTAATATCCTGAATTTCTACTATGGTTGTTTAATGTTATTTTATCCGAGTTATATTGTACAGTGTGGAATCTGTACAGTATGGATAAAATAATGGAAGGACTAACATAGTTGTATTGGTATAATTGTCGCACTTGGTCGACAATTGCATGTGAGGATATCGTGTATCAGGTTATCGTACTTTTGATATCAAGTGTATCGTATGAGAATATTATTGGAACGAGTATATGTATTCATTATGTCATGTATATGTATCCAGTGTGCCGATACGACGGAAAGGAACAGTTGGAATTGGCTAAGTATAACCTGCTTAATGTATGCTAGTATGAGGACTTAGCGCACGCTAACGTGTAGAGCTTATGTACGGTAAGAAGGACCGTTAACGTACGTAAGATCATATTGGACAGGATCAGGCTATGTCCGGCAGGTAGGTCCTGACCTGAGTCATCAGCATTTAGTGCATGCTAATGCATAAAGTTAATGCATGCTAGTGCAGAACAGACTAGAGTGAATCTACGTGTGGACCCGTCTACTTTCAGCGCATGTCCCAATAAGGTCAATGGATGTTTGCTCTGGAAGATTAGCGCATGATAAGTGTAGGGTTTAACGCATGCTAATATTAGAACAGTAAAAGGGAATCCCAGCTTTGTCGTTTGCTTTCAGCGTGTGGACCCAGGCATCTCCGGAGTAAGCGCAGATTATCGAGTCAATGAAGAGTAGCGCACGGTATGTTTGGAAAATTGCATATGCTAATGAGTATATTACTGTAGCAAGTCAATGTCGATATTACGTACGCTATGACATGAGTTTTGCATACGTAAACCATTGTGTGAAGCAACGCAGTAGCCTCTGGGCCATGATAGCGCATGCTATCAAAGTCAGTTAGCGCATGCTATGGCAGGTAATGCACACTATCTAGTGAGAGTAGCGCATGCTAGTAATGTGCAGTATAAATATGTGCAGTTGGATTATTGCTCATTTCAGCCATTTCTTCCCTTCATCCGATAGAGAGAGTTCTTGGAGGATATTTTGAGGTTCCACACACTTGAGTAACTATGGAATTGATCATCTTTAACAATATTGAGCTTGGAATTGATTGGAAATGGATTTGAACCTTGAGAATCAACCCATTTGTTCGAAGAGGTAATTACTCTTCACTTTGGTATTTCATCTTGGGTTAAATATTGGTGTTCTTGAGTTGTTGATCATCATAGAAACGAGTTGATAAGTATGATAAAGAGATGGATTACCGAATTATGATGATGTTGTTGTTGATATAAGGATATTGATATGATTCTTGTGGTTTTAAATTGTGTTGTTTATCTTCAAGAGATATGTTGATTGATCTCTCCATTCATTTTCGGATTCTTGATGTTCTGTTGTGGTTTACTTCATATAATGATAAATATAGAAGTGATGTTATGATTCTTGGTGTTCCACGGAGTTTGTATTGAGGAAGAAGATGGTATGATGATATATATCTTGGATTATGAGTTAGACGATGGTTTAGATGTTAGAACATATTGGATTATGTTGTTTTGTTGGTTATGAACATGGTTATGGATTACTTGGCGTTCTTGAAGAAGTTCATGGTGAATATAACATATCAAGATGATTATATGTTGAAGTATTGATGTTTTTTGGATATGAACATGGAATGTTCATATCTAGAATTGAGTTATGTTGATTGATGATAATACGAGCATGATAATGAGATTAAATTATAAAGATTATGATTGGTCTTGGGATATGATTATTCATGATATTAGATATTTGGATAATTCGGATTGGTGATTATACCGGTATTAGTTTACTAAGAGTTTACAATATGAACAAGGAGGAATCTTGTTAATTCGTATACGAGATTGATTTCGAAATTGAGTATGTTATAATCCTTGTTATCGGGATGGATTTATAATGCTTTGTTGTTGTATCCAACATGTTGCATTTATAATGCTGTAGCTGTAGGTTCCACGCTGTAGGCTATCTTAGTGCTGCTGTATGGAAGGTGTTGTATGAATATTTAAGGACAGCTTCCATACTTGGTGTCATATCGACTGATGAGCTTCTTGCTGTATGATGGAACTTTATCCTTTTGTTGTATGTTGAGGCAACGCAAGATACATGATAAGTTGTCCAGCAGTATGATCATCTTCGGGACAGCTACTTGTTGTATGTTTGGCTTTTGACTATTTGTTGTATGTTGGCATTTATCAAAACAAGGTGCGTGATTGTTTATCCCAACAACAAGATAATACTAAGTAGATTATACTGTAAGCCTTCAACATAGGCTATGTCGGTGACTTTGAAGTTTCCTATAAGGTGCACCTTTGGACCGCGACCTTCTACATAATCTGACAGCTTACTGATATCTCCTCATCATCGCTATCTTTGTCGTCCTGTATGTGTTTGGCCATAAAACACATATAGGCTTTATCTTTGAGGTCAGAGAAGAGGTCAAAAGTACAAATATCATTAAGATTGCATGACACATGCATAGCTGTAGTCTCAATGTCCCATCGGGCACGGTGTGATCTAAAGATTTTCAAGTTTTTTCTCCTTTTGGGTATACACTTTACCCAATGCTTCAAGTTCACTGACAATGCCAGTGAATCTCAGGTCAAGCTCCTCAAGAATTTCGTAAGATTTCATTTCAAATGATTCAAATTGCTGAGTGAGTTTTGAAATTTTATTTTCTTTTTAGAGCTTAGTTCCCTCACAAATCATCTTGAGTTTCTCCCAGATTTCCTTAGATGTCCTACAGCTTTTTACCTTCGAGAATATGCCTTTGTCAAGAGTGACAAACAGCACATTATTGGCCACATTGTCGAGGTTCGCACGCTTGCGCTCGTCAGCTGTCCATTACTCGCGCTCCTTCTCGAGCATTTCAGCATGACGTTGTCCTTATAGTGGTAAGATTAACCTTCATTATCTTTATGGGGCCTTCTTGGATGACAAATATCATCTCCTCGTGCATGGCAGCAAGATGCGCTTCCATCATGATTCTCCAATCATCAAACTCATTAATAAAAAACATAGGAACCTTGTTTATCATTGAGGTATCCATGTGAGAGAAAAGGAAAGATAGAAACTGTTTTTAAAGAAAATAAGTGATTTTTGGATCTGATTCGATTAAAAATACGACTGACTGTTTTTAGAATCAACCGCTCCAATACCACTTTCTGGCCACTAAGTATAAAATAAATCGCTTGGAAAGAGATAGTACTACAAGTTGTACGTTTTTCGAAAGTGAGTTGCGTAGCAGAAGTTTGATTTAAGTGAGGTGCTGTTAATACAGCAACTAGGCGTTCTCCTGTTTGCTTGGTGCGTGCAGGGTTTTGCAATGTATACTTGTATAAATCATAGTTATGAAAACAATAAGGACAGAAAGTAAATAACACGTAATATAAAGTGGTTCGAGATAAAACCCTCTACGTCCACTGGTCCTCCACATAGGAGTAAAATGTTTACTATAATCACTATGTACACAACTACGTCAATATAACTAAACATGTCTCTGTATCGTTAAAACAGATTGATACAGAGACCGAAGATTTTTGCCGTTCACACAGATTGGCTAGAGATCTTTCGTGACTTTCTTCTTCACATGCAGTTTGAAGCTTCATTTACAACGTTATTCTTCCCACACAGGTCTAAATACGCAAGGATCTTCAGTCCACAGAGGGCTGATGATTAACTCAATGGTAAAGGTAGAATTCTCTAAACAGCAGCTTGATCTTTGATAAATAATTGTTGTATGATGTGCTATTCTCGTTGAGGACTTGTATATATCTTCGCTTGAATACTTGTTGTATGCTCACAAAATATACTGCTTAATAATTGCTAGAATGTTAGAGTGATTTGTCAGAGCTTTCGCGATATTGAATTACTTGTATGTTTAGGTCCTCTGGCTTGGAGGTATTTATAACATTGGAAATGTATCCGTTATAAATGAAGTCATTGCTAGTTTGTGAGATGTTGACATCTGACCCTTGATTGGCAGCTGCTGAAAGTTTGAATTAAAGCAGATCGCATTAATGCATCAGACATGCTTTCTGTCTTTCGCATTAAATGCTCTTCAGAGCGTTCAGACTTTGCTATATTAAATGATGCCCTATCAGCAATAAATGCTACTTTAACCGTGAATACTTTATGAATAAACAAAGTGTATTTCACAATGGTTTGAAGTATTCTTTAATCAAGTTTGTCAGATGTGTTTTACTTTTCCTAAGTAAAACATCTTACATCCTTACTGCTGTATCTGACGCATTAAGTCTTTTGCTGTAGTTGTAGGCATTGAAGGATAGACTGCATCAGATCTTCAATACTGTATGGAAGGGTTGTATGGAGATTCCATAAAGATTCCATACTTAGTGGCATTTCGACTCTTTCGACTTCTTTACAGAATGATGAGTTCCAACAGCTTCCATGATAGAAGTTTATCCCAACAATATAAGGTCTTCTTTTGGTACCACTTGTTGTATGTTGGCAATTATCAAAATATGATTGTTTATCCGTGTAACACTCCCATAGCCATCAGGGAATATTACAGCATCGTGGGCCCCGAAACGGAACCTAAAAGACATTTTTACAAACATTTCAAATACGCCTAAGAGGCGATGACGGTAATTTCCTTTAAAATATTCAAAATCTTTATAAAATCCATTTATCAATACCGTCAAAAAATCTCATTTGAAAGTACGAGGCCAAAATGCCAAAACTCAATAGTTTCGAAGTATACGTTAAGCCACCGCTTGCACGTATCGACAAAATAGATTAGAAAATGATTTTCCAAAATAAACCCAAATTCGCAAAATACTAACAACCTACTTAAAAACACACTCGCAGTGGATATAACAAATAACTAAAAATACGTTTGCAACAGAAAATAACAACTAGTCAAAGTACTCGATTCACAAACACAGACCATATCCAGTATCTCCCGTGTAACTCATCTCTTCATGACTGCTACAAGCTTGATCTCCGAGTACCTAAAACTAAAGCCCAAGGCGGGGTCAGCCATAATATTCAATAATGATAACGATCACATCTCATCAATAATTACATACCAATGAAATTACAAAGTAAAAATACTACCATTGTAATCTTACCGCCATAACTTTACAAATTCGTGATAATCCTCATCAAAATAACCCTTACCATATTGCACATCTTGTATTCTCATAAACACAATGAACTCGTACACAAACATCTGTACTGTATCCCGAACAACACCCAAGATTCTCAAAAACATTATCATAACTCACTGTTACGAAATATACTAACTCTGTCCAACCCAATCTATCGGATAATATCATCAAATCTCAACATGATAATCGATTGCCAATCAATAGACAAGTACCAAGAAGAAAATACAGAACGTACCTCAAGATACGCAATGCCACGACAAATCAAGTCAGTATAATCCCAGATCAGGTCAATACAACATACGGACATGGTTCTAACACAAGACCTACAAATGCGTACTCACATGACAACATCAATATGCTCACAACAACAACAATAATAATGTATACTCATGGAAATCCGATGGTCCAGCGCATGCAGCATAGACCCCGAGATGATCCTGTTAGATTAACTCGAGGTGGATAACCAACAATATACATATGCGCAACAACAACACATGGAATCCGATGATCCAACGTTCACTGCATAGATCCTAAGATGATCCCGTCGGACCAACACGAGGTGGAAAACCCGTCCAATGATCCAGCGCACACAGCATAGATACCCAAGATGATCCCATCAGACCAACACGAGGTGGCCATACATCAACAATGCACAAATGTATGTTGACAACAATACACAAATGCACGACAACAATACAAGAATGTATCACAACATGATCTACACAAAATGACAAAAATGATTAGAGTATTTGCCCCGAGTCCTTCGAGAGCAATCCCGATGTCAAAAACCATCATCGACGATTATCCTCAATGTTCGACGATCCAAAATACCATGGACTATAGATAACTCATATCCTCATATTTACCATAATGTACCCTCGATACCCAAGTAAACCAATAACAAGTGTAAATCATACACATTATGATTTAATTCCCAAAATCAGAAAACAACGTACAATCCCAAATCTCCAGAGTTCACAATTATAATCATTGCTATACGAATTATAAAAGAATGAAACTGAAACCATTTATTAAATACTATAAACTGAGCAAGTAATAACTTGTCTCGATATCGATACGATGATACTGAAGTCGTTACCAATTTCCTTGCCTTCGTCTACAAGCTCATAGGCCCTGACCAAAGTAATTCACGAACATCTTCGAACTCGACCGCAATGTATTGTTCTAATCAACGATCAATCCTCATAACCTATTGCAGTAATCGATAAACAACAATTTCGATAACAATCAACAATAAATATAAACAATCCACAAACCCCACAGTTCCACAACATCTCGATTAAGCACTAATCCGAATAACTCAATCAATCAATCGCGAATCCATAACCATAATACAATTCCACAATCTGATAATTATATCAACAATTAGTCCAACCCAATAACAAGGATTATAACATACTCAATTCCGAATTTAATTCATATATGAATTAACAAGATTCCTTCTTGTTCATAATCATAAATTCATAGTAAAATAATACTATCAATCTAATCAATAATCCGAACTATCCAACTAGTTCAATACCAAGAATAAGATATTCTAAGATTAACCATAGTCTTTCCGGATTCATCCTCCTATCATGATGCATGTTTCATCAAGAACATACCAAGTCTTCCATTACAATAGACATAGTATCGGTTTTCATTATCAGATCCATGTTTATATCCAAAACCATATTCACAATCAACAAAACCACATAATCCAATACGTTCGAACACCTAAATCATCACATCACCAGCTTCCTCAACAAGCTTCAAGAAACACTGAGAATCACAACAACACTTACACATTCGTCATCATACGAAGTAAACAACAACAACATCATCATAATTCGTAAATCCATCTTATAAGCACGTTTGAACGAATCACAATTCTCACAACATGAAGAATCTTAACCAACATCTTCAATCTCTTGTCACAATTCCATTTAATCACGAATAACATCATCATACATAATAGGATAAACCAGCATGCTTCTAAACATGTAAACATCCTTGTAAAACGAACTACTATCGAATGGATACGGATATTACCTTGTATTGACGAACTATGGTGAAGAACAATCGAACTCCTTCCAAGAATCATTAACAACTTTAAGAACAAAGTTCTAATCCACGCTCCCAAGCTTAATATTTTTAAGGATGATCAACTCTACAATTACTCAAGTGTATGGAACCTCAAAACCTCCTTCAAGACTCTCTCTATCGGGTAAAGGGAAGAAACGGGCGAAATGAACATTACTCAACCGCACATATATGTATATTATATATTGTACATTACTAGAGTGCGCTAACGACTGCATTAGCGTGCGCTATCGTTTTTCTGGGGGCTACTTCCTTACTTATCACAATGACTTACGTATGCAATTTAACTCACTAACAAACGCGAACTTCATGATTATTGTACGTTAATATGAACCATAGCGTATGTTAATCTCGTCGTTGACTCTTTTGTCTGCACTTGCTCCGAAGATGCTTGTGTCCCACTTGCTGAAAGCAACCCACAATTTTCGGGATCCCCTTTGACCGATCAACAATTAGCGTGCATTAAGCTCATGCTTAGCACGCGCTAATCTTCCATAGCAAACATCCGTGAGCGTACGTAAGTTCTACACATTAGCGTGCGCTAAGTCCTTATGTTAGCGTAAGCTAATAAGGATATTCTTAGCCAATTCCAACTATTCTTGTCCATCGTCTCGACATACTGGATATGTATACATGACATACTGAATACATATACTCATTCCAATAATATTCTGATTCGATACACAATATCTCAAATGCAATTGTCGACCAACTACGACAATTATACCAATACAACTGTCTTAGTTCTTTAATTATTATATCCATACTATACAAATTCTACACTGTGTAATATAACTTGGATAAAATAATATTAACAACCATAGTAGAAATTCAGGATATTACATTCTACCCTACTTAAAATAAGTTTTGTCCTCGAAACTTGCAATCCGTCATAAACAACAATTCAACCAAAATATCCAAAATCATCACGGCAACGATCAATCATTACCAAAAGCGCATAACCAAAACAGTATACTTACAAATGCGTAAAGTCGATGATCTCCTGTGATACTAGCAAATGACCCCACTTCAACGCCTCAATACGATTACGGTCACAATTTCACAAATTTCAACAAAACACATCGTTATAACCTAATTATGGAATAATCCATCCGTGTCAAAGCCTATCTGCCTGATCACACAATCAAGTCCCAATCCTGATAAAAACTAATAATACACGATACATCTGCAAAACAAATACACGAAACAATGGCAAATCCCAAAACATCGACACAAAGTCCGAACGCTCATACGATCAATAATAATGATCAACTAATAAATTAACCGGGAATATCATCGACATGATAAACTGCAATACAACCAACCAAAGGTCAAAAAACCACCGGGAATATCATCCACATGATGAGCTCCAATACGACCAACTAAAGGTCAAAACACAACTGAGAATATCATCCACATGATAAATTCCAACACGATCAACACAGAACCACAGAGACAGATATACGACATAATAAAATTCTCAAAAACGTTACACGAATCACATACAGTGTGTTGACACAAAATGTATTTTGATGATGGTTACATACAAAACATTTAATTGGATCTATCTCAGCTCGATAATATTTTGAAGGAACAAAATATGGCTAACGCACGCTACGTATCATATCGTAGCGCACGCTATCGGGACATGCTTACACAGTCCAGTAAAGTCAGCTGCAGCCTACTCAAGTCGCCTGATCGATAGCGCACGCAAGCTATTCAAAGATAGCGCACGCTAAGAACCTACAGTTAGCGCACGCTATACATCAATTATAACGCACGCTATCGCAAGTCTCCAGAAAGCAGTGAAGTCGGAAACTGGACGTTGCGCACGCTATTCATATATTCTTACATACGCTAAAGTGAAGACATAGCGCACGTTACTTCTCATATCTAGCGCACGCTACCAAAATTATGGTTTGTAGTCCAGTAGCTACTGGACTCATTTCGTCAAGGCTTTTACGTACGCTGCACAAGGTAACGTACGTTATTGAAATAACTCAGTAGCGCACGCTAAAGGAAAGGTGTTAGCGCACGCTAAATGGAATCTGCAGTTTACCGTTTGAAATTCAACCGTTGGAAGCAAGAGTCAATGCAGATCCGGAAAATCTGGAAATATTGGATTTAATTAATGCTAGCGCACGCTATGCATATCTGATAGCGCACGCTAATCATGATTTTAGCCGTTGGAAAAAGAGTCGTTGGAGAGAAAATCGGATTTTGTCAAAGTCAAGATCGAAGACTAGTTGACCAAGACGATAGCGCACGCTACCATCTCATTACTAGCGCACGCTAGACAGAGAATTTTACCGTTGCAACAGTCTTTGTGACCGTTCAGTGATTTCAAGTCAAAATCCGCTAACGCACGCTACAAGGATCTATTAGCGCACGCTAATAGTATATTTTTCAGAATTTGAAGGCTGTCTCACACCTATAAATACCCGAAGGACTTGGGTATCAAACACACAACTTCAAGCATTCAAGCATACAAGCATACAAGCAATCAAAGCATTCTTGAGCTCAGATTTATATACTTTATTGCATTACAAGTTGTGAGAAAAGAAAGATACAAGAGCGATTTCAATTGTAATATCTATTAGTCTTTGTATTCTTTCATTTGGTTGTAAGTGTTGCATCACTTACACTTGAGCGAAAAAGAAACGAATCAAGAGTCACTAATCCGGTGTTATTAGGATCTTTGATTCGGCATTGTTAGGTGACACGATTTTTGTGTAACTATCGCAAGTGCACGATATCGTATCAAGTAGTAAAGTGGACTTTTTGAGTCCGGTTTATCGATCCCACAAGGAAGTTATGTTATAATTTGAATTATACACTATTAGTCTATTTTTATAGATACTTAAGATGAGTGAAACACACAATTAAAAAGTTTGGTTTAATAATTGCAAAGAAATTGCAATAATAGTTCTAATATTATAAGGAAATAAAAAGATTGCAATATTAATAGATTGATTAATGATAAAATGAAATAGTTGGGATTACAAACTTAGTTCGTCATTAGTTATAAAAGATGTATTGGAGATCATAAGATGAATTTACTTATTATGTTGTGTAGATTCGATTTTCCTTAAAAAGACGGTTTCTCTATCGAACTATAAACGCCCTTACATATTGAATCAATCCACTATATTTCTATGTTGATTGGCTTCAATACATAGCATTAGGATTTGTGAAAATAACTCAATGAATCATCTAAGGACTAGGGTATATTTCTATCCCCTAGAACAACTTAGAGTGAAGATCATTTGATCTAATCAAACATATTTTCTTTGAAACATATGAAGATCATAAATATCTTCATTAATTGGCCAAATAAATAAAGATTGTTAAAACAATGAAAATCACACACAATAATAAGTAATTCATAATATATCTTTATACAAACATAAATAACATGACTAACCTTGTTTATAATCCCAACTTAAGAAACTTAGCCCATAAAGGGTTTATTACACATATTACAAGCTTTGGTGGTCATTCTTAGTTGAATCAAGAGAAAGAATTGATCCTAACTCCCTTAGTAGATAAAGGAGATAGAAACAATAAACTCTCTGAACAACATATGTTGCACCACACTAACTAAGATCACTCAAGAACACAAGTGTGTTCTTCACACAAAAAGAAAAGTTTACAAGAAAATGGAAAATTATATGATGAATGGTGAATGATGAAGGATCTAAGGGGTCTATTTATACACCTAAAGTCATCTAATAGCTCCAAAACTACAGCATTATTACATTATATCGGATCAATGCCACCATCCCTCAATAATACACAAAAAGTATAAAAAATTAGACAAATCATAGCACTGTCAAGAGTTACGGCCGTAACATTCAGGAGTTACGGCCAGAATCGAGGTGACTTACGGCCGTAACTTCCCGAATGTTACGGCCGTAACGTGGCTTCGTAAATTTGCTCATTTGAAGCTTTGATAGTTACGTTTTCAGCCCGAATTCCTCGACTTTGCGTTTTTGCCCTGCATCTACTTCGGATGATAACTTTTGATATATAACTCTGATTTTGAATCCGGAAAGACTGCCGAATTCGTCTCGAAAAGCCCTACAACATGAATATATCAAAATTCAATAAAGAGAATATTTATTAAACATGTTGTTTCTTGAGTAATTCAGTTATTTAATCCGATCATCATCCAATAAAAATAAAATTATTAAAACTAATAAATTAAAAGCAAAAAACGAGTAGACTAGCTCAATTATGGGTGAATTTTATCGATACAAACCATGGATAAGTGTACAAAAATGACACTTATCATTAAGATTATACTCTCATATTCGTATAGTGAGGATTATCTAGTTCCTATAGAACACTAGATAAACAATCATTTATATTGAGGAAAGGTTGAGCTTGGACCGATAGAAGACAAGCGGATTGTAACGGTTGTGAACTCGGACCGATAGAAGACGAGTTAAGGTTGTGGTTTTTCTTAAGCCAATAGAAAAAGAAAGTCGGAGAGAGGACGTAGGCAAGTTGCCGAACCTCTATAAATTCTTGTGTCTTTAAATTCCGCACTATTTTCTTTTTACTCGCAAGAAATTTTGGTATTCCGCATCACCACTATTCAACCCCCCTTCTAGTGGTGAATTTATCTCTTCAGTTGGTATCGGAGCGGGTCTCTTTTTAAAGGTTTAACCACCTAAGAGAAAAAGATCCGCAAATGGCACTTCTAGGCCAAATTGAAGGAAATGCTCTCAACCGTCCTCCTTTCTTCGACGGTTCCAATTTCATGACGTGGAAAAAGAAGATGGCGATCTTCGTTCAAGCCTACGATATTGAAATCTGGAAAGTTATTGCTCTCGGTCCTAAACTTGCTAAGAAAGAAGATGGATCGTTGAAAAAGATCGAAGAATTCAACGATGAGGATTGGAGAAACACGCATGTCAACTCTCGAGCCACTCAACTCCTCTATTGCGCTCTCAATCCTGAAGAACTTAATAGGATATCGTCCTATGAAAGTGCAAAAGAAATTTGGGAAATTCTCGAAGTCACTCACGAGGGAACCACCCAAGTCAAGGAGACCAAAATTAATATGTTACTCCATGACTACGAATTATTTTCCATGAAAGACGAGGAAACGATCACAAATATGTTGGATCGATTTTCGGCTATAACAAACGGTCTTGCATCTTTCGGAAAGCCTATTTCGAGCAGCGACAAAGCTAAGAAAATTCTTCGATCGTTGCCACGAGAATGGGATGCCACGGTCACCGCGATCATGGAATCCAAGGATCTCAACAAGCTCGAATTTAGTGCCCTCATCGGGTCACTCATCAACTATGAGATCGTTCTCAAGTCTAGAGGCACAAAACCAAAGCCTCGGGAAAGAGTAGTCGCATTCAATGTGGACAGTGATGTTGAGGAAGATGTTGCCGAAGAAGAAGACGACGAGGAACTCGCTCTTTATGCCAAAAACTTTAGAAGGTACAAAAACCTAATTCAAAAGAGGCGAAGTTTTCTTGGTCGGGATGGCAAACCGGAGCAAAAGAAAAGTGGCTACACTCCTATCAAGAAGTTCGACAATAATTGTCAGAAATGTGGTCAAGCCGGTCATTATGCCAAAGAATGCCGAGGATCCTCTTCAAAACCGCAAATGGAAAGATTCAAAAAGAAGGAGGTTCTAATCGCTTCTTGGAGTGATGACTAGGAGGAGATTGAAAGATCTCTAGACGCAAACCTTGCATTCATGGCCCTCGACTCCGAAAGCAATATCGAGGTAAGCTCTAAACTCAATGACGATGAATATGACTCTTTTGATTTTTGTGATTCACAAGAAGTTCATCAAGATGATGAGTTGTTGAGTGCGTTTGAATCGTTAAATACGGAGTATGACGAGATGGTCAAGTTAAATATATCCTTAAAGAGAAAAATAAAATCTCTAGAACTCGAAAACTCCTCGCTTCAAAACAAGGGCAAAACTATTGAGACCGACCATACTTCATGTCTTGAAAAAGAAAATGTTTTGAAAATTGAATTAACAAAAACTCAAAAGGAGCTAAAATATATTTTGAACAAATTTACTCTCGGAAACGAGAAATTCGAAAGGCTCCTATCTATTCAAAAATCGCCCTTGCTCAAACACGGTCTTGGTTTCGACCCTTTTAAATGGGAACAATCCCTTATTAACCTTGACAAAATAAAGAAAACCGAAACCGAGAACTCAAAAGATCCGCTCAAACGAGTTCACAATGTTAATACTCATTCAAAGCTAAGAACTATCAAAGTTAAGCAAATATAGGTTCCGAAAGGGACGATTGTTCCGAATGCTATAAGCATAGTTAACTTTGGAGGACCCAAACGGGCTTGGGTACCGAAACAACCGAGAAATTCTACTTTTGTAGGTACCGGCACCAAGGAAAAACAAGTGGTACATTGATAGCGGATGCTCAAGGCACATGTGCGGCTCCGAGGATTTATTTGAGGACCTCGAATATCAAGATCAAGGACATGTGACCTTTGGAGACAATCAAAAGGGAAAAATCAAAGGAATCGGCAAAGTCGGTAAGGAACCTTCTCCTTCTATCAACAAGGTACTATTTGTTGAAGGTTTGCATCATAATCTCCTTAGCGTTTCGCAACTTTGTGACGAAGGTTTTAAAATACTATTTGAGCAAACGCATTGCACGGCATTTAGAAATAATAAAATTGCATTCATTGGTTTGAGATGTGGAAACATCTATATTGTTGATCTTAATGATAAGAGTTCATTCAATGAAAAATGCCTTATTACCTTGGATGACAATGCATATTTATGGCATCGAAAATTGGGGCATACTTCTCTACCTATTATTTCTATTTTATCTAGACACGACCTTGTTCATGGATTGCCCAAACTTAAATTTGATAGAAAACATTTGTGTGAATCATGCATTAAAGGGAAACATACTCGAGAATCGTTTAAACCAAAATTCGAGGTTTCCACTAGTCGAGTTCTTGAACTCGTGCATATGGATTTGATTGGACCATCTAGATATGTTAGTTTAAATGGTAAACTTTATACTTTGGTTATTGTTGATGATTTCTCTCGATTTACTTGGGTTAGATTTTTAGCTCATAAAGATGATGCATTTTCCGAGTTTTCTAAATGGTGTCGTTTGGTATCAAACGAGAAAAACCTCTCCATAATTTCTATTCGCACCGACCACGGAGGTGAATTTGATTGCACCCCGTTTGAACTTTTATGTGATAAATACGGTATTAATCACAATTTTTCGGCTCCTAGAACGCCTCAACAAAATGGTGTTGTTGAAAGGAAAAACCGATCTTTGGAAGAAATGTCGAGAACAATGCTTAATGAATACTCTCTTCCACGATACTTTTGGGCCGAAGCAATTTTTACGGCATGCTATGTGATTAACCGAGTTCACGTTCGTAGAACTCATCTTAAAACTCCTTATGAATTGTGGAAAGGCAAAAAGCCCAATATTGCTTACTTTCATCCCTTTGGTTGCAATGTATTTATTTTGAACAATGGCAAGGATAACTTGGGCAAGTTTGATGCCAAATCCGACTCCGGAATATTTCTTGGTTATTGTACTAATAGCAAAGCATATCGTGTGTATAATATTAGAACAAATAAAGTTGAAGAGTCCATACACGTTAAATTTAATGATATGATCTCACCCCCGAGAAAGGTAGAATATTTTGATGATGCAGGTATCTTTCCGGATCCCTCACCCGAAGTGAAGAAAATTTCGGAAATCGAAACGAACACAATCGTTGATTTAGCGAAAGATTGGAGGCACATCAAAGACCATCCGAAGGATCTCGTGATCGGAAACATTGAAGACGGTGTTCAAACCCGAAGGAGGACCACCGAATTTATGGCTCATTGTGCTTTTGTATCCGAAATAGTTCCCAAAAATATATCCGAAGCTCTCGATGATGAAAGTTGGGTGATGGCAATGCAAGAGGAGCTTGTGCAATTCAAGCACAATAATGTATGGAATTTAGTTCCCGCGCCTAAAGATAAAACAATTATCGGAAGTAAATGGGTGCATAAAATCTAGAGTGACGAAGACGGCTATCCTATTCGAAATAAATCTCGTTTGGTCGCTCAAGGATATAATCAAGAAGAAGGTCTTGATTACGAAGAAAGTTTTGCTCCCGTGGCTCGACTCGAAGCCATTCGCTTGCTTTGTGCATTTGCCGCTCATAAGAAGATAAAACTATTTCAAATGGATGTCAAAAGTGCATTCTTGAATGGTTTCATTCAAGAAGAAGTCTACGTCAAGCAACCTCCCGGTTTTGAAGACCATCATTTTCCGGATTATGTCTACAAGCTCAACAAGGCACTCTACGGGTTGAAGCAAGCACCCCGAGCATGGTATGATCGTTTAAGTCAATTTTTAATAGCAAATGACTATAAAAGAGGCAAAGTCGATAATACCTTGTTTGTTAAAGTACTAAATGATGATATACTTGTTTGCCAAATTTACGTTGATGACATTGTTTTTGGAGCTACTAATGAATCCTTGTGCCAAGATTTTTCTAATCTTATGAAAGGAGAATTCGAAATGAGTATGATGGGAGAATTAACGTTCTTCCTCGGGCTTCAAATCAAACAATGCGAAGATGGAATTTTTATTCATCAAACGAAGTACTCAAACGACCTTCTCAAGAAATTCAACATGGAAAATAGCAAGGTGATATCTACACCAATGTCGTCATCATTAAAGCTTGTGAAAGATGAAAATGGCAAATCCGTAGATCAAAAATTATATCGAGGTATGATCGGATCTTTGCTATATTTGATTGCGTCTAGGCCAGATATAATATTTGCTACATGTCTATGTGCTCGATTCCAATCTAATCCCAAGGAATCACATTTAATTGCTTGTAAACGTATTTTTCGCTATTTAAAAGGAACTATTGGACTAGGTCTATGGTATCCTTCTTGCTTGGACTTTAATTTAATTGCCTATAGTGACGCCGATTTCGGCGGATGCCAAATTGACAAAAAGAGTACTAGTGGTACATGTCATTTTATTGGATCTTGTTTAATATCTTGGGGAAGTAAAAAGCAAACCAGCGTAGCATTGTCTACAGCTGAGGCCGAATATGTCGCTGCAGGGAGCGCCTGTGCTCAAGTGCTATGGATTAAAAATCAACTACGCGACTACGACATTCATTTTTAAAATACCCCTATCTTATGTGATAACACTAGTGCTATCAATTTGAGCAAAAATCCTGTCTTTCACAGTAGAACCAAGCATATAGATATTAGACATCATTTTTTACGTGATCATGTTCAAAAGAAAGATATCTGTTTAATTTTTGTCGGGACGAAGGATCAACTTGCTGACATCTTTACAAAACCTCTTCCCGAAGAATCTTTTAACTCCATTCGTTTGCAACTTGGCATGGGACATATAGACAACTTTTGAAATAAGATTCTACTCAAAACATCAAACTCTTGATTCAGATCACTCGCTAGCGCGCGCTAGCTTCATAATCTTAACGCGCGCTAAAATTTTATTTCGATAGCATACGCTAAACCTTTCCTTCTAGCGTACGCTAATTAAAGTTTTTTTTGGTTATTCAGTGGACAGTCCAGTAAGTCCTATTTTTTCGCCTAACGTACGCTAATCCTTTAAATCCAAGCGTACGCTAACTTAAACTCCGCCGACTATATATATGTCGTACAACCCTAAATCACAACCCATTCCTTAACGCACGCAATCGACCTCCCTTTTGCAAAAACCCTAGACAGACATCCGATCCAATCTGCGAGCTTCTTCCTCAAAATATTCGATTCTCTTCACTTTCCCTTCATCATGTCGAGCAAGAACCGCACCGCTACGGGAAAACAATACAACAATTTGAAGCGTCCTCTAAACGCCCAATTTGATGCGGACCGGTTCGTCTCCGCCACTGCCTCGAGAGTGTTCTTTGACATACTCCCTCAAGAACACATCACGGATTGCTACTTCTTCAATCTCCTAAGTCTCGAACGGGTAAACGTTAACATCTCCAATTTCTTCTCCTCACTCGGTATTTCTCGTTTCGTTGAGTGCAAAAACCCCGTCTTCCCTGAACTCGTCCGAGAGTTCTATGCTAACCTTCATGTGGGCAAAAATGAAGGGTCTTCAGCCCTTGTGTTAGAAAGTCTTGTCGGAGGTACTCGGGTCAACGTTTCTTCCGATGTCTTGTTTCAAATTTTTGGTTTGCCCAGAGATGGTTTCATTTGCACTGGAAAATCATTGGTCGACGATAATGAAATTAGTGAAATTGATGTGAAATAATTTTTGAGCTCGAAGGCCGTTATCGACATAACGGATGATTTTTTTGAAAACAACGACTTCGGGGTCAATATCCGTTTGCTTTTGGTAGCCCTCACAAAATGCCTTATGCCAAAGGTCAATTCGCAGCATAAACTAGTCGGCGTGGACAAGCAAGTGGTGTACCGCGTTCTAAATGACGATAAGGTTGATTTCTCCGACATCATCATTAGTTGGATGAAGGTGAAAGGAGATTTGTTTCGGTCGAAAAATTACGCCACTCGTTCTCGCAAGGCTGGAATGCCTTATGGCTCAATCTTGTCGGCTATTTTCAGCTTTCACCAAGTGGACTTGTCGAAGGACAAGGCAGTCCCCGTCTCCCTCGGGCATGAGATCTCGGACGCGTCACTTAAAGCTATGCACTACGTCCGTACAATCAACAGAGGCTGGATTCTCTTTCCGTACCTACGCAATGATGACCAAGTAGAGAAAGGGTCACGGATGCCCTCTGCCGAAGAAATGATCACTCGTCGGGGACCTCACACCCTTCGAGAAATGCAGACTGGGGAATTCGTAAGGAAACCAACATCGAAAGGAAAACGCCCGATGCGAAATGTGGTGACGGAGGAAGAGGAGAGCGATCTCTGTGCTCGGATGCGGGGCATTGAGACTTCACACGCTGAGATACGAGAGGATTTTCGGGCTCTGCGTTCGGAAGTCCGGGAAGTGCGTTCAGAAGTTCGGGAAGTTCGTGGGTTGTTATCTGAGTTTATTCGCTTCACACACCCCTCGTTCCCTTTCCCTTCGACCTCCTCCGATCCTTAGATTTGATGATCTTTGATGCTTGATGTAGAATCTTCTTTTTCGAATAATCTATATGTCGTTTGTCATGAAAAACTCGTTGTATTCACTGCATTTAATATTAATGAAATTCGCATTTCTTAATTTGGCGTTTGTTATGTACAAGTATTTGCTATTTACACGTATTGCTATTGGTGTTTACAAGTATTGTTGGATTAATCTTGACTAAAGGCACTCTCAGTTAATATCTATTAATAATGCAACAATTCAGGGGGAGTTCCTTTTTGTTTATGTCAAAAAGGGGGAGAATACTCCAAAAACGAAACTTTACTAATATATCGAACAAGTTTACCTTGATTCGAATTTTTCAAAAATGTTTTTGCAGGTATTAATTAAATGTTTTGACATCATCAAAAAGGGGGAGATTGTTGACACAAAATGTATTTTGATGATGGTTACATACAAAACATTTAATTGGATCAATCTCAGCTCGATAATATTTTGAAGGAACAAAATATGGCTAACGCACGCTACGTATCATATCGTAGCGCACGCTATCGGGACATGCTTACACAGTCCAGTCAAGTCAGCTGCAGCCTACTCAAGTCGCCTGATCGATAGCGCACGCAAGCTATTCAAAGATAGCGCACGCTAAGAACCTACAGTTAGCGCACGCTATACATCAATTATAACGCACGCTATCGCAAGTCTCCAGAAAGCAGTGAAGTCGGAAACTGGACGTTGCGCACGCTATTCATATATTCTTACGTACGCTAAAGTGAAGACATAGCGCACGTTACTTCTCATATCTATCGCATGCTACCAAAATTATGGTTTGTAGTCCAGTAGCTACTGGACTCATTTCATCAAGGCTTTTACGTACGCTACACAAGGTAACGTACGTTATTGAAATAACTCAGTAGCGCACGCTAAAGGAAAGGTGTTAGCGCACACTAAATGGAATATGCAGTTTACCGTTTGAAATTCAACCGTTGGAAGCAAGAGTCAATGCAGATCCGGAAAATCTGGAAATATTGGATTTAATTAATGCTAGCGCACGCTATGCATATCTGATAGCGCACGCTAATCATGATTTTAGCCGTTGGAAAAAGAGTCGTTGGAGAGAAAATCGGATTTTGTCAAAGTCAAGATCGAAGACTAGTTGACCAAGACGATAGCGCACGCTACCATCTCATTACTAGCGCACGCTAGACACAGAATTTTACCGTTGCAACAGTCTTTGTGACCGTTCAGTGATTTCAAGTCAAAATCCGCTAACGCACGCTACAAGGATCTATTAGCGCACGCTAATAGTATATTTTTCAGAATTTGAAGGCTGTCTCACACCTATAAATACCCGAAGGACTTGGGTATCAAACACACAACTTCAAGCATTCAAGCATACAAGCATACAAGCAATCAAAGCATTCTTGAGCTCAGATTTATATACTTTATTGCATTACAAGTTGTGAGAAAAGAAAGATACAAGAGCGATTTCAATTGTAACATCTATTAGTCTTTGTATTCTTTCATTTGGTTGTAAGTGTTGCATCACTTACACTTGAGCGAAAAAGAAACGAATCAAGAGTCACTAATCCGGTGTTATTAGGATCTTTGATCCGGCATTGTTAGGATTATACTCCCATATTCGTATAGTGAGGATTATCTAGTTCCTATAGAACACAAGATAAACAATCATTTATATTGAGGAAAGGTTGAGCTTGGACCGATAGAAGACAAGCGGATTGTAACGGTTGTGAACTCGGACCGATAGAAGACGAGTTAAGGTTGTGGTTTTTCTTAAGCCAATAGAAAAAGAAAGTCGGAGAGAGGACGTAGGCAAGTTGCCGAACCTCTATAAATTCTTGTGTCTTTAAATTCCGCACTATTTTCTTTTTTACTCGCAAGAAATTTTGGTATTCCGCATCACCACTATTCAACCCCCCTTCTAGTGGTGAATTTATCTCTTCACAGTGGATCTCAATGAAACACGTCTAACTGTTTGAACTTACTCCTCGGGCGTATGAACAAACAATCGCAAACCGACGAACATACCCAATCATACATGGAGTATGAACGACTAATCAACATGGCTCAAAAGTCAAAAATCATTATAGCAAAATCATGTTACTACCACATCAATAGAGCCACATAGAACATATGCCCTGGTTCCACAAAACCCGAAGTTCCAAAATCATATTCTGTACTGAATCTACAACACGCGACATATTTCTCTCATCTGATCAACCAACTGATCATCTTAGATAATCCAAGATACCATGCTGAAATCCGAATCTCTTTTCATCGTACCATTTGATGTGTTATCCAGTTTGTGAGTCTCACTCAGAACTTCACCATGATATGCAGTGTGTACTATGTTTGTACGTATACCAATCATATTTTCACAACAGCTTGAAATCATATAATCTTGTCAATAAAATCAATTTTCGAAAGTTCTTTCAAAGAATATCAAAACTCAAAACAAATATTTTTGTAAGACCACAAATCAATTTTCCAAAAGTTAAACTGGCTCGCTTATGTCAAGTACTTAATGATATTTCTTTCGAATACACGCGATTAAATAAAATGAAATTATGCAAATGATTGAGCACATCCAATCTCCTGTATATCAATTCGGCTCGTCACAAATTCCATAGATGACTCGTAACATCGACCATTATTGCATTCTTCAACACTTCAACTATTCCATGATGAAACATGTTTTTAAAGACAACAATGTTGTCTCTAGAAATAAATTTACGAAAATACATTTTCATTACGGCGAGCAAAATAGTTTATTCAAAATATATCATTTTGAAAAGTATCCTTTTCACATGTTCAAAGCATTTTCGTATATCTCAAAATGAACTAGTATGACTACATGTTCCTCTCAACAATTCACAAAATTCTCCCAAATACACAACTCCGTTTTTCCAAGTTTAACCGACATATTGATTTTCCATAATCATACCTTCTCAAGATCATCGGTTTTGTCCCAACTATTATATTCGGCTACCTCATACTGTAACACATAATATTTTTTCGAATCTCAAGGTACATCAGCTTACAACTGCAAATAACCTCAATGCAATCCAAAAATCTAAATACTTCCAGATCGTGAAGCCGACGATTCCCCGTGATACTGGCACATTAGTCTCGTTTTCGATCTTCCTAATTCCTAATTCCCTTAAGTTTGGGAAATTAGTCTCGTTTTCGATCTTCCAACCCTTGGGCGGTGGAATTCAGTATTAGTTCAGCGATTGGCTCGCGTTTCGATTGATGTACCGTTGAGTTGGTCAATCATACTGACTTTCGTTCGTTGTGTTTTGTGATTGTCGGATAATTGAATTGGCTATATTATCCGTTTAATGACGCTTGTCATTTGTTGGTTTTATTGTATCCCTAACGGCGACATTGTGTTGGTCGCCGTGGAGCGTGTTTTCACGCCGTATATTCCTTTGCGTTGATTGTAACATTTCGCCGTTGGGCGTTAGTTACGCATTCTTGTGTATCTTGTTGAGTTTTTCCTGGCGGAATATTTCTTCCCCCTACTTGTTTTAAGTTTCGGGACGAAACTTCTTTTAAGGAGGGTAGAATGTAATATCCGCAAATTTTCGATTTTCGGTAAATTTCTTTTTTCGGCCGAAGTCCGTTTTGACGATTCGCTTTTGACCGTTTCGTCATTCGGAGAATATTTAATTCTGCACTTTTTGTCATCCGAGTTCGTTTCGGTGCTGCTTTGTTGAGTTCCGTGCTTTTTAGCGACTTTTCCGCGCTTGAGTTCGGTTCTTGCGAATCTCGATCGAAACTGTCGTTGGGGTTTTTCGTAAGTTCATTTAACGTCGTTATACGTGTTTTGAGCTTCGGTTTGATTATTCGTTGTCGTATGGTGATTTTCGGGCATTTGGGCCATTTTCGTAATTTCCCAAAGTTTGGGGCAATTACCTTCCGTTGTCGAATTTCGAGCCTTCGGGTGGTCGGAATCGTGTGTCCTACAAGCTCTTGGATTCGTCTTTGTGAGTACTTCATAACCGTATCTTCGGTTCGTATTCAGGTTCGGGTTTCGGTGTCGTTTTGTTGAATTCAGGATTACTAAAAGACTTTTCTAAGTATGAGTTCTACTTTGTTAGATCACCATTAATTTTTGGTAACTCCAAAAATTCTGAATCTTTGCAATATTATAGAGAATCGAGTTAGCTTTCCAATGGTTCGAACGGTGAGTCAATCGGAGTCCGGACGAGAGAGTTATGGTCGTTTTAGCTCACCCGCTCGTTATTGGCCGATCACTGCCGGCCGAACTCGGCCGTGTCGTCCGACACGGCCCGTGCCGTACTCGTCCGGATAAGCCGGAAGCGACTGCCTCAGGACTCGGCCGTGTCGTCCGACACGGCCCGTGCCGTACTCGTCCGGATAAGCCTGAGACGACTGCCGACACGCCCGACCGTGTTCCAGGACACGGTCGAGTCATTGCCGAGCGCCACGGACGGGTCACTATCGGTAGGTCCCCTTCGCGCCGCGACCGTGTCATGCAGGACACGGTCGAGTCCTCGCTGCCGACTGCGCGCCACGACCGTGTCATGTCGGACACGGTCGAGTCTGTCCGCCCTATAAATTCGTTTTCTCGGCATTTCAGCTCATTTTTCCCCTTTTCTTCACCTGCAACCGAGAGAGAGAGCTTGAGGGAGAGTTCTTCCTTCAAAAATCATTTGAGTGTTGATTTTCTTCATCTCCTTTTGATCGTGAAGCCCGGACAACCAATCCAACGCGTGTTCTACGGATCTTAGTACTTGAATCTCCGAAGGTAACATCTCTAGAAACCTATTTTCGATTAAATTGGGGGTTTTCGTGTTTTTGTCCGATTCGTTTCGTTTTGTTGATTAATTCATGATGAATATGATTAATCTTGTTGGTATTCTTAGTTTCCCTACGGATTCATGGTATATTTCGTGATTTTTACGGAATCGAGAGGGTTTGGTTGTGGTCCGCCCTCGTTGTTGTTTATATACGAATATACATGAATCGTAGGCGGGTTTTCGGGTGTATTCCAATTCCGTATTCATTTAGAAATGGTTGTGATTGTATTCTTCGAATCGTTAGGTTCGGTTTCATTGGTTCCTAGCGTTCGTCGGTGACTTTCCTTTCCGTTCGTTGCGTCGTCAATAATTCAAGGCAAGTATTTTTGGAAACCTTTAAGCTTAACATGAAATGGTGATGTATATTACTTGTGTGTAACTCACCTCGTGTTGGCCCGACGGGGTCAAGGAGGGAAATCTATGCTGCGCCTGGATTTCACGAGTTTGTTTAGCTAGCCAGTGCGGGAGGGTCCTTAGAGGCCTCGTGCGGGAATCTATGATATTACTCTGTTCCAAAGGCGATGCATGTGCGTGTTTTGTTTTGTAATGTAGCCAGTGCGGGAGGGTCCTTAGAGGCCTCGTGCGGGAATCTATGATATTACTCTGTTCCCAAGGCAAATTGTTGACTGTTTATTTGAGTATATGACATGTCTTGTTTTGGTTTTTGAAATGATATTGGTGCATGTACTATGAAATGTGTAAGCGATTGGTTTGCCTTGAATACTTGTACTAGCGTAATTGCTAACCCCTTTGGGGACCCGTTGTCGGGGAAATTCTTGTTATGGATTTCAGGTTATGTTCAAATGCATTTGAGCGGCTGGGATGGTACGAGGATGTCGGCCAAGGTTGTTGACATGTGCAATCGAGTCTTGTTATTTCTTACTGTCTCTTTTGATGTGGATGTTTTCCAAATTGTAAACTTATAGATTGTACTCGCGAGTACTTAGACTTTTCCTTTCAGATTGTGATTGGTCTTCGTTGGAGTTACTGTATTTGTGGGTTGATGTTATTTATGCCGGTTGTACCGGACGTGTTGTTTTATGTTCTTATTGTTAATAATTGTTTCCTTGCTAACCGAGGCGGTTAGTCGAGTGGTGTTTTCTTGTGTTAGCCTGGTGGGTCCCATGTAGGGGTCCACGGCGCTGTAATTCTCCTCGAATATCTTGGGGGTGTTACAGAAAATGGTATCGGAGCTCTAGGTTTATGGATACCTAGGCTTGTTGGTTATTTGGGTCTAGTTGTGTTTTGTTTTGCACATTGTCACACCGCTGCCGACATCTCAGTACATCCAGCGCTTGTAAGTTTTCCTTACTCGATCCTTTTGTTTTCTCGTATTGTATTTCCACTTCTTGAACTGTGATTGTCTCTCTCGTACTTATCGTCGAGTTGTTTTTCGATCCATCCGGTTCGTGCACTTTTGATTCTAGTATTGCGCAGTTCTTTATCTCTATGGAGTATGTGCGCTGCGGGCTTGACCGTTTGTCGTTTTGCGAGCCTTCCATCGCTAAACTTCCTAGCATTGGTGGGATCGTTGGTGATCGAAAGATCCGAGTTTTGCTCCGTGGTATATTGTGAGAGGGCTTGACTCTCTAGTCTTTTGCTGTGTGATGGAATCTGTGTTTGGTAATTGCGATATACTAAATGTATGTTGAGCCGAACGTACTGATGGTTTGGACACCGAGGGGTGCAGTATGATGTGAATGTTTTGAACATTGATATGTTCCGGGAAAGGTGTCGATGACAGAATTTGTTGAAAAACTCACATAGCTGGTTTCGACATATGTCCAAATCGGTGATCTTTGGTTACGCTGTTAAACTTGAAGAGATAGTTCGACATATGCTTGGAATTAGTATTTCCGAGTTGCGCTTTTTGAACTAGTGATTTTTGAAGGTCGTATATGAGTGTGTCCGGGAATTGTTGGTACTTGGCTAATTATTATTATTTACAACCAATGTGTTTCTATTAATAATAATACATGCGGCGTGCATGCTTGAAAATTTCTTAGACTTGATCGTATTGTGGGTTTTTGAAAAGTGACATGAATTTGGGCGAGCCAGCCTTGTATTTTCAAATAAAACCTTGTGTCGGTATTTAAAGGTCGTGTATAAAAGTGTTTAGGACATTTTATAAAATGCTACCACTGTTAAGCCCTTGTCGTGTTTAAAAGGGTCTTGAAAACGATTTTTAACTTATCGGTTTTATTTTTGAATAACTAGAGTATACGATTTTAAAATCAGATTAGCCTGGGAAAACCTAGGCTGTCGAGCCAAGTTGTGTTGGTTGAGTTTTGTCTCGTCGGATTTTGTCTGACTTAGTCGCATCGCGACGCGTCGTTTGAGATCATTGGTCGTGATTAGTATCAAAGGGCGGTCGTCACTTACGTGCGACCTATGGATGTAAAACTCCCTTCCTTGTGTTGTGCCTCGTGTGATACGAGTTATTTGTATGATTAGTCGATTGAATGATGGAATCCTTCTATGGATTTTGATTTCACAATATGTGTTTATTAGACTCTCGTATTTGGTTTATACGAGGAGTGTCGTCACTACTGATGTATTTTCGTACCGTATTTTATCCGCTGCGTGAGTTCTTTCAAACAGCTTTCGGTATTTTGCAAACTGAGTTTTATTTCGTAAAACTGATTCCTTGAATCAAGTTTTGGCATTTTGGCCTTGAATATTTCATGATGGTTTGACAAATGAGTTTTTGAGTTTTGGAAAATATCACCGTCATTGGTCTTTTTTTTTTTGCATTTTCGAAATGAGATGGGAAATCATGCTTAGCCTGGTAAATCCTTGTGAGAAGGGTTTACGGCATGTAATTTTTATGATATGTTCTGTTGTTGTCTCTGTGAATTGTTAGCGCACGCTACGCTTTACGGCTTACGCGCGCGAGAGTACGTTGGTAGCACGCTAAAGGGAGAATAGCGCACGCTACCTGGTAGTTCAGAGCAGTCCAGGAACTACTGGACTAGGTCTGAAGTTCTCGTTAGCGCACGCTAACACTTGGGATTAGCGCACGCTAACAGTGTATTTTTGGTCAGGAGTTTCGTTTGGTGCCGTAATAGCGCACGCTAACCTTAATGATTAGCGCACGCTAATTGTGTCCAGTATAAATACCGGACACCAGTCTAGAAGTTGCATTTTTCTTCATTTTTCTTCTTCCTCCATGAGATTGAGACGTAGCGACTAGGTTTCGCATTGGGGCTGATTTTTTTTTCTCCCATCCAAAGGTGTTTTGGAGTATCCTAGATGATTTTTAACATCATCTAATCCATTGTTCTTCGCCGAATCCAGGCAATTTTTATTGAATCCCTAGAGTTGACTTTTTGGAGTTTTGTTCTTGATGTCGTTTTCCATCCGGTTTTGATAAACCGATCGTTGTTTTAACGATGTTGTTAAGCATATCCTAGGGATTGTATATCACTGTTTTGATTGTGAACGATTTAATGAGTGTGCTATGATGTGTTTAAGTGAATATTGACAAGTGTGAATTCTGGGCATTTTGGCCTATTGTACTTCTGAAAAACCTTGAGTATCTTAGAAAATAAAATTCGAGACGTACTTTTAAAATTAATTATTTTCTCGTAGTACATACAAGGTGCCACAACACGTTTCAAAATTCTTCTACCTCGAGGACCAAAATGCTTTGAGATATTTTCAATGTTTTAGAAACACTTTTAATTAGACCCGAGGGTCGAATATTCTGAAAGTTTTCACTAAGAGAAAGTGTCCTCATTTTTATCAAATGCGAAATGGTTCTCCAAAGTCTCGATAACGATGTTTCACGTTTGTACTTTTTGAAAGGTGATACTCAAGATCAACCGGTGTTCTTCTAAATTATTTTCAAAATGAGGTTTTCGTTTTTAAAACCTATCCATTCCCGTTTGAGGGATGGGTATATATGTATGATGTTCGCGTTGTCGTTATGATGTTTGCTCCCGAGTATGATCAGATTGGTGGCATGAACGTCGAGGCGTTGCCACGCATTTGTTGTGAAGAGGTGGGATGTTAGTGTCGAATGTTGCCGCCTCGTAGTGATTTCTACGTTGTCGCGCATGTGCGAGCTGTTAGAGCTTGGTTTGGTATGACCGCGTGCATCGGTGATCGTTCCGTTATGTGTCGGTTGCTTAATGTCTTGTTACCTTGCTCCTGTTTTTGTGAATTTCGTGGATGAGGTCGGGGATACTACCCATACTATTTTGACTTCCGTATTTTCTCTTTCTCCAGTCTATCGATTCGCTCGTGTTCGTTGATACTGTCTTAACTTGTTTTGTATTTCGGGTTCATCATTCGAACGAGCTGTGATCTTGTTTTGGGTCGATCTGGTTATCGCTGTGACTTTTCCGAGTTCGGTTCGATTCTTGTGAACCTTGTTCGGAAGTAACATCTTTTGGTTCTACTAGTTCTTTTATTCGAAGTGGATCGGATTTGGAACTTCTGTATTTTCGACTCTGTCGACTCGTTTATGTTCGTTGACATTTCTGAACTTTCCCTATCCCTTGCTTTTGTTGATCGAACGAGTGTGGTATTGTTTTGGAATAACTCGTTTGTCGCTGTGACTTTTCAATCGTTATTCCCTATCCTGTGGATCTTATGGGAATGCATTCCTTGTAGTTCTCACCAGATCATCCTGGGAGTTGTTGTTTGAGTTTTATTATCCTTCGTGTTTCGGACATGATTGTTCGATTTTTGTTGTCTCGATCGTTTGCTTGTTCAGTTTTTGTTCTCGTTTTGTGATCGTTGAGCATTCAGGATCCTTCCTAATTCCCTTAAGTTTGGGAAATTAGTCTCGTTTTTGATCTTCCAACCCTTGGGCGGTGGAATTCAGTATTAGTTCAGCGATTGGCTCGCGTTTCGATTGATGTACCGTTGAGTTGGTCAATCATACTGACTTTCGTTCGTTGTGTTTTGTGATTGTCGGATAATTGAATTGGCTATATTATCCGTTTAATGACGCTTGTCATTTGTTGGTTTTATTGTATCCCTAACGGCGACATTGTGTTGGTCGCCGTGGAGCGTGTTTTCACGCCGTATATTCCTTTGCGTTGATTGTAACATTTCGCCGTTGGGCGTTAGTTACGCATTCTTGTGTATCTTGTTGAGTTTTTCCTGGCGGAATATTTCTTCCCCCTACTTGTTTTAAGTTTCGGGACGAAACTTCTTTTAAGGAGGGTAGAATGTAATATCCGCAAATTTTCGATTTTCGGTAAATTTCTTTTTTCGGCCGAAGTCCGTTTTGACGACTCGCTTTTGACCGTTTCGTCATTCGGAGAATATTTAATTCTGCACTTTTTGTCATCCGAGTTCGTTTCGGTGCTGCTTTGTTGAGTTCCGTGCTTTTTAGCGACTTTTCCGCGCTTGAGTTCGGTTCTTGCGAATCTCGTTCGAAACTGTCGTTGGGGTTTTTCGTAAGTTCATTTAACGTCGTTATACGTGTTGTGAGCTTCGGTTTGATTATTCGTTGTCGTATGGTGATTTTCGGGCATTTGGGCCATTTTCGTAATTTCCCAAAGTTTGGGGCAATTACCTTCCGTTGTCGAATTTCGAGCCTTCGGGTGGTCGGAATCGTGTGTCCTACAAGCTCTTGGATTCGTCTTTGTGAGTACTTCGTAACCGTATCTTCGGTTCGTATTCAGGTTCGGGTTTCGGTGTCGTTTTGTTGAATTCAGGATTACTAAACGACTTTTCTAAGTATGAGTTCTACTTTGTTAGATCACCATTAATTTTTGGTAACTCCAAAAATTCTGAATCTTTGCAATATTATAGAGAATCGAGTTAGCTTTCCAATGGTTCGAACGGTGAGTCAATCGGAGTCCGGACGAGAGAGTTATGGTCGTTTTAGCTCACCCGCTCGTTATTGGCGATCAGCCGGCCGAACTCGGCCGTGTCGTCCGACACGGCCCGTGCGTTGCATTTCGTCCGGATAAGCCGGAAGCGATCGCCTCAGACTCGGCCGTGTCGTCCGACACGGCCCGGCTGCACTCGTCCGGATAAGCTCGAGACGACAGCCGACACGCCCGACCGTGTTCCAGGACACGGTCGAGTCATTGCCGAGCGCCACGGACGGGTCACTATCGGTAGGTCCCCTTCGCGCCGCGACCGTGTCATGCAGGACACGGTCGAGTCCCTGCCGGCCGACTGCGCGCCACGACCGTGTCATGTCGGACACGGTCGAGTCTGTCCGCCCTATAAATTCGTTTTCTCGGCATTTCAGCTCATTTTTCCCCTTTTCTTCACCTGCAACCGAGAGAGAGAGCTTGAGGAAGAGTTCTTCCTTCAAAAATCATTTGAGTGTTGATTTTCTTCATCTCCTTTTGATCGTGAAGCCCGGACAACCAATCCAACGCGTGTTCTACGGATCTTAGTACTTGAATCTCCGAAGGTAACATCTCTAGAAACCTATTTTCGATTAAATTGGGGGTTTTCGTGTTTTTGTCCGATTCGTTCCGTTTTGTTGATTAATTCATGATGAATATGATTAATCTTGTTGGTATTCTTAGTTTCCCTACGGATTCATGGTATATTTCGTGATTTTTACGGAATCGAGAGGGTTTGGTTGTGGTCCGCCCTCGTTGTTGTTTATATACGAATATACATGAATCGTAGGCGGGTTTTCGGGTGTATTCCAATTCCGTATTCATTTAGAAATGGTTGTGATTGTATTCTTCGAATCGTTAGGTTCGGTTTCATTGGTTCCTAGCGTTCGTCGGTGACTTTCCTTTCCGTTCGTTGCGTCGTCAATAATTCAAGGCAAGTATTTTTGGAAACCTTTAAGCTTAACATGAAATGGTGATGTATATTACTTGTGTGTAACTCACCTCGTGTTGGCCCGACGGGGTCAAGGAGGGAAATCTATCGCCGCCCGGATTTCACGAGTTTGTTTAGCTAGCTTGATGCGGGAGGGTCCTTAGAGGCCTCGTGCGGGAATCTATGATATTACTCTGTTCCAAAGGCGATGCATGTGCGTGTTTTGTTTTGTAATGTAGCCAGTGCGGGAGGGTCCTTAGAGGCCTCGTGCGGGAATCTATGATATTACTCTGTTCCCAAGGCAAATTGTTGACTGTTTATTTCCGGAAAAGACATGTCTTGTTTTGGTTTTTGAAATGATATTGGTGCATGTACTATGAAATGTGTAAGCGATTGGTTTGCCTTGAATACTTGTACTAGCGTAATTGCTAACCCCTTTGGGGACCCGTTGTCGGGGAAATTCTTGTTATGGATTTCAGGTTATGTTCAGCCAGACGAGCGGGCGCTGGGATGGTACGAGGATGTCGGCCAAGGTTGTTGACATGTGCAATCGAGTCTTGTTATTTCTTACTGTCTCTTTTGATGTGGATGTTTTCCAAATTGTAAACTTATAGATTGTACTCGCGAGTACTTAGACTTTTCCTTTCAGATTGTGATTGGTCTTCGTTGGAGTTACTGTATTTGTCGGTTGATGTTATTTATGCCGGTTGTACCGGACGTGTTGTTTTATGTTCTTATTGTTAATAATTGTTTCCTTGCTAACCGAGGCGGTTAGTCGAGTGGTGTTTTCTTGTGTTAGCCTGGTGGGTCCCATGTAGGGGTCCACGGCGCTGTAATTCTCCTCGAATATCTTGGGGGTGTTACACATGTCTCAACTCTAGAGAATACTCGATATAGATATTTTCAAAATATACATTTTGCAAAATCAGTTCAACTCGAGAACACAACACATCTCTTTCCAAAGAATCACATTAATACCATTTGGATAAGTTTAAAACAACCACAGTACCACACTGGTAGACCACATAACACACAAGCCCAAGTGAACAACAAAAATCTAGGGCTCTAATACTTGCCAACCGACAACTCAAATGACGTGACAAAAACACGATCCGACTCGACCCGACAGCCTAGGTTTTCACAACCTAAGCTCCGATACTATATTATGTAACACCCCTAGAGCCATCCAGGAATATTACAGCGCCTTGGGCCCCGAAACGGAACCCACAAGGCTAAAAAACATTTTTACGAATATTTCAAATATGCCTAAGCGGCGATGACGATAATATCCTTTAAAATATTCAAAAACTGTATAAAACCCATTTATCAATACCGTCGAAAAATCTCATTTGAAAGTACGAGGCCAAAATGGGAAAACTCAACAGTTTTAAAGGTATACGTTAAGCCACCGCTTGCACGTATCGACAAAATAGTTTAGAAAATAATTTTCCAAAATAAACCCAAATTCGCAAAATACTAACAATCTATTTAAAAACAAACTCACAGCGGATATAACAAATAACTAAAAATACTCTAGCAGCGGAAAATAACAACTAGTCAAAGTACTCGATTCACAAACAAACGCCATAGCCAGTATCTCCTGGGTAACTCATCTTTTCACGACCGCTACAAGCTCGATCTCCGAGTACCTAAAAATTAAACCCATAACGGGGTCAGCCATAATACTCAAAAATAATAACGATCACATCTCATTAATAATTACATACCAATGAAATTACAAAGTAAGAATACTACCATTGTAATCTTACCGCCATAACTTTACCAATTCATGATAATCCTCGTCAAAATTACCTTACCATATTGCACATCTCATATTCTCATAAACATAATGAACTCGTACACAAACATATGTACTGTATTCAGATCAACACACAAGATTCTCAGAAACATCATCATAACTCACTGTTACGAAATATACTAACTTTGTCCAACCCAATCCATAGGAAATATCATCAAATCTCAACATGATAATCGATTGCCAATCAACACACAAGTACCAAGAAGAAAATACGGAACGTACCTCAAGATATGCAATATCACGACAAATTGAGTCAGTCTAATTCGAGATCAGATCAATACAACATACGGACATGGTCCTAATTAACCAATAACCAATGCAACCTCTTCGAAGAAGTTTCACCGCTTTCATAGCACTGACCAAGAATCACTTATTACTCCGTTTGCATCCCATAAAAGAGTGTTCAGTACCGTCAGAGGCTAACATTGAAATGGTCCTCGCTCCATAATTCATGATCGCCCCATGTCGATCCAACCAATCCTCACCAAGGATTAAATCTTCATCTTTAACGTCTACCACAATCAGATTAGAAGACCAAGCCCTCCATGTGATACTCTCCAGAAAATATCTAACTTCATGATTCCCCACAATACTATCCCCACTAGGAATTTTAACAACAAACGGTTCACATGCAACTAGACAATCAACATGCAGACGATGCACACAATCCAGAGAGATAAAACAATGCGTAGCACCAGAATCGAATAGCACGGAAACATGATGGTCAAGGATGTGAACGGTACCTGTAGCCACTGTCGTATCAGAATCTCCAGCTCGTCTCATCTCGTACACACGGGGCGGAACAGACCCCGCACTAGCTGGTCCCCCCCTAAAAGACTGCCCACATCCCCGACCTCTGCCGAAACTCTACTCAGGATGATTAGTTATCAGAGCCTGATTCACACTCGGTTCCCTCGTTGCCTGAGATGACATCTGAGTAACCGGTGCCCGACTCGCATCTCCAAAATACGCAGCATGATGCCCTGAACGACCACAATTATGACACTATAGCGGCGGCTTGTCACATTCACCAATTTTTGGAGTTGAATAGGATGACAACTCGGGCCGATACAGTCACATAACTAATTTAAACTGAAATAATTCTTACAACTCATACCCACGTAGGGGTCCAAAATACAACACGATACAACACAGTAGAAGACTGAGAATAATAAAACGAGACAACAACAACAACAACAACTGCATCCATAACTCTCGATTAGTATCGCAGCCCATCATCTTTTCGTGTCGGTCTTGTGAATGCTCCTACCCACCTGCAAGTACCTGGATGCAATATAGACATCCACCCCCCGATTACTCGGGGGTTAGCAAAACTCTACTGTTTTACTAGTGCAAGTCTCAAATCATACGAAACGTAACAAGCAAATATCATCCATTAATTAGATACAATAACCAAGTACCAAAACCATTCCCAAGAGGTTTTAACAATTTAGAAAACAAGCAAGGAAGTATTCGCAAATAAAATTCTCATCTCGGGGATTTTTAGAAACACAAAACCTTTAGGACCTCGAGTCCTGATTTGTAAATCCTTTCCGAAAAACTTAGGGTTCTAGCCCAAATCTCAATTCGTATCTCAGCTATTTACAGTACAAAAACATTTCCACAAATTTCGTGGGGCTTGGCCCAACATTCCTTTATAAAACTTTCTTTTCGAAACTAGGTTTATCAAAACATATTCATGACTCCGTGATCTCCTACCACGAGTCTCCGAAGTTTGATAACCCGCACGGAAGGAATCAAACACATTAATCACAACAACAGTCCTGACCCCGCGACCCTGTGTCACGTGTCAACGTAGGTTCCGTCGAAACCGCACGGTTGGAATCAAGCACATCATCACAACATCCAATCCCGACCCCGTGAACCTATGTCACGTGTCACCGTAGGTCCCATCGAACCCGCATGGTTGGACGTACTGTGTCCTGACCTTATGGACATGTGCCATGTGTCATCGTAGGACTCGTCAGACCTGCACGATTGGACCACAGCACCACATACTATGTTCTGATCCCATGGACCTATGCCATGAATCTTCGTAGGCCCCGTCGAACCCACACGTGTGAACTTAGCATTCCAGCGACAACATTCACATTCACATCACACCAACACACTCACAATCAATCAACCATCTTATCTATTACAACTTCACACAACTAGCACACATAGCACGAAGTCGACATTACAACCAATACGAGCTTTACACAACCAAACACACATAACACAATTTCGTCATCCTAATCACTGATGCAATCGATGCACAGTCACATAACTCACGATCAATACCTATAACATGATACATATCCAAGTGTACAATCAACCAGCATATACATCTCAAATTTATTCATTCAAGATTGTCACAACTAACTACAAATCATTCATTTCGACACTTAAGTCATATTCACAAGGTACGAAACGTATAAGCAAGATACTTGCCAGGAAACCGGCACACAAATCCTCCGACGAACACGGTTCGACCGAAGTGCCCCGAAACCTACAACTTACATAAGACCAAACAAAAACACGATGACAAGGAGGTTCAAGACTAAAAATTTACAAAAAATCACATCAAACTATCGAAGGAAAACTCGTTCGAACATTTAATCGAACATTAAATTCTCATATATTCTCAAGAATCCTAGGATCATCAACCGGGTTAAACGAATCGAAGATATGGATATACAATCCATAGAACATGTCTAACAATACCTAATAACCTCAATTGATTCATTATAATCGGACTAGAATCGAAATCAAGATCAAAATCCCAAAATAGATAAATTGGGTCTACCAAAGGAATTACCTCGATTCGATGAAGAACAACGGATTAGATGATTTTACAATCACCTAAGACCCTACAAAACACCTTGGAATTGATTAGAATCGACCTAGAACTCATACCCTAGTCTCACTCGTCCGAAAACCGCGAGAAGAAGAGAAGAAGGGGAGAAATGAGGTGAAAAACTCGTTTGTCCTCTTATATACATCAGCGTCGCATGACTAACATGCACGATCAATTGGTCGTGCGTCTGGTCATGTGCTAGGTGTTTGCCCAGTCTTCTGCCATCACACACGAGCACCACGTACGAGCAGCTGCTCGTGTGTCCCTGAAGCTCACTGCCGAGCACTGGTTGCGCACAAGCACCTGCTCGTGTGCTATAATCAAGGGCTAACATCGAGTCGGACACGGCTCCGAAAGCACCCAGAACATAACCAACTCGAAAGGGAACGAAAACAAGAGCTCACAACGCCCTCAAAGAGACAAAATGACAACGGAATATATATGCCGTGTCTTACATGCATACACACGATCTGTATGACTTACACAAAAAAATAAGTTGTATCCGACGAACACCATGACACAGTACATTATACCGTACACAACCGAGAGAAAATTCCAAATAATCATTAATGGAATAAAATAACCAGCACAAACGACAAATAATTCACAATAACAGGAACAAAAATCTCGGGTATTACATTCTACTCTACTAAAAATAAGTTTCATCCCGAAACTTGAAATAAAACATCAAGGAAAACACAAACGAAACCAAAAGGTTCACACAACAATCATTAGATCTTCACACAAGATATAATCTACAAACAACACGTAATAACATCACTGGGCACTACTAGGCCCTCCACGAGTAGGAGCGGGACCCCGATCCCCAAACATCTCAATGACAGACTCGCAGTGTGCCGCTTGGTGTCCTAAATGACCACACTTGATACAGTTAACCTGCGGCGTGTGACATTCTTCCGAGTATGGCCCACACGGCTACAGTTGAAACATATCTTCACACCGCTCACCTTACTCCCCATTGGAATAAGATTCTTAGACTGGCCAAATGAACGATGACTGCCCCATGAAGGAAAATGCGAAGCAACAGGATCACAGATCTCACTTCTCTGACCTCTGAAAAAATTACCCGAGGTCTTATGTCTCTTACCTCCTGAACTACTCTCTAACACATAAACAACCATCTAAATGGCTAGAGCTCGGTCCTGATACTCCTTCAAAGTGGTACACATGAGTGGAGCCATGCTCTCTCGAATATGGGGTTTCATGCACATACTGAAGTATCGGATCTTGTCCGCTTCACTTCTCACTTGATCACGAATGTAACTCAGCTGCTGATTATAATCGACTATCGCCTGGGATATCGACACATACTGGGGCGTGGCCGAGAAAAACTCAATGATCCTGCATTCACGGACAAGCAATGGGCAATACTCTGCCTCCATGGCAGTCTTAAACTCAGCCCACTTAGACGTACGATCTGCAGGCGCTACAGCCTGCCACCAGTCTGCAGCTTCTTTATCAAGAAGATACTGAGCAATAGGTACTCTTCTCTCATCGGGACATGCCACCGCATCAAATATTCTTTCCAACTGGACGATCTAGTTCTCTCATCCTAACAATTAAGAGGAACCCGCAAAACGAGGTGGGTGCATTCTCAGCACATCTCGCAACCACCTACTAGTTCCATTATCCCCCTTGGAAGGCTCATTCTGGTGCGCTGCTCGATTCATCCGCGCCAACTGGTTAGCCACCTGATGAAGGATGGTGGTGGCACCAACATCAACATTACCTCCAGCTGATTTCTCCCGATCACGCGACTGGTCATCCCGACCATCCATACTGAGCTGATTGGCACTCGACAACGAGCGAGTCACCCTATCATGCCCGTGATTATCTCCACGACCACGTCCATGTCCTCGGCCTCGACCTCTCGTCATACTGAACAAAGAATCACTAAGTGCAACAAAACGTAACATCGCAGAGCAACGCACCAAGATATCAACTCAGCACAACACATCGCAAATCAATATGCCGAAATGCCAACTCACATTCCTTATCAACGTAAGGCAACAAATATCAACACGACAAAAATATCTACTCCACATAATTACACCAACATAAGAACTAAAATCCGTAATAAGTAGAGCTTACACTCTTAAGCAATGAATTACATAATCATATCAATAGAAGACTTACGACCAATACAGATATATCCACGGCCGTAACAAAACTACACATCATTGCAGTCAACCATTGAAAACATTCTTTTTAAAAGACCACGAAGTATCCGTTTAGATAATATCATTTGAAATTTTGAAGTCGTATATTTATCCAAAATAAAATTTTGAAGATACTTTTAATACCTCGACTGTCATACCGAAACCATGAACCATATATCATAACCATTTTGTTGTGAAATTATTTGTAAAAGAATATTCTGAAATATCTTATCTCCTCGAAAATGGTATGATCAAGATGATCATATCATGACGTATTTTCATTACCATTAATAACACAAGGGGTAACCACATATTACTACATAACACCAAAAGCAATATACATTCAGAATAAGCAACCGAGTACAAACATTACTACTACAACGGATAAAGTTTATGGTCATCACATACGCACCATACGACCGCATCACTAGGATCCAAACAACCATTACTGGTCACAGATATGACCGTAGCAACAACAAATGTACGGCCGTACGATAACAAACTTACGGACGTACAATCAATGATAACAACAAACAGTTTACAGTCACTACTTCCAATTAATACGGCTGTATATATGCCGCAGAACATCAAAACCAATCCAACAGCCCCAGAATGGCTCCAACAGTCAAGAGACAATCCTTTACAATTCAACCCGACACCTTGGATTACACCATAAAATTCTCCGACGAGAATAATATAAGAAGTATGTTTCAACGACTCAACTTTAACGCATAAACACATTAGTCCCAAATGTAACCTTTAATTCCAAAAATAGAAGTCATTTAGCAAATCAATAAGTTTTCCAAAACCTTTTGAAACATGTCAAAATTGACGGTAATATTTTAAAATTATTACATAACACTTCAAAACACATCTTTCAAAAATGCCGCCATAAAGTTCCATTTAAAATACGTGGTTGGTTCACCGAAATTCAACAATTTCCAAAATCAACATCAAACCATTGTTTGACCTTAACGTCAAAACCATTTCAAAATTTGTTTTTCCACCATCGTAATCAAATCTTGGAATCCACTTTTTTTTAAAAAAAAAATAAATCATTTTCAAACATACACGCAGCGGATATAATTACAACAACTATCTAGAATGAATCGATCATAACACGTATGCCCACCCAGCATATAAAATCACCAACTCAACAAACATAAATCGTGAATGCATAATTCAAACACATGTCAAAACTATCTATATGAGTTCCTCAACAAACTCTACCGTCAATACACTACCAGGAACACATCAGTATTCAAGGCTTTAAAGTCATACTGCACCACTCGGTGTCCAAACCATCAATAACGTTTGCTCAATATACATGTAGTACATCACAAGTACAGAAAACTGATTTCATCTCACAACATGCACATAAATGAAATCACGAAACACAAATATTTCACATAGGAGAGGAGACTTACATCCACAGGTCGCACGAAGATGACGGTCGCCCACGCTACTAATCTCAACCGACAGCCCACATGACATGTTGTGACAACGCATAACTCAAATTTGTCACCCGGCTACTCGAATGACATGACAAAACACGACTCAACTCGACCCGACAGCCTAGGTCTTCACAACCTAAGCTCCAATACCATAAATGTAACACCCCCAGATTACAACTGGGACTATTACACGCAGTAAATCCTTTTCTCAAGGATCTACCAGGCTAAACACAATAAAACGACCAATTGTTCAACCGTCCGGGGTCGAACAGGATGACAACTAGGACCGATAAGGTCACATAAATAATTCAAACTGAAATAATTCTTACAACTCATACCCATGCAGGGGTAAAACACGATACAACACAACGAAAGACTGAGAATAATACAACGACACAACAGCAACTGAATCCATAACTCTCGATTAGTATCGCAACCCATCATCTTTTCGTGCCGGTCCTGTGACTGCTCCCACCCACCTGCAAGTACCTGGACGCAATATAGACATCCACCCCCCGATTACTCGGGGGTTAACAAAACTCTACTGTTTTACTAGTGCAAGTCTCAAATCATACGAAACGTAACAAGCAAACATAATCCATTAATTAGATACAATAACCAAGTACCAAAACCATTCCCAAGAGGTTTTAACAATTTAGAAAACAAGCAAGGAAGTATTCGCAAATAAAATTCTCATCTCGGGGATTTTTAGAAACACAAAACCTTTAGGACCTCGAGTCCTAATTTGTAAATCCTTTCCGAAAACCTTAGGGTTCTAGCCCAAATCTCAATTCGTATCTCAGCTGTTTACAATACGAAAACATTTCCACAAATTTCGTGGGGCTCGGCCCAACATTCTTTTTATAAAAACTTTCTTTTCAAAAATAGGTTTATCAAAACATATTCATGACTCTGTGATCTCCTACCACGAGTCTCCATAGGTTCGACAACCTGCACGGAAGGAATCAAACACATCAATCACAACAACCAGTCCTGACCCCGTGAACCTATGTCTAGTGTCGTCGTAGGTTCCACCGAACCCGCACAGTTGGAATCAAGCACATCATCACAGCAACCAGTCCCGACCCTATAAACTTGTGTTACGTGTCAGCGTAGGTCCCGTCGCTACATGGTTAGACGTACTGTGTCCTGACCTCATGGACATGTGTCATGTGTCATTGTATGCATCGTCAGACCCGCACGATTGGATCTCAGCACCACATACTAAGTTCTGATCTCATGGACCTGTGCCATGAATCCTTGTAGGCCCCGTCGAACCTACACGAGTGAACTTAGCATTCCAGCACACAATATTCGCATTCACATCACACCAACATGCTCACAATCAATCAACCATCTTGTCTATTACAACTTCACAGAACTAGCACACATAGCACAAAGTCGACATTACAACCAATACGAGATTTACACAACCAAACACACATAACACAATTTCGTCATCCAAATCACCGATGTAATCGATGCACAGTCACATAACTCATGATCAATACCTATAACATGATACACATCCAATTGTACAATCAACCAACATATACATCTCAAAGTTACACATTCAAGATTATCACAACTAACTACAAATCGTTCATTTCAACATGTAAGTCATATTCACAAGGTACGAAACGTATAAGCAAGATACTTGCCTCGAAACAGGCACACAAATCCTCTTACGAACACGGTTCGACTGAAGTGCCTTGAAACCTACAACTTACGCAAGAACAAATGAAAACATGATCACAAGGAGGTTTAAGATGAAAAACAATGAAAATCACATCAAACTATCGAAGGAAAACTCATTCGAACATTTAATCAAACATTAAATGTTCATATATTCTCAAGAAACATAGAATCATCAACCGGGTTAAATGAATCGAAGATATGGATATACAATACATAGAACATGTATACCAACACCTAATAACCTCAATTGATTCATAATAATTGGACTAGAATCGAAATCAAGAACAAAACGCCAAAATAGATATATTGGGTTTACCAAAGGAATTACCTTGATTCGATGAAGAACAACGGATTAGATGATGTTACAATCACCTAAGACCCTCCAAACACATCTTGGAATTTAGTAGAATCGACCAAGAACTCATACAATAGTCTCACTCATCCGTCAACTGCGAGAAGAAGAGAAGAAGGGGAGAAATGATGTGAAAAACTCGTCTGTCCGCTTATATACATCAGCGACGCACGACCAACACGCACGATCAAGTGGTCGTGCATCTGGTCATATGCTAAGCGTCTGCCCAGCCTTCTACCATCACGCACGAGCACCGCGCACAAGCAGCTGCTCGTGTGTCCTGCTTGTGCATCCCTAAAGCTCACTGACGAGCACTGGTTGCGCACGAGCACCACACACGAGCACCTGCTCGTGTTGCCTGCTCGTGTTTTATAATCGAGGGCTAACATCAACCCGGAGACGGCTCCGAAAGCACCCAGAACATAACCAACTCGAAAGGGAACGAAAACAAGAGCTCACAATGCCCTCAAAGAGACAAAATGTCAATGGGATACAATATCCCATGTCATACATGCGTACACACGATCTGTACGACTTACACAAAAAAATAAGTTGTATCCGACGAACACCACGACACAGTACATTATACCGTACACAACCAAGAGGAAATTCCAAATAAGCATTAATGGAATAAAATAACCGGCACAAATGACAAATAATTCACAATAACAGTAATGAAAATCTCGGGTATTACGGAATCCTTCCCTCTTTCACTGGCCAAGGACAATACTCAGCCTCCATCAATTCCCGGAACGCATCCCACGTAGCTGCCCGGTCACGCGGTTTCACTGCCTGTCACCACGTTGCTGCCTCCTTGGCGAGAAAGTACTGAGCAATTGGTACTTTCCTCTCCTTGGAGCAGTTTGCTGCCTCGAATACTTTTTCCATCTCAAATATCCAACTCTCCCAACCAGTAGGGTTGGAAGTACCATCAAACTGTGGAGGACACATACGAATCACGTCTTGAAGCAACTTGTCGGTACCAGATCCTGTAGGCAGAACTGGAGTAGCATTAGCTTGATTAACCAGGACCGCTTGAGTTTGTAACGCCATCTGATTCGCTACTGGCTGCAGAATGTTAGCTGGCATGACGTTAGCGTTAGCAGTACCGAAGCTAGCGGACTGATCCTGCTGACCTTCATCACTAGGCTGAGCACTGTTCGACAAATACAGCATTGCAAATGAGCCCCATATCTATTGGACATGGCCGCCCCACCGGATGCGCCAGGTCCCCTACTGTAATATCCGGATCTATTATTGTGTATTTCATCTGTATTTGAACCCTGTATCATTCGGAATTGTGATCTCGATAATTGGAGTATGATATTTCTCACATTGGTATCTTTGTACATAAGTATAACAACATGCAAAATTTCTCATGCATACTCGTGATAGCGCACGCTAAGAATGTAACTTAACGTGCGTTATCGGGCTACAACTAGCACACGCTATGAATGGAGAATTGCGTGTGCTAGGCAGTCAATTATTGAGCTAGACGGCTAGCACATGCGCTAGCCGGGACATGGGTCCGGATAAGATTCCCGCGGACGAACGTGGATAGATTTGGAGTCAACGCTTATTAGCGTGCGCTAAGGGATGTATAATAGCGTGCGCTAATCAGCTATTGCGCAGAAACTTTATATAAGGGATAGCGCTCCATTTTCTTCTCATTTCCTTCGAGCATCCTTCGTTCTTGAGAGACCAGAGAGCATTATATCTTCCTTGAACACACATAGAACACATCCACTTGATCATTGGAGATTGAATGTCACTTGTGTTTGATCATTGGAGTGGAGAAACGTATTGATTTGGCAAACAAGCAACTGGAGCCGGATTCTACTTGTTGTCTCGGTGTTTTTCTTCATCTTAAGGTATGTTACAATACTTTCAACCTTGAATTCGTGTTCTTAAGGATATGAGGATTATGCTATCAAGATATTGAGCTTTATTGATGATTTATCCAAACCACATCATGTTTAAGAGATTGAGATGATTATGCTTTGGTTAACAACATCATAATTTGAATCTTGTTATGATGAACAAGCAGAGGAAATTTCTGACATTGGTAATCCGAATCTAGAAGGTGTCTTCATAGTAATCACGGACTTGACTTTAACATCATTATTATTAGACGAATCTAAGAGATTAATCATGGAAGGATTTATCTTGTAAAGATGGAGTGTTAGACAAACTACAAGATGATAGTTTTTATTGATATAAGGTATTGATATGGACCGTTAGGCCTTCCGAATTACGCATGAAGAATTGTAATCAAAATAGAATATGGTTTTATGATGATATACGTATTCTTGAATTTGAAGTTGTTATCCATAAGATCATTCATAAACCGAATGAGCATGATATGCATGGAGATGACATGTATTAACACTAAAAATTTCATGAGTTTCATCACCATTAGATCAAGTCTGCTGCCCAGTAGTGTACTGCCCTACACGTTTAGCGCACACTAAGCTATGTAGATTAGCGTGCGCTATCGAGCATGAGTTAACGTACGCTACGTTTGGTACGTAACGTACGTTGGGCCATCAGGCGAGTTAGTCGGCTGATCAGTGAGGTACTGACCGTGCATAGTTAGCGTACGCTAGGATTCGTTGTTGGCATGCGCTAACGAGCAGGCTTAACGCACGCTACGTAGAATACTTTGCATACCTTATTCAGTTCAGGAAGGTTGCGTTTTATGAACTTTCGGCCGTAAATTGGATTGGTAGACATTTGTACGACGTGAGATAAATTCTATATTATTTCTTTTGTTAAGGTTCGAGCTTACTACATGATTGATCGAAGGGGCAACCTTCGAGTGTTTCGTTTTTTGTGGAAGTATTTTTCTTGTCTTCGAATCGAGGCAAGTACCTTAATTGTTTTATGTATTGATGTTATACATATTGTTGTAAATGTATGTCGTTGTTGTATGTCCACCATGTGTTGGTCCGACGGGATCTTCTTGGGATCTATGCTAGCATGCGCTGGATCATTGGATGGGTTTTTCCACCACGTGTTGGTCCGACGGGATCATCTTGGGGTCTAGGTAGTGAACGCTGGATCATTGGAATTACCATGTGTATGTTGTGATATAAATGGTATGATTATCATGTGTGTATGTTATTATTATTATTCTTCGTGAGATGTTGAATAATATGTTGTGGTACTTGTACTGGCATCGTTTTGCTAACCCCTTCGGGGGTGAACATTTTGTTTATGTTCAGGATCCAGTAGAGCGGGGAAACAACCACTGGAGCTGCATGACGACGAGGGTGCAGAGTGATGTTCCGGCCGGGTTTAATTATCTGTTGTTTGTATCGTTTTAATAAGTACTCGAGTACGCAGTAATTTATGATGATCTGGATTTGGTGATGTATTAATACTTTCCGTTGAAAATTCGTATTTTCAGTATTTGGTCAGAACTATTGTATCTTATTTCCGTTATTTTCATCCGTTGGTACCTGTTAATGTCTTTTCAATTCTTCAGCCTTGTAAATCCTTATGTAAAGGATTTACGGTGCTGTAATATTCCTGAATATATCAGGGGTTTTACAGAATATGGTATCGGAGCTAAGATTATGGATATCTTGGCCATTGGGTTAAAATAGGAGTCATGTATGTCTTTTGAGGTAACTGGCCGCGAATAACATCACTGTACTGCCTACGTCTTCGTGTGGGCGGTGGTTGTAAGTTCCTAAACTCTATCTCGTCCTTTACATGTTATATTTCCTTGTACTTGAGCATTTGAATGATATTGTTTCCTGTATATTGAGTATTTATGCTTACAGTATGTTGAGAGGCGGATGTGGACGTGGTCGCGGTCGCGGACGCGGACGAAGGAATGCCGAAAGAGAAGCTTCGCCTTCTAATCAGGCCAGCCACAGTTCAGGCGAGCCACAGAGATCTATCAATAACGAACCAGAACCTACTGTGCCCGAAATCCTTCGTCAGGTGGTGAACCAGATGACTCAGTTCGCCCAGGTCATGGACCAAATGAAGGTGGCGGTGGGATTACAGCAAGGAGATAGACAGCAGGGGATTCCAGAATGGGAAATCCAGGTGACCGATGGTTGCAAGAGGTGGCGAAGATGCAACCACCCAAATTTGATGGCTTTTCTGAGACTCCCACATGGGATCATTGGTTTAAGGAACTGGAGAAAATATTTGCCGGAATTAATTGCCCAGATGACCGGAGAGCCTCTATTGCTCAGTACTTTATGATAGGGGAAGCATCTGAGTGGTGGGAAGCCATCCGACCTGCAGATCATGATGATGACTGGACAGAATTTAAATTGATGATGGAAGCTCAGTACTACCCTCGTCATGTGAGGGAAGCCAAAGTTCGGGAGTTTTTCTCTGCACAGCCATCAGACAAACCCGTATCCCAGAGAATTAAGACATTTAACCAGCAGCTAGCATTTGTTGGACATCTGGTCAGAACAGATGCAGAAATGATGATCCATTTTGATATGAGGATGAAACCAGAAATCCATAGGTACATGTCCGGTTTTGAATGTACCACTCTCCGTCAATACCAGGATAAAGCATTGGCATACGAAATCAAGGAAGAAGCAATGGAGAAGTTTACGGAGTCCAAGAAGCAGAAAGTCTCTGGTACCTTTACAGAGCACAAGAGCAGCGGGCCCCGAAAAGACCAGTTATCCTTTCATTCGTTCAAGAAACCTCCGCACCCATCCAAGAGCGGAAAGAACTCTGGAGCAGTATCAGTCACGACAGATGTGACAAGGAGGTGCTTTAACTGTGGCCGAACAGGACATTATCGACGAGATTACTCATTCCCTACTGTAACTTGTTTTGACTGTGGTCGATAGGGACATCGTGCGGTGTTCTGTGAGGAGGCTGCGAAAACTTTTAGAGCCCGTACATCACAGCCAGCCCAGAAAGAATCGAGTATTCAGCAGACGCAACAGAGTGTACAGATGCCTCGGAATTTTGGCCGCGGACGAGGCAGAGGACAGTTTGACCGAAAGGGGACATCGAGTGCCGGATATGTTCCCCCACGTCTGTACGAGATGAGGAGAATAGACGATCACGATGCTGCTATTGCATCAGGTACCGTTCAAATCCTTTCCCATCCAGTTAGCGTTTTATTCGAAACAGGAGCTACGCATTCATTTATATCCTTATCTTGTGTAAATCGTTTGAATATTTCTGGTTTTCATAACTGTGAACCTTATGTGATTGGTTTATCAAGTGGTAAGATGATTGTTGGAAACTTAGAAACTAGAGATTTCCCTGTATCATTTGGAGGCAGAGAGTGGCTCTCAAATCTGATTGTAATAGAAATGCAAGGAGACGACCTCATACTCGAAGACGATTAGCTTAATCGATATGGAGCTATTGTAAACTACCGAAGGAGGAATATCTCGCTGATCGCTGACGATGGCTCCGAAATCCTGTTTGAGGGATGGAAACCAGGAAGCTCAGGAAAGTTGATCAAGGCGATGAAAGCTGTCAAATTGTTGAAACAAGGCTGTACCGGATACTGGTGCTATGCAATGAAGAAAGAAGACAAAATTGTGGAACTTTCATCCATTCCTATTGTGAACGAATTTCCAGATGTATTTCCTGACGAGTTACCTGGACTACCTCCACGACGGGATGCAGAATTCACCATTGAGCTGGAACCCGGAGCTACACCAATTTCTAAGGCGCCGTATCGTATGGAACCTACTGAGATGTACGAACTGAAAAAGCAGCTGGAGGAGTTACTGGACAAAGGCTATATCCAGCCAAGCGTTTCGCCACAGGAGCGCCGATTCTTTTGTCCGGAAGAAGGATGGATCGCTTCGACTGTGTATTAACTATCGAGAGCTGAACAAGATGACGATTAAGAACAAGTATCCATTGCCACGGATTGATGATTTATTTGATCAGTTGCAAGGAGCAACAGTATTTTCTAAAATCGATCTGAGATCAGGATATTATCAGCTGAGGATTAAGGAATCTGATGTTCCGAAATCAGCGTTCAGAACTCGCTACGGGCACTACGAGTTTGTAGTGATGCCGTTTGGTCTCACTAATGCACTTGCTGTATTCATGCAATTGATGAACCGAGTGTTCATCAAATATTTGGATAAATTTGTGGTCGTGTTCATTGATGACATTCTGGTGTATTCTAAGAGCCCGGAAGAGCATGCACAGCATTTGCGGATTGTATTAGAACTTTTGAGAAGCGAGCAACTGTATGCCAAACTTTCTAAGTGTGAATTCTGGCTAAAGGAAGTAATGTTCCTTGATCATGTGGTATCAGCTGAAGGAGTCCGAGTAGATCCTCAGAAGATCGAAGTGGTTATGGATTGGAAGCCCCCAAAGAACGTGAAAGAAGTCCGAAGTTTTTTAGGACTTGCTGGGTATTATCGTCGGTTTGAGGAAGGGTTTTCCAAAATTTCCCGCCCAATTACTCGACTATTGCAGAAAACACAAAAGTTTGAGTGGAATGAGTTGTGTCAGATTAGCTTTGATGAATTGAAGAAGATATTGACAACAGCACCGATTTTAACACTTCCACAGGGAACTGGAGGATTCATAGTTTACAGTGATCCTTCAAACCAAGGACTCGGATGAGTATTGATGCAGAATGAAAAGGTGATAGCTTATACGTCACGCCATCTGAAACCTTATGAAGTGATTTAACCAACGCATGATTTGGAACTAGCAGCAGTAGTGTTTGCTTTGAAAATCTGGAGACGTTATCTGTACGGGACTCACTGTCAGATCTTTACGGATCACAAGAGTCTCAAATACATATTCAGTCAGAAAGAGTTGAACATGCGGCAAATAAGATGGTTAGAGCTGATTAAGTACTACGACTTGGAAATTTTGTATCATCCAGGCAAAGCGAATGTAGTGGCTAATGTACTCAGCCGCAAGCCTGTTTCTATCCAAATGCTGGAGACGCTGAACTCCTAGCTCAACATTCAACGAGAGATGATTCGAGAAGGAATTTAAGTATTGTTACAAAGATTCCAAGGACAACTGTGCGTGATGGAGATAACTTCATCATTAACCGAAGAAATCAAATCTAAGCAGGCAGATGATCCTTTGATGATTCGGTTATGTGATGAAGTGATCAAGGGGAAGGCCCCCAGATTCGTAATTCATGATGATGGAGTTTTGATATTTCAGAACCGACTCTGTGTTCCCGATGTCGATGTTCTGAAACAGACAATTATGAAGGAAGCTCACAGCTCGCCCTATTCTATCCACCCAGGCACCAGTAAGATGTACAAAGATTTGAAGCAGAATTTCTGGTGGGGCAACATGAAGAAAGATGTAGCGGACTATGTTTCGAAATGCTTGACTTGTCAGCAGGTTAAGATCGAGCATAAATGACCTGCCGGGATGTTGAAGCGACTCCCGATTCCTGAATGTAAGTGGGAGCACATATCGATGGACTTTATCACTAGAATGCCGAGAACCAAGCCGGGAATGAACATGATTTGGATGATAGTTGACCGTTTAACCAAATCAGCCCATTTTCTAAGCATTAAGGGCGCGTGGGGACCCGAGAGGTTGGCACGAGTATTTATTTCAGAGATAGTTCGACTGCATGGTATGCCGAAGACCATTATTTCTGATCGAGACGGCCGTTTTGTGTCTCACTTTTGGAAAGCAGTTCATATGGCCTTTGGGACCGAATTGAACTTCAACACAGCTTATCACCCACAGACTGACGGACAATCCGAGAGGACCATTCAAATAGTGGAAGACATGCTAAGGGCTTGTGCCTTAGATTGGTCAAACGATTGAAGTTCATCTACCGTTGATTGAATTTACCTACAACAATAGTTGGCATGCTTCATTAAGATGGCACCGTTCGAGGCATTATACGGGAGGAGATGCAGATCGCCCCTATGTTGGGACGATTCATCAGACTTGATCGGGACAAAACCAGAGTTGATCGTACAGACTCGAGAGAAGATAGCCTTGATTCGTGAAAGGATGTTGACCGCCCAGAGTCGACAGAAATCTTACGCAGACATACATCGTCGCCCATTGGAGTTCAGTACTAGAGACCACGTACTTTTAAAGGTTTCTCCTACTCGGGGAATCTTTCATTTTGGAAGGAAGGGAAAGACGAGTCCAAGATATATCGGACCATTCGAGATCCTTGAGAGAGTTGGAGAGTTGGCATCCAGATTGGCATTACCGCCGTCATTGAGCCATGTTCATAACGTGTTCCACGTATCCCAGTTACGGATATATATACCGGATCCTAGTCATGTCATTGATTTCGGAGAGATCAAAGTCGCTCAGGATGGAACGTTTGAAGAAAGACCAGTCAAGATACTCAAGAGTCGAGTTAAGCAGTTGAGGAACAAACCAATCGTTTTGGTCAAAGTTCGGTGGACACGCCACGGAGTGGAAGAAGCCACTTGGGAAAGGGAAGATAGCATGAAGTCCAGATATCCAGAGTTATTTTCGTCTTGAGTTTCGGGACGAAACTCCTTTTTAGTAGGAGAGTATGTAATATCCGGCTCTATTGTTGTGTATTTCATCTGTATTTGAACCCTATATCATTCGGAATTGTGATCTCGATAATTAGAGTATGATATTTCTCACATTGGTATCTTTGTACATAAGTATAACAATATGCAAAATTCCTCATGCAAACTCGTGATATCGCATGCTAAGAATGTAACTTAACGTGCGTTATCGGGCTACAACTAGCGCACGCTACGAATGGAGAATTGCATGCGCTAGGCAGTCAATTATTGAGCGAGGAGGCTAGCACATGCGCCATCCGGGATATGGGTCTGGATAAGATTCCCACGGACGAACCTGGACAGATTTGGAGTCAACGCTTATTAGCGTGCGCTAAGAGATGTATAATAGCGTGCGCTAATCAGCTATTGTGCAGAAACTTTATATAAGGGACAACACTCAATTTTCTTCTCATTTCCTTCGAGCATCCTTCGTTCTTGAGAGACCAGAGAGCATTATATCTTCCTTGAACACACTTAGAACATATCCACTTGATCATTGGAGATTGAATCTCACTTGTGTTTGATTATTGGAGTGGAGAAACGTATTGATTTGGCAAACAAGCAACCGGAGCCGGATTCTACTTGTTGTCTCGGTGTTTTTCTTCATCTTAAGGTATGTTACAATACTTTCAACCTTGAATTCGTGTTCTTAAGGATATGAGGATTATGCTATCAAGATATTAAGCTTCATTGGTGATTTATCCAAACCACATCATGTTTAAGGGATTGAGATGATTATGCTTGAAGTACCTTGGTTAAGAACATCATAATTTGAATCTTGTTATGATGAACAAGTAGAGGAAGTTTCTGACATTGGTAATCCAAATCTAGAAGGTGTCTTCATAGTAATCACGGACTTGACTTTAACATCATTATTATTAGACGAATCTAAGAGATTAATCATGGAAGGATTTATCTTGTAAAGATGGAGTGTTAGACAAACTACAAGATGATAGTTTTGATTGATATAAGGTATTGATATCGACCGTTAGGCCTTACGAATTACGCATGAAGAATTGTAATCGAAATGGAATATGGTTTTATGATGATATACGTATTCTTGAATTTGAAGTTGTTGTTATCCATAAGATCATTCATAAACCGAGTGAGCATGATATGCATGGAGATGACATGTATTAACACTGAAGATTTCATGAGTTTCATCACCATATTAGATCAAGTCTGCTGCCCAGTAGTGTGCTGCCCTACACGTTTAGCGCACGCTAAGCTATGTAGATTAACGTGCGCTATCGAGCATGAGTTAACGTACGCTACGTTTGATACGTAATGTACGTTAGGCCATCAGGCGAGTCAGTCGGCTGATCAGTGAGGTACTAACCGTGCATAGTTAGCGTACGCTAGGCTTCGGTGTTTGCGTGCGCTAACGAGCAGGCTTAACGCACGCTACGTAGAATACTTAGCGTACACTAAGCAGTTCAGGCAGATTGCGTTTTATGAACTTTCGGCCGTAAATTGGATTGGTAGACATTCGTACGACGTGAGATAAATTCTATATTATTTCTTTTGTTAAGGTTCGAGCTTGCTAGGTGATTGATCGAAGGGGCAACCTTTGAGTGTTTCGTTTTTCGTGGAAGTATTGTTCTTGTCTTCGAATCAAGGCAAGTACCTTAATTGTTTTATGTATTGATGTTATACATATTGTTGTACATGTTTGTCGTTGTTGTATGTCCACCACGTGTTGGTCCGACGGGATGATCTTGGGATCTATGCTAGCATGCGCTGGATCATTGGACGGGTTTTTCCACCACGTGTTAGTCCGATGGGATCATCTTGGGGTCTAGGCACTGAACGCTGGATCATTGGAATTACCATGTGTATGTTGTGATATCATGTTATGATTATCATGTGTGTATGCTATTATTATTATTCTTCGTGAGATGTTGAATAATATGTTGTGGTACTTGTACTAGCATCGTTGTGCTAACCCCTTCGGGGGTGAACATTTTGTTTATGTTCAGGATCCAGGAAAGCGGGGAAACAACCACTGGAGCTGCATGACGACGAGGTTGCAGAGTGATGTTCCGGCTGGGTTTAATTGTCTGTTGTTTGTATCGTTTTAATAAGTACTCGAGTACGCAGTAATTTATGATGATTTGGATTTGGTGATGTATTAATACTTTCCGTTGAACATTCGTATTTTCAGTATTTGGTCAGAACTGTTATATCTTAATTCCATTATTTTCATCCGTTGGTACCTGTTAATGTCTTTTCAATTCTTCAGCCTTGTAAATCCTTATGTAAAGGATTTACGGCGCTGTAATATTCCTGAATATATCGGGGGTGTTACACCTACCGCGTCCGCGACCGTGTCCGCATCCTCTACCAGTAGGCATTCTGAGGAAGTAACTAGTTAGTACAGTTCAGACGCAAAACACATCACGATATTAAGAAAGGAACAACACAGGATAACGCAATGAGTCAAGTTAGAAAAGCTTACGAGCATCGGCCTACTGAGATGATAGCATAGTAGTGATACTATTCCGAAACGACACTCGACTAGACCCAAATAACTGACAGCCTAGGTATCCATAAACCTAAGCTCCGATACCATATTCTGTAACACCCCCAAGACGTTCAGGGCATATCACAGCACCGTGGACCCAACCCTTTGGAATCCACCAGGCTAACGCACCAACTCGACATCAAGACCAATGACAAACATCATCAACATACAAATGATTCCACAATTTTAAGACTTTCAAAATAAATAGATGGAACCCGACAGTAATAAATAAAATCTTTCCCAAACTGGGACCACAAACAATTACAAGTCCAAAAGAAGAAAGTACTCGAGTACTTAAACAAATGACATAATTAATAAAATTAAAAGACAAGATGCCAAACAAACGACCATTGAACAGAATCACCTTTGCACATCATCCTCGTACAATCTGCATGCCTGATCGCCTCCATGACCTGTACCTGAAATACAAAATTATTTCCCCCATTTAAGGGGTTAGCGACAACAGCTAGTGCAAGTACAATCCATTTGAACTACCATTCTAATCAGATGAATTATGCGCCAAACAACATTTTAGAAAACATTTATATTCCAGAATATTACGGTGCACGGGCACAAAACATAGTTCTCCAACAAAACATTTCAAAGGTTAACCGTTGGTACGAGACTCACGGCCACCGCACCCCGCAGAGGCCCCGTCAGACCATCCCTGGGTAGTTAATCCCAGTTCACGATACGTATATACATGGAACTACGTATCCCCAGAGGCCCCGTCAGACCATCCCTGGGTGAACATACGCATTCACATCCACAACATACATGGGAAGTCATAAATCAAATACTAGAATATGCATACAAATGTAAAGTACTTGCCTTTGAGACATCTTCGACGAGACGGAAAATAAACGACCACTAGGAATGACCCGGAGTGAACATATCCACTCCTAAACGAGATTTTAATATGAATCAATCCTAAACGACATCAATAACCGAACGGAATACGCCCACAACCCCGATTACCAACCATAACAATACACGTATGGTCAACACGGGCGAGGGTTTTCACCAAACCTCCCTGAATCTACAACTCACAGATCAAACACTAATGGAAATGGAGTGGGAATCACCCGATAACAATAATCGATAAGAATAAGACAACATAAA